>CANTUQ010000058.1:9810000-10467500 GCA_947683425.1 Excoecaria cochinchinensis
AGAGAGCAAGAATGAGGGAATGTAACTAATGAACTTTTGAAATAAAAAAAAAATTAACTACGGGTGCAGATTCATGTGAAGCTGCAGTGGGGTGCAGCTTCACGTGAGCAAGGCTGCACTGCAAAATTGAAAATGCAGTGCAGCCTTCACATGGCCAAGGCTGAGCACTGCAAAGTGCAGTGCTCAGATAAAGTGCCAGAAATCGGCACACAGTACTGCCGGTTTTCGACACCCCAATTTCCCAATTTTATTTACTGTAGCCCCATATTGTCAATTTTTTTCCCTTTTTACCCCAAATTTATAAAAAGCCCATGTTTCCATCATGCATTAATTTTAATTGGTGAGAGAAATATAAGGAACAGAGAGAATGGAGAAGAGATTTGGTAACTTGCCTTCATTTTTATTATTAAAATTTCAATCCAAATCGATCCTTACTACCATGATATTAGATTGTCAAAAGATCATGTTAAAGTGTGTGTTTGTTGGCTTGTATTCCCCATGAAGCAGAGTAAGAGAGAAATTGAGAGAAGGTGTGATTCCAACAGAGAAGAAGAAGCATAGTTCTAAAGGTAAGTTTTTAACTATTAAAAAATTATCTGATTATGTAGGTTCACTACTAGAAATTAAGCATTTTTCGACGGAAAGTCAGGATTTTCCATCAGGAAATTAAATTGTCGATGGAAGTCAATTCCGTCGGCATTTGAGCCGTAGGCAAAATTGCCGGCGGAAATGTTATTCTGTCGGCAATTTTGTCGACAAAAAGTTCACTTCTATTGGCAATTTCCCTACGGAAAAGGAAATTTTATCGAGAAATTCCCGACTGAATTTACTATTCTATCAGGAATTTTCAAAATTTTTTATTTTTTATTTTTATTGACGGAATTTTTCATCAGTATTCCGACGGTAATTTAAAAAAACTAATAAAAAAATTAAATAAAATATCAAAATAGCTTAATTAAATGGAAAATATTAGGTACCAAAAACTACAATTAATATGCTATGATTGATGCCAGTATAAAGACCTCCTAAAACACCCTTTCCACGACACTATGGCCATCACAACCTACATATTTTTAATTCAAAAGGACATACAAATTAACGTACAAAACCAAATTTATAATAAATTTAAGTTGATGTAATACAGTATCCAATATGTATGGAAATTAAGCAATTAATTATAGTGTTAGGGTACGTGCTCAATCTTTTCGACAGATATTGATCACATAAAAGAAAATCCACAATGACAAAAACCAAAGTAACAAACAATTTAATTAACTAATTAATTCTTCTAATGCAATTAAAAGAACATTAATGAAAAATCACCACACAGGTCTTGATGAGAGTAAAATTTCATCATTTTTTGATTAACCTACAAATAAAAATAATATACAATAAAATAAAAATATATACAAAAACACTACAAGAAAATAGAAAATTAGAGACGGAAAATAGAGACAGAATTCCGTCTCTAAACAAAAATAGCGATAAAATTAGCGATGGATAAATACTGTTGCTATTTCGGCAGTTGCTAATTTTAGCGACCGAAAATGTTCGTCGATATTTTTAGAGACGAAAAAATATTTTTCGTCTTTAAATTTAAAGACGAAAAAATATTTTTTGTCTCTAAAATGTAATTAATAATGTATTAATATATATATAATTAGTAATACTACAACTAAACATACGTAGTAGAACAAATTAAAACACTAACTAAGTAGGGGGTGAATGTGGATGATCAGTCGACGGTGGTGGCGTATTATCAGGTAATTTTTGGCTAATGAAATCCTCCAACCTATTAATACGGCTCATCAACATATCAACTGTGCTACGAAGCTCAATGACTTCATTACTAGGTCCCACATGCGTACTGGCCGTAGCTGTAGAGGATGAGGAGGAATGTAAATAGCAAGTATTCGCATAAGAACCCAAATTGAAAACCCGTCCACAGCGATCCCTACCGCCAGCAGCCTCATAAAATACCCGAGCATGGTCCACATTCTTAGGATCCACTTGTTGACTATGAATACTCTCTACTACTCGCTCTTGTCAAAAAATTAATTCGAATGCTAATTAATACTATTGTAAAACTAAGATGATGTAAAAAATAATAATAAATTGTAAAATTAACTTACATGAACTTCTCTAGCTCGGTCGCTGACGAACGTCACACCATCATGATTTCGTGTATGGGTGTGCAAAAATAACTCATGAGGATGAAGTGTCTTGCCCATAGATATCTCCTATACATAACTTAAATAGGTTAATAAATTTTGGGTAGAATTTTCCTTAAATTTGTACCAAGCCTACTGTATAAAATCCACAATAACACTTATATATTATTATTTTCATGCCAACCAAATACAATTATTTATTCTTACACAAAAATACTTGTATATAGGTTAATAAAATTTTGACAGAGTTTTCTCTAAATTTGTAGCAAACCTCCTGTATAGAATCCACAAAAATACATTCATATTACTATTTTCTTGCCAATAAAATCCAATTCAAACTCCTTACACAATAATTTTTTCATCCTCCTTTATTCAATAAAATATATTAAGAATTATCAAAAGTCGCATTTATTGCAATTAAAAAATGCTTGATGCATTAAAGTCATCCATTTGAATATTTACAAGTCTAATAGCATGCTCACGATGGGACAATATTCCTCCAGTGTGCATGAAAACACTAACTGCCTCCGGTCCTCTCCACCTATTAGTGGAATTCCGATCGGCAATGGAAAGGGCCTCGGTTGATGCCCAGTACTGCATCCAGTTTGCCCATATGTCTTCATTTATATAACATGGCCGTTCACCTTTGACGAGCATCTTGCTAACAATGTCTTTATAACGTATACGAGCCTATCTCTCCCATACACCATACACAATGTGATCAACTGCTGAATCCCAATAAAAAGCTTTCTAAGGTAAAAAAAAAAAAAGGGTTAACATAATGTATGTATTTATAAACTACATTTACAATATAAATAATATATGAAGTAAGATAAAACCATTAAAAATAAATAAATTATTTTATTTACCTCAAACTCCTGGAAATAAAATATTTTTGTTTCCTGAGAGATATTTTTCCATAAATAACCATTAAATTTAATTCTCTCATTGAATGTACCAGTCATCAAGCGGGAGCAAGGACTAGATGGGATAAATCTAATGGACAAGTAATGTTATAATGTTTTCAAATTAAGCATTATAAAATAAATATAAAACTGTAAATTAATAACTCATTGATTTCCTTCAACGGTAATATATATCTGTCCATCCACTCCAATCGCTCCAGGCAAAGGATCTTGAACTGTTTCAGGTGATGATCTATGAGATGGTATAGACGGAGTGTCTATAGCAGGTGCTTCAGTGGATGAAGTGCTAGTAGTAGATATAGGGCATGGGTAACTTGAGGGTAAAGAATCTATACCATATGGGTAGGGGCAGACACAAGAGACAATGATCCCTCTACTTGACTCACACCAGGGGATACTGATGGGCGCACCCTCATCATGGGAGGTTGCATGCTAGAAGTCTTCCTCTTATTATTCATATTCTAACCTGAAAATCTTAATAAATATAATTAAGAACCAGTTGATTATAAATAGTTAAAGTAATGAAGTTAAGATAATATGTAGCTACATTTATACACCAAATTGAAGCAAAAATTAAGTAACAAATTGTATTTAGATTATGCAATTTACTCACGTGATATATAGACCAATGTGCAAGGAATTACTCGCTATCATCACTTAGATGTAAATCATTATCACAATTATCTTCATTTTTTGAATAATTAGAATCAAATTCACTTTCCATTTCAGATGTATCGGTGGATGTTGACTTCTCATCCTCTTCGAATGCAATATCAACATATTCATTATCTACGTTGATCATAGGTTCATTATCTTCGTATGGCAAGCTTTCATTTATTTCATGAACCTCCACTTCCTCTTCCTGAAATGCTTTGCTTTCGATTCATTTATTTTATCTTATTGCTTTCATTTCAAAAATGCCTCTGGGTTTTACCTTGAAAACTGCCAATCAATCTATCCTATCTCTTCTTAGGCTAGGAAACGGGACATAATAAACCTGGGTTGCTTGTATTGCCAACACAAAAGGTTCAAAATTAGAAAATCTTCTTCACTGTTTGATCTCAACAATGTTGCAGCTGCTATGCACTTTTGTTCCGACATTAAGTATTGGATCAAACCATTAACACTTAAATAACACACAACATTTTATTGACAAAGCGGGATATTCAATTTTCAATATCTCCATAATTTTACCATAATAATCCATCAATTCACCCTGAATACAAACTCCACTGTTCATAATTATCCTATTATGAACATGAGATTGCGTATGAAATTTGAATCCATTCACGAAATAAAACGGATAAGATTTAACAGTCCGCAATGGTCTTTTTGCAAGATCAGCA
This sequence comes from Excoecaria cochinchinensis, assembly GCA_947683425.1. NCBI lineage: Eukaryota > Viridiplantae > Streptophyta > Magnoliopsida > Malpighiales > Euphorbiaceae > Excoecaria > Excoecaria cochinchinensis. The sequence continues at coordinate 9,814,444 of CANTUQ010000058.1, forward strand.
ATGAAATTATTTTCCATTGTGTTTTTTGACGCCTACAGAATGTTAATGTATAATGTCATTTAATCCGAATCATGAAAAAAACTATGTCGTTTATGTACTATATTTGAAGTCAACACTTACATATGTCTTGAACCATAAATGGAAGTGTTTTTTGACTTCCTTATTGATGTCATTTTGTGTTATTTGTGGCATAAGCTCCTGTAACCATCCCTCATATAAACTACAACCAACAACAATATAAGTTTATACGCATCTTTATATCATAAAATAAAAAATTAATTTCAAACTATTAGTTAAACTTACTGCACGAAAGGTTGAACCTCTTGGCAATTTAGCAAGATGTAACCACGTGCAGTCTCTAATTCCTCTTCTGTAAGCATTCTTCTGGTTAAACGTCCATATAATCAACCGGGGTATGTGAATATAGATAAGTTTCCATCATTTCCAATTGTTTGCCCTCTATCGTCATTACGAGGAACCTTTATGCGTCTTGTGTTGACATGTGGCTCAAAGTAATGGGAACAAAATGAACTTGCTTCTTCGATTAAGTATGCATTTCATATTGAACCTTCCACTAGTGCTTTATTTTTGACATTTTTTTCAAATGATACAAATACCTACACGACAAGTGTTATTGAAGTAACTAATCATAACAAACTATAAGTTCTTACATATAAATAACATTTGTTTTTATCTCTCAAATGGAAACATCCATCTATATTAAATGGGTCTAGCGAGCTTGGCCTCATGTGCTAAATGTACTGGTAAATGCTCTATGATATCAAAGAAGCTGCGAGGAAAAATCCCCTCTAATTTGCAAAGGATTACTAAAATTTATAATTCCTATTTTTTCATGTCAGCCATCTTTATCTCAGATGAAGTTAAGTTTTTGAAAAATAAACTTAACTCGGTTATAGCTTTTCCCGACTTTTGAGGCAATAATTCTTAAAAAGCAACTGGCATTAGCCTTTGCATGAATACATGGCAGTCATGGCTTTTCATTCCGAATAATTTATATTTTCTCATGTCTACGCACCTAGATAAGTTTGAAACATATCCATCCGGAAGCTTTAAACTTCTTAACCATTCACATAAAACTTCCTTTTGGCTTTTGTCCAAAGTATAACAAGCTTTTGGATATTTTTCTATTTGAGAATCTCTATCTAACTCATTTCTTTTGCAATACAATTTTAAATCAGCACGTGATTTTGCATTATCTTTGGTCCTACCTTTAATGTTCATTATCGTGTTAAAGACATTGTCGAAAATATTTTTTTTCTATGTGCATCATGTCTAAATTATATCAGATCGTATTCGATTTCCAATACGGCAAATGCTAAAATATACTACATTTTCTCCAACCAAAGTTTTTATAAATGCTACTATTTACTTTTTCGGCTTTAATTTCAGTAACTTTCAGCAACCCTAATTCATCAATCTCTTGCAATATTTCTTCACCAGATCTGTTAGGTGGTGGAGGTGTATGGACTACTTTGTTCTTAATGAACCTTTATTTATTTCGTCTAAAAGGGTGATCTAGAGGAAGGAATTTTCTATGATTATCAAACCAAGATGTTTTACACCCATTAGTAAGATAAAAAGCATTCGAATCATTATCACAATAAGGGGAAGCTAATTTTCCAGCCGTGCTCCATCCAGACAGCATTGCATATGCAGGGAAATTGCTAATTGTCCACATCAATGCTGCTCTCATCAAGAAATTCCGTTAAAGGGACACATCATATGTAAGCACACAGAATTTTCACTGTTGTTGCAATTCAGAAATCAATAGTCGTAGGAATACATCAATCCTCTACTTGGGATTCTTCGACCCCGGAATAATCGCTGTTAAAAACATGTAAGTCTCATTCACACACATCCACAGAGGCAAATTATAAGGAATTATTATTATTAGCCAAGATGAATATTATTGGCCTGACTGCCCAAAAGGCTGAAAACCATCAGTGCTTAAATACAGCTTCACATTTTTACTCTCGGCAGCAAAGTCGGGGTGGATGTCATTGAAATATTTCCATACAACTGCATCCGATGGATGGCTCATTAGTCCATCCGTCTGTTCATGTTTGTTATGCCATCTCATGTGAGATGCAGTAACATATATAGTCTTTAAAGTCTTGGGGTTAGAGAAAAATAATACATCCGCTTCCATGTTACTAATTTCTGCTTCTTATTAGCATTTATTGGCTTGAACCTTGGTTGATTACAAAATTTGCAATCCATTAATTCCTCATCAACTCCCTAGAAAAGCATACATCCCAGTCTGCAACAATTAATTTTTTCAACTGGCAAACCAAGACCCCGAAGTATCTTTTTCATATTGTAAAAACTGTCAACCACATTTTATTATCTGAAGGTAATGATTCATTGTACCAACCCAGTATTTCATTTAAAATACAATCAGAAATATGACCTTCAGATTTTATGTTCAGTATTCGAGTAACAGAACCTAACTGGGTCATATTATTACATCCTGGCCCTAATTCCTGATCAGCTGCATTAAGTAAGTCGAAGAATTTTTTGTCAGTTGGGTTGGGTTCTTCTTCGACATTGCCTAAATTTGGCTAAAATGAATTTTTCGTTGCATCAAAGACCATTTGGGCATAGGGATTTTCTGTTGCGCAAATATTACTTGTCATAAATTCGTCCCCCCTTGAAATTCAGCTTCAACTACCTCCGGTCTAAATTCATTACTTCTAGACGTGCTACAAATTATTAGCTCTCAATGCCGTGTCCACTCAAAATAATTGGGTACAAACCCCTTTTTAGCAAATGGAGATGCACATCCTCTGTAGGAAGATAACACCTATATTTGCACTTTTTGCATGGACATCTAATTTTTGAACCGGTCATGTATGCAGGTTGAGAGCTTGCATATTCAATAAAAGATTGAACTCTTTCAGCAAACTCAAGGTTAATGTAACTATCAAGCGTTATTCTTTTATACATCCAACTTTTGTCTAAATTACTCATTATTGCTAAACTGTTGTGCAAAAATAATAAATACATAGTTAGTACCATCACATGTCAAATTTCATATTTAACTTCAAGTCAATTCTATATTCCATTTCTTCAAATTAATTCTTAATTATTTTTACAATATATACTCAAATTTAATACCCTCTTACAAAATTATATTTATAATAACAATTATAATTAAAAATATATACACATCAAAAAAATATATACATAAAATATAATATGAAATTAAAACATTAACAATATGCTAGTATATTTAACCAAATTATAAATATAATAAAAATTATAATAAAATATATACACACAAAACAAAAAATATAAACACAAATAAAATACCTAATTAAAAAATCAATACACATATATACAAATTATTAACAAAATAAATTTAATATAGAAAAACTGACCTTTGGTGAAGCAACCAGTCGGAGAGGGAGGGTAGTCGGGGGCAGCGACAAAAATGCAGTCCAACCCACACGAAAAGAGGAAGCCGACGAATGGGAGAGGGAACACGAGTGCAGGAGAGCTAAATACCGGATCTAACCGGCGATGGCGAGGTACATGCAATAAGAAATATAGTATAATTTAAGAAAAATTATAAATATACTAACGAATATCATACACATACATCCCAGAAAATTAACCATAATACAAAATTAAAACAATACTACATATAATAACAAATATACCACAAATTTAATAATATTTTAACAATAATAACAAGATATATAATACAAAATATATACACAAAAATTAATAAAAACATACACAAATATAATACAAAATTAAAACAATAATACATATAATTTTAACAAATATGCCACAAAATTAAAAAAATTATAAATATAATAACAATTATAATAAAATATATATACACAAAAAAGTAAATATATACACCAATTTAATACCAAATTAAAACATTAACAATATGACATAAAATTAAAAAAATATATAAATATAATAAAAATTTTAATACAATAAATATACACAAAACAATAAATATATACACAAATAACATACCAAATTAAAACAAATATACATACAATATGCCACATATCTAAAAAATAATAAATATAATAACAATTTTAATTCAATATATATACACAAAAAAATAACTATATATACAAATAAAATGCAACATTAAAACAATAATACACATAATATGCCACAAATATTAACAAAACAACAACAACAACAACAATGATGATGATGATGATAATAATAATAATAATAATAATAATAATAATAATAATAATAATAATAATAATAATAATAATACAAAATATATAAAACAAAAATAATAAATATACACATAAATATAATTCAAAATTAAAACAATAAAAAAATTAAATTTAATACACAACAATAAAATATATAATAAATTAAAAAATATATATATACTTATTATTAAATTAATAAATTTAATAAAGAAAAAAAAAACTACTCACCGTGGGTGAAGATCCCTGCCAGAAGAGCTAACTGGCCGACGGCGACGACACCACAGCAGCCCAGATCTGAGGGAGATTGCGAGAGGAAGAGGGGCAGAACGAGAGGGAGAAAGGAGGAGATCGACCACCGCAAGCAGCCGTGCAAGGGAGACCGACCGCCAGAGACATGCGCGGAGGAGAGGAGAATGTCGACGGAGCAGATCTGGACGGCGGTGGAGGACGTGGTGGAAGAGAGGGAGAAATAAGAGGAGACGTCGAGTAGGAGGGGAGAGGGGAAAGAAGAGGGAGGGAGGAGAGAGAAAGAAAGGGGTTTTATACCCTTATTTTTAGCGACAGAAATTTATTTTCGTCGCTAAATAGTTCCGTCTCTAAATAGGGATGGTCGACATTTACCGTCTCTATTTAGCAACGGTTTATTCTACCTTCGCTATATTTAGAGACTGAATTTTGAAACCTTCGTTATATAGTGACGGTTTTATAAATACGGTCATTAAAAAGCGAGAGAAATCACTCCTGCCATTTATAGCGATGGTATTTCTTTTCCATCGCTAAAACAAAACATTTGTTATCAAATTAGAGATGGAATTTTTTTTGTCTCTAAATAGAGACGAAAATATTTTTTCATCTCTATTTAGAGACGAAAATTCGACCGTCGCTATTTTTAATTATTCTTGTAGTGAAAATATACATAAAAATATTCAACAAATATACACTAAAAAAATTAATGAAAACGATGCAAAAAAATATACATAAAAAATAAAAAAATGAAAAAATAGTATATCTCAATAAATACCTCAGTAGATCCGGAAGACCGCCAAGGGGTGGCGCTGGCATTGGGCGAGCGAGCAGAGCATATTTGCTCATAGCTAGAGAGAGAGGGGGGAGGAGGGAGAGGGAGGGAGCACAGCAGTGGGTGGCAGCCAGATCTTCATGCAACCAGATCTGCGAGAGAAAGGGGGGAGGGAGAGCGCGAGAGGAGAGAACGCAGCGCAAAGGGGAGAGTATGGCGGCTAGTGGCGACAAGGCAGGGATGGGCGAGGGAGCAGATCTATGGAGGGAGGGAGAGAGAAATGGGAAAGGAAAGAAAGAAAGAGGGAGGGAAGGAGAGTGAAAAAAAGTCAAAATATTTTTTATATATATATAATTTTTAGCAACGAAAATTCAAGTAAAATTTAAAAAATATTTAATGTTGTATTATTTTTTAGCGGCGAAATTAGCTATGGAAATTAATTAAATTAGCGATGGAAAAGAACTTCCATCGCTTAAAAATATTAAAAATATTTTTTCATTTTTTTAGCGCTGGAAGTTCAATTCTACCGTTCTTTAGCTATGAAATTTAATTTCCGTCGTTAGAAGTTCAATTCCGTCCTTAAACAATATTAAAAACATTAATTAATTATTTTAGCTACAGAATTTTTTTCGTCGCTAAATTGATCTTCTATTGCTAATATTTAGCCACAGATGTAGATTTTTGTTGCTAATTTTAATAACAAAAAAACTGATTTTTTGGCGCCATATTTAGCAACGGTTTAGTTTTTTCGTCGCTAAAAAGTTGAGGAAATTTTTTAGTGACGGAAACTTTTTTCCCTTGCTATTTAGCTATGAAAATTAGTTTTTCGTTGCTAAATAGCGATCAAATATTTTCCATAGCTATTTTTTTATTTTCTTGGAGTGGTTGTTGATATTAGGATGTGGTTTTTTTGATATTTAGTTGAAAAAATAAGGGATTTTGTTATGGGGATTGAAATCTAGGGTTTTAATAGATTTTTAATACTATTAACCTTTATATACAATGTCACACAATATCTACAGTTTGGGTGAAAGTGAGATTTCACCATAAGGGTTCATTTAGTGAAAATGGGGAACGGGAATGAGAAATATGTGAGTGAAGGCAATGTTCAAGAATGGTATTTTGAGAATGACCATTTTTCACTTGTAGAGTTAGCTTTTATTCCAAATTAATAGGTTGTCTAGATATTCAAGGTTTCTGTTATGAAGATGGTGAAATAAGAAAATTTAAATTGATGGGTGCAGATAAGGAATTATTGGAATTGGTTAAGGACTTTAGTAATGGGGCAATTGGATTTATACATCTTGCATGTTGTCAGTCAACCAGATGTGGTAGAAAATGAAGGTTCCACTTTTACAAATGTGGTCCCTAATGTGAAAGCAATTGGGTCAAAATGTGTGAAGGGTTTTAGAGGAAAAAAAAAAGATTTTACTAGATATTTTAGGGCAACAATAGAAGTGGGGGAGAATATAAATGTTATTGGTGGTTCTAGGGCAACAACATAACATGGTGTGGACATAAATACATAAAAGACAGAGAATGTTGCAGGGTTTGAAGATTTTAATGGTTCAACTGTGATAGAGGTTGAGTGTCATGAAGATGATGATGAATGATCTATAAGTGATGAAGAAGACCTCAGTTTAGAAAGTAGCACTGATGGAGATTATAATACTAAGGAAGATGCAAGTGATTTAGATGAAAAACTAAGAAGATTTAGGGAAGCTGCAAGAGAGGAGAAAAGAGGGAAAAAGAGGAGAAGGGAGTCTAATTTCACTCAAGAGATCCCATTTGGTAAAGTTGAAATTAATAGGGGTTTTGAAGACACTGGTGAGAATGGAGGTAAAAAATATGATGGAAGATTGGGGGATTATGAGTTATATTTTATAGTTCTAATGCATGGAGTGATGATAGCAAAGATAAATTAGATTCTAGAGCTAAACCATGAGTTGATTTGCATAGCAGAATGAAGACAAAAAAGTTGTATTATGATCCAAAATGTACTATCACTATATAGCAACTTGGGATACATTCTTAAAGGCATAACAATATTTTATTCAACCAATTTCTAACATGAAGATGTGGGAACCAAATAATAACCCTTAAATTGAGCCATTTAAGGTGAAGCCAATGCTAGGAAGGCCAAAAAAGTGCAAGAAGAAAGACAAGTATGGGGTTAGATCAAAGAAACATGGTAGGGCGTCTCGTGTAGGAACTATAATGCATTGTTCTAAATGCAAAAGAGATGGTCATAACAAATCAAGCTACAAATAACAAGTAAGTTTTAGCAAATTATTCATAAAATTGTGTCTGAAATTTCATGTCTTTAATATGTTCATAATTTCATGAATTTACCACAGCACAAAACCAAAATGCTGGTCTATCTTCTATACCACCAAACAATCAATTTTATCCTTCTTCAATCTGTGATGATACCTCTGCCATAAAGAGAAACAAAAACATTACTATAGGTTCATCAGAGATAGAGGTTCAGCAAGTAACGGAAGTTCTTCAAGGGGAAGAAGTTCAGGGAAGAACAACTCAGGATCAGCTAGGACAAGTACACCAAAGGGGAAAGAAACTTCAAAAGGGACAGATTCATTAAAGAACTAGTGTTTCAAAGGTTCAGTATAATGTCACAATGAATACTTTAACCCAACCACCCACTGGAATTGGTAGAGGAACGAGACTAACTCGTTACCAAAGGCCAAGATAATATAGTCATGGCTGCTTTCATTGATGAAAACACAAGGACTACTATTCTCAATATAATATGTGCATGTCTAGTCATTTTTTCTTGTTTTTATTTCCAATTAATACTAATTTTTTTAAATATGATAATTTGTAGCTGGGAAGACCAATGCAAAGGGTGGTTGATGTTAAAAAATTTGTCAAGAATGCAAATGTCAACATTGATCTTGGTTATTCAAAAAATAGGGCTAGAAGGAATAGAAGGCCAACTGTACTAACAACTTAACTTCAGCAACAAATTCATGCAGCAACAGCCCGTAGAAGAATGAATCATGCCTCAACTAATTTATCTACAAATCCACCTACTATAGGGAATTATGACTTCTTTTTTAAGAATGAATCAAGGATTGTTGAACTTGTGATGCTTGTCAATTACTAGGACTTCTTTTTGGATTGTTAAATTTCTTATGTTTTTATGGTACTATATTATGTATATTGTGGATGCTTTTTTTAGAATAGGATTTGCCAATTTTATTTGATGACATTTGTTACTATTGGCTAATATTGGCAGAATTGTTGCAATGAATTTGTCTTTTTGTATTGGTAGAATGCTTGAAATACTTGCAATGTATGTTGGTATAATTTGAATTTTCATTGTAAGTCAGGGAAACTTTGTTGGATATAATGCTATAGAAACAACACATTCAAACAAAAAGGCGACATTTTCTTTCAGTTATATTCAGTTTCATTAATTTAGAACCTGCTTCAATAAGCCAACTACAAATAAAGGATCTGAAACATAATATCACTATCTATCAACATCTAACTAATTAAACTACAACCTATAATGATTCTCAATGCTAAAGGACAATTTATAATCTATCTAATTTTGCCATTAACATAATGTTCCAAACTCCCAATGTAATTACAACAATAACCGACCAAAACACGTATTTCTTCCTCTTCGTTTCTTCCCTTTCTCCTTTTTTTTAAAAGAAAAAATCTTTAACTCTATTAAGCAACCCCAAATATCTCTTATTGCCTATTCAGACATTCCTTCATCTATCTAAGTGAAGAAATTAGGGCCACTATGTTTCTACTAATTCATTATTCCAAAATCAAAAGATCATTTTTTTTTCTAAAATTGTTACCTGAATAATAACTGAAGTAGAAATCATTGTTAGAATTGGATAAAATATAGAAATTTACCTTTCCAACCTCACATGCCAAAAATCTGCATGTATTATTAGCTTTTGACCATGAAATTGTTATAATCGCCATCTTTTTATATTTGTAGACATTCCCAATGTTGTGATTAATTTTTCCTACCAAATAGTTCAAATTTATTGCACCAACTTTCTACAAGATGAGAGATTATTTTATGGACCTAGTGTAAAAGAAAAGGAAGCAAAACATTTGAGAGAGAGAAGAAGAAGAGGATTTGGGGGAAAAAGACAGTAGAGAGAGCAGAAGAGAATTTGGGGTTAAATAAGGTGTTTAGGGATTCAATATGACTTTCTGTATGTTTTTATTACTATCAATAGTGAACATTGAATAGATGAAGGTTAACGCTTTGCTTATGGTGGTGTGTAGCTCACGCGTTTTTTCATGTCAAATTTTGTGTTTATTTCTTATACAATAGACAAGTTCAAATGTTTATATGGTCACATTAAAAATTTAGGTGCTCAAAAATTTTTTTTTGATAAGTTCAAGTGAAACTTATGGATTTACCATAATGTAAACATTCATTTACTACCTCATGCCTTAGAACATTTTATAAAACATCCTAATCACCTAGCATGTTGAACATAGGTGAACTGGTACATCGATTATTTTGAAAATTTTGATTCCCTCGTACATTTTAGGAAATTAGAATATTCAACCTTTATTGAAATTATTTTAATAACAATTTTTTATTAAATCAAAATCAAATTCCATTTTATTAACAAAACACTAATTAATTAGTATAAATTCTTTAGTTATCTTCTTAAGCAAATAGAATGTTTTAATTATTTATTTGGCAATAAATAGGCCATACATACTAGTTTAAAATACAAATTTCAACATAATAAGTGGTACTTAAAAGGAAATAAGCATTAACATGTAATTAAGATAAAAGGAAGGCTTCTCTAAAAAGAAATAGCTAAATAAACTAAGGAAGCAATAGATATAAATCAATAGATTACCTTAAAAATATTCACAAGGCAAGGACATTTTTATCCTTCTAATTTTTATGTGTGGACTCTTTGGAAGGCCAATAATAATTTAGTATTTAAATTATCCTACAAATCAGCCAATGACACCATCTCTGAAGCTTATCACTATCATAATGAATTATTTTTATTGATTCCTCACAGAGAAACAACATTCACATAAATAATTCAATAATGCAATTGGCTATTACTTATGTCTTATAATTTAGATCAAATCATCATTGCCATGGATGCAACTATTTCTAAAAGGCGAAAAGTTGGTAGTACAAGTACTCTTGTAGCTAAGAAAGCAAATGGACAAATGCTGACATGGCGGGTGAAATGATGGAATCATCAATAACAACATGAAATGTTGGAGGCTCTAGCTCTAAGGGAATTAGTTTACTTAGGTCACTAATTTCAAGGGAAAGACCTTATTTATTGTAGTGATGCAAAAGCTCTTTTTGAAGCAGAAAATGGTTCAAACCAATCCCATGTAATGATATAGGGCATTTTTCTGATATTAGAACTTTTAGTTTGTTTTAAAACTTTATTTTTAAGCATATTAGCAAAACTCTTAATCAACCTATTTACAAATTAGCTAAGAAAGCTCTTAGCAATGGCTATTTGACTAAAAAGAAAAAAAATGCACATAATACCATTTTTTCTTCCTTTTTTAAAAATACATTATTTTTTTTTTTTTAAAAAAAATGTAGATTTTTTAAAATTTTTATTTTCAAAAATACCACTTTTTTATAGTTCAGTTTTTTACTAATTACTTGAATATGTTTTATTGATATCCATATCTATGAAAATTGGAAAAATAAATTTTCATTAATTCAAAATTTTTAAAAATCCTCATAATGCCATAAAAATCACACAAGTAATATTATACAAATCCCCAAAATCGTTTCCCTAAAATTCTTTTTTTAATTTGTTGAAATCCTTGTTTTGGGGTTGTTCTTCAACCCCATTCTTGCCTCTGATCAAAACATTTTTTGCTTTGCCATTAGTGATTGTTGTTAATGCCGACGCCAATCACCTGCATTCCACACATTACAGATTTGGTTTCAAGGTTTCTTTTACTCCTTGTAGTTGCCGCCTATCATCTGCATTGCACCCATTCATACGATGTGGTCTACCATTGAGTATAAGCTAGTATGCCATTTTTTAGTATACTTATGTATACTAAGGTATATCCACAAATATAATTGATAAGACATGGAAGTGTTTATTTGAAAGAGAGGGAGAGCCGATCAGATGACTAGGATCTGCAAGAAAGAATGCCCGGTCGGACCAGGCATGAGTACTCCGAAACTTAAGTTAGTAGCTTTCTAGCGAGAGAATTCTTAGAGAGAGAGTCTCAGAGATTCAATACCTAGTGCCACTGTGCATTGGGCTATTTATAAGAGATAGGAGGGATGCACTTAAGTGCTTAGAACGTGATAACTGGCAGTCAGAGCAGGTGAGTGGCGAAATGACAGGGAGCAGGTGAAGGGCGTGGGCGCTGCCTTGTGTCAGTGGACTGATGGGACTTACTGTCCCATTGGTCTAATCGGACGTCACCCGACCACCGTCTTAGCTTCTAGCTCACGCTTGGTGCTATTTGCTGATGGGCTTTGGGCCTTGCCAGGTGTATTGGGCCGGCTGTCTGGGCCTTGGCATATGACATTTCCATAGTTATCACTTGTCCCCCCTCAAAAGGGTCCGATCGGGAGAGTTTTACTCTGAGGAGATCCGATTGGGGAGCAACCATTGGCGAGATTTTTGAATTTTGAAAGGCGCTCATCCGAAGAGGCGCGTCTATTCAGACAGTTGTCTCATTTAATGTTGCGCATGCATCGAGGGTGACCCGTAATTCTCCGTAACATAATGATGCTTTTATGACACGTGGCGAGCATCCTGTGGCGAGATGATTGACATTCTCAAGAAGCTTTTGCCTATAAATAGGTAACTTATAGACGATTTTTCTTTACTTTTCAATAGCCCTTAGAGAGATTCTGCCAAAATTTCTTCTCATTTCTTTCATCTTTCACGTTCTGGTGGTTTTTCGCTCTCTGTTTTCTGAGATTTTTCAGAGTTCCTACAAGATTAGCCAAATAAGTAAGTAATCCCTTCTCGCTTGTCTTTGATTTTCCTCTCATTCTTTCCATTGTACCTCTGCATTCATCTTAGTTCATCCTTTTAGAAACTAGGGGTTACTGTTCTTCTTCCCCCCCCCCCTTGTTGAAAATGGCTTCCAGCAGTGGTCAATCAATAGACAGGAGTTTCATGGAAGCGTACAGGGATGCGCCGGCGGTTGTTTATTTTTTCAGGTTGAGCCCTAGGGAAGTGGCTGAGATTCCTTCTCGATACGGCTTCCCGGAGGATGTGTTTGTGATGCCTTGCCCTGAGTCCATGGCAATGATGGAGGGGCCTTTTGGCCACCAGAAGAATGAGTGGTTCATCTGCCATCTTCGGAGTTTGGATGCAGGGATGAGGTTTCCGTTTGGCGCATTCGAGGTGGCGGTATTGAGAAGCTATGGGATCGCCCCCAACTAACTACATTCGAACGGGTGTAGGTCGGTGGCCTGCTTCAAAATTCTTTACAAAATAGAGGGAGTGGCTCCGACCCTGGATCTCTTCACCTATTTCTTCTATATCTCCGGTCGGAGTGACGGAATGGAGTACTACTTCACCAGCTGATCGAAAAGGAAACTCTTCAACGTCCCCTCTTCAATGAAAGGGTTCAAGGAGAGATATTTTTTGGTGGGGATAACTGGTGGATTTGGGGTGCAGCTTACTCGATCCGATGGAGCCACCATTTTGAGAGACCAAGCCGCCGGTTAGCCTTTATATGAGGCCGACATCAAGAAATTGATGGACGCTATAGCGAGGTGAGGAGAACCCTAAGACTCCAACTGTCTCTTGGGGATGTTGTTTAGTTCTTTTAGCTCCGAGGCTGGCAAAAATGCAGAACGTGAGCATTAGGATTGGAGTAGGGGAAGCAGCATATGTTGGCAGTCATGCATTGCATGTGCATTGAATTTTAATTTGAGTGGAAAGAATACTTATCTTGTTTGTCTCTGTGATGCAGCTATGGGGGCGATGGCTGGAGCAAATAACATGACCAAATAACTTGCCGATCGGGCCAAGGCAAAGAGGAAGGCCGAACGGGCTTTGAGGGAGGAGAGAAAGACGAAAAAAAGGAAGATCTTACCCGCCTTAGAAGTCCATGCTTCATGGGGTCCGGCGCATGTTCCTTCCCCTGCTGTCATTGCTGCTGCTGTCCCTGCCTCCCTTCCAGCCTTGGTTATCTCTGGCCCTGCGGCCTCACAGTCTGGTGTGGAGGGTCGGTGTCCACCCAGGTGGCTGCTGCTAGGGACGAATCTGATTCTGAGGAAGCGCAGCCAGTCGCCATTCCTCCCAATATTCAACTTCTGAGGGAGGTCGCTCAAAAGAAGGCTACTGAGCTAGTGGCTACCTCGGATGCCCGAGTGGCAGCAAAAAGCAAGGTGCCTGTCCAAGGCGAGCCCGCCCGGCGAGCTGTAGGGGGAGCCCCTGAGAGGCAAACCGTGCCCCTGAAGGACGTATTGAGGGAGAACTTCAGCAATAACTAGTCAGTGAGTAATAAAGTAGTTGCCAGTTACCTTTGCAGGGGTATTGTTTAGGAGAACAACTTCAAGGACATGGGAGATCCCAGCTTGCTCGCCTGGGAGTGCAGCATGTTCAATCAGCAGAGCCTGGAGGTGATATTTATTCAGTTCATTTCATGATGTCTAAAAATTGGTGATGTCTTCTTTTGCTGATGTTTGTACTTATTGTTGTTGTTGTTGTTGTTTAGCTGATCAAGAGGGGCCTGCGCTTGCACGGCATGGCCAGCTTCTTAAAGGTGAGGTCAGAGGATGCTGCTAAGGCGAAGGGGGGGCAAACGCGTGATGTGATGCTGCCCAGAAGAGGCCTCTGCCCTTCGCTCAGAGGTAGCAGACCTGAAGAAGGAGGCTTCTCAGTATGCCTAGGAGCTGAAGACTCAGCTAGGCGAGGTCGATCAGCTAAAGGGAGAAGTAGCATGCCTGTCTGCCGATAGCACTCAGTGCAAAAGGTTTGAGGAAGAGGGGGTCGAACTGAGCGCTGAGTGCGACCAAGGAGGAGAAAGGCAACGCTTTTGGATGCTGAGAGTGTCAAGGCCAAGGAGGAGAAAGGCAACGCTTTGGTAGAGTGCGACCAGCTTCGCACCGAGTGGGACTCACTAAAGGATACTTTGGCGGACAAGGAGACGGCCTGGAGGAAGTGGCTTGAAGAGGAGCTTGCCTCTCAGAAGGAGCAGCTTCTCGATCAACTGGGTGAGGCTCAGGGGAAGTTGCTGTCTGGGTTGATTTATGAGGCCGGGAAGAGCTTTATGGGGGCTGAACTCGACTGGATGGAGGACCCAGGGATTCTACCAGACCCCCCATCTAGTGATGATGAAGGGGAGGCTCCTCATGAGGAGGCGGCTGAGGGAATAACTGGCGGAGACCCCTTGCCATTAGAAGTTTTGCCTAGCAAGCTGTCCGGTGTAGAAGTTAGTGCTTCTTTGCCAGCGGAGCCAATCTCTGAGGTGGCTGCCAAGTTTCTCTAACTTCCTGTTGAGCCGAGTGCAGAGCCTGTTGCTGATCAGATCTCGGCCCCTACTGATGTAGAAATTGTAGATATAGAAACTTAGATTAGATTTTTTTCTCTTCTTATAATGATTCTTGTAACTTGTACAATTTATCATTTTTCAATAAACTTCAAGTTTTTCTTTCAAATACTTGTAACTTGTACAATTTATTATTTTTCAATAAACTGCAAGTTTTTCTTTCAAATATGGTTTGTTGATATAATCAAGCTAATTAATCGAAGACACTTCCTGAATTTGAAGAAGCTTTTTAAGCTTCGGAATTGATAACTTTTAGAACCAGTGATCAATTTGTCCGCTCTAATTGGAAAAGCATAATCAGTCGGTCATCTGGCGTAAGTTATGAATTAAACTTTTGGAGATCGGGCCCTTGAACATCAAGCATAGTGAATGACCTCTCAGCCTCACGTTAACTTGGAATTAGGCGAACAATTTTGTACATTGAGTTAGCATTTAATTTGGATTTCGATCTGTGATCATTGCGTAACACTTAACTCGGGAGAAACCGTTAATCTAGTTTGAGCCTCGCATTTTCGGTTCAGGATTAGCATCAAACCTAGCGGATGAGCCAATGGAAATTACGCGATTTCCGTATTTTTGGCTCGGGAATATCATCGAGCCTAACGGAGGAGGTTGACCTGCAAATAAATGGACTCCAACTTTCGCATTTTTGGCTTGGGATGAGCGTCAAGCCTAGTGGATAAGTTGTACCATACATACCTTTTATGGAGATGGAAAAGAATTTCTCTATTTATTGAATTCAATTCTTGATACATTATTACAAGTGGTACTTCTTAAGTACTTCGACATTCCAGGTTCTGGGAATGTTTAGCCCTTCTAATGTTCTGAGCTTGTATGTACTTGGGCTTAAGACATTGGACACTTCGTAGGGCCCTTCCTAGTTCAGCATTAGCTTCCCGACTCCTGCATTTCCCAAGCCTATGTCCGCCTCTCTGAGCACCAGATCACCAATGTTGAAAGCTCTAGACTTCACCTTCGTGTTGTGGTATCTGGCGACCCTTTATTTGTAGGTGGCAATTTTGGCGTAGGCGTCCTCTCTCCTTTCCTTAATCAAGTCTAAGTCCTGGCATCTATCCTGGATGTTCATTTGATCGGAATAGAATGCTGACCGATAGAATGGGAGGCCAATCTCTACTGGTATCATTGCTTTAAAGCCATAAACAAGAGAAAATGGCATTTAATGAGTGCCCATCCTTAGCGAAGTCCTGTAAGACCATAGGACACTCTGCAGCTCTTCAGTCCAATTGCCCTTCGCGTCACCCAGTCATTTCGTTAGCCCTTTCAGGATGGTCCAGTTAGAAACTTCGGTCATCCCGTTGCTTTGAGGGTGAGTGACTGAGGTGAATCTCAGGCTGATGTACAGGACTTGACAAAAATTTCTGAAGGTGGAGCTGTCAAACTGCTTGCCATTATCTGTAATAAAAATGTTAGGTAAGCCATACCTGCAGATGATGTTTTTCCATGCAAAGTTTTTGACCTCTCAGCTGTGATCGTCGCTAGAGGCTCTGCTTCGATCCATTTGGAGAAGTGGTCGATTGCTACAATAAGGAACTTCATCTGCCTTTTGCTTGAGGAAAAGGTCCTAGGATGTCCAGGCCCCATGGTCGAATGGCTAAGCAATTCCAATCGATTGCTGGTCTGCTGCGGGTTGTCTTATGGCCCTTCCATAAATCTAGCATTATTGGCATCTTCTTCTTTCTCCTGGGCATCTTTGAAAATGCTTGGCCAGAAGTATCCGGTCTAGAGTACTTTTCTTGCCATGGCCCTGCTAGATTCATGTGCCCCACAAATGCCTTCATAGACCTCTCTCAGCATGTAGTCTCCTTCTTCCTCCGTCACGCACTAGAGCCAGGGGTAGCTGAAAGCTTTTTTTACAAGTCACTGTTAATTATGGAGTAATTGAGGGATTTGTGTAATACTTTTCGGGCTTTGACTTTGTCTTCCTATAGTTGTCTTATTTGCAGGTACCGCTTGATCGGGCTCATCCAGGTTCATCCCCTTGATTAATCTCCATCACTTCTGGCTTGTCTAAAGAGGAGGAGGCTTGGTCGACAACAGTAATGTTTTCTTCTATTACTCCCTGTCCGGAGGCAGACATTTTTGCAAGCCGATCGGCGTCTGAAGTTTGGTCTCTCAGCACCTTCTGGAGAATCCAGTCCGATTCAGACTCTTCCAGTATCCTAAATGCGACCTTGACCTTCGCCAGGTACTGAATAATGTTGGTTTCTCTGGCTTTGAAGGTGCCGCAGACTTAGCTGGTCACGAGCTGGGAGTCACTCTTTATAGTTACTGACTCTGGCCGAATGGCGTGGAGCTGTCTCAAGCCTTGAAGAAGTGCCTCATACTCTGCCACATTATTAGAAGTTTTGAAGCTGAGTTTGATCGCGTACCTTATTACAATGCCCAAGGGGGCTATTATTATGATGCCAATGCCTCCTTGGGTGTCATTCGCAGCGCCGTCCACAATCATTTCCCATTTTGGACATTTGGGCTGACTGTCTGACTCTTCGCCAGCGAACTCGGCAACAAAATTTGTTAGAGCCTGGGCCTTTATCGCCGCTCTGGGCTCATACCTCACGTCCCACGATTGGAGTTTGATCGCCTATCCCACCATCTTGCCCTCTAGGTTGGGGGTCTGGAGGATTTTCCTGATCGGTTGACCTAACCGGACCACAATCGTGTGCGCTTTAAAGTATTGCCTTAGCTTCCTTGTGCACATCATGAGGGCGATGATGAGCTGCTCGACCGGACCCTTCTTCAATTCTGCACCCCTAAGCACCTGGCTCACATAGTAAACAGGCAGCTGTTGGGTTCCTTCTTCCCTAACCAGGACACCTGTAATAGGTTAACTAGAGGTGGATAAGTAAAGATATAAGTTTTCACCTGGGACCGGTCGGCTAAGTAGTGGTGGGTTGGTGAGGAATTTCCTCAATTGTTCAAAAGTTTGTTGGAAATTTGCTCCCCAACTGAAAGTCTCATTCTTTCTTAGCTTCTTGAAGAAGGGAGTGCACCATTTGGCTAAGGAGGAGATGAGTCTTCCGAGGGCAGTGATTCTTCTGTTCAGCTTTTGAACACCTTTTATGCTTCTCTAGGGTTGCATCTCGAGGATGGCCTTTATTTTCTCTAGATTGGCTTCGATCCCCCTTTGAGAAACCAAGAAGCACAAGAATTTTCCCGAGGGGACCCCAAAGACACATTTCTCGGGATTGAGCTTCATCTCAAACTTGTTTAGCGTGCAAAAAACCTTCGCCAGATCGGCAGGGTGTTCTTCTGGGCTCTTGCTTTTGATGATCATGTCGTCAACATAGACTTCCACATTCTGCCCGATCTGGTCTTTGAAAATCTTGTTCATAGGACACTGATATGTGGCACCTGCATTCTTCAGACCGAACGGCATCGCTTTGTAGCAAAAGGTTCCGTCGTCTGTAATGAAACTAGTCTTTTTCTGATCCAAGAGTCATATCAGGATTTGATGATAGCTAGCATATGCATCGAGGAGGGAGTAGATTGTGTGGCCTGCAGTGGCTGTCTATTCTTGGCAGGGGGTAGCTATCCTTCGGACATACTTTGTTGAGGTTCGTGAAGTCCACACACATCCACGGCTTTCCTGTCTTCTTTTTAACAAGGACCACATTGACGAGCCACTCTGGGTAATCGACCTCTTGGATCGTCCTAGCCTTCAGCAGCCTATCAACCTCCTCGGATATGAACTTTTTCCGATCGGGAGCATGCCTGCACAACTTTTGTCTGACCGGCTGGTGAGTTGGATCCACATTAAACTTATGGGTGATCACTTTGGGATCAATCCCAGGGATGTCTTCTGGCTTCTAGGCGAAGGACGCCTAGTTGATCATCAAGACCTACATGATAGAATCCTCTACTTATGCACTCATGCTTGTCCCGATCTGGACGCTTTTTCCTTTCAACAATGCCCTTGCTTTTACTTCTTCAGCAGGATCCATCCTCGGCTTCTCCTCCTGCTCGGACCGCTCTAACCCTGGCTCCACCATCATGGCCTCTTTCTGCTACTTGATCATGGTGACATACGCCTCATGGGATGCCTTCTGGTCACCCCTTAGAATGTCGACAGCCCCCTAGTTGGGATTTTCATCACCATGTACCGTATGCTTGTGACAGCTCTAGTTTGAAAGAGTAGGGGCCTGCCAAAAATGGCATTATAGGCAAAGATCATGTCAATTACCATAAAGGTTACCTTGCAGGCATGGGCGAGTGCCTCTTGGCCAAGCTCGATAAAAAGCTCCACAGATCCCACTACGGGGACAGTAGCGTTGCCAAGGCCGATCAATGGGGTGGCGTTCGGCTTCAACTCCTCGATCGACAGTCCCATGGCTCTGTAGGTTTAAAGGGTGAGCACGTTCACAGCGCTGCCGTTGTTCACCAAAATCCTTTTAACATCAAAATTGTTAATTTGAGCCCTGATGACGAGGGCATCCTCATGAGGAAACATCACATCTCCTGCGTTGTCACTGGATATGGTGACCAGAGTGAGCGGTTCGGCCTGGCAGGAGAGATAGACGCCTTTCCCCTCTTCAGAAGAGATACACGCCTTTCCCCTCTTTCTTCCTGGACAGATCCTCTCTATAAGATGATCCTCCAGTGATCATGTTTATAACCCTAGCGTATGGTCTGCGCGAGTCTGTATTTCTTTGATTTATGCGTTCACCATGTTCCTGAAGTTCGGCTGTCTACAGGGACTTTCCCCTCTAGCCGGACCCACGAATCTTTTGAAGGACCTCTATAGACACCGGGTCCAAAGGCAGCCTAGATCATAATTGCCCAATGATGAAATTAAGTGTGCCTCTTTTCAGGCAAAAATGAAAGTTGGAAGTGGTGTTTTCCTTGTCAAATTGATTTATTAGAAATAAATAAAAATGTATTTTAAAAATTATTTCAAGATAAAAAAAAATGAGTTTTGGAAGTATAGTATTTTAGCAAAAATCGCGAATGTCGGGGTGCGGGGGCGTGCTCGCTCGCGAGCTGGGCGACCCGTAGCACCCACCGCGCGAGCTATGTACGAGCGACAGCCTGCGCATTGCGTGATCAGCTGAGCGCGCGTGTTGCGCACGGCGCCGCCCGTTGAGCGCATCGACGGGCGTCGCTCGCCCCTGTGCGTGCCTCCGACGCTCGATCAGCCCCCAGACACGTTTTTTGGCCCAAAAACGTGTTTTTCTTCATTTTTTTATAGATTTTTAATTCTAAAACCTTTTATTTTCCAACTCTTTAAATTCATCAATTTTTAGTTGTTATGGGAATTAAATCATTTTAATTTCTTTATTAAAAATTTGAATTTTTTGGGGAGTATAAAATCATTTTTAGAGGGAGAATTAGGGGGAATTTTTCTTAAGAAAAATATTACTTTCTCTCTTCTTCTTCTTCTTCTTCCTCTTTCTTTTTTTCTTCAAGAAAAATTCTCCAAGTGTTCTAATTTGATTTTTTAAGTTAATTCTTGAGACAAATAAATTAATTATTTGTTCTTGTGAATTCTCTTACTTATTTTTCATAATTTTTTTCTCAACACAAATAAATTAGTTATTTTTTCTTGGGATAAAATTTCATTATATATTTTATTTTTCCAAATCAAAGTAAGAAAACTTATCATCCAATTTTATTCATCACATCTAATTTTGAGGGTAAATATTTTTAGCTCAACTTTTAATTTAATTTTTATTTACAATTAGTTAGCTATCATGTAAATTCTCTTAGATCTATTATTTATTTTACTTCTTATTTCCTGCATGTTTATTTAATTGTTCGTATTATTATTTCTTATTCTTATTTTTTTATTTAATTATTCATATTATTATTATTTTTTATTCTTATTTTTTATTTAATTGTTCATATTATTATTATTTCTTATTCTTATTTTTTATTTAATTGTTCATATTATTATTATTCTCATTACTTTTGTTCATATATTATTAATTGTATTATCATTTAACATGTTTTAGCATGATTGGCTTATTTTATTTTCATTTTATTCTTGCATATTTAATTTGATTGTTCATCTTTTTTATTGTTTATTATTATTATTATTATTATTATTATTATTATTATTATTGTTGTTGTTGTTGTTGTTGTTGTTGTTGTTGTTGTTGTTGTTGTTGTTAATATCAGTGTTGTTTTAGTTTTATTATTATGACTATTGTGATCATTATCATCATTAGTATTATTATTATCATTATTATATATTATTACTATTATTATTACCATCATTATTTTTATTTTTGTTATTCTTATTTATTGTTATCATTATCATTGTCTTTATTATTACTTTTATTATTCTTGCTTATTGTTATAATTTATTATCATTATTATTATTATTTATATTTTTATACATGTTGGTTTGTTCATATATTAAGTTATATATTTTTATTATGTCATTTAATTAATTTGTCATCATGATGCATTGTATTTTATTTATTTCATTTATTTTCATATGTTATGTGTTTAATTCATTTTTTATCACTAACATCACTTTATTTGTGTTTTTATTTCAATACTTATTTTTTATGTGTGAGTTTTTTCCAATGGCAAGTGGGAGGCCATGGAGATTTAAAGATACCATTTGGGAGTTAATTTGCCATTTTTATTGTTTTTCATTATTTTGGGTTTATTTATTTTATCCTGAAATTTTTAATAAAATTATTTATGCACGTTTAAAAAGAAAATCACAAAAATATTTCTATTAAATTAACTTGAAACTTTTTCTAATAAAATGGGACCAGTGTCCTAGTTTTTTTCATACCCAAATAAATCATCACCTTTAGCACCCTTTTTTAAAGTATGCGTGCGAGGACCAATGTCCTCATCTTTAATAAACAACCCACTTTATATATGATTTGTATTTTATTTACAATGAGAGTTGTATTCTGTCCCTAGTTTTGTTGTTATTTATTTTCATACGCTTCATTTTAATTATTCTTTTATTTGTCGCTTTCCTTGAATGACCAACCTTGCACTTTAATTAAATTGCACTGAATTGAATGAGAAATGGGATGAAACACTAAATTAAAAACTCAATTATAAACTTAACTAAGGTATGAATAAATGAGAAGTCCCGAACCTTCTCTGGTCTTTGGGCTCAACGAGACACGAGGGCCATCTCAATGTTCTATTCGGATGGGGCCTCCAAGACACCTCTTGTGTCCCATAAAAAGGCTCAATTTGCACAGTCCTAGGCGCCACGAGGTGAGAGTACCATCCTAATATTCTATTAGGGTGGGCCCTCCAAGACACCTTTGGTTTGCCCAAGTGCGAGACCGAGAGGGCCATCCTAGTGTTAGGGTGGGGCCTCCAAGACCCCTTCGACTTGCCTATGATGGACATA
Source organism: Excoecaria cochinchinensis (assembly GCA_947683425.1). Taxonomy (NCBI): domain Eukaryota; kingdom Viridiplantae; phylum Streptophyta; class Magnoliopsida; order Malpighiales; family Euphorbiaceae; genus Excoecaria; species Excoecaria cochinchinensis. Next base: position 9,836,561 of record CANTUQ010000058.1, read on the forward strand.
GCTATGCTGTCTTAGGCTCATTAAGGCTAGACGAACTTTCCTAATGTTCTATTGGATGGCGACTCCATGAAACCTCTTTGTTGCCTGAAATAGACGCCCTTGCAATTTCACTTGCAAGTTTTTATGAACCTCCTCTCGAAAGCCCTAAAGGCGGGTATTCGGGGTGCATCGGGGTTCGACGCGCATCACAACCCCCTTTACAAAAGTAGCTCGATCTCCTCCTTCAGCGAGTAACACTCGTCAGTTGTGTGACCGACGTCTCTGTGAAACTTGCAATACTTGCTGTGGTCCCTCCTGTTTTTGCTCTGATCGGACAATTTCTTGGGCCAATTGACTCTTTTGTGTTTTTCTTTAATCCACATCAGCACCTGGGCTGGGTTAGTGTTGAGTGGAGTAAAGGTTCGGGCTGGCTGGTTGTCTGGCTGATCGGATCTTCCCTGTCCGGCCTCCTTTCGTTTGCCCAAATTTTTCAAAGTGGAGGCTCTGTCCGGGCTCCTCGCAATCCGCTCAGACGCGGGAGCTCTATTGAACGACCATCCGTCTGGATGTTGCAGTCTATCCAAAATGTTAGTCCTTCTTCCCCTGCTGGACCTCAGGGCGTCATCCAGCTGGATGTGTTATCTGGCTCTTTTCATCAGATCGAAAAAGCTGACCGGGGGTCTTGTAGTTATCGACTCGAACAGTGTGCGATCAATGGTGCCCCTGGCCAAGGCGGTTGTCACCATCTCCATGCTCACATTCCTCACCTCAGACATCATGGCTTGGAATCTATCGATGTAGTCTCTAAGACTTTCATCACCTCTTTGGTAAAGATTGCACAGGTCACTCACCGACTTTGGTGCTCGTGTCTGCACAATAAACTGCGTGGTGAATAGCTCTTTGAGTTATCTGAAGGAGGTTATTGATTCCTGAGGCAGCTCATGGAACCAATTCAGAGCATCTCCTCCTAGGGTGGTGGGGAAGATTCTGCAGTCAATTCTTTCATTGTAGGTGTAGACCTGCACTTTAGTCAAGTACTTTGCCAAATGAGATGTAGGGTAGTTTCACCTGTGTATTTGTCCATCACCACATCTGTCCACCTGGGAGGTAACTCAGGCCCTGTTATTTCCCTATAAAATGGAGATGTAGTATTTCTGCAGGTGTTCCCTTAAAATATACCTTTTTTGGAGCCTGTCAAGCGAAACTGCTTGAGCTTTTATTTGAACCACTTGTCCTCCCTACTCATGGCTGTGGAGACGGACTCGTTTTTTGCCCTTTTAGAGTGGCTGTGGTTAGGCGTGCACATGAAGGACAAGTCATCTTCGATGAACGGGGTGGAAGATCTGCTGGGGAAGTAAGTGGAGCCTCTGCTTGAGGACATCGTCCCTTTCCCCTTGTCATAACTTCCTGGGGTCCTGACACCCATTCGCCTGTCGTCGTGAGTTCGCGGCTCATTGATGGAGATTCCTTTGTTTCTCCTCCTTTTAAAGTCTTCGTCCATAAAGTGCTCTTCATGGTCTCTTTCAGAAGTTCTAAGCATCTTGCCTTTCTTAATCGTCTAGACAATGCTCTTAGTGAAATCACTACGGAGGGCACGCATGTCCTTTACCGTGATGGGGGTATTTTTTGGCTGCCATAGGATGGCATCATCAAATTCTAGGAGAAGGTTACCCCTGGTTGGGGACTGGGGATATCTCTCTCGTCTCCCTGCAGGCCTAGATATGCCCTGGCTGTTGCCATTACGGTTATATTCTCCAAAAGTTGTGTGCTTATTGGATCTTAAACTTGCCATGTCTCCCAACAAAAGCACCAAATGATAAGACATGGAAGTCTTTATCTGAAAGAGAGGGAGAGTCGATCGGATGACTGGGATCTGCAAGAAAGAATGCCCAGTCAGACTAGGCATGAGCACTCCGAACCTTAAGTTAGTAGCTTTCTAGAGAGAGAATTCTTAGAGAGAGAGTCTCAAAGATTCAATACCTAGTGCCACTGTGCATTGGGCTATTTATAGGAGATAGGAGGGATGCACTTGAGTGCTTGAAACATGATAACTGGTAGTCAGAGCAGGTGAGCGGCAAAGTGACAGGGAGCAGGTGAAGGGTGTGGACGTTGTCTTGTGTCAGTGGACTGATCGGGCGTCACTCGACCGCCATCTTAGCTTCTAGCTCACGCTTGGTGTTCTTTGCTGATGGGCTTTGGGTCCTGCCAAGTGTATTGGGCCGGCTGTCTGGGCCTTGGCAGATGACATTTCCATAGGTATCAATAATAAAATAAATATATTCAACTATATTATTGTAACGTAATGATAAATTCATAAACACCAATTTAATATACCTTCAAATATCTATGTATGCATAATAGCAAATCGAATTGGAATATTGCAATAAATATTTATAGTTTTTCATACTGTAAGTCTTTTGAATTCCACAATTTGGTATACCATAGTATACCTAAGTATATTGATATATCAAACTGAATATCTGTAAGTAGAAAGACGAAGGACGAAGAAAAACTTATCAAGATAGTCAAGTTGTACCGTGGACAACCATTGCCTTAAAAGCGAAATTTTTGTGAGACCTCGATGCAATCTAGAAACTGGTCGCTCCATAAGGTTAACACAGCAAACCACCAACGTGTGCGATCACGGCGAAAGTCTGGAACAGTCAAGCTAGCCAGAAATTAAACTCTTTGTTTTAGTGTTTTAAGAAAAGCAAAAATCACAAAAGTTGTATCTCCAAAATCAAAACTCTTGGCATATTTAAAAGATTGAAATCAGAATGTTGAGAAAAAAGCGATAAGAGGTTGAGAAAAATTAGGAACACGATTTTTAGGATTAGAGCAGTTGAGTAAAAGAAAAACGTGTTTTTATCAGATCCAAAATCAGATGTTTCTGTCCCAAAAAGAATTACACTTGAAGCCAGCCTAGCCAAGACCGGGCCGGGCGGCACGCGCGTGTGGCAATAATTCCAAAACTCACTGTCAACACAATTTAAACCCATTTAAAATACAGCTCTTTATAAATACAAAATCAAGAAATAAGGATTTCCATGTGGGATAAAGAATGCCACAAGCCATTTTATCCAATAATCCCCCACTAATGGCTTGCTGGAAAGAAATGAAAACAAAAATTCTTTAAAAACATATTCTGGAAAAAATCACAATTGGGATTGAATGCTTAAGTATCAATTTCTTTTGATGGAATTGACACATAGTGTTATAAGGCAACAACTTTATCAAGGAAGTGAAAATATTCTTGAACTTCAATAACATAGGTTGAGACCCCCACAACACACATTGTAACCTTGATTTTGACTATTTCGCGATGTAGCAAAACCAGCGCTTTTAATGGCCATGCGCATACCTTGGGTACTTATGAGTGCTCTAGAAAGATGGCCCAAATCTTTCATAGAAGGCGGCCCCACCTTCACACTCAAATAGGTGTTTTTAATATTGAGCAACTTAATATTAAAAATGGTATCCATCAAGTTCATTACTATTGAACCACCACAAGAAAAATGGCTATGGATCCATAATGCACTATCACAAGTCATAGGGATGAGAAAACTAGTGCATATAAAGGACTCATATGGCTTCGTTTGACCATATTTTGGTATCCACTATATTGCCTCAATCAATGGGCTTAAGTCTTTACGCGTACTCAGCAAGCGTACTGAATCGGCAAGTAATATAGTGGAATATAATTGAGACCACAAGTTATCGAACCCAAGGGAATGTGTTGTGCAAGTATTGACAATTAATTATATGCTAAAGAATTCCCAATTATTTTGATTTAGTGATTGTTTAATGCAGAAGAATTAATAATCTAACTAATGATATTAATGTCTAAGAATATTAACGATTTAATAATACAGCGAGTTAATAAAATAACTAAGAGATCTTGCTAAGGAATACCCATTCTCCCCAATAATATCATGTGAATACTTAATTCAACAATTTCATATACAATCAGTGAATAATCTAGCCTATACCATAGCTTGCCTTTCGGATCCAGCTTCTCTAAAATATGCACTTACCAATTCGGATTCAGCACCTAAATTAGCATTATTGCAGATCTTAAGTTCTAAGTTAAATAATCTTACCATTCCGGATTCAGCTATTAAACTCATTTATCTTCCACCATTCTGAACCTATTGAAATAAACATTCACAGATTTTAACTACCAATTCGGATTCATCAAATCAATGAAGTTGATTAAAATAGAACAGAGCATGTGTATGTATTTATGGGTTGATTTCAATCAAAGTTTATCTTGGTAGATCTCCCCTTAACTTGCATTCAAACCAGCAACAACAAATAATTTCAGAGAAGATAAAACTGAAATATATTTATATGTATTTATGAACTGATTACAATTAAAGTTTATCTTGGTAGATCTCCCCTTAACTTGTACTCTATTCAGCAACAACAAATAAAATCAGAGAAAATACACTGAGTATATGCATGATACAATCCATACAAAATATTCACATGAATTACTGGGAAATTAAGGCATCCCTTAACAAGAAATAGAATTACTCACTCATACTTGAATTAAAGACTGAATTAAATAAAGAGAAATTGATATTACCCATTTGAATCTGAAAATGAAAATCTTACAGTAAACCAAACGATGTTCTTCAACTGAATCAGCTATTCCCACTTTAAAATTAAATTACAGAATTGAAATCTTACTTCTAAGAATTTCCAGATCTGAAATCCTCCAGTTATTTTCCAGCCAAAACTAAAACTAAATCTCGATCCTCTCTAATTATTCCTCTCTGATTTAAATAACAACAGCTTAAATTCAATCCACAACTATATTAAAAATCCTAACTTAACTTACAGAGAAAATAAATTTTCTTTTTGTTTCCAGAAAAAAATCCATCCCCCCCTTCTGTCTAATTTCAGTCTCTAAATAACCGTTCAAAGTTCAAAGTCAAAAGGTGGCCTTCAAAGTCTTTGATTTTGTGCAGATTTGATTCACAAATAGGTTACACGGCGGTATGAGAGTCTCTTACCGCCGTGTAACATGCCTCTGGTCAACAATTTTGGTAATTTGCTCCCCTTGTTCAGTGCCGCAATTTCTGGAATTTTTACGCCTCACACGGCGGTATGAGACTTCCATACCGCTGTGTAACACCTTACGTATGGGATGATTCTCGTGGTACACGGCGGTATGGATGTCCCTTACCGCCGTGTACTGCCCTTCTGATGCTGTCTTTTATTTTCGTCTCACACGGCGGTGAGGAATAACCTTACCGCCGTGTAAGCTACCTAAAAATGCCAAAATTAACATAAATCTTCATTTAGTGCACCAACTAACATCAAATGGCATTTTATCAAAAATTAACACAAATAACAGCTTTTAGACTAAGAAATAATCTCTAAATTCACATCAAAACATTGTTTAATTTAAACTTATCAAAATACCCCACACTTAGCTTTTGCTCGCCCTCGAGTAAAATAACTTCTTCAATTCCAGCCATCTCAATTTTCAAGCAGGAAAATGGAAATTCAAAATACCAAGCAAACACTTAGTAAATTCCACTTTAGAGTAATTCTTACTCAAACAAGTTTCAAACGAAGAAAATACAATCGAATTTCTGATGTGTGTGTGCAAAGGCCAAAACCAATGTTTTAATATTTTTCAAAACTTAAAACTTCCAGCATCAATCAATCAAGAGCAGATTTAATCAGTACATAAATGCACTTCTGGTTTCTCACTTGAAACTCTAGAAACACCATAGGCCTCTCCTTTAGTACCGGAACCCGAAGGTCATCTCCACTGAACAAACTAAAACATAAACATGATCATTAGGTCTTAAGCAGGTTGTAATGTATGGTTCAATCGGTGATGGCTAACAAGAGAAGTTTAGAAAATCAAATGAAGATTCAGCCACTCTACCAACTAACACTGCTACCCAAAAATTTTCATCACCTACTTCCAATCTAACAACAATTGCCAAGACTTAGCTATTTCCCAAATATGAAAATTTTTATCACAAGAGAAATAATACGATACAATTTCTTTCTCAGTCCCTATTATACCCCAATATTGTCTTCTAATAGAGGATACCCCACACTTGAATTTTGCTATACTCAGAATTAATTTTTATTTTATTTTAAATTTTTTTTATTTTTTTTATTATTTTATTATTTTATTATTTTTTATTTTTTTATTTTACTTAGTGGGATACTTATATCCTCTATTTTCTTGCAACTTACTTGTCAAGCAATATCCCAAAATTCTTTAATTTTTCTTACCCACTTATTTACTACTAAACACCTTATTTCAACTTTCAATGTCTTCCCAACCCAATCCTAGAGTGGCCAATTCTTAGAAAGGCTAGGCAAAAGCGTTTAAGTTAAATGGCATATTAAGTGTGTAACAAGAAAAATTTCAGAGTACGCTTTTAGCATACCAATTCAGCTCAATGGGGCTAGCAATGGAAAATTAATTCAATAGGTGGGATAAAGTTTATTTTAAGTAGCTACTCAAATGAATTAATGCCTAAATCATGTCAACATTTATGCCTTACTTGTTATGTCGTTTCGAAGGGCAATGAGGAAGGTTCTAGTGTTCTAAAAATTTTCTAATCAAAAAATTTCATGCTGGTTTTTCTTTACTTGTAAAAGCTGGCCTAAGTGCACAATTAATAGAAATTGCAATTGTATATTTCTACTTTGAAAATTGTTAAGAAAAATAACTTTAAGACAGAATCTTACTCTCTTGCAGACTAAGTGCTCTGAATGACCTTTTCAAGATTAACAATTGAGCTGGAATAACAACTTAAAATTTTGTTAAGCTAAGCATGAGTCAAATTGATGAGCTCAAATCACAAAATAAAACTTAAACAACTAACTAAAGAAACCATTATCAAAAAGCAGAAAATATAACTTCTAAAATATAAAAGCAAAAGAAATAATAATATTAAGCTTTGATAAAATTAAACTTACTAATATCAATTTAAACTTACTCAAAAGAAATAATAAAACTAAGCTTACTAAAGTACTGCAGGGTTAGTCACATCAAAGTTACACAAACTAGCTACCCCACACTTAAAAGCTTGCTGTCCCCAGCAAGTACCGCAGTCAACCAAAAATAACGAAAGTAGCAAAATAAAAGATCAGAGAACTCCCAGAAAATTCAGTCCTGTGGAGGTGGAGGTGGAGGTGGAGGGAAACGATCCCTCATGGTCTGGTAAAAATGCTCCTGCTCCTGCCGAGAGAGATATATGGAACGCTCCAGCCTTGACAGACTCTGTGCTTGCAAAGCTAACTGCTGCTCATGCATATCTAATCGTCCCATAAGTTGAACATGTTCAGCATGGGTATCTTCCATGAAGCTCTCCCACTGGTCTAAGCGAGAATTGATTTGAGCCTGTCCAGTCTGCAAAGCCTCAAAATGGGCAGTAAACTGGGAGAAATCATAGGCTGGCATGGCTGGGGCAGGTCCTGCAGCAGCTGCACCTGCAGCCTCCTCTGGCTGCTCATCCTCATCTTGTGCACCTTCCACTGGCAACTGTACTCGACCTCTTTCAATGAAGCGCAAGTATTCTTCCCTTGTGGACAGTCTGACTTGTTCATGAAATTGATGATCATCCACAATGATCCTTAAATTCTTCAACATCTTGTAGTCTAGGAAATGACTATCTCCTAAATCGGGTCCCAATGAGCTAAGGCCTATTCTTTTTGCCAATACTGTGACCACCCATCCGATCGCTATCTTCTTTACTTTTCTGGGATTAGCCTGTAAGTCTTCAAATTTTTTCCATAAGAAATAAGCTCCATTTAACCGGATCTGGTTGATCATGTAGTGTAAAAATAATGCCTCAGCCTGGTTTACCACGCCAGCAGCTTCAATGTGTCCATAAAAAGAAAGGGAAAAAAATCGATGCAAGATCCTTAAAGCATGATCTCTAAGGTGATGCGCCTTTGATTGTCTAGTGACATATCGGGTAGCCGTGATTGGATCTCGAATGGTTTCCCAAAATGTTTGTTTATCCACATCTGGCACATAGCGAGCTCCATCCAATGGAAAACCCAATGCATCTGCAAATTCATTAAAGGTCAGTGTGTGTTTCCTCTTGTTTAACCAGAATGTTACCTCTCCGGGATCTTCCTCATCATCATTATCAATCTTGCAATCTACGGTTGCGAGGAAATCCCGAGTCAACTTCGGGTGAACTCGCTCCCTTTTCTGAAAGAAGTCTGTCCATCCTATCCCCTCAATCAACTCATTGATTTCGTCACGTATGCCCAAGCTTTGTAGTGAATCAAAATCAAGAAATGTAGATGGTAGGAAGGTTGCCGCTGTTAGACATTCGTATGCGGTGTGGCATTTGGTCGGGACCCACGAGGGTATAGAGCTATCTCGAGAAGACGATGCCTGGTCTGTTCTAGATCTTTTTGGAGCCACTGCATTAATAAATAAACACAATTAGAGAGAGGAGAACAATAGCTTACATTGCAATAAAATAGTAAGCGAGCCGTAATTGAGCTTAAAACAAATTGCAGATCAATGAGACAGCAATGCTATAATGATAAACTTTAACAATGACACAGGCTAGCAATTCTGATAACACCCCCTAGTTCCCTTAGCAGCAAATGCACAAAAGAAATAAATTGTGAAAAATTACAGCATTCTCAACGAATTGTCATGCAGCCCTAATGTTTACATGCTTAAATGCCCACTCAAACGATAATCACAGCTCGAGACAACCATATTGCAGAGTGTATGGAAGCCCAAAAGAAAAACCATGTTTGACAGCAACTATACGACAGAGAAGGGTTAATGAACACTCATTTAGGCATTTTGTCAAATACTTGGTGAGCATCACTTTTTGTATATAGAAACAGAATCTTTCATGCAATTGTTAACCCCGATTTTTTCAATTAGCATCAAACAACCCACCAAGTAGGCAAAGCAATATAATTCAAGGGAATAAAACACAAATTCAGACACCAAATAAAGACATAAATCAGAAGAATGCCTCATACATCTAGCCCCTCCCCAATTAACCGAATAAAACACCATTTAAAGGAATACAACACCAAATCAGCCTCCAATTGAAAATTAAAACACAAAATCCAGCCATTACTTAAAGATTAAAGCATACAATTCACGCATTGCTTGAAGAAAGAAAGAATTAGGAGGAAGTAAATTTGAAAAATACAAAAACCCTAAAACAATAGAAAATAAAATTAAAAAGAAAAAAGAGAAAGAAAACTTACTTGATTTGAAGAATGCTGATTAGATGTGCAAAAGATGCTCTGGAATTGTGTTTAAACCAAACGAGAAAGAAGAAATTTCACAAATTGTGGGTATCGGGTAGAGAGAGGCGAGAGGGGGAAAAAATTTTAAAAGAAAACTGATGACAGTGGGGTTTTTAAAACAGGGTTTAACGTGTTACACGGCGGTATGATACAGCCATACCGCCGTGTACAATGTGACTGCAAATGGGGATTTTCAATTCGACCTATTACACGGCGGTATGAGGATTCCTCACCGCCGTGTAAAACACCACTGGAACCAAGTAATCTTAAATCCCGACATACACGGCGGTATGAGGATTCCTCACCGCCGTGTACAAAGCCACTAAAACAGTTATGAAAATGCACGCTTCACACGGCGGTATGAGGATACCTCACCGCCGTGTAAAACGAGTTTTTTAGAAAAACTAACCCTTTAAATAAACAACAATTTCACCAAGTACTCTAAAACATTTTTACATTACGTTCAAAAATCAACAGACTACTAAATAAAAGTACAAATGACCTATAAACTAAAAATAACCAGTCTTAATAAATTAAAACAAAAGATAATAAGAATAGAAATTAATTTAGTTCTGATTTTTAGTCTCAGCTAGACTTTTGAACTCACCTTATTCATCGTCCAAGAATATAGCCACTGCTGCACCTTCAGCGTGGTTTTCAAAATAAGGTTTTAGACGATGACCATTTACCTTAAATCCCGTGCTCCCAGATTGCTTTCTGATGGTAACAGCTCCGAATTTTTCGACCGCGACGACTTCAAAAGGACCCGTCCACCTTGATTTTAATTTTCCAGGGAACAATCGCAACATGCTGTCATATAACAAAACTTTCATTCCTGGAACAAATTCTTTTCTTACTATCCTTTGGTCATGCCATTTTTTTGTGTCGCTTTTGTACTTCTCAGCATGATTATATGCCCAAAATCTGAACTCCTCCAATTCATTCAGCTGTAGGGACCTGCATTTTCCTGTACTTTCAAGATCAAAGTTCAAAAATTTCGTAGCCCAATATGCCTTATGTTCTAACTCGACCGGAAGATGACATGACTTTCCAAACATCAGCCTAAATGGGGACATTCCAATGGGTGTCTTGAAAGCCGTTCTATAAGCCCAAAGAGCGTCATCTAGCTTAAGGGACCAATCCTTCCTAGATACACTGACTGTTTTCTCTAAAATGGCTTTCAACTCTCTATTGGATACCTCAACTTGTCCATTGGCCTGAGCATGATAAGGGGTTGTCACCTTATGTCTAACACCAAATTTTTTCAATAAAGCTTTAAATTGATGGTTCACAAAATGTTTACCACCATCACTGATGATTGCTCTCGGGGTTCCATATCGGGTAAATATATTTTTCCTCAAAAATTTAAGCACAACTTTGGCATCACAGGTTTTAGTGGCCACAGCTTCTACCCACTTACTTACGTAATCAACGGCCACTAAAATATATTCACAACCATAGGAAACCGGAAAGGGTCCCATGAAGTCAATTCCCCATACATCAAAAAGCTCTACTTCAATCATATTGGTCAAAGGCATCTCATCTCTCTTTGATATATTCCCTACTCTCTGGCATCTATCACAAGCTTTCACATAAGATTGAACATCTTTGAATATTGTAGGCCAAAAGAACCCAGAAGATAAAATTTTCATTACCGTTCTGTTTGGTCCATGATGTCCACCAGCTTCTCCACTATGACAGGCTGTGATAATCTCACCTTTCTCCTCATCTGGAATACATCTTCTCAGCACTTGATTTGCACACAAACGAAATAAATAAGGATCATCCCAAATATAATGCTTTGCATCAGCTTTCAACTTCTTTTTCTGCTGCCAGGTGAAATCCTTTGGCATAAATCCCCCTGCGAGAAAATTAGCTAAATTAGCAAACCAAGGAACATAAATCTCATTTTCAAATAAAGCGCAAATATGTTCATCAGGGAATAAATCTGAAATCTCCCCTTTCTCAATGTGAGCATTTTCCAGTCTTGACAAATGGTCTGCTACAAAGTTTTCTGCTCCCTTCTTATCTTTAATTTCTAGGTCGAATTCTTGCAGTAGAAGTACCCATCTGATCAGTCTTGGTTTGGATTCCTTCTTTGAAAATAAGTGTCTCAGGGCAGCATGGTCAGACCATACCACAATTCTTGCTCCCAACAAAATACACAATTGCAAGAAGTTCCTTCTCCGTTGTGGTGTAATTCATTTGAGCTCCTGTCAAAATGTGACTTGCATAATAAACCGCACAAAATACCTTCTCTCTTCGTTGCCCAAGTACTGCACCAACTGCAAAATCACTAGCATCACACATTAATTCAAAAGGCAAATTCCAATCCGGGGAAATAATCACCGGGGCTGAAGTGAGCCTCTGTTTCAAAGTCTGAAAAGCCAGCATACATTCATCGTCAAAATTAAAAGGAGCATCTTTCATCAATAAATTTGATAAAGGTTTAGCAATTTTTGAAAAATCTTTGATAAACCGGCGGTAAAATCCTGCATGTCCCAAAAAACTTCTAATGCCTTTTACACTAGTTGGGGGTGGTAACTTTTCTATTACCTCTACCTTAGCCTGATCAACCTCTATTCCCTTCTCAGAAATTTTGTGGCCAAGTACAATGCCTTCCCTTACCATGAAATGGCATTTTTCCCAATTCAGCACCAAGTTGGTCTTCTTACACCTTTCTAACACCAAATCTAAATGCTTAAGGCAGCTCTCAAAATGACTCCCATAAATGGTAAAATCGTCCATGAACACCTCCATAAATTTCTCTATAAAGTCATGAAAGATTGCCATCATACACCGCTGAAATGTAGCTGGTGCGTTGCACAGCCCGAAGGGCATTCTCCTGTATGCAAAGGTGCCATAGGGACAGGTAAATGTAGTCTTTTCTTGAACTTCTGGAGCTATGGGTATTTGCATGTAACCTGAATATCCATCTAAAAAACAATAGAATCCATTTCCTGCCAATCTTTCCAACATTTGGTCAATGAAAGGTAAAGGAAAATGATCCTTTCTGGTTGCATTATTTAACCTCCTATAGTCTATGCACACTCTCCACCCTGTCACTGTGCGTGTGGGAATTAATTCATTTTTTTCGTTGGCTACAACTGTCATCCCTCCTTTCTTTGGTACACATTGGACTGGACTTATCCAATTGCTATCAGAAATGGGATAGATAATACCTGCATCAAGGAGCTTGAGTACCTCCTTTTTCACCACTTCTTGCATTGCTGGATTTAGCCGCCTTTGTGATTGCACCACCGGTTTGAAGTCAGTTTCCATAGGTATCCGGTGTGTACAATAGCTGGGACTGATTCCTTTTAAATCTGAAGTTGACCAGCCAATTGCTCCTTTATGCTTCTTGAGGACTTCAATAAGCATTTCTTCTTCTAAACCTGTCAATAAAGATGAAATAATTACTGGTTTTGCATTATCTTCTAAAAATATATATTTTAAATGTGAAGGAAGAGGGTTAAGTTCAGAATGTGTATCCCCCTTTTCCAGGTTCAGTCCTTCTTCCTGTGTGCTTTCTTCTTCACTCTCTTGCTCCACAACTGCAATCACTTCATCATCTTCCAATTTTTCATTCTCCAAAGAATGCAGTAAATCCTCATTCACCGGATCAGCTTCTAACATTTCCTCTTGCACCTCTTCTATACACTTGTCTATTGTATCCACAAAATAAGCAGATTCTTCTATATCATTTGATGGATACCTTTGAGCTTTGTTCATATCTACAACTAATTTTTCATCATTGAATCTCAGGGTAACGGTTTGCCCATGCACATCAATCAAAGCTTTTGCTGTGTTTAAAAATGGTCTCCCCACAATAAGTGGTACTTTCCTATCCTCTTCCATTTCCATCACCACAAAGTCTACTGGAAAAATGAACTTTCCCACTTTCACTAACAGGTCCTCTATCACTCCCTTGGGTCGCCTTACCGACCTATCCGCAAGTTGGAGTCTCATTCCCGTCTCCTTAAGATCACCAAGATTCAGCTTCCTGCAAATAGAATAAGGCATTAGATTTATGCTTGCACCTAAATCACACAAAGCATTACCATAAAAATTTTCACCAATAGCACAAGGTACAGTGAAGCTACCTGGATCTTCCAATTTCTCAGGGATCTTGTTCATGATTATAGCACTGCAATTTTCTGTTAGTTGAACAGTTCCATGCCCTTCTAATTTCTTTTTATTAGAACATAGTTCTTTCATAAATTTAGCATAGTTGGGCATATGAGCTAAAGCTTCAGCAAATGGTAAATTAATGTGTAATTTTTTAAACATTTCTATAAACCTAGCTTTTTGCTCATTTTTCTTTTCTTGTCTAGCAACAGCAGGAAATGGCAGTCTATTTATGTCGAGATCCTCTACCCTTGGATTCACTATACTCTTACCTTTATCCTTTTTAGGAGCATTTCCATTCATTTCTAAATTAGAGTTAGAATTACTTACAGTCCGTGTTGGCTCCTCCTTTTCTGATAAAGAAATTTTACCTTGATCTTCTCTTTGTGCTACGTCCTTTCCACTTCGCAGTGTAATTGCTTTTGCTTCCTCTTTTGGATTCCGATCCACATTTGAAGGAAATGTTCCTGGTTGCCTTTGGGACACAGAATTTGCAAGCTGACCTAACTGAGTTTCCAGATTTCTCATAGAAGCATCTTGGTTTCGGTTCCACTGCTCTTGAGATTTCCACCTAGCCTCTTAATTTGTCATGAATTGCTGCTGACTGTTTATGAAGCTAGCCACCATATCCTCAAGGTTTGGCTTTTTCTCTTGCATAGGTGGTCTAGGTTGGTATCCCGGTGGATGGTATGTTTGAGCTTGTGGTTGATTGAAGTTTTGTCCATGGTTGTGATGGGGTGGATATGGCATTTGGTATTGGTTGGATGATTGGGGTTGGTATGAATGTCCTTGATTGTGCTGAGTACTTTGGTTGAAAGGTGGTCTTGTTGGTGGTTGTGAGGATGAGGCATTCTGATTTCTATCTTTCCAAGAAAAATTCGGGTGATTTCTCCAGCCCGGGTTGTATGAGTTACTATAAGGGTCACTCCTTCGATAATCCCCTACAGCGTTAACATTTCCCATTGCTGCACTCTCTTGAGCATATTGCCCACTTTCATACCACTCATCTTCTTGAGAAATAGAGGCTACATTTTTCACTCTTAAGTTTTTCATCTCGTTCTGCATTGACTCCACCTGTGCCCTCAGCATTGACACTTCATCTACACTATGTATTCCTTGTCTTCTTGGGACTGATCTAGGATTAGCCCACTGAGCGTCATTTGATGCCATTTCATCCAGCAGCTGGAATGCTTCTTCTGGTATTCTATTCATAAAAGAACCTCCTGATGATGCATCCAATAAAGATTTTATTTGTGGTGAAATACCAGAATAAAATTGTTGCATCAGATGGTAGATTGGTATTTCATGATGCGGACAGCTTCTTAACAATCTTCTGAATCTTTCCCACGCCTCATAAAAAGGCTCATCACTCAATTGGCTAAATTGAAAAATGCTGTTGCGAATATTTGCTATTTTTTTAGGTGGGAAAAATTTCATCAGAAACCTTTCTTGCAATTGATCCCACGATGTAATTGACTGTCTTGGTAACATTTGCAACCACTCCCTTGCCTTTCCAATCAAGGTGAAAGGAAATAATTTCAGTCTTACAGCATCAGGTGTCACTCCTGGAATCTGCACTGTGTCACTAATCTCCAAAAATAAATCCAGGTGTTGTGCAGGATCTTCCACTTCTGTTCCAGAAAATTGATTTCTTTGCACCATGTTGATAGTTGCTGGTTTCAGTTCAAATTGTACTCCTCTTGGCAGCACAATTGTCCTATGATCTTCAGTCCATCTTGGCACAGCATAGTCCCTTATCGTTCGCTGCCTAGGGACTTCTCCTCCATAATTTCTTTGTACCTCTTCTTGTGCCCTTGGCATGTGTTCGTTCTCGGGAGGAACTTCATTAATAGGGAGAGGATCATTTTCCATGTTGTTATCTCTGTTGGCTCTCCTGTGTTGACACAAAGTCCTCTCGATTTCAGGGTCGTAGGGTGCTAATGATCCTTGTCTAACTCTGCTCATACACCACAACTACCTGAAAAGAGTAAAAATAATAAAATCAGAAAAATGAAAACACATACAAATAAAAATCAAAACTTACTGACAACGCTAACTCCCCGGCAACGGCGCCAAAAACTTGACGCGTACTCAGCAAGTGTACTGAATCGGCAAGTAATATAGTGGAATATAATTGAGACCACAAGTTATCGAACCCAAGGGAATGTGTTGTGCAAGTATTGACAATTAATTATATGCTAAAGAATTCCCAATTATTTTGATTTAGTGATTGTTTAATGCAGAAGAATTAATAATCTAACTAATGATATTAATGTCTAAGAATATTAACGATTTAATAATACAGCGAGTTGATAAAATAACTAAGAGATCTTGCCAAGGAATACCCATTCTCCCCAATAATATCATGTGAATACTTAATTCAACAATTTCATATACAATCAGTGAATAATCTAGCCTATACCATAGCTTGCCTTTCGGATCCAGCTTCTCTAAAATATGCACTTACCAATTCGGATTCAGCACCTAAATTAGCATTATTACAGATCTTAAGTTCTAAGTTAAATAATCTTACCATTCCGGATTCAGATATTAAACTCATTTATCTTCCACCATTCTGAACCTATTGAAATAAACATTCACAGATTTTAACTACCAATTCGGATTCATCAAATCAATGAAGTTGATTAAAATAGAACAGAGCATGTGTATGTATTTATGGGTTGATTTCAATCAAAGTTTATCTTGGTAGATCTCCCCTTAACTTGCATTCAAACCAGCAACAACAGATAATTTCAGAGAAGATAAAACTGAAATATATTTATATGTATTTATGAACTGATTACAATTAAAGTTTATCTTGGTAGATCTCCCCTTAACTTGTACTCTATTCAGCAACAACAAATAAAATCAGAGAAAATACACTGAGTATATGCATGATATAATCCATACAAAATATTCACATGAATTACTGGGAAATTAAGGCATCCCTTAACAAGAAATAGAATTACTCACTCATACTTGAATTAAAGACTGAATTAAATAAAGAGAAATTGATATTACCCATTTGAATCTGAAAATGAAAATCTTACAGTAAACCAAACGATGTTCTTCAACTGAATCAGCTATTCCCACTTTAAAATTAAATTACAGAATTGAAATCTTACTTCTAAGAATTTCCAGATCTGAAATCCTCCAGTTATTTTCCAGCCAAAACTAAAACTAAATCTCGATCCTCTCTAATTATTCCTCTCTGATTTAAATAACAACAGCTTAAATTCAATCCACAACTATATTAAAAATCCTAACTTAACTTACAGAGAAAATAAATTTTCTTTTTGTTTCCAGAAAAAAATCCATCCCCCCCCCCTTCTGTCTAATTTCAGTCTCTAAATAACCGTTCAAAGTTCAAAGTCAAAAGGTGGCCTTCAAAGTCTTTGATTTTGTGCAGATTTGATTCACAAATAGGTTACACGGCGGTATGAGAGTCTCTTACCGCCGTGTAACATGCCTCTGGTCAACAATTTTGGTAATTTGCTCCCCTTGTTCAGTGCCGCAATTTCTGGAATGTTTACGCCTCACACGGCGGTATGAGACTTCCATACCGCCGTGTAACACCTTACGTATGGGATGATTCTCGTGGTACACGGCGGTATGGATGTCCCTTACCGCCGTGTGCTGCCCTTCTGATGCTGTCTTTTATTTTCGTCTCACACGGCGGTGAGGAATAACCTTACCGCCGTGTAAGCTACCTAAAAATGCAAAAATTAACATAAATCTTCATTTAGTGCACCAACTAACATCAAATGGCATTTTATCAAAAATTAACACAAATAACAGCTTTTAGACTAAGAAATAATCTCTAAATTCACATCAAAACATTATTTAATTTAAACTTATCAAGTCTCATCCCCCTCGACGTTTCAAAAACAATTCTTCTTGGTAATCCTTTAGTGAGAGGATCTGTCAAGTTTTTCTTAGATCTGACATATTCCAAGGGGATTACTCCATTTCTGAGGAGTTGTCTAACTGCACTATGTCTAATGCGAATGTGTCTTTTCTTACCATTATAGACACTATTTTTGGCAATTCCAATGGCTGCCTGTGAATCGCAATATAGTGAGACTGGTACCGCAGATTTCCCCCAAAATAGTACATCTGCCAACAAACTCCTCAACCATTCCGCCTCTTGGCCTACTAATTCAAGAGCTATAAATTTAGATTCCATGATTGAGCGTGCAATACAAGTTTGTTTGGATGATTTCCATGACACGGCACCTCCACCTATGATAAAAACATAGCCACTAGTAGAACTTACTTCATCATTATCAGTTATCCAGTTTGCATCACAATAACCTTCTAACACACTAGGAAATTTGTTAAAATGCAAACACCAATTCAAAGTACCTTTTAAATATGTAAGCAGTCGATGAAGTGCATTCTAATGTTCATTACTTGGATTATGAGTATATCGACTCAATCTACTAATAGCATATGCTATATCAGGTCTAGTGTAGTTCATTAGAAACATTATGCTACCAATAATTTTAGCATATTCTTCTTGAGAGACACTAGGACCATTATTCCTTTTAAGAGACATGCTAGGATTATAAGGTGTTCTCACAGGCACTACATCAAAGCAGTTAAAATTTTTCAATAATTTTTCAATATAATGTGATTGACTCAAGGAAAACCCATTTTTAGTTTTTTTAATTCTGATGCCTAGTATTACATCAGATTCTCCTAAGTCTTTCATGTCAAAGTGAGAGGACAAAAACAATTTTGTTTCTTTCACCACATCAACATTAGAACCAAAAATAAGCATATCATCAACATATAAACAAATAATCACATAATCTAAACCTGAGATCTTAGAATATATGCAAGAGTTGGATCCATTCACAATATACCCATTATTCACTAATGTTTTATCAAATTTTTCATACCATTGTTCAGGAGCCTGCTTTAAACCATAAAGAGATTTTCTAAGTTTACATACCTTGTTCTCCTTACCAGGAAATGCAAAACCTTCTGGTTGTTCCATGTAAATTTCCTCTTCTAATTCTCCATTTAAAAAGACAGTTTTTACATCCATTTGATGTATCACAAAGTTATGAATAGCTGCAAGTGCAATTAGAATCCTAATAGTGGTTATTTTGGTCACTGGAGAATAGGTGTCAAAATAGTCAGTGCCTTTTTTTTTTTGAGTGTATCCTACCACTACTAATCTTGCCTTAAATTTTTCAATAGACCCATCAGGTCTTGTTTTCCTTTTAAATATCCACTTGCACCTAATAGGTTTATTTCCCTTAGGTAAATCAACTAAGTCCCAACTGTGGTTTGTTATTATTGAATCTAACTCACTTGTAATTGCTTCTTTCCAAAATACAGCATCTATTGAAGTTATGGCTTCTTCATAAGTCTTGGGATCTTCTTCAATTAGAAATGTAGAGACTATGTCTAAATTAATTTTAGAAGTGTTCTCTAGCAGGAAGGAAGTAATAAAATCTGATTCGAAATTATTATCTATTTTTCTTCTTTTACTCCTTCTAAGTTCATTTGAAGTTTTATTTGGAACAGAAGCATTGGGTGAAGAATTATATATCTCAAAATGACTACCTCCATGAACATTATTATCAATTTTCTTTAAGGGAAACACAGATTCAAAAAATTCGGCATCTCTAGATTTACAAATAGAATAATCAGTTAACGTCATGAATATGTATGCAGCACTATTTTGCGCATATCCAATAAAGACACAATCAAATGTTTTAGGTCCAATATTTGATTTTCTAAAAGCTGGTATTCCAACCTTAGCTAAACACCCCCACACTTTCAAATAGTTCATGTTAGGTGCAAAGCCTTTCCACATTTCATAAGGAGTTTTGTCCTTTTTCTTATGAGAAACTCGATTAAGAATATAGCATGTTGTTAGCACAGCTTCCCCCCACAAGTTATTTGACATACCAGAACTTAATAAAATGGCATTCATCATTTCCTTAAGTGTTCTATTTTTCCTTTTAGCTATTCCATTTTGTTGAGATGTTGTAGACACCGGTTCCCGAGACAGCCTAAATCAGGGTTACCCAATGATAATTAGACGTCTGTTCACAGGTAAAAAGGTTGGAAGTGATGATTTTCTTGTTAAATTTGCTTTTTAGAGATAAAAATAAAAAAAATTACAAAATAAAAATAAAATGAAAAAATAAAAAAGGGAGTTTGAAAATTATAATATTTTAGTCAAAATTGTTATTTAAAAAAATACATAATTTTGAGCGTTTGCAACAGCCGACGCGCGGGTGGCTGGCCTCCGCGCGTGCTAGGGAGGGCACCAGTGCGCGCGCTGGCGCAAGGGTGAGCGACCCCGCACGGCATGCAGCGCGAGCTCGCCCGTACGCGTGCGGCCGAAAACTGTCACTCGCCCGACGGGCATCAGTCGCCCCCGAGGCTGCCGAAACGCGTTTTCATCCTTTTTTCTGACTTTTCTTGATTTTTTTTTAGTTTTGACCATAGTTTTGGGAATTTTTTATGATAATTCCCATTTTTGAACCTAAATTAAGAGAAATTTAATAAAAATTTAATTTTCTTCCTTAATTAATTAGATTTTCCATTTTTATTGATATAAATAGAAAATTATGGAAAGAAAAATGGAGGAATTTCTTTTGAGCCATTTTTTCTTCTCTCTTCTTAAGTTTTTGCAATTTTTCTTCTTCTTCTTCAATTATTTTTCTTCTTTTTACCTCAATAAAATTTTTTCTAAACATTTTAGATTGTATTTTATTGAAAAATAATTGATTTTGAGAAAAAAAATTAATTTTTTGTTCTTAAAAATCCAATTTTCTCAGTTGTTATTTTTTAAATTTTTTTCTCTTCAATTGATTTCTTCCAAAGACTTATATTGATTTTTTGGATGAAAAATTGATTTTAAAACAAAGACAATAACTTTTTGTTTTTGAAATCCAATTTTTTTATTTGATTTTGTAAAAATAAGATTTTTACAATTTTTTAGAGAAAAGATTTTAGATTATTTTTTATCTATTATTTTGTGAATCAAAATAAAGAAAATCAATCATTTTCACCTATTACACCAAATCCGAAATCTGAGAGTAAACATTGTAGACTCGATTTCTCTTTTTATTTTCTTTTATTTATTTTTTATTCATATTTAATTAGTCATCATGTGGATTTTTTGATCTGTTATTTATTTGTTTATTTTATGTAATCTTAGATATAGATTTAAAATCTTTTTACTTTTTTATTATTCTTTTACTTTTACTTGATTATTTATTATTATTATTATTATTATTATTATTATTATTATTATTATTATTATTATTATTATTATTATTATTATTATTATTATTATTATTATTATTATTATTATTATTATTATTATTATTATTATTATTATTATTATTATGTATTAATCTATTAATATGTTAATCTATTTATTTTAAAATGTCATTTAATTTATTTATCACCCATAATGCATTTTTTATCTATTTTAATTTGTTATTTATTATTTTATGTATTTAATTGACTTTTTTGATTTAATGACTAACTTTAATTTTTTTGTTTATTTTTGTTTCAATGCTTATTTTCATCATATTTGAGCACATTTACATGCGAAGGAGGAGGGCCGGGGATTTTGGTTGATTTACCATTTTTGTTTTATTTGTATTATTCTTCCTTATTTGTCTTTATTTAATTCATTTGTCATGTAATTAGCAATAAAATTATTTATTTTATGCACGCTTAATTAAAAATCACAAAAATATTTATATTAATAAATTGGGTTTTTCTAATAAAATGGGACTAATGTCCTAATTTTTTCATTCAAATAAATTGTCAATTTAAAATTATTTTCTGTAAGTATGCATGCGAGGACCAATGTCCTCATCCTTAATAAATACCGCGTTTTATGTATGATTTGCATTTCATTTACATTGGGGGTTGTATTCCGCCCCTAATTGTATTATAATTTATTGTATTTTCATTTACCCTTTTTTATCTTGTTTTTATTTATCGTTTTTATTATGCGATTAATATGCGCTCTAATTACTGCATTTAAATGAATGAAAAAAGAGATGAAATCTTAAATTCAAAAATCAATTGTAATTTTAACCAAAGTATGAATAAATGGAAAGTCTCGAACTCTCTCTAGTTTTAGGCTCAACGAAATTAGAGGACCATCTCAATGTCCTATTGGGGTAAGATCTCTAAAATATCTCTTGTTGCCCAAAATAGGCCTAATTCGCATTGTTTTAGGCTCCATGAGGTTAGAGTATCATCTCAATGTCCTATTGGGGTGGGGAATCCAAAATATCTCTGACTTGCCCAAAATAGACACAGATGGGTTGTCTTAGGCTCAGTGAGACTAGATGACCTTTTTCAATATTTTACTGGGTGGCGACTCCAAGAAATCTCCTTGTTGCCCAAAATAGACGCCCTTGTAATCTTTTACAAGCTCTATAAACCTCTCTCGAATGCCCTAAAAGCGGGTTTTTTAGGCCCCCAAGGTTCGGCGAGCGTCATAGTGGCGACTCCGCTGGGGACATACGAGACTTCACTTCGAAAGTACCTTGGTGAAAACATATAATTGAGTTTTAGTTTAAAATTTCACCCCTTTTCAAAATTGCATTGCATATCATCATAGCCTTAGATTTATGCTAGTTTGATCTCTCTTTTTACCCCGGTACATTTCCAAAGCATGACCCTACGTTCACTCAATGTAGAGAAGTGTTAAGGATAATCACCAGCCCAAGCCTCGTACCTTCATGGTATATTAAATGGAGACCCAATCGGTCGTTATGCTCATGATGAGCTAGACCCGTTGGCATAGAAGATGCTTGGTTAGCCCTAAAGTATCATCACCCTTTGACTAAAGCTCATATAATAGCAATAGATACTTTTCCTAGGTGACATGTACCTTAATACGATACTTGCTATGTGGGCCATTATATATTGAACAAAATCAACCAAATTAAATGGACTTTTATCAAAGGCTTTCATGCCCCGATGGGCCCATCTTAATGTGGTTGAAGTGTTTAAATACATAAAGGCCAAAACCCATATGTATGCACATTAGATAAGAGATATTATGCTGCTGATTTTGCACCGTGCACCATATGTGTCCTTTGGGTTCCCTGTTAACCCATGGATCAAGTCCACCTAGGAAAGAGACCATATTACCTCGTGTGTAGGAGTAAGAAGGTTAGAAGGGTCAATTTGCTTGTATGTGGGTGTGAATGTTGCATAACACACGATCATGCATTATATATATCATTCAAGCATTATCCTAATAGTTTAAATCTTTCAGCCATCATAGATTCATCTAAGTGGACTAGAGGTTCCGACGGTTGCCTAGTGAGGACAAACCTGCTCTTTGAATTATCGGAGTTAGTGTCTGATTGGGATTTTGAGTCACTCTCAGCAACTAGTGAATCATCCTTAGAATCATCAATGGCAGAAGAAATCGGGGCATTGACCACTCAAGACCTTGCTAGGAGATTAGAGGACTTTGAGCGGAGGATGTTAGATATGATGGGCGTCATGGCTGAAAGGATTGCTCATCCTCCTATTGCACAACCACCTATCCCTCCACAACCACCAGCAGTCCCTCCTCGAGGGCAAGTTGAACCACCTGCTGGCGGGGAGGCTCCCCTCATTAGTATTGCTGCCCGCCAGCCGGTTAATGAGTATAGAGCTACTGCACCCATGGAACTAAAAGGGGCGAGGATCCCTAATCCTGATGACGATTTCGTAATGGATAAGGGAGATAAGAAGCTAATAGTCCATCATACTATAAGTGGTAGAGCACCCAGGGTAGAAGATTCGACAATGAGAGGGATGAGACAGCAGATTGAGGCGATCATCCGTATGCTGTCAGCTAGAAAGGGGATCAACCCTGAAGATAGAGATCTGGGGGAAGAAGAGCTGCTGCCCTAAAGGTTCAAGATACCTGAACTGCCGAAGTTCGATGGTACCTCAAACCCATCTGCACATATTAAGCAGTATACCCTAGTGATGAAGGGCACAGGGTTAACAAATAAGCAAAAGGTAGAATATTTCTTCCTTAGTCTGGTGGGTCCGGTAATAGACTGGTATCACAGGTTGGATAGAAGGTCCAAGGAGGATCGAGACCTTTTGATTAAGAGTTTATGAAATAATATGACTGCAGCACCAGAATAGAGGTCACCTTAAAAGACCTCGAACTCTTATAGCAAATGAGTGACGAGTCATTCCATGAATACCTCACTAGATGGAAGAATAGGGTCATGGAGCTGACCAGATCAGGTTATTTATGAGGAACTCTTGCACTTACTTGAGGGACTTGCTTAGCTTTAAGGGGCTCAGAGATTGGGAGTCACTTAAGGACATTGCTGGAGAGGCTAAGGGAGCTTACCTAGCAAAGAAAGCAAGCCAAAATAACTTTGCTGGGAAAGGTTATAGGAACCAGTCAGGGTATAAATCAGGTGGTGCCAGGAGCAGCAATAACAGAAATGGTAAGACAACCGAGGTTGGACAGGGTCAGAGATAGTATTTTAATTTAGGCCGCTCCCTATCCTGGGTATTGGAGAGATTAATGAAGGAGGGCAAGCTAAGACCATTGCCACCCAGGCCAACCATGAATCAAGGACAGCCAGGGCACAGAGATGATCGGTACTGCGCCTACCATCAGCATACTGGGCACCTGACAGATTACTGCCGGACTTTGAAGAACAAGATCCAAGATCTTATTGACTCCAAACAGATCACGAATCCTGAAAAGAGAGAGAAAAAGATAAAGGCAGGCTATAATGCAGTCCCTCCACCATGTATATGATCGGGTCTAGTCCACCGGAGTGGCATGTGTTGTAAGAGCTATATGGAGATGAATATGTCACTATCATCCGTCAAGAGACGAGTGAAGAATGGATTCCCGTGGCGGCAGTAGATTAATCCACTAGTGAGAGTGGAGATAAAAATAATAAAGATTATGTTCTTTTTTCAGTCTTTGTTATTATTCCAAGAACCGTCTTTTTTATGACAATATTTGCAATGTTGGTTATTTCAATAAAATGAACAATTTTGCTTATTTGTATGATGTTTCCAATGATTTCATTTCTCATAATCACGATGCATTCATTTTTGACATTAATTCAACTAATACGACTGTATTTAATCTCGAGATTTTGGAAGACCCAAAGAAAATCTTGATAGCATTTGATATAACTCCTGAAGAAAGGAAAATTCTGAGAGATAATGTCAAAAAAAAGGAAAAAAATGAAAAAGGCTTTGCCTGGACCTAGAATGACAAGGGCATTGTTGGGATATCGCTGCTTCAATATGCCAACATGACAACGAGGAAAGTTTTAAAAGCCATTGCTTTGCCTCCTCAACATTTAGGGCACATACAGTGCAGCCAAGCAAAATCAAACTCCATTCATTAAAGAGCTACGTCAGAAGTTAGACAGGTGAAACTCCGGGCCTTCACAAGAAATATATAGCTCATTTAGAATCAAACCTTAGAATTTATTTTCTCCCAACCATTTGAGAGATTTACTACAAAGCCAATCAAGATTGACCTTTAACCATCTGAGACCAAAATAAGTAAAGCATGGAACCTTATAGCCATACTTAGAAAGACAGCTCATTACCTTTAAGAAAAAAAAATAGTTTTACGCTAAACCACCTGAGGCTAACGTGTAACCCAATCTCAACCATTAAAGGGTACTTCAGAAATTGAACCACCAAAAATGAGAAAAAATAATATACAGACTTTCACAGTTAAGATTCAAGCGAAAAAACTCACTACCCTAACCAGTTTGAACAAGGGTCGAGATGAAACCTTGGGTAAAAAAAAAGAGAGAGAGAGAGAAAAAAAGGGGATTGTCAAAAGTAGCAGCCATCTTGGATAACAATGATGAAAGTAAATTCAAAAGTACTACATATATGCCAACAAATTGAGAGAGGTTCCGTAGCAAAGGCTAAAAAAAAGGAAGAAAAAAGAAGAGAAAAATAAAGAATAAATGCCCCGCGGGTTGAAAATCGAAAAAAGGCGACCTTACTAAAATTGGGCGCCCTACCAGGGTAAAAAAAAGAAGGCATCCTAGGCAAAAATTAAGGGTTGAGAGAAAATCTTCAATCATGAAAATTCGAGAGGGCTGATTGATAACAGGACTTTAATACTTTCAGGATTTATCCCGAGATTAGATGAGGTCTTATATTTTTTGAGTTGACGTCAAATAAGGATCATGTGTTATAAAATCAAATTGAAATATATGCATTTATGAAATAATGTATTGATGTGACTAGAGCAGTTCATTTTGCATACTCAAAGTTGTCTAGCACATTGTTACTGTCTACCCTCTACTATTCTCACCACTCGGGTCCTTTAGCCGACTCATTCTGCTATCAACTGTGAAGGCAATTGTATAGCACCATCATGAGAAGAATCAAGCTCATACAACCATGACATGGGTATAAGTACATGTTGATCACACTAGAAAGATCTTCGGTAACAGCTTCAACCTCTCTGCAAAAAAAAAAAAGGTCATTAGAGATGAAAACTGCAATTGGCTCTCTAAGCAAAAGTTAGACAAAAGAATAGGGTGAAAATCTGAAAACAAGCAGTCTGTCCTTTTAAAAAAAAACCGCTGGATTGGGTTGGATCCATTCCAGGCAAAAATAAGGCGCAGGGCCATGTGAAAATCTGCAAAAGACGCATTTTCCGCTAAGAAAAGCTAGTGTGAAAATCCACAAGAGACGCACTACCTTTAAAAAAAATGACTACAGGTATCAGTTGAGAACCTCACAACCCCAAAGGCATGAAATCCAAAGGCAATTCCAAAAGGCATCGATCTTACTGCAAATTGAGCCCAGTCCGGCTATCGCCTCCAAACTCACTTAGATGAATTCTTGTCTTGCATTTCTGCATGACCCCATGCATTTCACTTGCATGCTCACTATTTTTCCTGCATATTTGATTTTTCAGTTTTGCAGTAAGAGAGATTCGATGTGGACACCGATAAAAGTTGAGTGACAACATCAGTTTAAAAACCAATCAAAAAATCAACCAAAGACCATTTAGAGGGAAATCAACCAAAGGGCTCTCAGGGGGCACCACTTCAAAATCTCAGAAGGGATAGCACGATGGCAGCACTACTATTATACGGAAGGTTTGCACACCCACGGCCCTACCACTTCAGAAGGTTTAGCACGATGGCGGCACTACCATTCTACGGAAGGTTAGCACGACCACGGCACTACTACTTCATATCCCAGAAGGGTTAGCACGATGGCGGCACTACCATTCGACGGAAGGTTAGCACGACCACGACACTACTGCTTCAAATCTCAAAAGGGTTAGCACGATGGCGGTACTACCATTCTACGGAAGGTTAGCACAACACTACCACTTCACATCTTAGAAGGGTTAGTACGATGGCGGCACTACCATTCTACGGAAGGTTAGCACGACCACGACACTGCCATTTCAAATCTTAGAAGGGTTAGCACGATGGCGGCACTATCATTCTACGGAAAGTTAGCACGACCACGGCACTAAAAGGGTTAGCACGATGACGGCACTACCACTCCACAGAGGGCTAGAATGATCATGGCATTACCGTTTCAACAAAGGATAACATGCCAACAACATGGCGGCAATCCACCCTAACAGCATCTCCCACTTCGAAAAGACAGCTGCCTCAGGTACATGTCTCTTTCCTTCTTTTCTCTGAGTTTTGGCTCATCTAGGCACCCATGTACTAATTTCCCAAAAACTGGGGGCAACTGTAGATACCGGGTCCTGAGGCTACCTAAATTAAGGTTACCCAATTATGATTAGACGCCTGTTCACAGGCAAAAAGGTTGAAAGTGATGATTTTCTTATTAAATTTTCTTTTTAGAGATAAAAATAAAAAAATTTAAAAAATGAAAATAAAATAAAATAAAGGGAGTTTGAAAATTATAATGTTTTAGTCAAAACTTTTATTTTAAAAAAAATTATTTTCGGGCGTTTGCGGCAGCCGGCGCGTGGGGGGCTAGCCTTCGCGAGTGCCCCCGCGTGGCATGCAGCGCGCGAGAGCGACACCCAAGGCGCACGCGGCCAACGCCTGTCGCTCGTCCCCCAGGCTGTCGAAACGTGTTTTCAGCCTTTTTCCAATTTTTTTTTTACTTTTCACCATATTTTCGGAGATTTTTAATGATAATTCCCATTTTTGAACCTAAATTAAGCGAAATTTAATAAAAATTCAATTTTCTTCCTTAATTAATTAGGTTTTCCATTTTTATTGATATAAATAGAAAATTATGAGAAGAAAATGGGGAAATTTCTTTTGAGGCATTTTTTCTTCTCTCTTCTTGAGTTTTTGCAATTTTTCTTCTTCTTCTTCATTTATTTTTCTTCTTTTTACTTCTATAAAATTTTTTATAAATATTTTAGATTGAATTTTATTGAAAAATAATTGATTTTGAGACAAAAAAATAATTTTTTATTCTTAAAAATCCAATTTGCTTACTTGTTATTTTTTTTAATCTTTTTCTCTTCAATTAATTTTTTCCAAAGACTTACATTGATTTTTTTGATGAAAAATTGATTTTGAAACAAAAAGAATAATTATTTGTTCTTGAGATCCAATTTTTTGTTTAATTTCGTAAAAATAAGATTTTTACAATTTTTTAGAGAAAAGTTTTTAAATTATTTTTTATCTATTATTTTGTGAATCAAAGTAAGAAAAATCAATCATTTTTACCTATTTCACCAAATCCGAAATCTGATGATAAACATTGTAGACTTTATTTCTTTTTTTATTTTCTTTTATTTATTTTTTTTATAGTTAATTAGTCATCATGTAGATTTTTTTATCTATTATTTATTTGTTTATTTTATGTAATCTTAGATATAGATTTAAAATCTTTTTACTTTTTTATTATTCTTTTACTTTTACTTGATTGTTTATTCTTCCTTATTATTATTATTATTATTATTATTATTATTATTATTATTATTATTATTATTATTATTATTATTATTATTATTATTATTTCATGTTTTTATATATTAATCTATTAATATGTTAATCTATTTGTTTTAATATGTCATTTAATTTATTTATCACCCATAATGCATTTTTTTATCTATTTTAATTTGTTATTTATTATTTTATATATTTAATTGATTTTCTTGATTTAATTACTAACTTTAATTTTTTTTATTTTTGTTTCAATGCTTATTTTCGTCATGTTTGAGCACATATGCAAGGGAAAGAGGAGATCCGGGGATTTTGATTGATTTACCATTTTTGTGTTATTTGTATTATTCTTCCTTATTTGTCTTTATTTAATTTGTTTGTCATGTAATTAGCAATAAAATTATTTATTTTATGCACGCTTAATTAAAAATTACAAAAAAAATTATATTAATAAATTGAATTTTTCTAATAAAATGGAACCAATATCCTTTTTTTCCCATCCAAATAAATTGTCAATTTAAAATTATTTTCTGTAAGTATGCATGTGAGGACCAATATCCTCAGCTTTAATAAATACCCCGTTTTATGTATGATTTACATTTCATTTACATTGGGGGTTGTATTCCGCCCCTAGTTTTATTGTAATTTATTGTATTTTTATTTACCCTTTTTTTATCTTGTTTTTATTTATCGTTTTTATTATGCGATTGACATGCACTTTAATTACTGCATCGAAATGAATGAGAAAATGGATGAAATATTAAATTCAAAACTCAATTGTAATTTTAACCAAGGTATGAATAAATGGGAAGTCCCGAACTCTCTCTGATCTTTAGTTCAACGAGGTTAGAGGGCCATCTCAATTTCCTATTGGGATGGGGTCTCTAAAATATTTCTTGTTGCCCAAAACAGGCCCAATTCGCATTATTTTAGGCTCCATGAGGTTAGAGTACCATTTCAATGTCCTATTGGGGCGGAAACTCCAAAATATCTCTAACTTGTCCAAAATAAACACAGATGTACTGTCTTAGGCTCAGTGAGGCTAAACGATCTTTTTCAATGTTTTATTGGGTGGCGACTCCAAGAAATCTCCTTGTTATCCAAAATAGACGCCTTTGTAATCTTTTACAAGCTCTATAAACCTCTCTCAAATGCCCTAAAAGCAGGTTTTTGGAGGCCCCGGGGTTCGGCACGCGTCACAGGTGTGTAAGGTGTACTAGTTTCATGAACAATGCCATTTGTTTTACAAAATTCTTTAAGAAAAGTTGTCCCAAATTCTCCACCCCTATCAATTCTAAGTCTTTTAATTTTCTTATCCAATTGATTATATACTTCAACTTTATATTTTTTAAACATTTATGCAGCCTCATCTTTAGATTTTAATAGATATGTTTTGGTGTATTTAGAAAAATCATCAAAAAATGTGATGTAATATTTTTTGCCACCTCTACTTGTAACATTCTTAAAATCAACCAAATCATAATGTATTAATTCAAGCACTTCAGTACTTCTAGCAGTGACAGGCTTAAAAGATTTTTTGGCAAATTTAGCTTCAACACAAATAGCACATTTTAAACTATGACCATTATTAATAATGTTAATTAAGTGCAGATTTTTAAACCTTTTAATAGAAGCATAATTCACATGACCTAATCTACCATGCCACATATCCATAGATTCAACCATATAAGCAGAAGCAGCAGAACTATTATTGGAATCAACAAAAATAGTGTTCAAGACATACAGTCCATCAGCTAAGTAACCTTTCCCCACAAATGTCCCATTTCTAGTAATTATAACCTTATCAGCTTCAAGAGTAATTTTTAGTCCAGCCTTATTAAGCAGACTACCAAAAATTAGGTTCCTATACAGGGAAGGCACATATATAGCATTATTTAAAGCCAAAGGTTTTTTAGATGTTAATTTAAGTAAAATCTTCCCTTCTCCAAGTATTCCAGCAGTAGTAGTGTTTCCCATGTAAACACAGTCTCTATCTTAAGCTTCCTCAAGGTTGTGAAACAGCTCTTTGTTGGAGCAGAAATGTCTAGTAGCTCCAGTATCCAGCACCCAATCTACCTTGTTTTCCACCAAATTTGATTCTACAACAGTAACAATGATCTCCTCTTTCTTAATGAGATTTGACTGTGGAGCAGGTTGAGCTGTAGGTTTTTATTGGTCTAAAATTTGTTGAGTCTTCTTTTTGAAGCATTGATATGCCTTATGGCCTGTTCTTCCACAGACATAACAGTTGATCAGCTTCTTCTGGATTTTTGTATCTCCTTTTTTGAACTATTTTTTTGGATAATTCTGCCCCTACTTTCCTTTGCCTTTGAAGTTGTCTTTAAAGGGAACACTAAATTCAACAATGTTAGCATTAACAGAAAGTGAAGATGAAGATAACAGCATATCTTTCAATTTATTAGCCTCCTTTATTCTTATATGACTGATAAGCTCCTATAGAGTCATGTCTTTCTTCTTGTGTTTCAAGTGATTTCTGTAGTCACTCCAGGAAGGTGGGAATTTTTCTAGTAAAATATTGACTTATAGCAGCTCACACATCTCCATTCCTTCACTGAGTACATCAGCCACGAGATTTTCATACTCATGTACTTAGTCAATGATTGGCTTTTCATCAACCATCTGGAACTCCAACCATTTACCTATAACATATTTCCTTTTCCCAGCATCATCAGCACCATATTTCTTTTGCAAAGCATCCTAAATAATTTTGGCTGATTTTTGATTAACAAACAAATCAAAAAGGGAATTAGTCATGTGGTTTAAGAGGTGACCCCTAATAGTTTTATTGTCTTTTTCGAATTTTTTTCCTAGCACCGTCATCAGAATTGGTTGAAACTTCAGTAATACGAGGTTCAGCAGGCAAATCATTGAAAGCACATAATCAATTTCAAGCTATTCAAAAAAGATCAATAATTATTGAGACCAACGCTTATAGTTAATCCCATCAAGAGGTTCAAGTTTTGACAGATCATGTAACGATTTGGGAATAACATAAGACATATCGGGAAAGAAAAGAGGATTTCGCTTTCAAATTGTAAGTAGAAAGAGGAAGGACGAAGAAAAACTTATCAAGATAGTCAAGCTGTGCCGTGGACAACCACTGCCTTAAAAGCAAAATATCGGTGAGACCTCGGTGCAATCTGAAAACCGGTCGCTCCCCAAGGTTAACACAGCAAACCTACAACACGTGTACTCGCGGCGAAAGTCTGGAATAGTCAAGCTAGCCAGAAATTAAAATCTCTGTTTTAGTGTTTTTAAAAAAGCAAAAATCACAAAAGTTGTATATCCAAAATCAAAACTGTAGGCATATTTAAAAGATTAAAATTAGAACGTTGAGAGAAAAGCGATAAGAGGTTGAGAAAAATCAGGAACATGATTTTGAGGATCAGAGCAATTGAGTAAAAGAAAAACGTGTTTTTATTAGATCCAAAAGCCATTTTATCCAACAAATACTGCAATATATAATTAGAATTTTGCATTCAATTAATCTATTTAATTTCACAATTTGGTATACCATAGTATACCTACATATGTATGCCGATATACCAAACTAGTATATTATAATATAGATTTAGAATTCTACATAGATTTTATCTATTTAATTCCAGATTGGAAGTGCTTGTATATCATTTTTGGTGCATCTAAGTATGCAAACATATACCAACTAGTATGCCGAAAAAAAAGGTTGAAATTTTTTCGGTGGAATCAACAGCACAAAAAATAAAACACAAAGAAGAAGAAGAAGAAGAAGAAGAAGAAGAAGAAGAAAAAGAAGAAGAAGAAGAAGAAGAAGAAAATAGCACAAAGGAATTTAATTTATTGATGATTAAAATTTTCTTGCCAATTTTTTGGGTTTAGCATGTTTTTGGTCCACGAGAACAAAAAACATATATATTTTTTTTATAGCAAGATAATAATTTGCAGTGAGTTAATGAAAAGTTGAGTGAGAATATGACTTTTATCAAAAAGTAGTATTTTTAAAAAACAAAAATTTTTTAAAAATGGTATTTTTATAATAAAAAGTTTGGATAGCATTATTGAAAACACCATCACTTTTCTATGGTATTTATGAGATATTGAAAAAGTGAAAAACAAGTTAGATTTTTTTTAAGCTAAGGTAAATTTTTACCCTCGAACTATTGGAAATGGAGTAATTTTACCCTTATACTTTTTTTAAGCCCATTTTGCCCCTGAATTCGAATTTTTGGTTTATTTTTACTTATGAACTCAGGTTTGAGATTTTAATTTACCTGTCAAACTAACGGACTTGCCACGTGTCTAACAGAGTTAACGGCATCCAATGAGACTGCGACACATCGACACACACATGGCTAGGGGTGAGCATGGTCGGTTAACCGGTCCATGAGACCCAGTCCATTAATATCTATTTTTCCAAATTCCAGTCCATTACCATCGGTTAACCAGTCCATCGGTTTCGGATTTTCGGATCAGTTACCCAATATTTTTCGGTTAACCACTATAATTATAAATATATTCATAAATAAAATTAAAATGTTCAACATATTTAAAAATTAAAATTTTTTCACTATAATATAACATTATTGTTGTTAAAATAAAAACATTTGGTGGATATAAGCAAATTTGTTTTTAAAAATTAATATTTAATAAGTAAATATATTAACTGGTTCATAATCACTTTTAATTAGATAAATTGTTATACTTACTAATAGCCAATTAAAAAAACTTAAAAATTTTAAAATAATTAGTATAATGAAAAAAAAGTACATGATCACCTTTAGTTAGGATAAATTATTATAAATTATTAAAAAATTAATAAATTAACTAAAAATTCGATTTCGGTTCGGTTAACCGATCGCATGAGTCAAAAACCATTAACCAGTCCATTATAATCGGTTAACCAGTCCATCGGTTCGATTTCGGATTTTTTTTCGGTTAACCAAGTCCATCGGTTTTTTTGCTCACCCCTACGCATGGCAACCACTTTGATGACATTGCAAAAATGCAAAAAAAAAAACTCTCTCCTCTCTCCTCTCCTTTCTCTTCCTCCTCTTCCTCCTAGATTTTCTAGAATTGACCTGGCCTATTTCTTTTGCCGATTGGATATTCATCGGAACTCTGATCAAGTTAAATTTTGGTGGACAATTAGAAGACACATATTTCTTCATTTTGAATGGTGAAGATCAATTTGGGAGGTCTGAAAATGGAGGTTTTATTGCAAAAAATGGATTGTTTTCTAGTTATTTTATACAATGACTAGTTTTATCTTTTCTGACGATTTGATAGATATTTGCCATTAGATCGAGCTGAATTTTGGTGAGTATGGTCGAACTCCTTGGTCTTTAATTTGAAAGGTGGAGATCAGTTTTTGAGGTCTGTAAGATAAGGTTTTGTTAAAATAAGTGGACTATTTTTTTGCGTATTGTATACAGTGACCAACTTTATCGTTTTTGATGATTGGGTAGACATTTACCGTTAGATCGAGCTTATTTTAGTGAGTATGGTCAAAACTCCTTATTCTTCAATTTGAACTGTGAAAATTGTATTTGGATAATCATAACCTTGTCTAATTTACTTTGGACAAAAGTTGCATATTAGGGGCAAAATTTCTCTCCTTGTTCTTTTTTCTCTCTAATTTTCGAAAACCAAGAACAAATTATTAAGGGGTAAAATTTCTGAATTCGTTA
This sequence comes from Excoecaria cochinchinensis, assembly GCA_947683425.1. Lineage (NCBI taxonomy): Eukaryota > Viridiplantae > Streptophyta > Magnoliopsida > Malpighiales > Euphorbiaceae > Excoecaria > Excoecaria cochinchinensis. The sequence goes on from CANTUQ010000058.1 coordinate 9,870,546, forward strand.
TCAATTTTTGTTTGCCATTTTTAATCTTTTTGGGGTTTTGTGTTTGAATGTTTAGGAGCTGGTGATTTTTGGAGAAAAATGAGAATAACAGGAGGAGAGAGGAGAGGAAAGAGAGGAGAGTTTTCTTTTCAAATTTTCTTGGGAAACAAACACTTTTTTTACCTTTTTTTATTTCATTTTCTGAGAAACCAAACACTTTTTTATTATTTTTTTTAAATTTTTCAGTATGGGTGCCATGTCATCAATTTTTAAATTAAAAAATTATACTGATTATGATAGAAAAGTACACATGGTAGATGATTAGGAGAGAGAATTTGCTGATGTATCGCATGTTAATTGATTGTCGTTTATGTTGTTAGCCACGTCAACATTCCTTCCATTGCATGGCTAAAAACACACAAAAAAATGACTTTAGGGGCAAAAAGGGCTCAAAAAATATATAACGGCAAAATTATCTCCTTTACGATAATTCAGAGATTAAAAATTCACCTTAGCCCTTTTTTGTTTTAAATGCAACTCAATTTATAACTTGTTTAGTAGGTCTTGTGAGTCCCAAATATATGATCTAGAGGGGGGTGAACAGATCATTTCATAATTTTTCGTGATCTGGACATATTAGAACACAGATAATTGATATGCAAAATACCATCATCATAATAAATCAATTTCATGCAATTTACTTAAAATAATTTTTTAATTATCCTTTACCATTAAAAACAACACATATGGACGAAATTATTAGTGAGAAAAAATCAGACTTTCATTGGATAAATTAATTTAGAAAAATCAATTTCATCCCATTTTTAAAACACAGGGTGATTTTTTGACTCTGTTGTATAGAACACAAAACAGATACAGAACAGTCAATTTCAGTATAAAAATTATAAAGCACGAAATAAAAAGAGAGTGAGCGATAGAGAATTTAACACCGCGATTTATAGAGGTTCGGCCACCGCCTACATCCTCTCCTTAAAACAACCCGTCTTAAAAGTTTCTCTCTTTCTAATGTGACTCTATTTATGGGTAAGAGTCAAAAGCCTGTTACATGTAACTATCCCAAGTTTTTCTTCCCAAGTGAAAACTTTAAAAACACTTAATCATTTTTTTCAAGTAAAATGATCAAAACACTTAACCGTTTTTCCCAAGTAAAAGAACCTAAACACTTGCTAGTTTATTTTCCTAGGTTCTAGCAACCTAATCTCACAAATTTGATAAATCTCACTCATACTGAGGAGATGTGATCGTGAATGCACATGAAGGAATGAAAAACTTATAAATAAAATTAAGTGCAAGTATAAAATATGTTTTTCACTCACTTAAGGAACAACTCAATAAAAACCCATTTTATAGATCATGAAAATATAGTTGTTGGGTGTGAACTAAATTTCAAAAATTATTTCCAGTTTAGAAGAGATGCATATCTGTGTTTCCTTTAGTAAGAGAAAATCAATTGAAAATAATTTTATGTCTCTTTAGTTAACAAAATCAGCTTGAGATGATAATCACGTTTTTTGCTTCCATGGTCAAATAAATATGTTTGAAAAGATAATTGAGATGTTTTCTAGATTTATATTTTCTTAGAAAAAATCAGTTTGAAAAATATAATCCATTCTCTTTCCTTAGATAAAAAAAAAACTAATCTGAAAAGTATTCCAGATTTTATTTCTTTCCTTTTACCAATAATCATGTATATGGAAAATTTGATTTTTGGAAATAAATAATTTTAAATAAGTTAAGAAATGATTTTGGAAAGTATTTGAATGCAGTAAATCATAAAATCCAATTTGAATAATATTCCAGAATTTTTTCCTTTCCTTTTTCAAAAAGACATGTATATGAAAAATTAACTTTAGGAAAGAAATAAATTTGATTTGAATGAAAATGTGATTTGTAAAATATTTTAAATGCAGAAAATAATGTAATTAACATGATGTGAGTGTGTGAATTTCTCAAGAATGATTTTACAAATTTTATTTTCTAATAAACCTTTAATGTTGTAAGTCTACTCTGATAGTTGTAGAAAACGAATACGTCTGTTCTATATTTAATAGAGCACTCTGCATCAGATCCTGAAACTTGGGCCTACACAATATAAGTTAGAAAAAGCCTAATTTGATTAAGTATAAATGTTTTGTAATACATTAAAATCTGTGAATTAGCCTTTAAGCTAACAGGTCTCCTGTAAATATTCAATAGCTACACATCCATCCAATGACGAATATATTGTTGTATATGTTGCATGGATGCGGATATGGATACGAAATACGACAATTTTTAAAAAATGGACTACGAATACACGACATATAATTATTAATAAAAAAATTATATATAATTTTAACCATATTATAAAATTATAAAAAGTTATAATTATAAAAATTATTTACTTTAAATAATGAAAGAAAGCATGATATATATCATATATACTATGTATAGAGAGATATGAGTGTGTATGAATAAATATTATAAAGAAGTAATACAAGATAATACATATTTTAATTTATTAATAAATTTTTGTCAATATTTATATGTTTAATTCGCTTCCAAGATATATTGATATTGTTTTTACGTCATTAGTTCCCGAATAAGAAAAATATAAATTCACCATCTTATTGTCATTGAAAATTATCTATAACTTTACATGATTATAAAAAGTTTGTTAAAACCATATATGTTAAACTACACAAAAATATAAGTTTGTATTTAAATCACACTCATTGGTATATACAGAGTACAAGTACCTAAAATTGAAAAAATAGAAAAAAATATTCCGGGTACGTATTTACTTGTGCCCAACGATAGTATGGGTATATCATTCAAGTAGAAGTACCTGTGCTTCTTAAGTTGGTGTTTGTTATTTCTAGAATATTATTCAACCACTCTATAAGTCTATAGTGACTTTTTTTAGCCAAAAATTAGGTTTAGATTTTAATTTTTTTCAATAAAAATCATAAATGGATCAAGTAGATTAATTAACTTTAGAACCGATATGAGTCATTTTGGATTAATCTATTAATGGATTCAAATTCGTCTAAAAATTTAGAGATCAAACGGACCGTGCACAACTTTTATTTATTATGAGTCACGTGTTTAGCTTTGTTAGTTTGTTAGCTCTGTTGTTTTAGTATAAAAGATTGTATTCATCATTTGTTTTGTGTGAGAAATAATAAAAAGGTGGTTTCCTTTCTCTCTCCAGTATTTTCTCTCTCAAGGTCTTGAGTTTGTTCATGGTATCAGAGCTAAGGCTCTCCTTAGATCTGACTCTATTTTTTTTCTCTTTTCTCTTTGATTTTCTTAGATATATATTAGATCTGTGCGTCTCTCTACTTCTACAAGACCTGTATTGTATTTCTTTCGTGTTCTCTCACGAAGATTTTTTCATAATGACGGATCGCGATGGTGAAGATGCTCTGATGTTGCAGAGTTCGGATCATCCTGGAATGGTACTTGTTACTAAGCCATTAACAGGTAAAAATTACTTGAGTTGGAATACTGCAATCAGAACTTCTTTAGAGGCCAAAGATAAACTCTGTTTCATCGATGGCACTGTAAACCCTCCTACTGATGCAACCAAATATAAGAAGTGGAAAAAAGTTGATTCAATGATAAAATCATGGATAATGAACTCTATTTCTAAAGAATTATCGGATGCTTTCATATATTCTCCCAGTGCTAAGAGTTTGTGGGATGTTCTGGAGAAACGATTTGGTGTGAGTCATACTCCACAGCTTTATCAAATCCAGAGGGAAATGAGTTCAGCAGAGCAGGGAAATAACTCTGTTACTGTTTATTACAATAAAATACATAAGTGCTGGGATGAAATGGAGAGAATGTTACCCATGCCAACCTGTAGTTGTAATGGATGTTCATGTGGATTGAGTAAGAAACTTGCTGAAAGAGACGCAGTGTTGAAATTACTGCAGTTTCTTATGGGACTCAATCAGACTTATGAAAGCACTAGAACTCAAATACTTAATTTGGAACCACCACCAGACGTGGATAAAGCCTATAATATGGTTTTGAGAATAGAGAGACAGAGGGAAGTGAGCCTTAATTTTGTTGTAGATAACACTGATGTTGCTACTATGTTAGCAAGAACTTTTAGTCACAAAGACAAGAAGAAGGATGGCAAGAAATTAGATAGATATTGTGATCACTGTCACAGTAGTGGTCATATGAAGGATAATTGTTTTAAACTTCATGGCTACCCTGAATGGTACAAAGAAATGAAGGAAAAAAAATGGGTGGAAAGAAAGTAATGGCTAATATAGCCATTAATCCAGATGCACCAGAAACTCCTTTTGACGTGAATGTAGAGAATGGAGGAAAGAATGAAGACATCATTGCTCTGGTTTCTCATTTGGTGAAACAAGAGATTACTAAATTGGTGAAAGGAAAAATGCAAACAGATGAGCATGTGAATTTTGTGAACATGGATCTTTGTACTACTAAGTATGCAGGTATTACTGCTTTGCATACGTTACATAATTTTGACAAAGAGACGTGGATACTTGATACTGGAGCTTCAGCTCACATGTGTTTCAATAAAAATTTATTCAGTAGTTTTAAGGAACTTCATCATTTGGTTCCTGTTCACTTACCTGATGCTTCTGTTAAAAATGTCAAATATTCTGGTGAAATCTCTCTACATCCTAAACTAATTCTTAAGGATGTTTTGTTACTCCCTTCTTTCAAATTCAATTTGTTGTCTGTGAATAAAATCTCCAAAAGTGCTAATGTCTTTTTCACTTTTTATCTTCTCATTGCCTCACACAGGACCTGAAGACTGAAGAGGTTCTGGCTGTTGGTCCAGTCATAGGCACTTTATACATACTACATTCAGAGTCTTTTGATTCTATTGTAATAAAAAAATATACTACAGCATTCCATTGTAATTCCTCTATAACTACTAGCTGTAGTTTGTCAAATGTTAAGAATGCAGCTCAATCTTCTAGTTTTATCGTCAATTCTGTTTTCAGCAATAATTCTTCTGTTTCTGCTGGCATATGGCACAGTAGACTTGGACATGCTCCTTCTTCTGTTCTAAGTCATATTTCTTGTATTGATGATACTTCTTTCAATAAACCGTGTGACGTTTGTCATTTTGCCAAACAACAAAGAATTCCTTTTCCTCTTAGTCACTCTCATTCTGCACATATTTTAGATCTTATGCATATTGATCTATGGGGTCCTTATAAACAATCCAGTCTCAATAATTCTCACTATGTGTTAACTATTGTGGATGATCATAGTAGAGCTACTTGGACCTATCTGTTGCAGCATAAAACATAGGTTTATGATTTTTTCACAAAGTTTTTATTCATGGTGGAGAATCAGTTTCATTCCAGAGTGAAGGGGGTCCGGTCCGATAATGGAACTGAGTTTGTGAATTAATTTATGCAGTCTTTGTTCTTAAAGAGGGGTATAATTCATCAAACATCATGTAGTTTTACTCCACAACAGAATGGGGTAGTTGAGAGGAAGCATAAACACTTATTGCAAGTGGCGAGGGCTCTTATGTTCCAGTCCAATTTACCTAAAAAATTTTGGGGAGATGCTATTTTAACTGCCACTCATATTATAAATGGACTTCCTACTTCTTTGTTACAATAGAAGTCTCCCTTTGAAGTTCTTCATAATAGAATACTGGATTATACAAGAATGAAGTCTTTTGGGTGCTTGTGCTTTGCTGCTAACACTTTTCCACATAAAGATAAATTTGACTCTCGAGCCTTTAAATGTGTTTTTATTGGCTATGCATCTGGTCAGAAGGCTTTTAAGGTGTATAATGTGACTACTCATACTGTTTTTTATTCTAGAGATGTGTTCTTTTATGAAGATATTTTTCCTTTTCAAAAGAAGCAGGATGCTGATGTTACTGAACATGTGCCACTGCCTTGTGTTCCTATCAGTGAAGATTTGTCTGATGAAGTTCCTGGTCCTCCTGAATCTCACATGGATGGTTCAGTACTTAACCATTCCACTGCTGCTTCTCCTTTAAGAACTCCTGTAGATGTGAGAGTCAGTAACCGAACTCGGAAGGTGCCACTTTGGATGCAAGATTTTGTATGTTCGAATGTTGCATCTTCTTCTCCTCCTACAGCTTATTCACAAATATATACAGCATTTATGCTTAATATTGGTAATGTACCTGAGCCAACTTCGTACAAGCAGGCTGTTCAACATGTGGAGTGGGTTGCTGCAATGAACAAAGAGTTACACGCTTTAGAGGAGAATCATACATAGGAACTCACTTCCTTGCAACCAAATAAGAAAGCCATTGGGTCTAAATGGGTGTTTAAGGTGAAGTTTAATCCAGATGGTACTATTGAAAGATATAAAGCCCGATTAGTGGCTAAGGGCTATAATCAAACAGCAGGGGTTGATTATTTTGATAGCTTTTCGCCTGTAGCAAAATTGGTGACTGTGAGACTTTTTCTTGCTCTTACTACTATTCATGGATGGTGTATTCATCAGCTGGATATTAATAATGCTTTTTTACATGGATATTTGAAAGAAGAAGTGTATTTGTTGCCACCAGAGGGATATACTAAAGCTAAAGAGGGACAAGTTTGTAGATTGAAAAAGTCTTTATATGGGTTAAAGCAAGCTTCAAGGGAGTGGAACTCAGAATTTACTGCTCAAATTATTCAGTATGGCTTTCAGCAATCTCATAATGATCATTGTCTTTTTATCAAAGCTTCTTCATCCTCTTTTCTAACTTTGTTGGTGTACGTTGATGACGTTTTAATTGCCGGGGATTCTGAGTCTGATGTGATTGCTGTTAAACAGTTTTTACATTCAATTTTTACTAAGTATTTTTTAGGCATTGAAATAGCAAGGTTTGTTATGGGTACTTTTCTCTCAAAGAAAATATCTTTGTGATATTTTGAAGGATGCAGGTTTATCTGGTTCAATACCTACTCAAACTCCTTTGCCTAAAAATCACAAGTTCAAGGAAGATTCTCCTCTGCTCACTGATCCTGATGTCTTTCGAAGATTAATTAGGAGACTTCTCTCTTTGAATATGACTAGGCCTGACATTACTTTTAGTGTACAGCAGCTCAGTCAATTTATTGCTGCTCCACAGCAATGTCATTGGGATGCTGCTATGCATGTGCTTCGGTATCTTAATGGAACCTTAGATCATGGTATTTTTTACAGCTGCAACAGCATTTTAGAGTTAACTGCTTACTGTGATAGTGATTGGGCTTCCTGTCCTATTACTAGAAAATCGATTACTGGCTACTGTATCTTTCTTGGTACATCCTTGATATCTTGGAAGAGTAAAAAGCAATCTACAGTGTCTCGCTCTAGTTGTGAAGCAGACTGTCGGAGTATGGGCACTACCGTTTGTGAGCTTCAATGGGTGGCTTATCTTCTTCAAGATTTCTAGATTCTTGTTCTTACCCCAACTCCTTTTTGGTGCGACAATCAATCTGCTCTTCACATTTCTGCTAATCCTGTTTTTCATGAAAGGACTAAGCATTTGGAAATTGATTGTCACATAGTTCGCAACAAGTATAAGGAATGTTTCATTAATCCTCAATACGTTTCGACTCATCTTCAGCTTGCAGATATTTTCACCAAGTCCTTAGCTTCTCCATCGTTTCATACTATTCTTCGCAAGTTGGGATTATTGTCCGCACCATCTCCAACTTGAGGAGGGGATGTACAACTTTTATTTATTATGAGTCACGTGTTTAGCTCTGTTAATTTGTTAGCTCTGTTGTTTTAGTATAAACGATTGTATTCATCATTTGTTTTGTGTGAGAAATAATAAAAAGGTGGTTTCCTTATAAATAAATTATCTTTAAATCGAATTGAATTTATATCAACATTTTGTCAACGAATTCAAACATATTAGCATATGGGTACAAATTTTGGCACCTCTACTCTATATGAAAATATGCATCACTCGAATATCCTAAACAATTTGATCTAGACGAAAGGGGAATTTGAACCCAAATTGAGACTATAAGTCAAAGACGTTTCCATGTATTTCCCGAGGAAAATAAAGCGTTATCATTGCTATTATCTCAAATTCTTTTTTTGAAAATATTATTTACTAATTAATTTTTTTTATAAATTTTTTGCATTCGATTCAATTTTTTAAAATCTATAATACCGAATAGTGTGCAATCGAGCGTTATCAGAAGGATAATTGAAAATATTCATATCTCATTTAAGAGAATTTGAGTCTATTATCTCTCGAATCTACAAACATTGGTTACTAATTAATTAGTAATTAATAATTACTACCAAATAAACGTTGGGGAGTAGGGAATACGACCTCAGAAACATGCACAATTGGGAATTTTCTTTTTCTGTTTTTTCCTTTTCCAGATCAATTGGGAATTCAAATTGAGTTTTGCTTTTTCATTTTCTCTGTGTTTCTTGAACATTCTCTCAACAACCCAAAAGTGGGAAGCGGTCACGTTTCCAAATTGGATTAATGATGCCGCTGCCCTTTTTAATTATTTTTATTTACTTTAAAGAACAACCTTCGCTTTCAGTTCCCATTCTATAAATAGCCCAGCCTGCTCAATCCCAAAGAATCTGGAAATTTTCTTTTACCAATGGCAAACGCAATTCGATTCTTTCAGTTGAACACCGGAGCTAAGATACCCTCAGTTGGGCTCGGCACTTGGCAATCTGACCCCGGTGTTGTTGCTGATGCCGTTACTACTGCTATTAAGGTAATTGCGCTTTAATTTCTCATCTTCTATTGTTATTCCATTATTTGTTCTATAACATTTGTTTTGTGGTTTTAAACTTAGGCTGGGTATCGACATATTGATTGTGCTGCAATTTATGGCAATGAAAAGGAGGTGATTCTTCCATATGATTTCGTTTCATTTTTTTTTCCTTTTTAGCTTTTATTGTGTTTGAGAGAGTTAATTGTTTATTTATTATTTTAATTCATTTATGCAGATTGGTGCTGCACTTAAGAAGCTATTTGATGATGGCGTAGTGAAGCGGGAGGAGTTATGGATCACTTCCAAACTCTGGTAAGTTGCTATTTGATCTGTTTTAATTCTATATCTTGCTAATATAAAGTTGAGATTATCGGTTAAAAATGAAAATAAGTAAATGGATGATGTCATGATTATTTAGGCATTGTAAACTGTGGTGTTCTGTATAGTGCGTAGTAGTAACAGAATCTATGAAATTTATAATGATCTGCAGGTGTTCTGATTATGATCCAGAAGATGTTCCTGTTGCATTGAATAGAACTTTGCAGGATTTGCAGCTTGATTATCTTGATCTCTATTTGGTACGTTAATCACAGTTAAACTTACACATTTCTTTTCAACTCTTTGTCAAACAATAATTATTTTCTACTGTTTGGAGTTTGAATTATATTTTTCGTTGTATGGCTTTTGAAATGGATAATTTGATAGTCATGCACGTATCATCCTGCCATTCATGAGAATTTTTCAGCTGCTGACTTTTTTTTTTACTCCATTTCTTTCCATTGAAGATGCACTGGCCAGCCAGCATGAAGAAGGGCTCAGTTGGGTTTAAGCCAGAGAACCTTTCAATCCCAGACATACCCAGCACATGGAAAGCTATGGAAGCACTTTACGATTCAGGCAAGGCTCGAGCTATTGGAGTTAGTAATTTCACTGCAAAGAAGCTTGGGGATCTGCTAGTAGTTGCTCGTGTTCCTCCTGCTGTTGACCAAGTGGAGTGTCACCCTGTATGGCAGCAGCAAAAGCTTCATGAATTTTGTAAATCCAAGGGAATTCATATAACTGTGAGTAATCAAAACATAGCTTCTTTATTGTTATTGTGGATCTTAGTGTCTCCTGTCAAAGAAGCAGCTTCTTCGTGGTGAATGATGTAATAATTTTGCAAACAACTATAGGAAGATGAATTTAATATGTTTCTGTGTAGTTGAACACCCAATTCTATGATTATGAAATTTAGAATTGAAATTGTGGCATCCTACTTCTTTTTTACCAGGGATATTCGCCATTAGGTTCCCCAGGAACCGGAACTGTCAAGGTTCAGGTTCTCAAGAATCCAATTCTTACAATGGTTGCTGAGAAATTAGGCAAGACTCCTGCACAAGTGGCTCTCCGATGGGGACTGCAGATGGGTCACAGTGTTCTGCCTAAGAGCACAAGTGAGGCCAGAATTAAGGAAAACTTTGATGTTTTTGATTGGGTTATTCCCGAAGACTTGTTTGCCAAGTTCTCTGAAATTGAGCAGGCAAGTACTGGCATTTATTTATTTGTTCCAACTAGTGTTGCATTGCAATTTATGGCTATTTGTTAAAATTTTGGGAATTACTCTGTTCAAATTTGATTTAATGGCTGCTGTTTCGATATGTTACTGCCATGTTGTGCATGTGCAAGTGCTACCCATGCTGAAGTGCTTAGGTTTTTTTTTTGTTTTTTTGATAGAAAAGTTCTTAGGTTAATTGTTCATGAATAATATTTTTCAAGGTTGCGGAATTTAGTGGTATAAGTAAGATGTAATTTAATTATATGTCATATATAAGGGATGATTGTGTTAATGTTGTTTAATTTTGCAGACAAGACTAATTAGAGGCTCTGGATTTGTTCATGAAACTTTGGGCTACTACAAGAGATTGGAAGAACTTTGGGATGGTGATCTATAAGCGGGCATCAAATTTCTATAGCACTGAACTTCCCTATTCCGGCTTCTTTTTTAGTTTACTAAAATTTCAGATATTAGTTTTGCTTTCCATTTGGTGCTACACTCAGTAGAGAGAGAGAGATATAACCCAAGGAATTCAGGATACACATCAAACTTTTGGTGATCATTTGAAGTTCCTGGAATTTAGCGTGCTTGTGCTAGGATACGTCAGTTCTGTCTACAGTTGCTGTCCATTTGTTATAATGGTTTGAATTCTCAAATAATGATTTTTCTGCTGAATCAAAAGCTGTGAATTTTGTAAACAAACTGGAAATGACCTTAGTATATTTGCAATAGCTTTGTCGAAGGAATTAATGAAAATGCTGCCAAGCATCTCGTGGTTCAGGGTCAGAGGTACTACCATCTGAAAGGATACTAGCAAATTTACTGTCAAAAAATAAATAATAATAATATGGAGGTTGGAATGACAACAATGACTTGCGTATGGAGGAGGAGGAACCAATCCGATAACAACGTTGATTACTGTGCTCCCACTCCATGGTAGATGCTCATATGCGACAAAACGTGCTCGGAGAATATAACTTGGGTTGATATGTTAAAGCAACAGTTGGAAAAAACATAAGCGTTGTTTGGATTAATGGATTGGGGAGTAAATGGAAGTTACTCTACTTTTCATTGTTTGTTTTGCAAATCAGAGTAAAGTTAAAATATTTTCCTTCTAAATGGTGGGAAGGCAAAATAAGTGGGAGAAAAAATAGCTGAAAATGTATGAAATGTCAATTTTGTTCCTCATTTTAACATAACTTGGTTCTTATTTAGTCAATATCCCCATAAATCTGTTAGATCTCCTTCATATCCAGTAACCATTTTCGACCTTTAGACTTGGCTCCTATTTTGCTCTGTCTTCAGAAATAATGATTCAGATTTTGGATAAACAGTGTTATGAAGGTCTTTTAACTGTAAGTCTTGCTTTACATGTTCTTCTCTCATAGAGGAAGCTAGAGTGGCAGTTGAGGCATTGCTTTTATTAAGAACAATTGGCACAACCAGAAATATGATATGTATAGTTAAATCCAAAAATAAAATAAAAAATGAAATGTATTATGTTTTTGTATCACAAAGCTAAAAATATCAAAATAAGTCATATATATATATATATATATATATATGAGGTCCTAAATTTTGGTAAAATGTGTAATTTTGTTTCTAATTTTTATTTTGGAGCAATGTTGTTATTGATATTTCAAAATTGTAGCAATTTTGCTCTTGGTCAAAAATTCTGTTAATTTTGACTAATTTTTTTTTGTTGGTTTGACAGTAGAATTTAATTACATCGAACTATTTATCGCTATTTGTCACATTTCATTACCTGTTTTACTATATTATGTGTCACTTTCATACTCATTTATCTCTCGTCGAGATAACATGGTAGTAGATTACATTTCAATCAATTATCAACTGTCAAGTGTCATTCTCTCATCTCTCCCTCATTTTTCTCTCATCTTTGCTTTCTCTCTCTCACATCGTCTCTCCTCTCTCTCTCATTTCCCTTCTCTCTTCTCACTCTTCTCTCTCCTTCTCTTTTTCTTTTATTATTAATTTAATACAATAAAATAAATTAAGATATCATTTTATTACTTAATAATTAAATAAAATTTTTAAAAAATGACATTGAATAATATAAAATGCTTATACATGTGTGTAAAGCTCTTACAAAAATTTTAATTTTCTTTTTTGCACATTATAAGTAAATAATATTCTTTTAAACCAATTTAATAATAAAAATAATTAAGTAAATAATTTCTAAATCCCAAAAATTTTGAAAATTTTCAGAAAAATAATAAATTATCTCTATTTTAACACTATAATTTTTTATAACTCGAAATGAAACATAATGCATAGAATATAAAGATCCATGGAAAGAATAAGAAATTCATTAAAAATAATGTAACCATGAAAATAGTATGAAATTGTAATATGTAAACAATAGTCATATACCACATATGTTGAAAGAGTTTCTTGAATTTTTAATAAATTAATTAATTATACAAATTATATAACAAATTTGTAATAAGAGCTTTAGACATGTATATAAGTATTTGTATTATTTAATGTAATTTTTTTGAAAATTTTATTTAATTGAGTAATAAAATTATATTTTAATTTAATTTATTGTATTAAATTAATGATAAATGAAAGAGAGGAGGAGAGAGAAGGGAAAGGAGTGAGAGAGAGAGAGAGGAGAGAGAAAAGAGAAAAGAGAAAAAAGAAAAAAGATGAGAGAGGAGATTACACTAAAAAAAACAAGGAATTAGCAACTGAAATTTTTGTCGCTAATTGAGAAAATTCTGTCAAAAAAATATTAACGACGGATATTTTTGTTGCTAAATTCTATCGCAAAATAATATTTTTAGAATGCCATGTAAAAAAGAAAATTTGTGACGACAAAATTCGTCGCTAATTATGTTGTTAATTTAATTTTAATATTTATTATTATTATTACTATTATTATTATTATTATTATTTAAATTTAATTTTGTAATTATTATTATTATTATTATTATTATTATTATTATTATTATTATTATTGTAACATTCAAAATTTAATTTATATAAATAGCAATTTAAGCGTAAAGTATTAAGATGGCTAGAATAGAGTGCATAAACTAAATTAGAAAAAAGAAGAATATATAATGGAACTTGAAGGTCAGCAAAACAAATTTAAAAAATAAATTGAAAATGGAAACTGACTATAATTCATGGCAACAAAGATTAACGAAAAAAAAATGTTCAAATAGCTAGCATTGATTACTCCCTTGAGACAAACTTGAGATGCTAAATTAATAGAAGCAAGCAAAATCTAACTCTCGAGTCATATAAGCCTCTAGTATTTGTCTCCCCTAAAATATATATAAAAACAAAAGGCCATGAAATAAGTATTAAAATTATTTGCTCCAAATTCAAGGCTTAGGCAATTGGAATCTTAATATTGGTTGTCAGCACTGGTGGAACATACTCTTCTTCTCCCTTTGGAGGATGGATAGTGACCAGATCGGGTAATGGAGTCATTGGGCCCACCTTGCCCTTTGGATCCCAATCAAGCATGATCTTCACCTTGATACCAAGAACACCCTAATACCAAAGGAAGTACACAATTAAAAAAGGAACCCAGACGAGGTTTCATTACAGCGGCGGACATATTTTCGTCGCTAATTAGCGGCTATTTTCAAAATTAGTCGCAAAAATTCATTTTTTTAATTTTAACGACGAAAATTAAGAAACAGTTGCTAATTTTTGGCGACAATTGGTGGCGCTTTTTTTTTACTAAACTTAGCGACGAAAATATTTTTTGTCGCTAAAATTCTTTATTAGTGACAGAATTTAACGACGGAGAGGATATTGGGTCGCTAAATATCTCATATATATATATATATATATATATATATATATATACCACGAGGATCGAAGGGTATATAAACAATTAAATATCACACAGCAAATATCCACGAATGGATTTTACAATCTAAAACTAAAATGCAATGCAAAAATAATTAAGAAGGTACACAATCAAGAAGGTACGTGGCACTAATCAAGCATGATAACAGAGTTATCATTTGGAAACCAGTAGCCCACAGCTCGAACTATTTCAACCGATATGCCTTCAAAATAGTTTCAAAATATGCAAGCAATATTTCTGATGTACCAGATTAGCATAAGTCGCAAGTACAGAGCATACTTATGAATGCAAAAATATTTTATAAGTTGTTTGAAAACATATATATATATATATATATATATATATATATATATATATATATATATATATATATATATATATATATATTGAAATAGTAATACAAATTAAAAAAACTGTAAGGTACAAAAGCTCAACACATGAGCTACACTTACAGATTTTAAAATATAATAATTACAAAACTTTCTGGAGATAACCACTCATCTCAAGATTATAGAGGTTGATGCTCAACACATGAGCTACCTAAAATCTTTCTAAGTGTGAGAGAGTTTGAAGACTAGGAATCCTCTCCAAAAATAAGTCTCTTTCTTCAACTGGGAAGAAAGGATCCATAAATAGGCGAGTTCACCGTTAATATCGGGAGCATGTTGGGATATGAAGTGACTGGATGAGCTGGAAGTGATGCCTTCACATGCTGAGTTCCTGTTGCTCCATGATGGCTGTCTTGGAAAGAGGAAAAGAGGCCAAAAGTAACCGATAGAAATAATGCCTTTTACTATTTTCTTTTTGACTTTTTTTTTAATAGGTTGGGCCTTATACAAAGATATAGGCTTAAACCTGTTTACAATATTTGAATTTTGACCAAATGTTTAAAATGAGATGGGCTAGACCCATGTTTTAAAAAAAGGGGCTCGTTATGGGATTAAATAAGAGTTTGGAAAAATCCCATAACAATCATCTCCATTATCATCGCCTAAGTCTCCTATGGGCTCAGAGCTAGAGGATGAGGCCGCCTTTGAAGGGCCTGAAGAAGCTTTCGAAGAAGTGTTTTTGCTCTGGAGGAGTTGGGCCATAATCTGAAAATATTTTTCTTCAATTTTTGCTGCCGCTAATTGAGTCTGGCAAAAGACTTTTGGGCCAAGAATTGCGTTGTTGACGCATCTGATTTTAAAAGGCCTTGAGTCTGAAGCCATTGACTAACAGCTGGTCTTTTGATGGAGTCTGGAACAAAAAATTTTGTCCACCATTTGACCTTGAATCTTTTGACGCGAATGGTTTGAGCTTCCTGTTGAAAATATTCTAAATACAAGGCAGTTACCATGGTAGAAAGAATTTTGAAGCAAAAAGCATTAAAGGATGAAATCATTTTTCTCTATCAGAGGATTTGAAAGAGGTTTTGAAAATGTGATAGCTTTCCTGAATTTAGGGTTTAACGATTTCAGGAGAAGCTTCAAACAATTTTCACTAATGAGCAAACCAAAAAGGGATTTTAGAAGGCTCCTGTTTGAGGTTGAAATAAATCATCCAAGTATGGGTGAAATTTGTGTTTTGAAAAAGGAAGGTATTGTACCAGGCTTGCAGGTAATCCCAATACATATAAGTCCAACAATGGTTATACATAGTTTTGAAATCAACAGGGAAATGCTTTGGTTGGTGAAGGTTTTGTCCCCACTCGAGAGAAGAGAGGATTTTGTGAATTTTTACTGTTGAATAGATTATTTGGCCGGTTTTGGGATTGTCTTTAATGGATATAGAATCCCTCAATTCCAAAATGGCTCTGTAATAAGGCTGGGGTTTTATTAAATCCCATGGTTTAAAAAGCCAGTTTTTTAGGAAAACCTTTGAAATGGCCATTTGAGAGTTTTATAAGGAAAATCCTTCCTCTATGGTCTAGATATATTGAAAATCAGTTTTAACAAAATATTCTGAAATCATTTTGGATTGTGATAACACAATCTGAAAATCATTTTGAGTTAAAACGATTTTTGAAGATTCCTCCTGAGAGAACTTTAAAGAAATTACTCCGAGATCTGAGGGTTTAATAAGAGTCCTTTCATAAGGGTTCTCTTATGAAGGTTTTGAAACCTGTTTAGAAGAGAGTTTTGAAGTTGAAGATTCCCCTTTAATTTTTAAATTAGTTTGAGGAGCCTTACCTGCTTGTTGCTCCGCCAAAGTTTTGAAAAGTAAGCCAAGTTCTGGTTGTTTTGAAAGAGTTTCAATCCATTGTTGGACTTGGGACTGTTTAAGTAGGGCCTCTTCGTCTTCTTCGAATATTTGGGCCCAGGATTTGATCTCTGTAGCAGACGAGGCTGCTATAGGTTTTGAATCTTTTTGGTCCTTATTTTGGACCACTTTTTCTTTTCTTTTTGATTTTCTTGGCATTCTGGGGTCCTGTTTTGAAGGAACTCTCTGGTCATAAAATTTGGAATTGAATTTTTATCTCCTCTAACAAATTCAATTTCGAAATCAAAATACTGAGGATAGCTTGCCATCTGGCAAAAATTTGTTTAGATGCAATATTTTGAACATCTTTTTGTAAAATTTCCTTAGCAGATTTACAATAAATGCGAAGTAAAAAATTTTAATTGAGTAAATCGCTTTGAAATTTTGAAATGCACATGAAAATTGAAAGAATCTCTTTTTTAATAGTAGAGTAATTTTTTTGACAATCATTCCAATGTGCAGATGTGAACTGGGCAATGCATTCTTTCTCGCCCACATTTTGTTTTAAAATGCCTTCATAACCTATGTCAGACGCATCAGTCTCAATAATTTTAGGTGCTAAAGGATCAGCTAAATGAAGACATGGAATTTCCTTAACCTATTTTTTATTCTGTCGAACTGGCTGAGTGTGTTCTTTTGACCAAGCTACAGGGTTTTTCTTTAACCTATCATGCAATGGTTTTGCTAATCGGTTAATATTGGGGCAAAAGTTTAAGACATAATTTAAACTACCCAGAAATCTTTAGAGTTGGGTTTTGTCTAGAATTTTGTCAGGAAATTTATCAGCAAAGATCAAAGACCTCTCTATAGGTGAAATAGTTCCTTGGTAGATATAATGTCCTAAGAAATGTATTTTTGTTTGAAAGAGAGAGATTTTTATTTTTGAAACTACCAAACCATTTTTCCTAGCTGCTGAGAAAAATGTTTTAAGGTTTTTAAAATGCTGTTCAATTGACTCAGAGAAGATTAGCACATCATTAATATAAACAACACAAAATTTTGAAAATTAATTAAAAATTTCATTCAAAATTCTTTGGAATTCTAAAGGAGCATTTTTCAATCCAAATGGCATAACTGTCCACTCATACTATCCAAAAGGAACAGTAAAAGAGGTTTTATAATAATTTTTTGGATCAATCTGAATTTACCAAAAACCTGATTTCATATCAAAATTTGAAAAGACAAATGCAGAATGAAGCTTTTGTAAAAGATCTTTTTTGTTTAGCATCGGATATCGAATCCATTTTAAAGTCTTGTTTAATGGTTTGTAATTGATTATAAGCCTAGGCGTTCCTCTTTCTATTTCAGAATTTTTGTTGACATAAAAAGCAGCACAACTCCAAAGAGACTTGGATTTTGTAATTAGACCCTTTTGTTCTAAATCTTGAATCTCTTTTTTACAGTGTTTTTCGAGTTCATGATTCATTCAAATAGGTCTAGCTTTAGTCGAAATTTATTTTTCTGAAAAGTCATTTTCATATGGTAGGTCAACCATATGTTATTTTCTATCCTAGAAAACGTTTGGCAAATCTAAGCAAATTTCATTTTCCATTTTTTTTATGATTAGAAATTCCTTCTTTGACCAAATCATCTTCTAACTGTTTTTGATTACTAAAAAAGGATACATCCTGTTTTAAAAATTGAAAATATTTTTGTTTTCCTTGAATTATACAATTCAATTCATTTTTGTAAACAAAATAAGCTTTTAAAAGATTTAAATTTCTTGTTCTTGGTTTTTCAATGAAAGGGAAAATAATTTTTCTTTGTTTGTTTTGAAAGAAATACCATAATACGTGACAGAATAGGGAGTAATCGTATTGATAAATGGTATCTCTAAAATGACAGTATGGCTAATATTTTCTAACAAAACAAAAGGAGTTTTGATGAGAACATTTCCATTTTGGATGGAAGCTTCTATTTTAAATCTGATTTTCATGTCGGAGTTATTAGCTGCGACAAGTTTTTCAGAGATTTTTTCGAAAATTTTTTTAGGGACGATACAGCTTTTTAAACAATTTAAATTAGCTCCCGTGTCAAAAAAAGCAATTGTATCAATTTTAAAATCATCTGAAAAAATAAGAGAAATTTTGATCAAATATTTTCTTTAAATTATTTCTCGTAAAATAAACAACAAGTCATTTGGTGCTTGTTTATAACTTTGGACTTCATTATCTAAGTCTAGGTTTGCAATTTCATTTTCCTCCTTTTCTTCGTTTTCATTTTCACTTGAACCGGTTTCTTATGATGGAAGAGCATGAAGGAGTTTTGAATCATTTTCCTGTTTTTCTTTAAGAGTTTTTAGCTCTCATTTTACAATTCCAATTTCTTATTGTAGTGATTGAATTGTGATAGGAGTTTTTGTTTTGGTTTTAGCATCTAGAATCTTGGTAAGATCATAAGTACTGTTTGGAATAAGTTTGGAGGTTGAAGTGGAAGGTTTTGGAGATTTGGGTTCAAAAGACTTCAAAAGTTTTTCAATGATTTCTTTTTGAAGTTTTGAATCTTTCACTTGTTTTATGATATTAAGAATTAATTCCTGATCTTTTGTTAAAACATTGATATACTTTCCACTAGTACCCGACTCACTGTTGGAGGAATCAAGGGCAGCTATATCATCGTTTTGAAAAGAATCTTCGTTTTTACTAGATTCTGTTTGAAATTCACTTTCAGAAATTTCAAGGAGTATTATTTCAATTTTTTGAATTGTTTCTTCCTCAACCTGTAATTCATGAAGTTTTTTGTTAAGTCTGCAATATTTGAAAGTGTGGCCAGGTTTGCCACATTTGAAACAGGTGACTTATTTAAATGTTTGTGGTTTGAAGGGTTTCTTAAAAGATCTTCGTTTCTTATAAGGTTTCTGTGGTTTAGATCTTTTGTAAAACTCTTCCTTATTAGGTTTTGAAGAAAACCGTTTGTGAGGCTTTTTGTAGGATTTGGAACAGGAGCCTCCACAAGTTTTTGTTTAACCTTCTGTGAAAACTTCAAACTGTTTGTAAAACGATCCTAGTTCTTGCCTAGTTTTCTTCATTTCCCGTTTTTGAAGTTTTAAATCTTGACAGATTTTTAAACTCTTTTTGGGTGAAACTAACTAATTCCCCATAAGTCAAATGGTTATAAGGAATTTGATTGATACTCCATGTTTCCTTAATTTTGTTTCTAACTCTCTCTCCTAAAAGAGTAGCAAGACCTGTTAGGAATTTTTCTTTCCAAAATGGTTGGTTGGAATCTTCTCTAAGCATTATCCTAGTTAAGAAAGTGTTTTTATAATTTTAAAAATCAGAAAGCTTTTTGCATCTAAGGTTTGAAAGCAATTATGCGTTTTTATCTTTTAAATGAGAAGGGTCATTTATAAAATGCAGACTAATCGTATGGATTAGGGTTGCGACTACATCGGGAATTGGGTTACTCAACTCATCGAGAATGGGAGCTCCATCTTCTGTAGTTTGAATGGCACTTAATATTTTTAATTATTGTTGGGTGGTGAGGTAATAATCCCATCATCCTTTCAGTTGACCTGAAAATCCTGCAATGAGGAGTTCAGCAATAGCTCTATCAGGTGTATTATTTTGGGTTTTATAGGTATTAGAAGTCATAGTCATCTATTGTAGAAGACTAAGGATATTGTATTTAGATATTCCATCTATGTTTCATTCATAGACAGTTGAGGCATTAAACTTAGACTGAGACAAAATGTTCGGTTTGTTTTCTATACTTAAGTCTGGAGCCGTAACCATTATCAATGGCTGGCTTCTTTGCCAATGGAGTCTGTTCAACTCCTCATTTTGAGTTTGTGAGTCTACAGAATCAGAAGCTTGATCTAGAGTACTAACAATTTTGTTACAGTCAAGGGTGTCTTGCACAACTACTGGTATAGAAGTAGAAATTTGTTCTATCCTACTGAGTTGGATTTTAAGAGCTTCTGTAAATTCTGATTTACCTTTCCTGAACAGTTTTTGGCTTGTTTTTGAAACCTGAAAAGGTTTGAACACTGGCCTTTTCAGTTTTGAAGCTGTTGTTTCAACATGGGAAACAACAGTGGTGGTTTTTTTGGCTTTCCTTAATCCTAGTTAATTATTTTGCAATTGTATTAAGATGAGTGTTTGTAAAATTATTTTGTTAAAGAACATTTTTAATGTTCTTGTTTAAATCTTCACTTGGACTTTTGTAAGGAGCAGCATCTATTGTGGTTCCTAGATGTGTTATTTTAAGGTTTCTTAATGGTGGATGTTCAGATTGAGTTTTTCTACCATCTTCTAAATCCCACTCTGTGACCTTGTTCCTAATTGTAACAAGGTTGATAGACTTGGTATTGGTCTTAAAAGGATATGCAATTTAATTTTGAGAAGCATACATTTCAAACCAGTCGAAAAATAAAATATGAGCTTTGTTTTGCATGACAAAATCATAAAACTCTTTTTAAATTTCTTGTTTTTTATCTAGAAAATTCTTGAAAAATCAATTTCTTTTGCCTGAATTTTTAAATGCATAAAAATCTTCATGCAAATACTTTTTATCAACTTCAAATTCTTTTTCAAGAACATTAAGTTCATTTAAAACATTTTCAGTTATTGCAGAAAAAGATGGTGAAGTTGGTGGTGAATTGTTTTGTTCTTCTTCACCCACTTGTGGTTTATTGTAAACCTGATGGGGTATATCTGAAGAATAATCTACGTTTTGAAAAGAAGCACTTGGAATGATTAAGCAAGAAAATCTTGCGTTTTGAAAATTCTCTATCCTATCAGGCAAATAGATTACAGAAGGTAACTTTGAGATTTTTCTCAAATCCATAGTACTAGTGGAAGAACCAGCATCAGAGTATCAATGGCTGGAAGCTCTACTGAAGCTTATTTTTACCTTTTCGTTATTGTACTGAATAATTTCTCTCGAGTGTGTATTCGATTTTGCCTGTTCAGGAGATTTTGGTTTTGAAATACCTTCCAAGATCCTTTCTTCAGGAAGACTAATATCTTTCCAAAGGATAGATTTTAGAATAACAGTGTTAGATCTAGATCGATCTGTTTGTAAAAAGAGGGTTTCACCCTTTTTAAATTTCACATTTTTAGTTGCAGTAAAAGCATAAACCATTGCTTTATAATGCACCTTAAACATGATTGCTACTGGAATTGATCCTTCCAGCATTTTGTAATTATGAGTTTTGATTTGTAAAATCAAAGATTTTAAAATGTTTATATCTTTTAAAGGCAATGAAATATCAGGATAACATTCAAAAGAGATTGGTCCTTGACAAAGGCTTGACTCTACTGACACTATCATAAAATCCTGAAAATTTAACCATCTAGCATCTCTCAAGACATAAAGTATTGAAGTGTTTAAGCCATCTTTGATTAAAGGTTTAATTCCTACCTGGACAAGACCTATACGAATATAGTTGTATTTCTTGTCTCTGTATTTTTGCAAAGTTTTTTAAAAAAGAAGTTGGATGGTTTCAAATGGTTTTGAAATTTGTGCATCCCTTTCTTCTGTTTTAATGATATAGTCAGTTTTAAAAAGGTTTTGAAACAGACCAGTTTCATAAACTTGATCTTTTTTAATTTTCGAAATTTTCCAGTTATTTAAAGATTTTTGAAAATCCTCAATAGTGATTTCTTCACTATTGATTGGACGTTTTAAACTTGATTCTGTTGAATCAGAAGCAAGAGAACTTGAAAGAGAAGTGGATCTACAAAATAAATTATTCATAATTTTGAAAATTTAATTAATTTTTTGAAAAATATATTTTCTTACCTCGATAACTATGCCCTGGAACCTTACTGCCCTAAACGCCTACCAATGGCTCAAACGGGACTTACTGCCTTGCATCTAACCTTACCCAAACAATATTTTAATTTTTCAATAAATAATTAAATTTACCAAATTATAAATAATCAATTTTATATAAACACTACCCCCCTAGGCTCTGATACCAAAGACACCACGGGGATCGAAGGGTATATAAATAATTAAATAGCACACAGGAAATATCCACGAATGAATTTCACAACCTAAAACTAAAATGCAATGCAAAAATAATCAAAAGGTACACAATCAGGAAGGTACGTGGCACTAATCAAGCATGATAACAGAGTTATCCTTTGAAAACCAGTAGCCCGCAGCTCGAACTGTTTCAGCCGATATACCTTCAAGATAGTTTCAAAAAATGCAAGCAATATTTTTGATGCACTAGATCAGCATGAGCCGCAAGTACAAAGCATACTTATGAATGCAAAAACAATTTATAAGTTATTTGAAAACATATATATATATATATATATATATATATATATATATATATATATATATATATTGAAATAGTAATACAAATTATAGAAACTATAAGGTACAAAGGCTCAACACATGAGCTACACTTACAGATTTTGAAATATAATAATTACAAAACTTTCTAGAGATAACCACTCAGCTCAAGATTACAGGAGTGGAGTTGATGCTCAACACATGAGCTACCTAAAATCTTTCTAAGTGTGAGAGAGTTTGAAGACTGGGAATCCTCTCCTAAAATAAGTCTCTGCTTTCAACTAGGAAGAAGGGATCCTTAAATAGGCGAGTTCATCGTCAATCTCGGGAGCCTTTTGGGACATGAAGTGACTGGATGAGTTAGAAGTGATGCCTTCATATGCTGAGTTCCTGTTGCTCCATGATGGCTGTCTTGAAAAGAGGAAAAGAGGCCGAAAGTAACCGACAGAAATAATGCCTTTTACTATTTTTTTTTTTTGACTTTTTTTTAATAGGCTGGGTCTTATACAAAGATATGGGCTTAAGCCTATTTACAATATTTGGATTTTGTCCAAATGTTTAAAATGAGATAGGCTAGACCCATGTTTTACAAAAAGGGCTCGTTATGGGCTTAAACAAGAGTTTAGAAAAATCCCATAATAATCATCTCCATTATCATCGCCTAAGTCTTCTATGGGCTCAGAGCTGGAGAATGAGGCCGCCTTTGAAGGGCCTAAAGAAGCTTTCGAAGAAGTGGTCTTGCTCTGGAGGAGTTGGGCCATAATCTGAAAATATTCTTCTTCGGTTTTTGCTACAGTTAATTAAGTCTAGGCAAAGGACTTTTGGGCCAAGAATTGCGTTATTAACGCATTTAGTTTTAAAAGGGCTTGAGTCTGAAGCCATTAACTAACAGCTGAGGCCTTGAGTCTAAAGCCATTGACTAATAGCTGGTCTTTTGATGGAGTTTGGAATAGAAAATTTTGTCCTCTATTTGACCTTGAATCTTCTGACGAGGATGATTTGAGCCTCCTGTTGAAAATATTCTAAATATCAAGCAATTAACCATGGTAGAAAGAATTTTAAAGATTAAAGCATTAAAGGATGAAACTGTTTTTCTCTATCAGAGGGTTAGTAAGAGGTTTTGAAAAGTTGATACCTTTCCTGAATTTTGGGTTTAAGGATTTCAGGAGAAACTCCGAACAATTTCCACTAATGAGCAAACCAAAAAGGAATTTTGGAA
Source organism: Excoecaria cochinchinensis (assembly GCA_947683425.1). Taxonomy (NCBI): domain Eukaryota; kingdom Viridiplantae; phylum Streptophyta; class Magnoliopsida; order Malpighiales; family Euphorbiaceae; genus Excoecaria; species Excoecaria cochinchinensis. The sequence goes on from CANTUQ010000058.1 coordinate 9,894,341, forward strand.
GGCTCCTGTTTGAGGTTGAAATAAATCAGCTAAGTATGGGTGAAATTTGTGTTTTGAAAAATGAAGGTATTATACCAGGCTTGTTGGTAATTCCAATACGTATAAGTCCTGCAATGGTTATACATAGTTTTGAAATCAACAAGGAAATGCTTTGGTTGGTGAAGGTTTTGTCCCCACTCGAGAGGAGAGAGGATTTTGTGGATTTTTGCTGTTGAATAATTTATTTGGCCAGTTTTAGGATTGTCTTTAATGGATATAGAACCTGTCAATTCCAAATGGCTTTGTAATAAGGCTGGGGTTTTGTTAAATCCCATAGTTTAAAAGCCAGCTTTTTGGAAAAACCTTTAAAATGGCCATTTGAGGGTTTTATAGGGAAAATTCTTCCTCCGTAGTCCAAATATATTGAAAATCAGTTTCAACAAAATATTTTGAAATCATTTTGGATTGTGATAACACAATCTGAAAATCATTTTGAGTTAAAAACGATTTTTGAAGATTCCTCCTGAGAGGACTTTAAAGAAATTACTTCGAGATCTGAAGGTTTAATAAGAGTCCTTTCACAAGGGTTCTTTTATGAAGGTTTTGAAACCTATTTAGAAGAGGGTTTTAAAGTTAAAGATTCCCCTTCTATTTTTAAATTAGGTTGAGAAGCCTTACCTACCTGTTGCTCCATCAAAGTTTAGAAAAGTAAGCCAAGTTCTGGCTGTTTTGAAAGAGTCTCAATCCATTGTTGGACTTGGGACTGTTTAAGCAGGGCCTCTTTGTATTTTTTGACTATTTAGGCCCAGGATTTGATTTCTGTAGCAGACGAGGCTGCTATAGGTTTTGGATCTTTTTGGTCATTATTTTGGACCACTTTTTCTTTTCCTTTTGATTTTCTTGGCATTCTGGGATCCTGTTTTGAAGGAACTCTCTGGTCAGAAAATCTAGAATTGAATTTTTTTATCCTCTAATAAATTCAATTTTGAAAACAAAAATACTGAGTATAGCTTGCCATCTAGCAAAAATTTGTTTAGATGCAATATTTTAAACATTTTTTGTAAAACTTTCTTAGCAGATTTACAATTAATGCGAAATAAAAATTTTTGATTGAGTAAATCGCTTTGAAATTTTGAAATACACATGACAATTGAAAGAATATCTTTTTTAATAGTAGAGTAATTTTTTTGACTATCATTCCAATGTGCAGATGTGAACTGGATAATGCATTCTTTCTCGCCCACATTTTGTTTTAAAATTCCTCCATAACCTATGTCAGACGCATCAGTCTCAACAATCTTAGGTGCTAAACGATCAGCTAAATGAAGACATGGAATTTTCTTAACCTATTTTTTAATCTGTTGAACAACTTGAGTGTGTTCTTCTGACCAAGCTACAGGGTTTTTCTTCAACCTATCATGTAATGGTTTTGCTAATCGGTTGATATTGGAGCAAAAGACTAAGACATAATTTAAACTACCCAGAAACCTTTGGAGTTGGGTTTTGTCTAGAAATTTATCAACAAAGATCAAAGACCTCTCTATAGGTGAAATAGTTCTTTGGGAGATATAATGTCCTAAGAAACGTATTTTTGTTTGAAAGAGAGAGATTTTTATTTTTGAGACTATCAAACCATTTTTACTAGCTACTGAGAAAAATGTTTTAAGGTTTTTAAAATGCTATTCAATTGACTCAGAGAAGATTAACACATCATCAATATAAACAATACAAAATTTTGAAAATGAATTAAAAATTTCATTCATAATTTTTTGGAATTCTAAAGGAGCGTTGTTCAATCCAAATGGCATAATTGTCCACTCATACTGTCCAAAAGGAACAGTAAAAGCGGTTTTATAACGATCTTTTGGATCAATCTGAATTTACCAAAAACCTGATTTCATATCAAATTTTGAAAAGACAAATGCAGAATGAAGTTTTTGTAAAAGATCTTTTTTATTTGGGATCGGATATCGAATCCATTTTAAAGTTTTGTTTAATGGTTTGTAATTGATTACAAGCCTAGGCGTTCCTCTTTCTATTTCAAAATTTTTGTTGACATAGAAAGCAGCACAACTCCAATGAGACGTGGATTTTTTAATTAGACCCTTTTATTCTAAATCTTGGATCTCTTTTTTACAGTGCTTTTCGAGTTCATGATTCATTCGAATAGATCTAGCTTTAGTCAGAATTTGTTTTTCTGAAAAGTCATTTTCATATGGTAGGTCAACCATATGTTGTTTTCTATCCCAGAAAGCATTTGGCAAATGTGAACAAATTTCATTTTCAATTTATTTTTGAATATTAGAAATTCTTTCTTTGACCAAATCATCTTCCAACTGTTTTTGAATTTTAAAAAAGGATACATCTTGTTTTAAAAATTGTAAATATTTTTTTCCCTTAAATTATACAATTCAATTCATTTTTGTAAACAGAACAAGTTTTTAAAAAATTTAAATTTTTTGTTCTAGGTTTTTCAGGGAAAGGGAAAATAATTTTTTATTTGTTTGCTTTGAAAAAAATACCATTATACGTGATAGAATAGGGAGTAATTATATTGATAAATGGTGTTTTATTTCTATGCTCATAAATACAGCCTACCAGGTTCATAAGGTTTCAAACTCAAACCTATATTATTTTTAAATTTGCAAAATAGGGATGATCACGATTTTTAACCGAATTGAATTAACACAGTTATTTTAATTTAATTAGCAAAAATATGTGAGTTTTGGTTATTAGTTTGAATTAAAATGGAAAAGCTCAAAAGAATCAAAATTTTTACGGCATTTTTGTCTAATAAAAGTTCATGCCGATATGAAAAAAATGTGAGATAGCTTCTAATATGCAAATAATGGTAATTATATCATTATAATTAGTTAATTTTGGACATGAATGCTTACATTGATGGATTATAATGTAAGATTTATTGGTTAATTGTATTTAATTTTGTACTTAATTTTGACAGATATAAAAGAAAAGATATATTGCTAAAAATTGATAGAATGTCAAAACCAAATAAAAGATATATTGTCGGATATTATTTGTACTTAATTCTTTTATATGTATTTTTCTTTTTCATTTTTTTAAATTATCATTAAATCAATTAATTTTACAGTTTAAGAATTTATATATACTTTTAAATTTTAGAACACTATTAATTTTTTTGTATTTTTAAAAAAATTGAAATATTCATGCATTATTTAAAAAAATATGTACAAAAATGAAATTAATATTTTACACTTAAAAAATATAAGTATAAATAATATATAATTTATATATTTATAATATATAATGAATAACTAATATAATTTATGTAATTCAGTATAAACCAATCAATTAAATATAAGAATTTTATCATACAATCCAATTAAGTTGAATTAAGTTGAATTGTGTTCAACCCATTTAAAATTTTAGGTAAATTAGATGAAAACAAATCATATCCCATCCAAAGCATTCAAACTAGTTACTCCAATGAGGCTGACCATATCTTTGGCGGGCCAAAAATGCCTTTATGCAAATTAATAAAATTAATGTTTTACACTTAAAAAATATAAATATAATTAATTTATAATTTATATATTTATAATATATAATAAATAATTCATATGATTCATATAATCCAATATAAATCAACCGATTAAATATAAAAAATTTAACATATAATTTAGTTAAGTTGAATTGAATTCAGCCAGTTTCAAATTTTAGATAAATTATATCAAAACCAATCATATCCATCCAAAGCTGTAGACACCGGGTCCTGAGTCGGTCTAGATCAGAGATTGCCCGATGACGAAAACGATGCCCATTTTTAAAAGAACGGATAGAGTTCGGGAATTTTGGCCCTTCACGCTCACGAGAAGCAAGGATTTTCATTCGCGTTTTTTTTTTTTAATATATATATATATAATAAAATAAAATAAAATTTTTGGGGGAGTTTTTAACTTAAAATTTGGATGTTTGCTCCACAGACGGCCAGCCCGTCGGTCACTCGAGGGGTGGTCTGCCCGTCGGTGACTTGAGCGATGGGCAGCCCATCGATGACTTTCGACGAGCGGGCAGCCCGTCGGTGGCTCGACGGATGGGCAGCCCATCGATGACTTTCGACGAGCGGGCAGCCCGTCGGTGGCTTGACGGGCGGGCATCCCGTCGGTGGCCCGACGGGTGGGCAGCCTGTCGGTGGCTCGACGAGCGGGCAGCCCGTCGGTCTATCGTGCCTATAAATAGGATTTCATTTCATTTGAAAAAGGAGAGAGCAAAAGATTTGGGATTGAAAAATCTTAGGGAAAAAAAAGAGAGCTCTCTCTAAAAAAAGATCCGATTTTTCTTCTAAAAATTCCTTTTTTCATCTTTTCAAGAGCAAAATATTAAAAATTTGCGTTTTTGATATTTTGCCTTCTCGTGAAGCGTGTGGGGCCGAAGCATTCGAACATCCGGCCTAAAGTCATTCAAATCTGAGGGTAAACATTCTAGACTCGATCTCTTGATTTAATTTTGTTTTCAACATTTTTGCTGACATTTAAATTAGTAAACATGTAGATCTATATATTTGTTGTTGATTTATTTTAGATGTAGATCTAACCTTTAATATTGTTCTTAGATGTAGATCTAACTTTTAATGTTGTTATTTGTTCCCATTTTCTTTTAATTGTTCATCCTTATTATTATTATTATTATTATTTACCTATTTACTTATTTTTTGTTATTATCATCATTATATATGTCGTTAGTATATTGTTATTAGTATTATTTATTGTTACTATCATCGTTTATCATTATTATTATCGTTATTATTATTATTATTATTTTTGTTGTTGTTGTTATTGTTATTATTATTACTTTATGTTTTAAATAGTTATCTATTAAATTGTTAATTTATTTTAATATGTCATTTAATGTATTTATCACATGATATGCATGTTTCATTTAATTTATGCATTGTTATAAATGTCTAATTGATTTTCTTGTTTCGATTACTAACATTAAGTTTATTTATGCTTGTTGTCGGTGTCAAATACTTGTGTTCCCCTGTTTGAGCACCCGTACGAATGAAGGAGGAGATCCAAGGAGTTGTTATTTTTTTTATTGTACTTGTTATTTTTCCTTTATTTGTTTTATTGAGTTATTGGGTATATAATAATTAATTGAACCATTTATTTTATGCACGCTTAATCAAAAATCACACAAAAATATTTCTACAAATAAAATTGAGTTTTCTAATAAAATGGGACCAATGTCCTAGTTTTTTTATCCAAAAATATATTGTCACTTTAAAATGATTTTCTTTAATTGTGCATGAGGGGACCAACGTTCTCAACATTAATAAATACCCCGTTTTATGCATGATTTATATTTTATTTACAATGGGGGTTGTATTCCGCCCCTAGTTTTGTTGTAATTTAATTTTATCTTTATTTTTTTTTATTTATCGTTTCATATGTGATTGATATGCGCTTTAATAAACTGCATTAATCGTGTGAGATGAAAAATGAAATTTTATAATTTAAAAACTCATTTATAATTAACCAAGGCACCAATAAGTGTGAAGTTCTGGACACCATCTCTGGTTTAGACCGATAAGAGGTAAAACTTTCCCAATTTCTTGTAAATTGGGTGGCGACTCCAAAATACCTCAAAAGTGCCTAAAGGTGTTATGGCGATGGATGGTCCTTTTCAATGTTCTATTGTAAAAGGAGGTGCCGAAAATATCTCATAACACCTAAAATCGGAAAAGACGCGAACCCATCCCTCGAATCCTAAAAGCGGATTCCCGAAGAGGGCCTTGCTGGTTCAGGCGCGCGTCACAGTTGCGACTCCGCTGGGGACTGTTTGTGACTTTGCTCTGAAAATGTCTTGGTTAAAATGTATAATTGGGTTTTTAAAACTAAAATTTCATCTCTCATCTAAATTGCATTGCATCCATGCTAGAGCCTTAGAATATGCTAGTTTGGTCCCTCTATTAGCCTCGGTGCGTTCCTGAAGCACGACCCCATTTTCACTCAATTTGGGGAAGTGTTAGGGATAATCACCAGCCCAAGCCTCGTGCCATCAAATGGTATATCAAATGGTGACCCGATCGGTCGTTATGCTCGTGATGAGATAGACCCGTCGTGCAGGGACCATGCTTGGGTAGCCTTAAAGTAACATCACCCTGACCAAAGCTCATGTAATGGCAATAGATACTTCCCCTAGGTTACATGTACCATAATACTATGCTTGCTATTTGGGCCGTCATATATTAAATAAAATCAATCAAATTAAATGGTTTTTATCAAAGGCTTTCATGCTCCGATGGGCCCATTTTAATTTAGTTGAATTATTTAAATATATAATGGTCAAAACTCATTCGCATATGCTTTAAATTAAGAGTGTTATGTTGTCGATTTTTCACCGTGCATCATACGCGCCCATTGGGTTCCCCGTTGACCCACGGATTAAGCCCACCTAGGAAGAGACTATTTGACCTCATGTGCGGGAGTAATAAGGTTGGAAGGATCTACTTGCTTGCATGTGTTTGTCTATGTTGCATAACACACGACCATTCATTGTATACGTCATTCATGCATGTTTTTATGATAAAATTAAAAATGAAAAAAAAAATTATTAAAAAAAATAAAAAAAATGCATTTCATTTTATTTGTGTATATCTTTTTGTCTGCATATCATTTTACATATATTCTTTTCATGCATCGCATTATATCACTGTAATTTTTTTGATCTTTCACTCATCCAGGACCACCTACATAATTCACAATCATGCATTGTATATATATCATTCATGCATCATTTTAACAATTTAAATTTTTCAGCCATCATAGATTCATTTAAGTGGATTAGAGGTCTTGACGGTCGGCTAGTGAGTACGGACTCGCCCTTTGGATCGCTAGAATTAGTGCTTAATTGGGATTCTGAGTCACTCTCAACAAGAAGTGAATCATCCTCCATGGCAGATGAGACTAGAACTTTGACCACTCAAGACCTTGCTAAGAAGTTAGAAGATTTTGAACGAAGAATGTTAGAAATGATGGGAGCTATGGCCGAAAGAATTACTCACCCTCCTGTTCCACAAGCACCTATTGCTCCACAGCCGCCTGCTGCTCCACAAGTGCCGGTGGTCCCTCCTCGGGAGCAAGCCGAACCACCTGCTGATGGAGAGGCTCCTCTCATTGGAGTTGCTGCCCATCAACCTGTCAACGAGCACAGAGCTGTCGCACCATCGAGCCAAGAGGGGAAAGGATCCCCAATCCTAATGAGGATTTTGTGGTAAAGGAGGAAGATGAAGAGCCAATGGCCCAACAAGCTATGAGGGGCAGAGCACCTAGGTTAGAGGATGAGACTCTGAGGGGGATGAGACAGCAGATTGAAGCTATCACTCGCATGTTATCAGCTTGAAAAGGGATCAACCCTGAGGACAGAGATCTAGGGGATGAAGAGCTGCTGCCCCAAAGGTTCAAGATGCCTGAGCTGCCAAAATTTGATGGTACTTCTGACCCATCTGCACACATCAAGCAGTACACCTTGGTAATGAAGGGTACCGGGTTGAGTAAAAAGCAAAAGGTGGAATATTTTTGCCTTAGTCTGGTAGGTCCGGCAGTAGACTGGTACCACGGGCTGGATAGGAGATCCAAAGAGGACTGGAACCTTCTGACTGATGAATTCATGAAGCAATACGACTGCAGCACTAAGATGGAGATCACCCTAAAGGACCTTGAGCTTTTGCAACAGAGGAGTGATGAGTCATTTCACGAATACCTCACTAGATGGAGGAACAGGGTCATGGAGATGAAGCGAAAGCCTGACACTACTGACCAGATTAGGCTATTTATCAGGAACTCCTGCCCTTACCTAAAAGATTTGCTCAGTTTTAAGGGGCTCAAAAACTGGGAATCGCTTAAGGATATTGCTGTAGAGGCTGAAGCTGCTTACCTAGCAAAGAAAGCAAGCCAAAATAACTTTGTTGGGAGGAACTTTGGGAACCAATCAGGGTACAGATCAAATGGCACTGGGAGCAGTAACGGCAGAAATGGCAAGTCAGTAGAAGTTGCAGTAACTTTAGTTGGGCAAGGCCAGAGGCACTACTCCAATTTAGGCCGCTCTTTGTCATGGGTATTGGAGAGATTGATGAAGTTGGGCAAGCTACAGCCACTAGCACCCAGACCAGCCATGAATCAAGGACAGCCAGGGCATAGAGATGATCAGTACTGCGCCTACCATCAACACACTGGGCACTCGACTGATTACTGCCGAACTTTGAGGAATAAGATCCAAGATCTTATTGATACTAAACAAATCTCGGACCCTGAGAAGAGCGAGAAGAAGAACAAGCCAGCCTACAATGCAGTCCCTCCACCAAATATGTGATCGGATCCGGTCCACTAGAATGTCATATTTTGTGGGAGCTACATGGATATGAATAAGTTGCTGACACTCGTCGGGAGAGTGGGAAAGAAGATCATGTTTTTTTTAGATGCCTTAATTCTCTTCATTTCAAGAACTACTTATGACAGTTTGGTTATTTTCAATAAATTGAACAAGTTTGCTTATTTGTATGCTATTCCTAATGATTTCATTTCACACGGTCATGATGCATTCATTTTGACACTAATTCAATTAATACGGCTCCATCTAGTCTCGGAACTTTGGGGAATCCAAACAAAATCTTGATAGCATCTAATATAACTCTTGAGGGGAGGATAATTTTTGAGAGATATAAAAAATTTGAAAGAGCCTTTGCTTGGACATGCAATGACGTGCTGATAATTGACAAGGACATTATTGGATCAACGCTGCTTCAATATATCGATGTGATGACAAGAGAAGTTTCAAAGGCCATTCCTTTTCCCCCTCAACATTCAAGGTAAATATAGTGCAGTAGAGCAAATCAAACTGCAAGTGCTACATCGGGAATTAGACGAATGAAACCCTGAACCTTTCACAAGAAATATAACCAAGCCTTAAAATCCCTTTTACCCCAACCATTTGAGATGCGACCTCATAACCAATCAAGACCAACCTCTAATCATATGAGGCCAAAAACACCCATGTAACCAAACTCAGGAGGACAGTTCATTACCTCTCAAAAAAAAAATAAAAATAAAAATAAAAAAAAAAAGCAAAGAACAAAATAAAAAAAAGGGAGGAACTATAGTCCTGTCCTAAACCATAGTTTTATCCTACAACTCCATCCCAGCCATCAACGGTTACCTCATGAATTAAAAACCAACAAATGGAAGACGCAGATTGAAGCAAAGAAACTCAATATCTCAGCCAGTCTGCATAAGGCCTAAGACCAAGACTTTGGTACCAAGAGGAGCCACTCTCAGAAGCAGCAGCCTCCTCGGCTAATGAAGATGAAAGCAAATTCAATCTACACCGACGAACTGAAGGAGGGTCCATGGCAAAGGCTAAATAAAGAATAAAAAAAAAGAAGAGAGAAAATATTCGATCAAGAAAACCCGCGAGGGCTGATGGATAACAGGAGTTTGATGCTCTCAAGATCTATCCCGAGATTCGATGGTGTCTCATATTTTTTCGAGTTAATGCCAAATAGTGATCATGTGTTATAAAATCAGATTGAAATATATACATTTATGCAAAGATGTATTGGCATAACCAAGGCGGTTCATCTTGCACACTCAAAGTTGTCTGAGTCCGATATAAAACCAGCACATTATTATCATCTACCCTCTACCATTCTCGTTACTCGGGCACTTCAGCCAAATCATCTTGCTACCTACTGTGAAGCCAATCCTACAACACCTTTCCAATAAAGAACCAAGCTCATACAACCAATATCTGAGACATAAGCACATGCCAATCATACCCAAAAGACCTTTCGCAACAACTCCAACTTCTCTCACACCAAAAAAAAAAAAAAAGCCGTTAGAGATAAAAACCGTGACTGTCGCTCTAAGCAAAAGTTAGGCTAAAGGGCAGGGTGAAAACCTGGCGACAGGCAGTCTGCCCTACAAAAAATGAAATAAATAAAAGCCGCTGGATTGGGTTGGGTCCATTCCAGGCAAAAAATAAGGCACAGGGTTATGTGAAAATCCAACAAGGACGCATCTCCCGCTAAGAAAAGCTAGTGTGAAAATCCACAAGGGACGCACTACCTTAAAATAATGACTACAGGTATCAGAAGAGAACCTCATAATCCCCAAAAGCATGTAATTCAAAAAGCAACTCTAGGGGGCATTGATCCTACCGAAGACTATGGTCAAACCGGCCGTCACCTCCAAGTCCACACAGATGAATCCTCATCCTGCATTCATGCATGACTCATACACATACATCTCACGTGCATGCTCATCACTTTTTCCTGCATATTTTGCTTTATAAGTCTTGCAGAAAGAAAAAATCAAGTGCCAATGCCGACAAAAGGCAAATGACAACATCAATCCAAACAAGCAATCAAAACAACATCGATCAAGACATCAGTTCAATCATCAAATCCGAGCATCAATCAAAGCCCTCTCAAGAGGCAAATCTCAAAGCCCTCTCAAGAGGCAAAATCTGAAAGCCCTCTGAGGAGGCAAATTCTTCAAGTCCTCTGAGGAGGCAAAATCTCAAAGTCCTCTGAGGAGGCAAAACGTGAAGTCCTCTGAGGAGGCAAAACGTGAAGTCCTCTGAGGAGGCAAAATCTCAAGTCCTCTGAGGAGGCATCTCTTTATCAAAACACCGAAGGGTTTGCACGCTGCCGGTACTACCATTCTACGGAAGGTTTGCACGACAATGGTACTACCACTCCAAAAACAGTTTGCACGAGGACGGTACTACTACTCCAAGAAGGGTTTGCACGATCTCGGTACTACTGCTTCAAAGGGTTTGCACGCTGCCGGTACTACCATTCTACGGAAGGTTTGCACGACAACGGTACTACCACTCCAAAAACAGTTTGCACGAGGACGGTACTACTACTCCAAGGAGGGTTTGCACGATCTCGGTACTACTGCTTCAAAAGGATTTGCACGCTGCCGGTACTACCATTCTACGGAAGGTTTGCACGACAACGGTACTACCACTCCAAAAATAGTTTGCACGAGGACGGTACTACTACTCCAAGGAGGGTTTGCACGATCTCGGTACTACTGCTTCAAAGGGTTTGCACGCTGCCGGTACTACCATTCTACGGAAGGTTTGCACGACAACGGTACTACCACTCCAAAAACAGTTTGCACGAGGACGGTACTACTACTCCAAGGAGGGTTTGCACGATCTCGGTACTACTGCTTCAAAGGGTTTGCACGCTGCCGGTACTACCATTCTACGGAAGGTTTGCACGACAACGGTACTACCACTCCAAAAACAGTTTGCACGAGGACGGCACTACTACTCCAAGGAGGGTTTGCACGATCTCGGTACTACTGCTTCAAAGGGTTTGCACGCTGCCGGTACTACCATTCTACGGAAGGTTTGCACGACAACGGTACTACCACTCCAAAAACAGTTTGCACGAGGACGGTACTACTACTCCAAGGAGGGTTTGCACGATCTCGGTACTACTGCTTCAAAGGGTTTGCACGCTGCCGGTACTACCATTCTACGGAAGGTTTGCACGACAACAGTACTACCACTCCAAAAACAATTTGCACGAGGACGGTACTACTACTCCAAGGAGGGTTTGCACGATCTCGGTACTGCTGCTTCAAAGGGTTTGCACGCTGCCGGTACTACCATTCTACGGAAGGTTTGCACGACAACGGTACTACCACTCCAAAAACAGTTTGCACGAGGACGGTACTACTACTCCAAGGAGGGTTTGCACGATCTCGGTACTACTGCTTCAAAGGGTTTGCACGCTGCCGGTACTACCATTCTACGGAAGGTTTGCACGACAACGGTACTACCACTCCAAAAACAGTTTGCACGAGGACGGTACTACTACTCTAAGGAGGGTTTGCACGATCTCGGTACTACTGCTTCAAAGGGTTTGCACGCTGCCGGTACTACCATTCTACGGAAGGTTTGCATGACAACGGTACTACCACTTCAAAAACAGTTTGCACGAGGACGGTACTACTGCTCCACGGAGGGTTTGCACGATCTCGGTACTACTGCTTCAAAAGGTTTGCACGCTGCCGGTACTACCATTCTACGGAAGGTTTGCACGACAACGGTACTACCACTCCGAAAAAAAAACAGTTTGCACGATCTCGGTACTACTACTCCAAGGAGGGTTTGCACGATCTCGGTACTACTGCTTCAAAGGATTTGCACGACAACGGTACTACCACTTCAAAAACAGTTTGCACGAGGACGGTACTACTGCTCCACGGAGGGTTTGCACGATCTCGGTACTACTGCTTCAAAAGGTTTGCACGATCTCGGTACTACTGCTTCAAAGGGTTTGCACGCTGCCGGTACTACCATTCTATGGAAGGTTTGCACGACAACGGTACTACCACTTCAAAAACAGTTTGCACGAGGACGGTACTACTGCTCCACGGAGGGTTTGCACGATCTCGGTACTACTGCTTCAAAAGGTTTGCACGCTGCCGGTACTTCATCATCTCAGAAGGGTTAGCACGGCCTCGGCACTACCACTTCATCATCTCAGAAGGGTTAGCACGACGTCGGCACACGACCTCGGCACTACCACTTCAGAAAATCTCAAAGTCCTCTGAGGAGGCAAAATCTCAAAAATCTTGAAGCCCTCTGAGGAGGCAAAATCTCTGAATCTCAAAGCCCTCTGAGGAGGCAAAATCCGAAAGTCCTCTGAGGAGGCAAAATCTTAAAGTCCTCTGAGGAGGCAAAATTCCAAGTCCTCTGAGGAGGCAAAATCTCAAAGTCCTCTGAGGAGGCAAAATCTGAAAGTCCTCTGAGGAGGCAAAACCTCAAAGTCCTCTGAGGAGGCAAATTATCAAAGTCCTCTGAGGAGGCAAAACATGAAGTCCTCTGAGGAGGCAAAAATCTCAAAGTCCTCTGAGGAAGCAAAATCTGAAAGTCCTCTGAGGAGGCAAAATCTCAAAGTCCTCTGAGGAGGCAAAACCTCAAAGTCCTCTGAGGAGGCAAATTATCAAAGTCCTCTGAGGAGGCAAAACGTGAAGTCCTCTGAGGAGGCAAAAATCTCAAAGTCCTCTGAGGAGGCAAAATCTTCAAGTCCTCTGAGGAGGCAAAATCTCAAAGTCCTCTGAGGAGGCAAAATCTGAAAGTCCTCTGAGGAGGTAAAATCTGAAAGCCCTCTGAGGAGGCAAAATCTCAAAGTCCTCTGAGGAGGCAAAATCTGAAAGTCCTCTGAGGAGGCAAAATCTCAAGTCCTCTGAGGAGGCATCTCTTTATCAAAACACCGAAGGGTTAGCACGGCGTCGGCACACGGCCTCGGCACTACCACTTCAGAACACCTCAAGCCCTCTAAGGAGGCAAAACATCAAAGCCCTCTAAGAAGGCAAAATGTCAAAGTCAAAAAACAGAAGGGTTTGCACGACGTCGGCACACAGCCTCGGCACTACCACTTCAAATCAACAGAAGGGTTAGCATGATCACGGCACTACCGCTTCTACAATCACAACAACAGCACTCAATTCAATAAGACATCTGCCTCAGGTACGTGTCTCTTCTTTTTTCTTTGAGTTTTGGCTCACTTAGGCACCCAGGCACTAAGTTCCCCAAAACTGGGGGCAACTGTAGACACCGGGTCCTGAGTCAGTCTAGATCAGAGATTGCCCGATGACGAAAACGATGCTCATTTTTAAAAGAACGGATAGAGTTCGGGAATTTTGGCCCTTCACGCTCACGAGAAGCAAGGATTTTCATTCGCGTTTTTTTTTTTCTTTTTAATATATATATATATATAATAAAATAAAATAAAATTTTTGGGGGAGTTTTTAACTTAAAATTTGGATGTTTGCTCCACAGACGGCCAGCCCGTCGGTCACTCGAGGGGTGGTCTGCCCGTCGGTGACTTGAGCGATGGGCAGCCCATCGATGACTTTCGACGAGCGGGCAGCCCGTCGGTGGCTCGACGGATGGGCAGCCCATCGATGACTTTCGACGAGCGGGCAGCCCGTCGGTGGCTCGACGGGCGGGCAGCCCGTCGGTGGCCCGACGGGTGGGTAGCCTGTCGGTGGCTCGACGAGCGGGCAGCCCGTCGGTCTATCGTGCCTATAAATAGGATTTCATTTCATTTGAAAAAGGAGAGAGCAAAAGATTTGGGATTGAAAAATCTTAGGGAAAAAAAAGAGAGCTCTCTCTAAAAAAATATCCGATTTTTCTTCTAAAAATTCCTTTTTTCATCTTTTCAAGAGCAAAACATTAAAAATTTGCGTTTTTGATATTTTGCCTTCTCGTGAAGCGTGTGGGGCCGAAGCATTCGAACATCCGGCCTAAAGTCATTCAAATCTGAGGGTAAACATTCTAGACTCGATCTCTTGATTTAATTTTGTTTTCAACATTTTTGCTGACATTTAAATTAGTAAACATGTAGATCTATATATTTGTTGTTGATTTATTTTAGATTTAGATCTAACCTTTAATATTGTTCTTAGATGTAGATCTAACTTTTAATGTTGTTATTTGTTCCCATTTTCTTTTAATTGTTCATCCTTATTATTATTATTATTATTATTATTATTATTATTATTATTATTATTTACCTATTTACTTATTTTTTGTTATTATCATCATTATATATGTCGTTAGTATATTGTTATTAGTATTATTTATTGTTACTATCATCGTTTATCGTTATTATTATCGTTATTATTGTTATTATTATTTTTGTTGTTGTTGTTATTGTTATTATTATTACTTTATGTTTTAAATAGTTATCTATTAAATTGTTAATTTATTTTAATATGTCATTTAATGTATTTATCACATGATATGCATGTTTCATTTAATTTATGCATTGTTATAAATGTCTAATTGATTTTCTTGTTTCGATTACTAACATTAAGTTTATTTATGCTTGTTGTCGGTGTCAAATACTTGTGTTCCCCTGTTTGAGCACCCGTACGAATGAAGGAGGAGATCCAAGGAGTTGTTATTTTTTTATTGTACTTGTTATTTTTCCTTTATTTGTTTTATTGAGTTATTGGGTATATAATAATTAATTGAACCATTTATTTTATCTACGCTTAATCAAAAATCACACAAAAATATTTCTACAAATAAAATTGAGTTTTCTAATAAAATGGGACCAATGTCCTAGTTTTTTTATGCAAAAATATATTGTCACTTTAAAATGATTTTCTTTAATTGTGCATGAGGGGACCAACGTTCTCAACATTAATAAATACCCCGTTTTATGCATGATTTATATTTTATTTACAATGGGGGTTGTATTCCGCCCCTAGTTTTGTTGTAATTTAATTTTATCTTTATTTTTTTTTATTTATCGTTTCATATGTGATTGATATACGCTTTAATAAACTGCATTAATCGTGTGAGATGAAAAATGAAATTTTATAATTTAAAAACTCATTTATAATTAACCAAGGCACCAATAAGTGTTAAGTTCCGGACACCATCTCTGGTTTAGACCGATAAGAGGTTAAACTTTCCCAATTTCTTGTAAATTGGGTGGCGACTCCAAAATACCTCAAAAGTGCTTAAAGGTGTTATGGCGATGGATGGTCCTTTTCAATGTTCTATTGTAAAAGGAGGTGCCGAAAATATCTCATAACACCTAAAATCGGAAAAGACGCGAACCCATCCCTCGAATCCTAAAAGCGGATTCCCGAAGAGGGCCTTGCTGGTTCAGGCGCGCGTCACAAAAGCGTTAGGGTTGTGCATCGGGCAGGTTCGGGTCAAACCGAACCGAATAACCCGACACCTGAAAAGATCAATATTCCCTACCCGAACCGACCCTAAATATATTTTGGGTCCCTACTTGAATAATCTTGAAAATTTCGGGGTCTAACCTGAAATAGCCAAACAACCCGAAATTCACATTTAGAATCGAGGCATATCTCTTTCTCTTCTACCTCCTTTGTGACTTTTCTGTGATTTTTCAAACAAAGATTAAAATTAAATCAAAGATCAAATAAATTTGCAATTAACAAAGAAAAATTCACAAATCAAATACACAAAAAATCCAGATATGTCACAAACTAAACACAAATTTTAGGTAAAAAAACACAAATCAAACGCAAAAAGCCAGATCGATCCAAGCAGAGACAGATCGAAGCAAAGAGAGAAAAAGAGAGATGGAAGTATATCGGCGGCAGTGGCAATCTGAGGGGGAGGAAGGAGAGAGAGAGAGAGAGAGAGAGGGAGAAGGTGAGGGAGCAGGAGGAGGAAGAGAGGGAGGAGAAGCGCAGAGGCAGAAGAAAAAAAAATGTAAGTTGTGAATGTGTAGATCGGCGGTGGTAGCAATCTGAGGAGGAGAAGGAGAGAGAGGGAGGGAGGGGGAGGATGCAGGAGGAAGAAGAAAGAGAGAGGGAGGGAGAGAAGAAACGTAGAGAGCCAGAGACAGGGAAAAAAGAAACATAAAAAAAGCACACACACATATATATATAGTAACTTCGGTCGGGTTGGATTGAGGAATGTTTTAACTCGACCCGAACCTGAAATATCACGAATCCTCCAATTCGACTCGAATAACCCTACCCGAATTGACATTTTCAAGTTGGGTTGTTCAGGTTTTGCACACCTCTACAAAACGTGTTTAAACTAGGGATGATCATAGGGCGGAGATTCCCCGTCTCTGGTGGGGACTTGACCCGAACGGGGCAGGGAATCTCTGAATTTTTTCCCTGCTGAGGGCGGGGGTGGGGAGAAAAAAATCTCCACCCTTGAATTCGGGGTGGGGAGGAGGATCGGGATTCCTGCCCCGAAAAAAATTAATATTTTATTATTATATATATATATATATATATTAAATTTTTTCAGGTTGATATTCGTCGGTATAGAAGTTGTCCAAGTGATATTATCAATATTTGAATTGTATGGAAATTTACAAATATTTGTATTTTAATTGTATAAGATATTTATAAATATTTGTATTTAAATTGTATCAGATGTTTTTAATTTTAAGTCATTAATTATTAAATTTTGTAAAATAAATTTTGTTAGGATCGAAAATCTATATTGCGATAAAAAATTTATATTGAAGTTGATGGGTTAATTTTTTCGGTGGTCACTCAATTTTGTGGCTTGTAACGATTTGGTCACTAAATTTTAATTTGTAACAAAAAAAATAATTCATCTATTATTTTGTAACGAAAAAATCATAATAATCGAAAATTGCATTCGCAGGCAACCGGCGCGTGATCGGTATGACAAAACCCAATGATACGTCAAAAATTTTGTCACGTCAGATTAGAGTTAATTTCTGTGATGATCACTAAATTTTGTACCTTATAACGATATAGTCACTAAACTTTAATTTTGTGCCGTACAGATCATACGTCTATTACCGGCGACCAAAATTTTTGATCATTGTGATTTTTTCGTTATAAAATAATACATAAATTATTTTTTTATTGTAAATTAAAATTTAATAATCAAATCGTTCCAAGTGGAAAGTTGAATCACGTGATCACCCAACAAATTAACCCTGGAGTTGATATTTTTATTGGGGATGTAAATTTCCGCTGAGGATGGAGATTCCTGCAGGAGCAGGGACGATAAATTTTTTTTTTTCCCACGTCTTCAGCAGTGGCTGAGATGAGAAATTCCCATCTCTAGACGGGGGCAGTAGGTAAGGAGCCACTCCATCCCGGTCCTGCCCCGTGATCACCCGTAGTCTGAACACCACTGGTTACTCCAACGAGGCTAACCGTATCTTCGGCGGGCCAAAAATAGCTTTCTGCCAATTTGTTTCCTTTATTTGATTTATCAGTTCCTCATCTTTTTTCTTTCTTTTCTTTTTTTTTAAAAAAAAAAGATTTATCAGTTCCACAGTAAACGTAGCTTATGGCCTTGTACGCCAACCGCTCCTGATAAATTCGGTCTATGCCATTTTATATTTTGGTGTGAATCAAGAAATTAGGATTCAGGAATGGCAGAATCTATCAAATTATTCGAGTTAAATACAGGCGCCAAAATCCCCTCCGTTGGGTTGGGCACATGGAAGGTTGCACCCGACCAAGTCTTCCAAGCTATCACTACTGCTCTTCAGGTTACTGCCTTTTTATATTCTGAACCTTTTTTTTCTATTTATTTTTATTTTTTTTTAACAAAACCATTTTCACTTTCAGGTTGGATATCGGCACATTGATTGCGCTCAAATGTACGGGAACGAGAAAGAGGTGATAATGATTCTGTAAAACCATGAATTTTTATATTTTCTTTTAAACTGAGTTTGCTTGATTTGTTAAATTGTGATTATATTACAAATATTTACATATATGTTCCTAGGTGTTCTCATCTTATTATGTTTTCTGAACTTTCATACTCTTTAATAGATTTAGTTTTATGGTTTGTCTAAGAAATATGAAAGAAATCTGCTTGTTCCCGACTCTTCTTTTGTGCAAAGAAATAGAAAACCCGCAGATTTGTTTATTTTTTAAGATGATTCAGTTGTCTCCACTCCGTTTATGATAGACCACTAGAACACTTAACAGAGTTTAGAAATGAATTTAGCCTGCAAGGATAGACATGCAAGACTTGTTGTGGTGGACAACTGGTGATGGGTAGATGTTGTTCTTCAATTTTTCCAGTGTTTGCGCTGAGAGTGCGGTGCTGTGGGCTGGACTTTTGTTCTTCAACTTGTACAACGGGCCTAGTTATATTACCTGAAACATTGATTTTCTTCCCCAAGCTTGTCTTGTGCTTTGCACTAATTTTAGGCTGCACTTAATTATTACAATGCATTTGTACTTGTACACTTTTGGGTCTTGATTTATTTTTAATTTGTATTTTCATGAACTTCATCGTGTTAATTTTTAGTTGTGCTGTCTAGGGAGTAATTTCCACCTTCTTCATCCTCTCAGAGCTTGATAATTTTCTTTCTTTTCTTTTTTCCGATTTAAGTCAGTTTCTTCATGCAGATTGGTTTTGCCCTGAAGAAGGTTGTTGAAGATGGTTTAGTTAGACGTGAGGACTTGTGGATCACCTCCAAACTCTGGTATTTATTCTATTTAGTTTCTGTGAGGAGATTCCCAGAACTTGTGACCTGACCCAGAGAGTTTGCTAGGGCTATGTGAGGCTGAGATTTTTGAACTAATATTCATATTTCAGAGCAATATTCACATCTTCAGCTAGTAACTTGCTTTTATCCTTAATCTCAATAATTAAATGTAGGAACACTGATCATGCACCAGAAGATGTGCCCCAAGCATTGGACAGAACTTTGCATGACTTACAACTTGACTATGTTGATCTTTACTTGGTATGTATGTCAAAACTAACTTTTACTTTTGCATTTCATGCATATAAAAATAAAATTTTAAAACTATTGGACACAATCAACGCTCTCAATTTATCTCAAATATATTATTCCCTTATGTCTAACTCTGAATTTAATTTTTGGAAGATCCACTGGCCTGTCAGTGCGAAGAAGGGATCGGCTGCCTCCAAGCCAGAAAACCTTACCCAGCCTGACATTTTGAGTACATGGAGAGCAATGGAGGCACTCTATGATTCTGGCAAAGCACGAGCTATTGGTGTTAGTAATTTCTCATCGAAGAAACTTGGGAATCTTTTGGCTGTGGCAAGAGTGCCTCCTGCTGTTAATCAAGTGGAATGCCATCCAGTGTGGCAACAAGAAAAGCTTCATGCCTTTTGTAAATCCAAAGAAGTTCATTTATCTGTGAGTATGAGAACAGAAAGTGGTTTCTTGTTCTTGTAGAAGAACCTTACGTGCTAACTTTGCCATAGTGAAACAAGTGTTGTTGTTGATAAAAAAAATTTTGATTGATTTCATTTATCATGCATTTCCATTATCAAGCACACATTATTGGATATGCAGATAACAAATACATTTAATTTTCCTTCAGGGCTACATACCATTGGGTTCCCCTGGTTCAGCGCATAATAAAATTGAGGTTCTTAAGGATCCAATTTTGAAGATGGTTGCAGAGAAATTAGGCAAAACTCCTGCTCAAGTGGCTCTTCGCTGGGGACTGCAAATGGGTCACAGTGTACTTCCTAAGAGTACAAATGAAGCAAGGATTCAGGAAAATTTTGATATTTTCAATTGGTCTATCCCTGAAGATTTGTTTGCCAAGTTCTGTGAAATTAAGCAGGTGAGGAATATTTTTGTTTATTTCTTCCCATCATCACTTACTGTATTTTTTTTCCCACTTACAAGAAAGAAACAAAGCAGCATCTTGACCACAAAAAACGATTACTCTGTTATTCATTCATTGTTTTATGCAAATTTTACCCTCCATATGAGCTGTGCTACTCTCATCAAGTCTGTAATAGTAGCATCTGCTAATCACTTCTATGGTGTTATATCTATAAGAATTGCTCTCATGCTTCATTTACTCTTTGTTTTTTTTGGGTTCCAATTTGGCAATTTGAGATTTACCCTTGTGTTAATGCCTAGGTACTAGTGAATCATTTTCGTGCTTTTTGATAATGGTTAGATAAAAATTTCTGCATAGCATAAACTTCTGTTAATGCGAAACATTATTTTATTTCTGATAAAATGGCTGCATAATATCAGTATTTTAGTTTCTCACTACGAAATAGATATAGATCTTTGTGGCGATTGAGGCCTATAAAAATGGCCTTAGCTAAGTGAATTTGTTGGTTTTGATTTTGCAGGAGAGACTAATCGAAGGTACCCCATTTGTGCATGAGACATATGGTGCATACAAAACCATTGATGAACTCTGGGATGGTGAACTATGAGTGAACACTAGATGTAAATGAATGGAAGAAATTTATTATGGTGGCTGCTTGATCTTGTTAATATGGGTTTATTGTTTCTGTTTCAATGTTCAATTTGCAAAGGACAAACTTAGCCAGAGAACATGCAGCTAAACCCTAAATAACATCCATTATTATTTGTAGAGGGAAGTGAGCAGCCATCAGCAATTTGATCATGTCCAAGGTTACAACTTACAAGGAGATGGGGGCATCTTTGCTGGTATAAAAACATTTGGGTTATACTTTTTTAATTCAGATATTGTTTATGATCTGTATCTTCCAAACTAAAATCAACTAATATAATTCGGTATAATTTCAGTAAAAATGTCAGATTATACTTCAATTTTTAAAATTTCCCTCAATATATTTTAATTTCATTCTAGATAGACATGATTATAGGATTGGGTATCTATTTGGTCTGTTTTGTTTGTATATTTTATATTTACTATGTAAGTCCAATACGGTTTAAACTCAATTAAAATTCTGCTTTTTAAGAGGTGGATTTAGCTTTGAATATAAATTACTTAATATGATCCAATTTGATCATATATATTCTTATTGTTTTTTCATTAACTACATAATTTAAACATTTAAAATTATGCACAAAGATAAAGTTTTACAATAAATCTCAAATTTCACATATATTTTTAATATATTAAATCATTTTTATAGTAAATTTTTTTAATTTTGTAACAAAGTCACTTTATTTAAAGGTTGGCTTGGACTTTACATATAAATTGAGAGTTTAATCTGGCCCAATCCAATTATATATTATTTTTATTATTTTTCCATTAATTTCATAATTTAAAACATGCAAAAGTATATACAAAAATAAAATTTTATTATAAATATCAAATTTATACATATATTAACATATCAAATCGTTTTTTATAGTATAATTTATAATTTGTATAACAGAATATATTATTTTATATATGTAAATTATTTTTTATTTAATTATTTTTTTAACAAGTTAGGCCCGCACTCGGCTTGAGCCCAGTCTGGACCCAGCTCGCTATCATTTAGAGAAAATTACACCAAATGTCATGTTTTGTGCTTTTTTTTTCAAAAATATATTCATGCTTTAAATTTTTTCATAAATATCATCTTTTAAATTTTCATTTTCAAAAATACAATTTTTTTTACCAATCCAAATCCAGATCCGTTGAATTTACGATTATCTCTGTAACTTGCTATTTTTTAATATTTATATGTGAATTCACGGTAAGGATTTCAGCTTTCTTTAAAAGCTAACTTTGATTACTGCAAGAATTTCTTAAGAGCCCCATTTATCTGAGACTCAGATTTTGAAACCCTGCACCATGGATTCGACGAGAATCTACTCAGCGGCACCTAAGGTGGGCGAAATTGAGGACCTTCTCGCCAATATTCTCCTCCGTTTACCGGCAAAGTCAATGATCAAGTTCAAATGTGTATCTAAGGAATGGCTGTCTCTCATTTCTAGTTACCAATTTTGTATCTCTCACAATCGAATCCGTCGTGGCATCAACTCCACTCCCAAAGCTCTCTTGCTCAATAAAGGCTTCAACAATATCGATGAATTTCAAGTCATTACTCTGAAACAAGAATCGGTTCCGTCCTTCGATTTTATGAAGGCTGCTCAGTTGAAAATACTACAATCGTGCAATGGGTTGCTTCTGTGCCGTTCTAGATTGAAAGTTCATCAGAAAATGAAGATTTCAGGCGAGGAAAATTGTGTGATTTAAGGGGTTCGTATGCTTCATCTGTAATCCTACTAACTGACAATTCAAAATGCTCTGTTATCCTGCTTCAGTTAAGGAGAAATTGAGAATCAATTATTTGATAAGTGTTAGTTTGGCATTTGATACTAGTTCTTCTCCACATTATAAGATCATTTTTATTCTTGATTTGTGCCAAAGAGTGCTAGAATTTTATCTTCTTGAAATTTTTGTGTATTCCTCCGAGGATGATTATTGGAATTCAAGAACAGCAGATGTAATCAAACTGCGTCTGGAATTTTTAAATCCACCCAATTAGGAATTGGCTTTCGTGATGGTGTCTTTTGTAATGGTGCTATTCATTGGTCAATATGTGATGGATCGATACTGTGCTTTTTGTTTGATAATTGGACTTCCAAGAAAATTTCTCTGCCTGTCGAATTATGCTAGTTTACAAGATTGATGTTTTATTCCATATTGTATTAGACATTTGTTTTAGTTAGTTTCCATATGCATACAAATTCTAAAGAGTTCATTATTTGAATATTTCTATATTTCTTGATTTTGTTTTCAATCAAATTTCTATTTTTCTTTGTCTGTTTCTTTTGGAACTTGAAATGCAGATGCAGGTTGCTAAATTCATACCATTTATAGTTAACAACAAATCCTACTGATAGATAATATGGTTCCATATTTGTTGTTTACTTTATTTTTGTATCAAGAGCTAATATCTAATATGTGTTGAAATTCATGTAGTTTGTGTGAACCCTTCTCTAACTACTATCTGGGCGTCATATGGTTCCACCGCCGCAGCATCCACTGCTTCACCAGAATGATACTGAAATTACTCCACTGCCATGAGGTTTCTTTTCCTTTTTTAAAAACAAAAAAATCAAATTACAATCTTTTAATTGAGGAATTTTGTGATTTTTTTCACATAAAATTTCCAAGGATGGTTTTTAAAGGAGCAAAATCTCAATATAAGTTTATTTCTTCTTGTATTATAATCGATGTATGGTCTTCATTTTATTGAACCTTACAGTATTGTTCTTCGTGCGCTCCCTACAATACTTATCTTGTTAATACTGAAGTTCAGTATTGTGATCTGACTAATGTTGTCAAGAAACATGGGTTTTCCATCTTTTTTGTTTATTGGTGTCTTGGTTTCTTTGTATAGATTAATCAATATTAATGTATTTGATACAGCCAATTATTCAGCGAATTACCTGTAACTGCAATTAATGTTTTCTTATACAGTCATGCATTGTACATAATATAAACATCGTGACAATGGCTCATAAACTAGTATAAACATATAAAATAAATGAATTTCTTTCCTCCAAATGTGTACAATCTTCCAACATTATAGGTGATTTTGCTGTTAAGGACAATAAATATATTAAGTATAAGCAACAAAATAGTTACAATCACCGTCCTTACCCGAATATGAAACCCCAATCCAAGAAAAATGAATGGCCTAATCAATTAACATATTTTCGGTTGTCTGTATTGTTGCCTTGGAGATATGCATGCTAAAGTCATCCCCATGCCATTTTTTTATTCTTGAAAGGTGTTGTAATTTGATGTGACATAAATGCTAACATGATCACATCTTCATATGCCAATTTCTTATCAATCCGAATGATCTAAAACAACCAAACACAATAAAAAAAAGTTCAGTATTTGCATACATAATATCATTAATGATTCTAAGTACTACCATAAAATGCAAGCTTATGACATTTTCATTTTCCCATACAGTCATATACTAGACGTATATTATGCGTATATTAGATATATACTAGATGTATACTAAATATATATTGTGCGTATGCTATATGTATACTACATGTATATAATGCGTGTATTAGATGTATATTGTGTGTATACTAGATGTATATAATACATATATTATATGTATATAGTACATATATTAGATATATACTAGATGTATATTGTGCGTATACTAGATGTGTATAGTGTGTATACTAGATATGTACTAAATGTATATAGTGCATATACTAAATGTATATTATGCGTATATTATATTTATATTGTGCGTATACTAGATGTATATTAGATATATATTATGCATATACTAGATGTGTATAGTGTATATACTAGATGTGTATTAGATATATATTGTGCGTATATTAGATTATATAGTGCGTGTACTAAATGTATATTGCGCGTATATTAGATGTGTACTAGATGTATATTATGCATTTATTATATGCATATTGTGCGTATACTAGATGTGTACTAGATATATATTATGCGTATACTAAATGTGTACTAAGCGTATATTATGCGTATACTAGATGTATATTGTGCATATACTAAATGTGTACTAAATGTATATTATACGTATATTAGATGTATATAATGCGTATACTAGATATATACTAGATGTATATAGTGCATATATTAGATGTGTATAGTGCATATACTAGATGTGCATTAAATGTATATTATGCGTATACTAGATGTATATTTGTGCGTATATTAAATATATATTATATGTATATTATGCATATATTAGATGTATATTTGTGTGTGTACTAGATGTGTACTAGATATATATTATTCGTATATTAGATATAAAATATGCATATATTAGATGTGTACTAGATGTATATTATTCGTATACTAGATGTATATAGTGCGTATACTAAATTTATATTGTGCATATACTAGAAGTGTACTAGATGTATATTATTCGTATACGCATAATATACTATAAGTGAACTCACAGTATACATCAAGTACACACACGTCAAGTATACACATAATATATAACAAATATACATATAGTATACATTAAGTACACATCAAGTATACATATATTATACAATAAGTACACATCAAGTATACATAAATCTTTTCTTAATTTTTCTTCTATATTATCTTGTTTCTTCTTTCTTATATATAAATAGCATGCGGGATTTGACTCGTTTTTAAACAATGATTCAAATTATAAACCCACATAAAAAAAAGTCAACTCTTAATCTAATTTGCAGTAAAGGAACATACTGTACAACTAATATTAAATGAAGACTTATAATATTAAATATCAAAATTCTCACAAAAAAAGAAAGAAAGAAAGAAAGAAAATGCAAGACATAAACCTTCAATACAAGAGAGCAATCTTAGAGATAAAGCAGTCCCGGGCCATCCAAGAAATTATCAAACAGACACATAATACAAAGAAGCAAACTGTGAAAATCATCCGAATCCGGTAAGAAAATTCCATTTCAATAAATACCTAGTAAACCCACATTGAATCAAAATGATTAGTGTAAAAGTAGCTAAAGAAAAATTGAGGCCATTTTATTACCACATGATAGACAGCTAAAGTAAAATTGAAGTCTAGAATAGGGAATTCCAGAAACTGAAGAAGCGGATATTAGAAAAGGTACATTCAATAATGAAATAACATTTCGGACTAACAGAGTGGATACCTTCTGCTTCTTGATGATCTATGAATACTGAACACATTAAAGATTGATGTCATTGAACTTGAAAATTAGACACAAAACACTTTCTATACAAATTATGCTAAACGACCAACAATTAAATGACTTCATTACTTCGGCAAGCTTATAAATAAACTCTATTAGAAGTTTATAACACCGAATTCCTATTATAATATATCAAAAAGCAAATATGAATTTTTAGCATGCCAATGGCAAACAAAATTGGTTAGTCTTGTTTATTATAATTCAACTTGCTCAGGATAATGCAATCACATTTAACATCTGCAAATCTAAAAAATTATATTATTTTTTAGCTGAGTGAATATTATGTTAAAAATGGTAAACATGAACCATTTTTCTAACAACATTTACAAATATCAAATTTTCAAAAGGCTGATATCTTATTATAAACAAAATGCGACAAATGGCCAGTACATTTGAAAGCAGTAAACCTACAAATATGAACATGACTCATGGTCAGTAGGTCCAACAACCACTAGCACCTCTACTTGAATTTGACGAAACTTGCTGCTAGTCATTCATACTGTTACTGTCCAACACCATTGGTAGTTTCTTATTGTTAAAGCTCAGATTTATAAAACTGTCACCAAAATTAAGATGATAAAAATCCTACTAACCCTTGAAAAAGGATGCAGCAACTATATGTAGCTAAACTATACAAAACAACATTTTCAGTTAGAATCCTTGTTTGGATCCTTGATTGACAAGGCCTCAGCTAAATTGAAGTTCAGATTGTTTCTCATAGTTCTTGTCCTTCCCACTTAATCATCGCCCTTTCTCATCATTGCAGCAAACTCAGAATAATCTATCCGTCCATCCTAGAGAAACAACAACAGTATGAGCCAAAGTAATTTCACACAATGCAGATAAATCCTGCAGTTTCAATTAGAGGTCGAGCAATTCAAAGTCCAGAAATCTTCTTTCATCATTTAGTAAATATAAGACCACTTTTTAGGAACACAACATAGAAACAACATAAACCACTTGATCAGAATGCAGGATATACACATATAACAAAAACATATCAGTTCCATTTCTATCTTTTGTAAATTCACCTGCTAATTTTTGATCCTAAGAATTATAATTCACTATGAAAACAAATTAATATCAAAATTCAATAACACACCCACGACTTCTTTCTTCCTATATATTTCTGTCTTATATCTATAAATACCCAAAAAAAATCCCAAAAACCCGAAATTTAACAGGTTCCTTCAAGTGTTTACATGAGCAACGTATGATGATTAGGAGATTAAGGGCTTTCTACAAAATTTAGAACTGATCTGATTAATACCTCAAAAAAAAAAGGAAAAAAAGGCAGAAAAATGAAACTAACCAAGTAGGAGAGGCAGCACCGAAAGCGGCGTCGGGTGACCGGCAAGCCATGGGAGCGGTGCGAGGCAAGCGACAGCAGCAAGGGAGGGAGGCAACGAGCGGGTGGGCGAGACGGCGGAGGGAGCGCGCTGCAGCCAGGGCGATCAACGGATGGGAGCGGCGGCGGAGGGCGGGACGGCGCACCAGATCGAGAGGTAGAGGGAGATCGAGGAGAGGAATGGAGAGAGAAAGAGAGGAAAATATGTATTTTTGAAAATAAAAATGAAAAAGTGACATATATGTAAATGAAAGTAGTATAAATGAAATTTAAAATTTTAAATGTTGTATAAATGAAAAAATGAGAGAAAGGGGTATTTTTTTGTTGAAGTTATTTTTTTTATGGTTAATTTTGTAAAGAGCCCCATCATTTATGCATCTTTTGGTGGTATTTGGACATAATTTTTCTTTTAAACTCAATTAGGTTCAACCCAAAATTGGAAAAAAGATTAAGATATTTTTTATTTTTTTTGACCATTAAATCAGTTAACTAACGGTATTATTTAAAACGGAAGCATATTATAATTGATGGACGGGAATGAAAAGGACATTTTGACCACCTACCATTTTTTAAATAAACGAATAATAATTGATTATAATCAGAAGATGATAAACTAGTCAAAAAGAAAGTACACGTGGCATATCGTCCTGCTGATTCTCTTCCCTATTTAAAACGGAAGCGGTATCTCTGCCGGCCCACAGACTCTTCAGTTCACTGCCTGCTAAGCGTAAATAAACAAATAAAACAAAAACTTACATACCCTTCAAATTCAATACTCACTCCGTCGCTTTTTCATTCCTTATTTCGTTCCAAAGTATATTTTTTTTTTTTTTTTGTAATTTTCAAGAGTAGATATCAAATATGGCTAATGAGATTCGATTCTTCCAACTGAATACCGGAGCTAAGATGCCGTCCGTCGGGCTGGGCACGTGGCAGGCCGAACCTGGTCTCGTTGGTGCTTCCGTGGCCGCAGCCATTAAGGTTTTTTTTTTTTTTCAACGAATATCGGATTGATAATTTTTGCCGACACTTCAACATTTGGGCTTTCATTTCCAATGCAGAATGGTTACCGTCATATTGATTGTGCTCAAGCCTATAACAACGAGAAGGAGGTAATTCTTGTGGTTGTTGTCAATTTTTCCCTTTCTTTTTTTATATTTGGCCAAGTGGTGTGGTGTCTATATTCTATAGAACGGATATCTATGTGGAAATTGAGTGTTTATAATTGCATGTTTCTGTTTGCCTGTGTTTATAATTGCCTGTGTTTAGACTAGCGTAACTTATTAGAGGGCGGAAATAAGATTTATTTGACGAGATAAATAAAAATTTATCTTCATTTATTCTTTATTGTTTGTTATTTTTATTAAAATACAGAAAATATTTAATTTATTTTTTTAATTAAAAAATAAAAAAATTGATTTATTTATTCTCATTTATTACTCATTTTTCTCTTCATTTTCACTTTAATTTAGAGAAAAATAAAATTACTCTCCTTCAAACTCTATTTACTCTTTATCTGCTCTTTTTTTCATCTATCAATTTTGCCCATACAAGAAAAAGTAAATTGTATTTCACTTACTCTTATCTAAATTATATTTCACTTTGCTCTTATCTCAATTTTTCTCAATTACTCTTATCTCATTTACTCACTTTTCAATTCATTTTCTCTTTATTTTAGAGAGAAATAAAATTACTCTCCTTCAAACTCTTGCTCTTTTTTTTTTCTATCATTTTTGTCCATACAAAAAAAAAAAAAAATTTGTATTTCACTTGCTCTTCTCTCAATTACTCTCTATTACATTCATCCAAATAAAGCAATTATGTACATATATTTATGGCATTCGTCTCTGTTTGTTTTAGCTCTTAAGATCCCTTTTGCTTAATTGTTTTAAAGTGAGTAATTTTAAATTGTGCTCATTTGATGTTTGCTTCCAACTTTTTCTAATCAATTACCTGTCTATTTGTCACTTTTTCACAAAATTATCTGCTTCTAAGTCTGGAATGTCTGCTACTCTCCTGGAGGTTCTTATTTATTATTATTATTATTATTTTGAATGACCAAATTGATGAATGTGGAAAGTAAAGGTGATGGGGTCTGTGTAGGGGTTAGATGTTAATTTATGGGTTCTTGACCTGGTGAAGCTGTGTCTTGAGCGTGCACCTTGTTATGGATGACACAGCAACAAGTAGAATGACTTTTATTATGAACTTTTGTTTTGCTTCTTATTTCATTTGCTTGTCATTCGTACACTCATTCATGTCCCGACATTATTAAGTATTAAAATTTGTTTTGTGCACTTGGCCCTTTAATCTATACTATTTTCATGTAATACAATACAAATCACTATAAAATGATTAATGCTAACTGTCTTAATCGTTTCTCTTGACTATTACTGGCCATTTATATATGCCATATATAGAGAATATATGCGCAGAATGGTGATCTCCAATGATTTTATACTCCAGTTTCGAAACTGATCTTCCCATATTACTCCTTTTTGAAGCAAGAATCTCCTCATTTGCCTTTTAACAGGGCAAGTACAGAAGATGTTCTTGTCTCAACACCTGTGCTTGTTAAATATTCTGCATAAGTGCAGTTACTTAATTCCAGTTAATTGATTTGTGCATAATTGATCTAGCATGGCATGCCATAAATAAAAGCCTGCCTAGGGCTTAATTGTGTGATCTAGAACACCTTGTGCCAATCCTGTATTGCTGCCATGCTGGTGTATGAAGCATTTGCTCATGGACAAGGGACGTTCTTTAGGAAATTGTTTACCATATAGCACCATGCGATGATGTGTGTATTGCATGGATTTTGTAACATATAGTTCATTCATTGCTTCTTGTAGATTGGTTTGGTATTAAAGAAGCTCTTTGAAGATGGTGTGGTGAAGCGTGAGGATTTGTTCATTACCTCCAAACTCTGGTTTGTTTTATTTCATTTTCACACTCGAAAATGGCTCTATATATCGTTCCTTTGTGTTAATGAATGGTTGAGCAATGCATCCTATGTGCCTCATTCAGCTGAGACTTTGTCCTTATTCTCTTAAAAACATTCTCTAAATAAGATAAATCATGCAGGTGTAATAATCATGAACCAGAAGATGTGATTCAGGCACTGGAAGGAACCTTGCGGGACCTGCAGCTCAATTATGTTGACTTGTACCTTGTATGTATTACCTTAGAGCTCATTCTCATCTTGTAGTTATGAATTTGAACATAAGTTGATGCTCTCATATTGCGGATGTACCTTCAAGATCAATTGTGCCTGGTCTCAGGTCTCAGATAATGTCGAAGAAGCAAAGGCATTTGTAGATTACTCTTCTGGATGGCTTCATGATGTTGTTGATAAAATTCAGAAATAATGGCTTATTTATTGTTTTAGTTGCTGTTGAATATAGCTACTTCTGCATCAGTCTAGTTGCTTGAAGTTACAAACTAAATGGGAATGCTGAATTTTGTAGATCCATTGGCCATTAAAAATGAAGAAGGGATCTGGTTTCGCGCCTGAGAACTTTGAACAGCCTGATATTCCTCGCACGTGGAGTGCAATGGAAAAACTTTATGATTCTGGCAAGACTCGTGCTATCGGCGTGAGTAACTTCTCTTCAAAGAAGCTGGGGGATTTGCTAGAGGTGGCTCGTGTTCCACCTGCTGTGAATCAGGTAGAATGTCATCCTTCATGGCAGCAAGCCAAGTTACGTGCATTTTGTCAATCCAAGAAAGTTCTTCTGTCGGTGAGTAGGCGAATATTCGGCAATTCTTTTCGTAGCTTTTTATTTGATAAAAATGTACTGAGAAATATAAGATATGAACAAGTGAGATCCTATTTTCTTGTCTAATTTCTGTTTATATATCTCTTTCAGGGATATTCTCCTTTGGGATCACCTGGCACCACATGGCTCAAGAGTGACGTCCTTACGAACCCAATCCTAAACATGGTTGCTGCCAAATTGGGGAAAACTCCTGCCCAAGTTGCTCTTCGCTGGGGCCTGCAGATGGGTCATAGCGTGCTTCCTAAGAGTATAAATGAAGCAAGGATCAAGGAGAACTTTGACGTTTACCAGTGGTCTATTCCAGATGACTTATTTGCCAAGTTTTCTGAAATTGAGCAGGCAAGTAATTATCAGCTATGATGCTTCTTTTGTTAGAAATGATCTTGAATACTCTAGAATGGTCAAATTAATGAATTTTTGCTATAGGTTATAAGCACTGAATATTTGTTTCCATTTCCTGAGGCACTTGTGATTATAAGAATGTTCTTGACATCTATTTGTTACCCAACCTTGCAGGCCAGACTGATCAAAGGGACTTCATTTGTGCATGAAAAATACGGCCCATATAAGACCGTTGAAGAACTATGGGATGGTGAGATCTAACAGTCGGTTTTCAAACGAAGGGGTTTGGAGAAGGGATGGTGGTCAATTGATGTGATTGATATGCATGAGCAGACTTGATGCTTTATGAGTTGTTTTTATTCTCTGAAACTGTAGAAATATTGGCTATTTATATTTGTTGGTTAGGTCATGGTTTCTTGATAAACATAAAGTTGGTGCTACAATTTAAAGCTTTCTATGGTGGAGGTTTTCAGTCATTCTTTTCATAATTTTACTTGATGAGTGAGTAATTTATGTTTCCAGTATTTCAAAGATGGTTCTGCAGATAGTGATTTTTCATATGGAATGCAGGGAGCGCAAATCTCCACTGCAACCAACCTTTTTCCAAATATTAGCAAGCTTGAATTATGTATAGGCTGCAATTGTAAGGATATTCCCTTTTGGACTGTAAAATTGATTATAAGTAACTAACCCAACAATAAAAATGATCTAGCTAGGAAACCCCTGAAATCAAATGAATACGAACTAGAGGTGAGAAAAAAAAATTAAAATTTAGTTAACCGTA
The DNA here is from genome assembly GCA_947683425.1 of Excoecaria cochinchinensis. NCBI lineage: Eukaryota > Viridiplantae > Streptophyta > Magnoliopsida > Malpighiales > Euphorbiaceae > Excoecaria > Excoecaria cochinchinensis. Next base: position 9,926,548 of record CANTUQ010000058.1, read on the forward strand.
AAATCGGTCCGAAATCGAATTGAATTTTTTGGTTAATTGATCCGATGGATTCGGATTTTAATTTTTATTTTCAGCATTTTCGATTTTCAGTTTTTATTTCGATTTTCAAATACTGGTTAACTGTTAATTTATGGTTAATCGATTCATATATATTATATTTTTATTTTAAAACCTTATTTTTTTATTTCTCTTTGAAATTTACATAAATAATATTTTAACGTATATTTAAATTTTATTTTTATTTTTATACCTTAATCTTTTGAATTTTATTATAAAATTTATATAATATTTTAAACTATATTTAAATTATATCATTCTCAATAATAACTAATTAATCTTTATATATGTTATTTTTATTATATATATTAGTATCTATATTAATATCTATACTTTACTTGATAGCATTTAATTATATTGTCTTATGTTTTATAGTCCATGTTTTAATATTCAATTTTGTCTAAAATTTTTTGTATTTAGAATTATTCATGTTAATTTTCAACAATATCAAATTCACTTTATAATATTAGTTATTAATTTGTTAAACATGAATTTTAGCTAGTATATTATGTTTATTTTGTGATTTTTATTTTGAATTATTTTGCACATTTGAAATTTAATTAAATCTTGTCTAATTTTTTTATAATTGTATGTTATAAATTTTAGTAATTAACCGAAAAATATTAGTTAACCAAATCAAAAAATTGAAACCGATAAACTGTTTAAACTGTTTAATCAAATATAACAGACTGATTAATAGTTAAGATTTTAAAAAAATAATATTAATGAACTAATTAATTTTTTTTTATTAATAAACTGATTAATGAATACGTATATTTCTTAAAACATGCCTGGAAAAGATAATAACATAATCTTCCCCTCCAGCGAATTATATTGAATAATTCGCTTACGAAATATTATCATTAACAGTCTAGAAACCAAAGATCAAGAAAATAACCCAATTTTGTCATGGAAATTAAAACAGCAAACCGACCTAGTTATGCGAATCCACAAAGCCACTGAAGCGAGCTAAATTTTCCATAGAAGCAGAACATCAAGTTCGAAGAGAGAAGCAATTGGAGGACAAAATGAGAGAGAAAAGAATAACATCAAGGACAAAGAAAGAAACAAATTAGGGGTGTGCATAATCGAACCGGAACTAAAAACCGAACTGAATGAATTTTGGTATATTTGGTTCGGTTTTTCAATTTTTGGTTCGTTCGATTTTGAACCAAAATTAAATTTCAGGCAATTCATTTTTTAAAATTGTGAAACCGAAAGAACCGAACCGACCGAACTATTCAACACTCACAATTTTATATATATATACAAAGCCAAACAAACCAACACAGATCTCTCTCTCTATATATATAACTAAAACAAAACCAACCAACACAGTATATATATATATATATATCTAAAACAACACAGTAAACTAGTAAAAGATTAAAAACAAAATACCAACATAGTAAATAAATCCTGATTTATGGTGACCCAGGAGCGATGAAGACTGTGTGCTAGGGAGGGAGGCAGACTGGGGGTGAGCGCCAGCGGGGACCAGATCTGCCGAGAGAGAGGGAGGGAGGGAGGAAGGAAGCAAGAGAGAGAGAGAGAGAGAGAGAGAGATAAAGGGAGCAGGAGAGAGGAGCGTGATCGGGGATCCAAGAAGCATAGGAGAGGAAGAAGCAAAGGAGAGGAAGAAGCAGAGAGAGAGAGAGAGAGAGAGAGAGAGAGTGAAAGAAGTAGAATGGGAGAAAATGAGTAATTTACTTTTATTTTCATTTAGTACAGGAAACTGATTAGACCGAACCGAATCGACCGAAATTATTTCGGTCTATTTGGTTTCGATTCTAATAATTTCGATCTGTGGTTCGATTCTAAAAATTATTAAAGTTTAGTTTTCGATCTATTCGGTTCGGTCCAAAATCGAACCGAACCGATCATTTGCACACCCTACAATTTCATATCGGCATTTCACTGCTCCTTCAATGAAATCATTTAAAAGAAATGATATTTTTGTTTGACAAATAAAATTATGTTATAGTTTTGAAATTAAGATTATAAAAGTGGCGGATCAGATGTGTGCCTTTGGAATAAATCTTCCAGTGGCAAATTCAGTGCGAAAATCGCCTATAAGTTGCAGGAATACTTTAAGTGGGAAGTGGCAAGATGTAGATGGAACTTAGCTTGGAAATTCAAAGGCCCCCTAAAGAATCAGTATGTTATTGTGGTTAGCTTTTAAATAGAAAAGTTGTTAAATAACTCTGAAAAGGCGAGGTGACACTTGGCTAGAGATGCTTTCTGTTTTAGATGTCATGCTCCTTCTGAAGACACCTCTCATGTTCTTCGGGACTGCATTGTAGTGACTAGCGTCTGGAGTTGGCTTGTACCACCCCATCTTGATTTGGTCTTCTAGAGCATGAATACTGAGAGTTGGTTTCCTACTAATCTCCTCAGTACTTTCCAAATTAAAAAGGTAAAGTTAAGTGGCCCACTCTGTTTGCTATTGTGTTTTGGAACCTTTGAAAAAACAAGAATCTCCATGTTTTTCAAGGTAAGAGTGAAGATTTCATTAGTATTGTTGGGAAAAGTTTATAGTTTGCTAGACATCTTGAGGAAACCAATAATAGTGATTTATCTTGTGTCTACTCTGATCTTGCGAGAAGACTCAATTTGATTCGTTTGTCTCCTCCCAACTGTGCAATTATAGTGGCTATAGGTTTAACCTGAGCTGGGGGCCCTATTAATGATGAAGTTTCTGGGTGTTGTGGGGTATCATTTAGGTTACTGCTCGTTATTCATGCTGAAATGTGTGGGGTGATATTGATTACTTACAGCATGCTTGGGATTTAGATTTCAAGAATAATTTGCTAGAATTTAATAATCAGAAGATTGTGTATATGCTATCTAATAGGCATGTTGAAACTATGGCAATGTCTCCTTTTAGGATCCTTATTGATTTTCTCAAGAAAGATTTGAGGGTTTTAATCTCTCATGTGTTTCGAGAAGCAAATAGATGTGCTGATTGGATTGCTCATTATGGCCTCTTTTCAGGTCTTCAGGTGGTACTAAAGATGATCACAGGACGGGGCAGGGGCAAGGAATTGCTCCTCACCCACTGGCTCCCCCCTCGCTAGGAATGCAGGGGAGAAATCCCCCCTATCCCGACCTCGACAGGGATCCCCATCCCCAATGGGGATAACAGGGGGGAATTCCCTGACCCGAGACCAGAATATAATTTTAACATAAATTTGCCAAATTTTTAACTCTATAAAATTCACCTGGCAAAATTTAACAATTCATAACTTAAAATAAAAAACATCCTATATAATTCAAATTCAAATATTCATAAATATCCATACAATTTAAATTATAAAATAATATTCATTCGTTAACATTAATAACTTCACTTGGACAACTTTCATGACGATGAATATCAACCTAAAATATAAATTAATCAAATATAACAAATTAGCTCTATACCAAATATAGATTGAAATTGAAAGTAAATTGATATTGCCAGCACCACCTTCCACTTGCCACTATGCCACCTGATATCATATAATAGAATAATTCAATTTCAATTTTTCAAAAATTCCAAGTTGTCAGTTTTACTTTTAGTTTATGACAAATGTTATTATTATTATATTAAAAAAATGCATTTATAATTTACCTTGTCATTTACATCCATATCTTTAATTATTGTATAACACCGTGAATGAGCAATTGAAGAAGAACCTAAAAGTATGAATTATTATTTACAAGTTATTTTTTTGAACTATAATTAAAACAACAAAGTCAATCATTAAATACAATTATATAAACAATTTTTACGTACCTCTATCTAAAGATATTATCCAATTTTGTGTACACATTAATACTTCAACCGTGTTAGGATGTAGTCTCCTATGATGAGGACTTATAAACTTTTCACTTGTACTGAAAGCTGATTCAAAAGTCACAGTGGATACCGGAATTGCCAAAACATCTCTTGCAATTGATTGTAATGTAGGATACTTAAGGGCCGATTTCCACTAACTCAGTACATCAAAATCTTCTTTAAGTGGATACAATTTCTCTTCTAAAGAAAGGTCCAATTCAGTGCGCACATTATCACTTTGGAACTCGGAAGAAGCAACAAATAATTCAAATTTGGGCATACAAGTCGACCCTACACTATGACTCATTGATGATTGAGAAGAGTTGCTTCTTGATGATTCAGATACATCACCACTTCCACTTGACTTTGAATTTGATGAATATTGATCAACCAAATCATAACACATCTTTTTAATGTTCTCAACCTCTATTGCTGCCATTTCATCTTCATAAAAAAGAGGATAATAACACTCCAAAAACTTTATCTTGTATCTAGGATCCAAAATTATCGCCACACTCATAACACCATGAATTCGATTTATCAAATTTTGTAATTTTGGAAGCCATAGTTTCAATATAAAGACACCCATAAGAAAGCCACTGCATCAATTCCATCTTAATCTCACATATTTTTGAAAAAAAAAGATTAGTAGTAGGATATTTTGTCCAAGAAAATAATTTAGTGATGATCAAAAAATATTTTTAACTTCTCACAAATTTTTTCAGCTATTTCCCACTCTTCATGCATAGGGAGACATCTATATAAAGGCTTCCTTTATCTTAATTGTGTAAACACATCTTTTTAACAAATAGCCACATCAAGCATCATAAAAGTAAAGTGTCATTTAGTCTTACAATCTAAAATCAATTTTTTAGTGTAAGGAACTTTCAATTAACGGGTTGTTTCCTCAAACCTTTTATTTCTTTTAGGAGTAGCACTCCAAAATGCAACACTATCCCGAACCCTTTCAACGTAATCAGAAATAATATCTAAACAGTCTTTGACAATCAAATTCAAAATATGAGCACTACAACGCACATGTAACAATTGTTTATCCAACCATTCATTCTGCATTTTTTAACTCTAAAATTTATTAATTATGGATTTTTTTTCTTTTTAGAAATTTAATACATACATATATCCCTTCAAAATATTAATTGTTTCTTTATTTTTTTATATATAAAATAATGTTTATGTTAATTGAACCTGGACATTATGAGAGAAATCCAAAAGATATAAATTATGTATTGAGGCATTGGTATTTGATTGGTATTTGAATTATGAATTTATATGTTGTAGTGATTGAGTAATGTTTAATGCATGAAACAAAAACTATATAAAAAAAAAAGAACTGGGTTTGTTTTAATTCCAAGCAGTGGTGGGGAGGTGTGTCGAAAATTTTCTTTCTTGTCACCAAAACTACCTGAATGTTACATCAAATTAAGTTTTCTTTAGCTAAATTTGTTTTACATATATCTAATATTGAATTCCTGCATATAATTGTGGACTTAAATGAGAAGCTTAACATACTAGCGACGGGTTGTGCTGGCGACTGTGACGGCGACGGAAGTTTTGTATTGGCGACGACGACGGAAGGGTTGCTAACGAGTAGCGACAACTGGGGATGCTAGTGTGACGCGCCCGAACCCCACTCGCGATCCGGATGGCCCTCGGAAATCCGCTTTTAGGACCCGAGACCGGATGGAGGTTCATTAAAACTCGTGAAAGCTGATCGCTTCGCAATGGACAAAAATATATCCAAACCCACTGTTGGCAATCAACTTACGAGAGCGTCTATTGGGTTATCATAAGGCAGGATCACGGAGTCGCCACCCGATGGAACATGGGGAAATAAATCTAACCTTATGAGGCCCAAAACCAGAGAGGGTTCGGGACCTCACTCTTATTCATACCTTTGGTTAATATTATGTAAAAGGGTTTTTGGGTTCAATTATTTTATCTCTCTTCTCACACGAGTTATGCCATAAATTAAAGCGCATTCAAACAAGTAAAAAATAATAAAATAACAAATAAAGCGATAATTAAAATATATTTACAGTTATCCAGAAATAAATATAAAATCATAGAAGGAATATATAATAATAAGAATACATACATAAACCGGGCTATTTATTTAGGTGGAAACATTGGTTCCCAACTACTTGTTTTATAAGAAGTATAAAATTCTTGAATCAATTTAAATCTTTTGGTTTTGCAATGAAAACGTGGACATTGGTCCAGTTTTATTGACAAATTTCATTTTGTAGAAAACATTTGTGTGGTGGTTCTTTTTAATGCGGTCGAAAAATCATTTGTTATTACAGACCACAAGCGAATAAAATAAAACAAAATAATAATTACATATTTCATAATAATAAATAAATCTTAATCTACTCACCTCGACTGTGCTCCTTGGACGAGCCGTGTGCCGCTCGTGGTTACAATCATGACATAAAATTAATATTGGTTAATAATGAATAAATAAATAATTGAATAAATAAATAAACAAATAAATAGTTGAATAAAGTAAATTGAGAAAAATAATGAAGGTCAATAATGGATTAAATTAAATTAAGTGATAAATAAATAAATTAATTAATTAATTAATTAAATAAATAGAGAATTAATGAATATAAAAACACAAATGGCAATTATAATGATCAATAACAATAAAAATAATGATGCTAATAATAATACCATAAAATGATAATAATGATAATAATAAATAATAAATAAACATAAAATGACAATAATAGATAGGTAAAATAATAATGATATAAAATAAATAATGATATTAATAGCAATGATATAATATAATAATAATAATAATAATGCTGTAAAATAATATAATAATAATGACCATGACAATATTAATTAAAGCAGTAAAATAATAACATCAACAATAATAAACATAGTAATAATATTGACACAATCCTAATAATAATAATAATGACATTAAAATAATAATAACTAACCACAATAATAATAATAATAATAATAATAATAATAATAATAATAATAACAATAATAATAACAATATGACATCAACAAGCATAAAATAAACATATAATACTAATAATGGTAAAAACAGAATAATAATAATAATAATAATAATAATAAATATTAATTAAAACAGAAATTAAATAAATATATAATAATAATAATAATAATAATAATAATAATTTAAAATAGGGAGAGGGGGAACTTACCTCGCCGGAGCCTCGCCGGAGGAGGGGTGACCGACACAGCCACAACCGGATCGGATATCGGCCCACCGGAAACACGGCGGAATAGGTCACGCGCCGGAAGGGGCTTCGCCGGAGCCGGAAAACGCCTCGAAGTCGTCGCCTGACTTCCTCGCCACGCGCCAGCTGCCGGACGCTGATGGAGGAACGGTGACCACCGGCGAGCTCGTCGGACGGTCTGGAGCAAGGTGCCGCCGCGCGTGCCGGCGTGCGCCGCCGTAGCTGGCCGGCGGTGGGCTCGCCTCCCTTCCCCCTTTTTCTTCCTTCTCCGGCGTCTCCTCTGCCTTTTGGTCTCCGTTGGCCCCTGTTTCTTGCTCTCTTATTTCTTTATTTCCCTATGTTTTTCTTTGATTTTGGTCCCTCACTCTCAGGTCTCTCTTATTTCTTTATTTCCCTTTGTTTTTCTTTGATTTCGCTTTCTCTTTGTTTCCTTGGCCGGCTCCTCTTCTGCTCTCTCTTTTCTTTTTTTTTTTGTTTCTTTCTTTTTCTTTTCTTGATCTGCCGACTGAGAGAGCCCCCTCTCTCTTCCTCATCTCTTTCTTTTTATATCCCCAAATTAGGGTAAATAGGTTCACCTAATAAGTCCCTCCGTTTTTTATTATTTATTATTTTTATTTATTTCTATTTTAACTAATTTACACACTTAAACTAAACACATTAATTAATTAAACATTACTAATTAAATATATTTTTCTACTTTCTTAATTTAATTAATTTACTTAAACTACGACATTTATTTTATCTAATTAAACCCAATATTTATTTATTTTATTTTTTTTCAATTTCAATTATCCTAAAACATTAACTAATTAATCAACTAACCTTAATTATCAATTTATCTTACAATATTAACTAATTAAATTAACCTAATCTTAATTTTCGATTCATCTAATTAAATTAACCTAATCCTAAATTTTTATTTTTTCTTTTAATTTTGAATTTTGAATTTTACCTACACATTTTATGTATTTATTATTATTATTATTTTTTGTTTGGAGGAATTTATCAAGAACCCAAAACTGCCATCAAAATCTGACTCAGAACCCGGTGTCTACAGCTAGCAAGTGGAAGACGCGGCTATATTAAAAGAACAAAGATAAATCAATACAATATCTGAACAAGATAAATCAAGTGAAGCAAATAATAAAAGAATAGAGAAAGTAAGAGAGATGAAAACCTGGATCTTAAGAAGTTGAAGTGTTAGCGATGGGCTGTACTGGCTACGGCAATGGAAGGGGAGGGCTGCTGGTGAGTGGAAGACGCAACTGCTGCTGTTGTATTTGGATTTGGAGTTTTAGAAGTTAGAACAAATTAGGGCAACAATTAAAAAAATAAGGATTTATATATGGCTAAGGGTTTCGGGTTAGGGATCCTGTAGACACCAGGTCCTGAGACAGCTCAGATCGAAGTTATCCAATGATGAAAATGGCGCCTGTTTACGGGCTAGAAGCAAATGGAAGTGATGGCTTTCTTGGAAAAATATATTTTTCATTTTCCTTTCTTTATTTAAAAAAAAATTGAAAAATATTTTTTTTGGGCCTGGCAGTGAGCTCCATCTCACATTACCTCACGTTAGTGAGGCCCAGCCTCACGATTAGTGAGGGGCTCATCTGTCTCCCTCTTTTCTCACATGATTCTTCCTTTTCCACTCATAAACTCCTTTCCAATTTTTTCAAGGAGTTGGTTTTGAAGGTATAGGTGTGTGCTGATTTGGTGGAAAACCATTTAATCTGGTCTGGGAGATTAAAAAAGAAGAAATTCAAACTGAGGAAAGAAAAAGGATTAAAGAGGGGGCATTAGAGAGCACGAAAAAAAAAGGGAGAAAAGGAAAAAAAAACATAATGAAAGAGTTTTGAGAGCCAAAAATAAAGATTTTGATTTTTCAAGACGTTTAGATTTTATTCTTCAATCCAAGAAACCAGCATTTCTTTCATTTGCATATCAAAAATCAATATCTGAGGGTAAATACTGGGATCTTTGCTTTCTCTTTCTTTCTCTTATTTTTTCCTTGCTTTCTGATAAAGCACAGATTGTCTTTATCTGAAGAGGTTAGGTGGGACCGACCGGATGAGAGAAATCCTGCAAGAAAGAGTGCCTGGTCGGATCAGGCATAAGCACTCCGAAGCTTAAGTTAGTAGCTTAGAAAGAGAAAGTGCTTTTAGAGAGAGAATACTGGAGATTCAATACTTGGAGCCATCGTTGGCTGTGCTATTTATATGAGATGATTGAGGGGCACTTGAGTGCCTGGGGAGTGATTACTGGCTGTCAGAGCAGGTATTCGGCAGTGTGACAGGGAGAGGTGGTAGGCATGGGCGCTGGCTTGTGTCAAGCGACTGATGGGACTGGCGGTCACATCAGCCGTTCGGGCGTGTGCGCTACCTAGGAGCTCGTGCCTGCTACCCTTGGTTGTTGGGCCTTGGGCCTTACCAGTTAAGTGGGCCGACTGGATGGGTCTTAGCAAATGATATTTGCTGTTTTATCACTTGTCCCCCCTCAACAGGTCCGATCGGGCATGAATTTGCCTTTTGTAGTCCCGTTCGGATGGAGTTAGTTCTGAATTTTCCCGATCCGAAGGCATGTGTTGGCGGGATTTTTGAATTTGTGAGGCGCTTTTTCTGAAGAGACACGCTTGCCTGGATAGCTGTTTCTATTTAATGCTGCGCATGCTCCGCGGGTGACGCTTCGTTCTGCGTACAGCCATAATGTCTTTAACACGTGGCATTCTTCTAGTGGCAAGACGGTTGGCGTGCTCCGGAAGCTCTGGCCTATAAATAGGGGATTTCTGAAGAATTTCTTCTTTACTATTTGCAATCCCTAGCGAAGCTCTGCCAAAATTCTTTTTCAACTCCCAAATATGGTCAATCGCTCCTTGCTCCTTCTTCAAATTTCCTAAGTTCCTTTTACTAAGTAAGTAACTCCTCCCTTTTGCTTTCTCGCTTTTTCTTTTCCTTTCATTCTCCTCCTGCATTCATCCACCCAGGAATTAGGGATTTGTATATTTCGCCCCTCTTTCTTGTTAAGAATGGCCTCCAGTAGTGGCGAAGTACTAGACAGAAGCTTCTTAGATGAATACAAAGACAAACCGGCCTCGAGCTATGCTCCCGACTGACCAGCGAGGAGGTGGCTGAGGTCCCTGCTGCCTACAGCTTCCCTGATGACATCTCTATAGTGTCGTGCCCAGATTTAATGGCAGTGACAGAGGGGCCCTTCGGAGAGCATAACAACGAGTGGTTCATCTGCCACCGTTGGAGTTTGGATGCAGGAATGCATCTTCCCTTCGGCGCTTTTGAGATAGCCATGCTAGAGGGATATGGCATCGCTCCTTATCAGCTGCACCCAAATGGATGGAGGACCGTGGCTTGCTTTAAAATTCTGTGTATCCTGGAGGGAGCGGCCCCAACGCTCGACCTCTTCACACATTTCTTCTATATCTCATGCCTATGCGACGGATCGAAATTCTTCTTCACAAGTCGACCAAAGAAGAAGCTTATTAACATTTCTACCTCGATGAAGGGCTTCAGAGAGAGGTATTTCCTGGTGGGAAGAAGTGGCGAATTTGGGTTAAGCTTGGCCCGATCGGCGAGGTTTAACATTTTGAAGGACCAGGCCGTTGGTCAGCCTATGTATGAGGCTGACATGAAAAAACTGATGAACGCCGTAGTGAGGAATGGGGGCCCTTTCGAGTCCAAGCAACTACTGAAGGCACTTCAGGGGCCCTCCGTTCTCAGAGCTGCTCCTAATGCTGAAGCCACTGCTGCCGCAGAACGTGAGCATTAGGATCGGGCAGTGCAAAATAACATGAAGCATTAAACATGCATTGCATTTCCATGAAACATGTGCTTTGACAAAGAACTTATCTCGTGTTTGTTTTTGTTGCAGCTGAGATGGCTGGTGGGAGCGTTGTGTCCAAACAGCTCGGTGAGCGGATCCGGCTGAGGCGTGAGTCCGATCGATAGGCCCAAGAGCAGAGGAAAAGGAGGAAGATAGTGTCCTCTGCAGAGTTGCAATCCTCTCAGGGGGCTACGGCGCCTCTTCAGCTGCAGCTCCTATTGCCGCTGTCCTAATCTCTTCCGCTCTTCCGGCTTCTACTATCGCGCCAAGCACTGCTGTTGCTGAATCAATCGCCGATCCTACTCCGGCGGTGCCTCGATCTGACGCTGAGGGCCAGCGAACCCATAGTCGGCCCCCAAGACTGCTAGATGAGTCTGATGAGGATGATGTGCCTATCATCCATACTTTCAGGGAGGTGGAGCAGGGGGTGGCGTTCCGGCTGGACGAGGAGGCCCGAAGGAAGGCTGATGAAGCCGCTCGGAAGAGGGCTGCCGACTTAATAGCCGAGGCAGATGCTCGGGTGGCTGCTAGGGGCAAGGCCATTCAGCAGGGCACTCAGTTGGGTGAACTATTTCGGTGATCCGACAGGCGGCCCGTTCCCTTAAAGGAGTTTTTGAAGGAGAACTTTGACAGTGATTGGTCACCTGGCAGAGTGGCTGGTTACATCTATCGTGGCCTCCTTCGGGACGACGACTGTAAGGACCTCGGGGACGCCAACCAGCTCGCCCGGGAGTGCAACCTGATCAACCAGAATGTAATAGAGGTGAGTCCTGAGTGCCTTATCTGGCATTGCCTGATAGTTGACGACGTCCCACTAAACTGAGCTCTTTTTCGTTGTTCTTTCTCCTTTTGCAGCTGGCCAGGAGGACCCAACGCCTTCATGGAATGGCCAACCTTTAGAGGGGATGAGTTGAGGATGGCATCAAGGCCAGGGCAGAAGTAGACACTCGCTATGAAGCTGCTTGAAAGGAGGCTTCCGCTCTTCGCGCTGAAATGGCTGAACTGAAGCGGCAGTCCTCCGCTTCCCAATCGGAGACGGTGGCTCTGAGGAAGGAGGCCCACTAAAAGGATCAAGAGTTGAAGGCTCGGCAGAGCGAGGGGCGACCTTGCCCGCTTTTCTGTTGAGAATACCCAGTGCAGGCGGTTCGAGGTAGATGCAACCAGACTAGATGCCGAGTGCAGAGAGTTGGATGATGATAACACAGCAAATATCATTTGCTCTAAGGCCCATCCAGTCGGCCCACTTAACTGGCAAGGCCCAAGGCCCAACAACCAAGGGTAGCAGGCACGAGCTCCTAGGCACACGACCGATCGGCTGATGTGACCGCCAGTCCCATCAGTCGCCTGACACAAGGCAGCGCCCATGCCTACCACCTGTTCCCTGTCACGCTGCCGAATACCTGCTCTGAAATCCAGTAATCACTCCCCAGGCACTCAAGTGCCCCTCAATCATCTCATATAAATAGCCTAGCCAATGATGGCTCTAGGTATTGAATCTCCAGCATTCTCTCTCTAAAAGCACTTTCTCTCTCTACGCTACTAACTTAAGCTTCGGAGTGCTTACGCCTGGTCCGACCAGGCACTCTTTCTTACAGGGTTTCTCTCATTCGATCGGTCCCACCTCTCCTCTTCAGATAAAGAAAATCTGTGCTTTATCATTGGGTGCTTTCGTTGAGAGATGAGGGCTAGTGCCCGAGCGGCCAGTTCCCGATCGGCAGCGCCCAAATCGGCCAGTCCCAACAAGCAGTCAGCGCCCGAAGACCTCTCTCGGGAGGGGGAATAATGATAGAAATGCTATCTTCCAATCCCTTATCGGCTGGAGATGAGTTGAAAGTGGACCTTATAAGGCCATAGACACCTTTTCCCTGTATACGCGTTTTGGGGCAAAGCCCCAGAAGCAAAACCGTGAGGGCTCCGGCCTAAAGCGGACAATATATGCAGTGCCTGGTGCTCCCGATAAAGTCAGAAATGGCTTTATCACTTTCTTTTTCTCATTTGATTTCATCAGTAGATTTTATGCTTTTTATATATTGTATATATTTGTTGTTTGGTTTATTTAATCTGTTCATCGCATGTATGCTGTTGTTATAAGTGAATAGGCATGTTCGTTGCATTATTACGCATGTTTTGATCATATTATATCGTGTTTGTTAGCCAGTCGTTCATGCTCTGTTCATCCCTATTTTCCAGTTTGTTCGAACTGTGATTTGGTTTTTGTTTAATTTTTAGTTTCCGATCGGATCTTGCTCTTGTTCTTGCTTGTATCTTGTGTCCCGATCGGATTTCGTTCTCCCCAATCGTATTGCGTCATCATTTTCCCTCTCTTCCGATTGGACGCGTCAGAAGAAAAACCCAGTTCCCCGATCAGCCTGCACGACTCGTGCGAGGAGAGCACGACTCGTGCGAGGAGAGCACGAGTCGTGCTCTCCTTCTTCTTTTCCCACTTCCCATTTCTTTTATTTCAATTGTATTTCTCCTCATTTGGGCCATCTTTTGTCTTTTAGCTAAAACCATTCACATGACTTGTTAACTTAATTTCTTTAATTTTCATTCTTTATTGTTATTTTGTGCTCTTTTGTTTTATTATTTTATTTTATTTCAATTTACTATTATTATTTATTTAACTTAATTAATATTAATATTTTATATTAATATATTTTCAAATGTTATTATCATTATTATTTTATCAATATATCTCTTATTATTATTATTATTATTATTATTATTATGCTAGCATGATTTATTTTTAATCTATCTCACATGTAAATTGCTTGTATATTAAATTGATATATCTAATTTAACCTATTTTATCTCATACACATTTGTTAATTATTTTTGCATGTTCTCTAGTTTTATATTTATTTGATTAATTTTCTGAATTATTACTAATATTTTCAATGTCATTTTTTGTTGTTTTATTTTCTTGAAACTTATTTGCCTCCGCGAGTTGTATTTGCGCACAGATTGGAGAACAGGAGAGTTAAAGACCATACAAATTTTGGGGTTTGTATTTTCATTATATTTTCTATATATTGTCTTATTTTTTTTTATTTGGTATGTAAAATGTATTTTAATTATCCGCGCTAAAGAAAATCACATATTTTATATAATTAATAATTTGAGATTTTTCCTAATAAAATGGACCAATGTCCCGTTTTAGCCAATAAAACCTCACTTTCAAATGGAGAATTAAATTTTCATAAAATGGGATCATTTATCCCAGGTTTTTTTCCAATCAATATCCCAAAAATAGTTTTTCAATTTTTCTAATAAATAAAAAAGGAACCAATGTTCCTAAAATTTAATGAATAACCCGATTTATGTATGTTGCACTTAATTCCCTTTATGTGTTTATTTATTTATTTTATTTGGGGATTGTTCTATCTCATTTTTATTTATTTTGTAATTTATTTATGCTCTGCTTTATTTATCGCTGTTCCTATGTGAAGGAATGCGCTTTAATTTATTACATAAACGCGTGAGATGAGAAATGGAATTTAGATTGCTTAACAACTCATTTATAAAACTTAAGTCATTAATAAAAGTGAAGTTTCGGGCACCATCTCTGGTTTAGACCAATAGAGGTTAGAGACATTTCCCAGTTTTTTGTAAACTGGGTGGCGACTCCAAAATACCTCAAAGGTGCCTAAAGGCGTTATGGGTCTAGATCCTCCTTTCCAATGTTCTATTGAAAATGAGGCATTCAAGATGACTCATGATGCCCAAGATCATAAAGACGCGAACCGATCCCTCGAGCCCAAAAAGGCGGGCTCAAAGAGGGCCTTGCTGGTTCCGGCGCGTGTCACAGTGGCGACTCCGCTGGGGACAGTGATCGAAACTTCACTTCGAAAGTGACTTAAGTAAAACTATAATTGAGTTATTAAGAATCAAAAATTCTATTTCTAATCGAAATTGCATTACATACATTAGAACCTTAGAATTATGATAGTTGGTCCCCTATTTAGCCCGGTGCGTTCCTAAAATACGACCTTACTTTCACTCATTGTAGGAAAGTATTCGAGATAATCACCAGCCCAAGTCTCGTACCATTTATGGTATATCAAATGGAGACCCGATTAGTCGCTATACTCGTGATGAGCTAGACCCATTGGCAGGGACCATGCTTGGGTAGACCTAAAGTAACACCACTTTTAACTAAAGCTCATGTAATGGCAATAGATACTTCCACTAGGTGAAATGTACCATAATACTATGCTTGCTATTTGGGCTATCATATATTAAAAAAAATCAGTAAAATTAAATGGTTTTCATCAAAGGCTTTCATGCCCCGACGGGCCCATTTTAATTTAGTTGAATTGTTTAAATACATGATGGCCAAACTCCCATGCGTATGTACATTAGGCTAGAGTTATTATGATGTCGGTTCTTTCCACCGTGCACTATGCGTGTCCAGCGGGTTTCCTGTTAACCCTTAGATAAAGCCCACCTAGGAAAGAGACCGCACGACCCCGTGTGTGGGAGAAATAAGGTTGAAACAATCTATCTGCTTGCATGTGGTTGTGGATGCTGCATAGTATGCTCGTGCATCACGTGTCATTCATATTAATAAAATAAAATTAATAAAAGTAAAATAAAAAGAACATACATTTCATTTTGTGTACATATCCTTTCGTCTGCATATTATTCACATGCACATATCATCTTGCATATAATTTCTTCTATGCATCACATTGTATTATTGTAATCTTTTACTCATCGAGGACCATCTGCATAACACGACCATGTATTTCAATCATGCATCATTCTAATAATCTGAGCTTTTTAGCTATCATAGATGCATCCAAGTGGATTAGAGGTCTTGACGGTTGACTAGTAAGAACGGACTCGCCCTTTGGATTGCTAGAATTAGTGCTTGACTGGGATTCTGGGTCACCCTTAACATCTAGTGCATCATCCTCGATGGCAGAAGAGACCGGGGCTCTAACCACTAAGATCTTGCTATGAGATTAGAGGACTTTGAACGGAGAATGTTGGATATGATGGGCGCAATGGTCAAAAGGATTACTCATCCCCCTATTCCACAAGCACCTATTGCTCCACAGCCACCTGTCGCTCCACAAGCGCCGGCAATTCCTCCTTGGGGGCAAGTTAAATCGCCTGCTGGTGGGGAGGCTCACCTCGTTGGAGTTACTGCCCATTAACCTGTTAATGAAGCTGATGCAGCTATTGAGCAAAAGAGCAAAGGGTATGTTTTTGAGAATGGATTTATGGCAGTGACACGGGTCTGAAAAGAAGAATGGCTATCCTCGAAGAAGAGATTTCAAAGTCTAAACTTGCAATTACCCTGGCCGCTCGCAAGAAATCCTCTATGAATTTAGAGAAGAGAGGTCAACCATATAGGTGTGATATTTGTGCCGACACTCAAGAGACAAAGGAAACATCAACGGTTAGAACGGTTCAGAAGGGTTATTTCGGCATGGACGGATCTTTTCCTCAAGTAGGGGAGGGGGACCTGCGCTCATGGTTAGCCAACCCAGCCAGAAATTAAGGGCATAGGAAGTGTCGTCGACACGCTAGATATCTGAGGAGTGATGGCCAAACCTTGAAAGGTCAAGTACAGGATTCTGTTATTAGCAAGCAACTGGTGGCCCTTGAAGGAGGGGGCAACGTCATTGGGGGTGATGATCAAGAAAGCTCGAGTTTCGGCGATAATAGTATGAGAGATGTTGGGGCCACCAAGTTTTCAACTATTGGAACTCCTCAAGAGTGTTATACCATTTGGGATAAGCCTTTATCTGAGCACCTCTTCCATTTTATCGATAAGGGGAAGCTACAGCCAAAGCCTGCAAAACCTGCCAAGAGCCAAGGGCGTGCAAGTCACCGAGCAGATTTGTATTGTACCTACCATCAGCATACTGGGCATGAGACTAATAGGTGCTGAATTCTAAAGAAGCTTATTCAAGGCCTCATTGACGAGGAACTGAGGAAGCAGAAGGAATGTTCCCGGGGGTGAGGATAGACTGTCAACTATAGCATCCGTGTTGGCGAGAAAGGAGGATGTAGCTATTTAGATGCTCTGTTTATTTTTGAACTATCTAATGATGATGTTTTAACTCTACTTTTTATGAAATGAAATGAATGTTTTTGTTTATTTGTGTGATGCTTCTTGTGATTTCACTATGCATAATCATTGCACATTTATATTTGACATTGATTCAATTAATGCTATTCTATTTAATCTCGAAACTTTAGAGAACCCAAGGAAAATCTTGATAGCTTCTGTTATGACTCTTGAAGAGAGATTAGAAATTTGAGAGAATGAAAAAGAAAAAAAATAATAAAAAAGTCTTTGCCTGGACCTATGAAGACATGTTAAGAGATGATTATGAAGCCGCCAAACAAGCTATACCAACATATCCTTATCATGGACCGGTGACACAGAAACTCAAAAGACTTAAGATAAAATAGGCAGAAATGGTTGAAAAGGGAGGTCCACAAGCAGGAACGGGGCCAAAAATTTTACCGAAGCACAACGGCCGACTAGGTCAACCAATGACATCCCTAATGGTTAAGAAGAAAAGTGTGCGTATGTGTAAGTTTTAGGATTTGAATGAAGCTTGTTAAAAGAAAATTGAAGAAAAAAAAATTGATCATCGACATGGGACAAGGGAATGTTATCCGGGGGCAAGTTTTATTCAAATCCCGTTGATCTACACATACCTGCACCTTGTCACTCCATTTGGCTACTGAAAAGAACCAGAAGACTGATTCATAAGTTATCTACCTAGTTCACTAGTGTAAAGGATATGCAGTACGAGAGGTGAGCTGATGACATACAGTTGAGATGCTAGATGGAAAAAGGCCAAGAAGATTATGAAGGAGACCCATGCAGGGGGCTACAATCGAAAATCCCTACAAGTGTTATGCTTTATTCCTCGATGCATGGGGTGAAAGCACTACTACCTGTCGAAGCACTCGAATCTTAAAGGGCAGTTATGAGAACAATGCTACAGCAGCTAAGCACGTCAGACAACAATAGGGCAGTCATGGAAACAGTTTTGCAGCAGCTAAGCACGTCAGACCAAAACAGATTGTGGGATTACTATTGCAATCAGACCCATCAGGAAACACTTTACTTAATCATTCGGGAAGAAAGTTAGAAAGCACCTACTGAAAAGAGTGAGATTTTGTCTTCAAGCAAATAGGACCAAGTTTCCAGACGGACGAAGTAAATCCAGGCCAACGAATGAAGACCTGTTTATTCTTGAAAAGTTGTTATTCGAAGAAGCAGCATTCCGACAGATAATAAAGGAAGCAAGTTCAACGAATGTAGTCAGCATCAACAGACCTCAGAAGGTCCATGGTTAAAGACTAAAAATAAAAAAAAGGGAATAAATGACCTGCGGGTTAAAAATTAAAAAAAGGCGGCCTTGCTAAAATTGGGCGCCTCGTCAGGGTGAAAATAGAAAAAAGGCACTCTGAGCAAAAATTAGAGGCTTAAGAGAAAATATCCGATCAAGAAAACCCGAGAGGACTGATTGGAAATAGGAGTTTTGATGCTTTTAAGATCTGCTCTGGGATTAGATGTAATTTTGCATTCTGAATCTGTGTTAAATGGTGATCATGCATGGGGAAATCATACTGAAATGTCCACAATTTTGTGGAAAATTATAAAGCAAAAGCAGTTTTAACTCATCATTTCCTAGTTCTTTTATAAAAGGAGAAATATCATCCATTATTGAATGTGTGAAATCTAACTGGCTATACCTTGCTTCTACTCTCACCGACCAGATGCCTAAGCCGATGAGTTTTATTATTTATTGCGGAGTTAAGTATCCTTCTTTTGCATGCACTTATGGAGGGAGTGGTCTTTGACCGGCAGTATGATGATTTTTGATAAGTAGTTGCATCTAGGGGCTATAGAACTCAGGGGTGAAGGCCAAGGATAAGATGCTGCCCTGGATGGATAGAAGGAGCCTCCCATCATCTTAAATCCCTCAGAACTGTCGGACATAACGAGAGCCAGGGGCACAAAAAATTGATCTTGTTCGCCACCTCATTTGATCAAGCAACACCTTTGTCAGAGAAAGCAAGGGGATAGAATCGTTGTTTGAGGGAAGACGTCCCAATAAGTAATTGCCGAATGCTATAGAGGGAGGTTCTGATAGTGGCTTCATTTAAAAAAAAAAGGCCGTTAGAGATGAAAATCGTAATTGGCGCTCTAAGCAAAAGTTAGGCCAAAGGGCAGGGTGAAAACCTGGAAACATGCAGTCTGTCCTTAAAAAAAAAAAAGCCACTGGATTGGGTTGGGGCCACTCCAGGCAAAAATAAGGCACAGGGTTATGTGAAAATCAGAAAAGGACGCATTTTCCGCTAAGAAAAACTAGTGTGAAAATCCACAAGGGATGCACTATCTTAAAATAATGACTACAGAAATCAGAGGAGAACCTCATGATTTCCAAAGGCATGAAATTCAAAAACAATTCCAGGGGGCACTGATCCTACCTCAAATTACGACCAAACTAGCCGTCACCTCCAAATCCATTTGGATGAGTTCTTATCCTACATTACTGCATACACATGCATTTCACGTGCATGCTCACTATCTTTTCTACATGTTTCTCTTTCTAAGTCTTGAGGAAAGAGAGACTCGATGCGGACACCGACGGAAGTCGAGTGACGACATCAGTCCAAATATTAATCCAATCAATCAACCCAAGACCTCTCTAGGGGCAAATCTCAACCCAAGACCTCTCAGGGAGCGCCACTCAACAGAAGGATTAGCACGATGGCGGCACTACCACTCTAAGGAGGGTTAGCACGACCACAACACTACCACTTCGCAATGGTTTACACGATGGTAGTACTACCATTCTACGGAAGGTTAGCACGACCACGGTAATACCACGTCAAATCACAGAAGGGTTAACACGATGGCGGCACTACCACTCTAAGGAGGGTTAGTACGACCACGGCACTACCACTTCGAATCTCAGAAGGGTTAGCATGATGGCGGCACTACCACTCTAAGGAGGGTTAGCACGACCACGGCACTACCACTTTAGAACGGTTTGCACGATGGCGGCACTACCATTCTATGGAAGGTTTGCACGATCACGGCATTACCATTTCAAAAAGTGTTTGCACGATGGCGATACTACCATTTTATGGAAGGTTTGCACGACCATGACACTACCACTTCAAAAAGGGTTTGCACGATGGCGGTACTACCATTCTACAGAAGGTCTGCACGACCACGTCACTACTATTTCAAAAAGGGTTTGCACGATGGCGGTACTACCATTCTACGGAAGGTTTGCACGACCACGGCACTACCACTTCAAAAAGGGTTCGGACGATGGCGGTACTACCATTCTACGGAAGGTTTGCACGACCACGGCACTACCAATTCAGAACGGTTTGCACAATGACGGCACTACCACTCCACGGAGGGTTTGCACGATCACGTTACTACCGCGTCAATAAAAGGTAACACGCCGACAACTTAGCAACTACCAGCACCACCCAATTCAAGAAGACATCTGCCTCAGGTACGTGTCTCTTCTCTTTTTCTTTGAGTTTTGGCTCACTTAAGCACCCAGGCGATAAGTTCCCCAAAACTGGGAGCAACTGTAGACACCGGGTCCTGAGACAGCTCAGACCAAAGTTACCCAATGATGAAAATGGCGCCTGTTTGCTGGCAAGAAGCAAATGGAAGTGATGGCTTTTGTTAGTAGGTTTTACATAGGTTTTATGGGTTATTTTTAAGTAAATTTTAGGTTGGAATAGTAATTTAGTAGCTAATTTCCATTATATTTCAGTTACATTCTTTATTTCTTTTATTTTGATTGCTAAGTTGGCTTAATTGTGTTAATCTTGATGGTTTTAGGTTTAATCTTATTAATCTTCAATGATTAATGGGTTTGGAGTTCACTTGAAGACATAAAGTTTGCATTGGAAGCTTTAGAGGTTTAAAAAGAGTGCAAAATGGTGAAAGAAAGCAACCAGAGAGTTTCACCACCCAAAGCTGTGAGGGTTAGATGGACAGACTGTTTCACCACCTCAGGTGGTGACACTGGGCAAAAATCATCACCTGAGTGTGTGGTGACGGGGATAAAAATGTGAAACCAGTATTTCAATTGTTTTCGGATTCCAACTCTATTTTGTTTCTTCCAAAACAAGCCTTAGAGCTCTCCTATTCCAATCGGGACACTTTTTCCATAAAAAGAGGTCATTTTATCTCAAATAGGGGAGGAAGAAAAACAAGAGGAAGAATTGAAGAACTCAAGATTTGGAATCAAAGTTTCAAGCACCAAGATTTTCATCTCTACTCAATTTCAAGTTTGCTTTAACTATGTTATTGAATTTGAATTGTTATTTTGGATTCTTGAACATGATTAATATGAGCTAAATTTTCTTTAGGGTTATCTTTAATGTAACTTGAATTTTTACTCTTTTTAATTATTTTAATTAGCTTTCGTTACTTTTGCAATTGTTTATAATTATGCTTAATGCCATCAATTAACTGGCCATTGATTGATTTATTTATTTTCTTAAGATTAGTACGGAAGCAAAATTTTAAAATTGAATTGGAATTGTAAATAACACAAGAATATAGTTTGAATGAAAATAATATAACTTGACTTGTGGGAATTAATTGGGAATAATCATATTCGTAAATTCATTCATTAATATCTGTTATAAAAGATTAATAGGTATTAGTGAATAAGTTTAGCTTAGCTTGGGAAAGCATGTTAAATATCTTTGGATTATTTTTCATTGCTTAAGTAATTAAATTTGATTGTTAATAGTTATAATTGAAAAAGTAAATTCAAGTGAACTCAAAGATACCATTGCTTCTCATCTATTGATTTCTTTCAATCTCTCGATTGTTTGTGTGGTTCTATTTTCACAATTATTATTTATTTTAATCAATTAAGTTTTGCTTGTCTAAATAATAGGAAATTATCACAGTTTTGGTACTTGATCATCAGTCCTTGTGGGAACAATAATTCATTCACTCTTTATTACTATAATCGATTTCGTATACTTGCGAAAACCGACAATAGCTTTCTTGGAAAAATATATTTTTCATTTTCCTTTCTTTATTTAAAAAAAATTGAAAAATATTTTTTTTGGGCCTGGCAGTGAGCTCCATCTCACACTACACGTTAGTGAGGCCCATCTCACTAACGTGAGGCCCAGCCTCACGATTAGTGAGGGGCTCATCTGTCTCCCTCTTTTCTCACACGCTTCTTCCTTTTCCACTCAAGAACTCATTTCTAATTTTTTCAAGGAGTTGGTTTTAAAGGTATGGGTGTGTACTGATTTGGTGGAAAATCATCTAATTTGGTCTGGGAGATTAAAAAAGAAGAAATTGAAACTGAGGAAAGAAAAAGGATTAGAGAGGGGGCATTAGAGAGCACGAAAAGAAAAAGGGAGAAAAGGAAAAAAAACACATTGAAAGAGTTTTGAGAGCCAAAAATAAAGATTTTGATTTTTCAAGATGTTTAGATTTTATTCTTCAATCCAAGAAACAAGCATTTCTTTCATTTACAGATCAAAGATCAATATCTGAGCGTAAATACTGGGATCTTTGCTTTCTCTTTCTTTCTCTTATTTTTTCCTTGCTTTCTTTTTCTCATTTGATTTCATCAGTAGATTTTATGCTTTTTATATATTGTATATATTTGTTGTTTGGTTTATTTAATCTGTTCATCGCATGTATGTTGTTGTTGTAAGTGAATAAGCATGTTCGTTGCATTATTGCGCATGTTTTGATCATATTATATCGTGTTTTTTAGCCAGTCGTTCGTGCTCTGTTCATCGCTATTTTCCAGTTTGTTCGAATTGTGATTTGGTTTTTATTTGATTTTTGGTTTCCGATCGGATCTTACTCTTATTCTTGCTTGTATCTTGTGTCCCGATTGGATTTCGTTCTCCCCGATCGGATTGCGTCATCATTTTTCCTCTCTTTCAATCGGACGCGTCAGAAAAGCCCAGTTCCCCGATCAGCCTGCACGACTCGTTCTTTTCCCACTTCCCATTTCTTTTATTTCAATTGTATTTCTCCTCATTTGGGCCATCTTTTGTCTTTTAGCTAAAACCATTCACGTGACTTGTTAATTTAATTTCTTTAATTTTTATTCTTTATTGTTATTTTGTGCTCTTTTATTTTATTATTTTATTTTATTTCAATTTACTATTATTATTTATTTAACTTAATTAATATTAATATTTTATATTAATATATTTTCAAATGTTATTATCATTATTATTTTATCAATATATCTCTTATTATTATTATTATTATTGATAAAACTAGAAATGTCTTTATCTGAAGAGGAGAGGTAGGACCGATCGAATGAGGAAAACCCTGCAATAAAGAGCATTCGGTCGGACCAGGCGTGAGCACTCCGAAACTTAAGTTAGTAGCTTAGAGAGAGAAAGTGCTTTTTTAGAGATAGAATGCTAGAGATTCAATACCTGGAGCCATCATTGGCTGGGCTATTTATATGAGATGGTTGAGGGGCACTTGAGTGCCTAAGGAGTGATTACTGGCAGTCAGAGTAGATATTCGGCGATTTGACAGGGAGCATTTGGAAGGCATGGGCGCTGCCTTATGTCAGACGGATGATGGGATTGGCGGTCACATCATTCGATTGGGCGTGTGCGCTGCCTAGGAGCTCATGCCTGCTACTCTCTGCTATCGGGCCTTGGGCCTTGCCAGTCTATTGGGCCGACTAGATGGGCCTTGGTGCAAATGATATTTGCTGGGTTATCAGTTGTTCCCCCTCAACAGGTCCGATCGGGCATGAATTTGCCATTGAAGTTCCGTTCGGATGGAGTCTGTTTTGAATTGTCCCAATCCGAGGGCATTCGTTGGCGAGATTTTAAATTTTAAAAGGCGGTCATCTGAAGAGATGCGCCTACCCAGACAGCTATTTTTATTTAATGCTGCGCGTGCTCCGAGGGTGACGCTTCGTTCTTCGTACAGCCATAATGCCTTTAACACGTGGCATTCTTCTAGTGGCGAGATGGTTGGCATATTCCAGAAGCTTTGGCCTATAAATGGGGCAATTTCTAGAGGATTTTTCTTTACTTTTTGCGATTCCTAGCGAAACTCTGCCAAACTATTTTTTCGACTCCCAGACTTCAACAATCATCCTTCACTTTTCCCTCAAATTCTCTAAGTCTTTTTACCAAGTAAGTGATTCCTCTTCTTCTGCTTTCTCTTTGCCTTTCATTTTTTTCCTGCATTCATCCTCTTAAAAATTAGACAATTGCATATTTCCCCCCTTTTTGTTTGTTGAAGATGGCCTCCAGTAGTGGTGAGGTATTAGACAGGAGTTTTTTGGATGGCTACGAAAACAAACCAGCAGTTGAGCTGTGCTCTCGATTGACCACTGGGAAAGTGGCTGAAGTCCCCACCAAATACGGCTTTCCTGACGATGTATCCGTGGTAGCCTGCCCGGATTCGATGGCGATGACAGATGGACCTTTCGGGGGGAATAATAACGAGTGGTTCATCTGTCACCTCTGGAGCTTGGATGCCGGCATGCGCCTTCCCTTTGGCGCTTTTGAGATCGCTGTGCTAGAAGGATAAGGCATTGCCCCCCTACCAATTGCATCCAAACGGATGGAGAACGGTGGCTTGCTTCAAAATATTGTGCCTTATGGAAGGAGTAGCCCCGACCCTTGAACTTTTCACACACTTTTTTTATGTTTCGTGTCGAAGCGATGGGTCGGAGTTCTTCTTTACCAGCCGACCGAAGAAGAAGCTCATCAATATTCCCACTTCAATGAAGGGGTTCAGAGAAAGATACATCCTGGTGGGAAGGAAGGGCGGCTTCGGAGTGAGTCTGGCCCGATCGGCTGGGGCTAAGGTTTTGATGGACCAAGCCGCCGGTCAACCTATATACGAGGTCGACATCCAAAAGTTAATGGATATTGTGGCCCGGAATGGGGGGCCCTATGAGTTTAAACAGTTGTTGGAGGCATTTCAGGGGTCCCCTGCCCTCGGGACCGCTCCAAACGTCGAAGCCACCGTATCTGTCGAACGTGAGCATTAGGATCAAGTAGACCAATTTGTTATAGAACACGAGCCATGCATTACATTTGCATGAAATAAGTGTTTTTAATGAAAAACTTATCTTGCTTGTGTTTTTGTTGCAGCTGAAATAGCCGGAGGAAACGACATCACTCGGGAGTTAGGCAATCGGGTTGTTGCCAAGAGAGGGGCCAACTTGAAGGCCAAGGAAGGCAGCAAAAGGCGGAGGCTCATCAAGGCATCAGAGGTGGAAGCCAGGCAAGGGCCGTCGGGCACTTCCTCCGTTGCTGTTCCCATTCCTGCCGATCCCTTACCCTCTGCTGCTCCGATCGTTTTTGCTCCAACTCCTGTGGCCTCAACTTCCTTGGCGTCCAAAATACCCATTGTCATTTCGGAACTACGGCAACTCGACCAAAAAAGGACGGTCGGATTCCGAGGAGGGATCTGATTATGGGGAACGAACCAGAGGAGGAGGAGGAGCCTGAAACTGTTTGCCTTCCCAATCTCTAATCTTTGAGGGAGATGGCCCAGGGAAGAGCAGCACGTTTGGACGAGACTGCGCAGAGGCAGATGGAGGAGAATGCCTGAAGAAATGTCACAGAGATGGTGGTTGACGTAGACGCTCGAGTGGCTGCTAAGCGCAATGCCATTGTGCCAAGTGAGCCACACCGTTGAAGTGACAGGCGTCCGAAACCCATGAAGGAGTTCTTGCAGGAGAACTTCGGCAGTGATTGGTCGATCGGACAAGTGGCCAGTCACCTTTGTCGGGGTATGCTCCAGGAAGGCAACTTCAAGGATATGAACGACGCTGAGTTGCTTTCACGAGAGCGCAGCATGTTCTGCAGCCAAGTTATGGAGGTAAAGATTTACTCCGTCATTACATGAGACGTAACGGAGTTCCCCCCCCCCCCCCCCCCACACTAATGAAGTGTTTTTTGTTGTCTTAGTTGGCCAGGAGGGGTTTGCGCCTACACGGCATGGCACACGTACTGAAAGGGAAGGCTGAAGATGCTGCTAGGCTGCATGCTGGGGTCGAAGCTAGCCATGACTCTGCTCGAAAGGAGGTCTCCACCCTCCGATCGGAGGTAGTTACCTTGAGAAAGGAGTGTTCCGCCCTTCGATCGGAGGTGCAATCGTCAAAGAGGGAGGCTGCTCAAAGTGCACAGGAGCTAAAATCTCGCCAGACTGAAGTGGACCGGCTGAAAGGAGATGTTGCTCGCTTGGCCACCGACAGTGCTCAGTGTCGGAGGTTCGAGCATCGAATGAACACACTGGACGCCGAGTGCCAGGAGTTGAGTGGAGACAATGCTAGACTTAAGCTGGAGCAAGCCAAACTCAGGATGGAGAGGGACAAAGCTCTAGCAGAGTGCAATGAGCTGCGTGCCGAGAGGGAGGTACTGAAAGCGTTTGAACAGGAGAAAGAAACATCCTGGAAGGAGAGAGACGCAGAGCTCGTCTCTCAAAGGGAACAGCTTCTCGATCAGCTGGCAGAGGCACAAGCAATGTTACTTTCATGCTTAATTTATGAAGCTGGAAGGCATTTTCCTGATGCCGACCTCAAGTGGATGGAGGATCCAGTGGACTTAGTTGATCCTCCTTCCAGCGACGATGAGGAGGAGCCCCCGAGAGAGGAGGTAGCTGAGAGAATTTTAGATCGAGGTCGAGCCAACTGCGCCTTCAGCGGGAGGAGTCGAGCCAGGTCTGCCCATCAAACCCGTCTCCGAGGGAGCAGCTGAGCCTTCCCAAGGCGCTGTCAGTCCCTCTCAGGCCGCCAGCGAGTCCCTGGTGGCGTTGGATGCCGATCGCCCTCACACGGTCATGGAGCCAAGCGCAGATCCCTCCGAGAGCAGTCCCTTACTCCTGCCAATGTAACCATTGTAGATATAGAGAATTAGCTTAGGAACTTAGATTAGCTTTTTCCTTGTATATTCTATTGTTGTGTCGAACTTGTAAATTATACATCCAATTTTATTCAATAAAATGGCCTTTTTTCTGCGCAAAGCATGAATGACGACAATCAAATTTTGTCAAAGTTAAAAACCTGCGTACTTGCATTTATTTGGCTAACTTAAAATATGATTTGTAAAGTTGCATGAAATTTGCAAATACTTCCTGAATTAGAAGAACTTTAAATTTCGGTGACAATTTGATTGTGAGCATAGTTTAAATCCAGGTCGGATTTAGGACTGGGCGAATAGTTTCGTTCATCAAGCCAGTGCTTGGTTTGCACCACGATCAGTGGCCTTTGGTTGCCACTTTAGCTTGGGAGAAACTCGCCTTATCCCCGTTCCTGCTTTCTCATTTTCGGTTTGGGACATTCGTCAAACCTAGCGAATGAGATGGGGTGATTAAAGTTGTTTCCGAGTTTTCAAATCGGGAATATCATCGATCCTGTCGGACAGAACGCATTCGTTCAAGCATTTTCGTATCTTTGGATCGGCAGCGTCGTCGACCCTAACGGACAAAGAGGCCTGCGGTTGGCCATTTTTGCAGTGCTGGATCGGGAAGACCGTCGATCCAAATGCCTCCGATCGACCATTCCCACATCTTTGGATCGGGAGAATCATCGATCCTAACGGATGAGTCGTCGGGTGCATAGCCATTTCCATATTTCTGGACCGGGAAGAGCGTCAGTCCTAATGGATTAGCTTGATCCTTTAAGGCAAAAAATTGTAACTTTCGCGTCTACAACCTGGGATGAACATCAAGTCTAGCGTATAAGTTATATCATGCATAAAATAAACAAAGATGGAAGAAAAACCTTTTTATTAATCAGACATTTGTCGAATTTGGATACATCACTATAAGTGGTACTTTTTAAGCACTTCGACATTCCAGCTTCTAGGGATGTCTTGCCCTTCTATAGTTCGGAGCCCATATGTGCTCGGGCTTAAGACTTTACAGACCTCATAGGGTCCTTCCCAATTTGGCATTAGCTTGCCCACCCTGGCATTTCCCGAGCCTAAGTCTGCCTTTCTGAGTACCAGATCGCCAACATTGAAAGTTCTTGGTCTCACCTTAGCATTGTGGTATCTGGCAACTCTTTGCTTATAGGCAGCAATCTTGGTGTAGGCATCCTCCCTCTTTTCTTCTATCAGATATAGATCTTGGCATCTTTCTTGAGCATTCATTTGCTCAGAATAAAGCACCGACCGGTAAGATGGGAGGCCAACTTCTACCGGTATCATTGCTTCGGAGCCATAGACAAGAGAAAATGGCGTTTGATGAGTGCCTGTCTTGGGCGAAGTTCTGTACGTCCACAGGACACTCTGCAGTTCTTCAGTCTAGTTGCCTTTTGCCTCACCCAGTCGCTTTTTCAACCCTTCTAAGATGGTCCGATTGGAGACCTCGGTCATTCCATTGCTTTGGGGATGAGCGACTGACGTGAACCTCAGTTTGATGTCTAGGCCTTGGCAAAAATTTTTGAAAATGGAGTTGTCGAACTGCTTGCCATTATCTGCAATAAAAATATTGGGTAAGCCATACCTGCAGATGATGTTTTTCCATGTGAAGTTCTTGACCCTCTCGGCTGTGATTGTGGCTACAAGTTCAGCCTCAATCCATTTGGAGAAGTGGTCAACCGCTACTATGAGGAACTTCATCTGCTTTTTGCCTTGGGGAAAGGGTCCCAAAATATCGAGGCCCCACTGATCAAATGGCCAGGCTATCCCGATCGACTGTTGGTCCGCTCCATGCTACCTTATGATCCAACCATGTACCTGGCATTGCGGGCATCTTCTCACTTTTTCTTGAGCATCTTTGAGCATGCTGGGCCAATAGTACCCCGTCTGGAGGGCTTTTTTTTGCCATAGCTCTGCTTGCCTCGTGTGCACCGCATATACCTTCATGGAGCTCTCTTAGGATGTAGTCTCCCTCTTCCTCCGTCACGCATTTGAGCCAAGGGTAGCTGAAAGCTTTTTTATACAAATCACCATTAATGATGGAATAATTAAGGGATTTTCTTGATACCTTTCAAGCTTCGTCTTTGTCCTCAGGTAGTTGACCGGTTTGAAGGTACTACTTGATTGGGCTCATCCAGGTTTCGTCCCCTTGGTCGATCTCCATCATCTCTGGTTCGTCTAGGAAGGAGGAAGTTTGGTCGACAATGGTAATGTTTTCCTCTATAACGCTTTGCTCGGAGGCAGACATCTTTGCTAGCCGATCAGCTTCTGATGTTTGATCCCTTGACACCTTCTCAAGAACACACTCTGACCCAGCCTCCTCAAGTGTTCTGAAGGCGGCCTTGACCTTTGTTAAGTACTGGATCATGCTGCTTTCTCTGGCCTCAAAGGTGCCCAAGACCTGGCTCGTTACCAGCTAGAAGTCGCTCTTGATCGCTACTGACTTCGGTCGGATTGCGTGGAGCAGTCTCAGCCCTTGAAAGAGTGCCTCATATTCTGCCACATTATTAAAAGCTTTAAAATTGAGTTTTATTGCATACCTTATTGTGATGCTCAAGGGGCCTCTTACTACTATGCCTACACCTCCTCGAGTGCCATTTGCTGCGCCATCCACCGTCATTTTCCAATTTTGTCGCTTGGGCTGACTTTGTAGTTCTTCACTGGCGAATTCAGCGATAAAATCTGCCAAAGCTTGGGCTTTGTTCGCCTTTCGGGTTCATATCTCACGTCCCAGGATTGCAGCTTAATCGTCCATCCCACCATTTTGCCCTCTAGATCAGGGGTCTGAAGAATTCTTCTAAGCGGGTGACCCGATCGGACAACTATTGTGTGCGCCTCAAAATATGGTCTCAGCTTTCTTGCACACATCATGAGGGCGATGATGAGCTGCTCCATCGGTCCCTTCTTTAAATCCACACCTCTGAGTACTTCACTGACATAGTACACAGGTAGCTATTGTGTTCCTTCCTCTCGAACCAGGGCACCTGCAATAGCTTCCCTAGAGGTGGCCAAATGGAGGTATAGGTTTTCACCTGGTGTTGGTCAGCTAAGCAGCAGTGGGTTGGTGAGGAATGCTTTCAGTTCTTCAAAAGCTTGTTGGCAGTCTACCCCCTATAAGAAAGTTTCACTCTTCCTCAGTTTTTTGAAAAAAGGAGTATACCATTTGGCTGAGGAAGAGATGAATCGTCCTAAGGCTATTATCCTTCCGTTCAGCTTTTGGACATCTTTTACGCTCCTGGGGGGTTGCATCTCGAGGATAACCCTTCTTTTTTCTGGATTAGCCTTAATCCCTCTTTGGGAGACCAGGAATCCTAAAAATTTTCCTGATGGTACTCCGAAAACGCACTTCTCAGGGTTGAGCTTCATCTGGAACTTATTCAAAGTGTCAAAAACTTTTGTTAGATCGGCAGGGTGTTTTTCAGGGCTTCGGCTCTTGACGATCATGTCGTCTACGTACACTTCGACATTCTGCCTGATCTAGTCTTTGAAGATTTTATTCATAAGGCGCTGATACGTGGCCCCAGCATTCTTCAGACCGAACAGTATCACCCTGTAGCAAAAGGTTTCGTCGTTTGTAATAAAGCTTGTTTTCTCCTGATCCATGAGCCACATCAGGATTTGGTGGTAGCCAGCGTATGCGTCAAGAAGAGAGTAAATGGCATGGCCTGCGGTGGCGTCCACCAACTGGTCTATACTTGGCAGGGGGTAGCTGTCTTTGGGACACGCTTTATTAAGGTCAGTAAAGTCTACACACATCCGCAGCTTCCCCGACTTTTTCTTGACCAGAACCACGTTGGCCAGCCAATCGGGATAGTCTACCTCTCGGATTGTTCTGGACTTAAGTAGCCTATCCACCTCTTCAGAAATGAACTTCCTCCGGTCGGGTGCATGTCTTCTAAGCTTTTGTCGGACCGGGGGATGATTTGGGTCCACATTTAATTTGTGGGTGATCACCTTGGGGTCTATGCTAGGGATGTCTTCTGGCCTCCAGGCGAAGGTTGCTCGATTTATTGTTAAGACCTGCATGATGGCTTCTTCTGTCTCTTTGTCCATGCTGGTCCCAAACAATTTTTTCCTTTGGCGAGCGCCCTTGTCTTTGTCTCTTCGGCAGGGTCTATCCTGGGCCTTTCTGCCTGTTTTGGTTACTCCAGGCCGGGCTCTATAACCATTGCCTCCCATTGCTGCTTTACCATGGTGATATAAGCCTCTCGGGACACCTTTTGGTCGCCTCTCAAGATGGCGACACCCCCTCTGGTTAGGATCTTCATCACCATGTATCGGATGGAGGTAACGGCTCCGGTTTGGAAAAGCAATGGCCTGCCAAAGATGGCATTATAGGCAAACGTCATGTCAATAACCATAAAAGTTACCTTGCATGCATGAGCGATCACCTCTTGGCCTAGTTCGACGAAGAGCTTTACCGATCCTACCACCGGGATAGTGGCATTGTCGAGCCCGATCAGTAGTGTAGCATTCGGCTTCAGCTCCTCGATTGGGAATCCCATCGCTTGGTAGGCCTGGAGTGTGAGGACATTGACAGCACATTGTCCACCAGAATTCTTTTGACATTAAAATTATTGATCCGAGTTCTTACAACGACAGCGTCCTCATGAGGAAACATGATGTCTCATGCGTCTTTGCTGGAAATGGTGACTGAGGCAGGCTGCTCGGCCTAGTGGGAAAGGTAGACACCTTTCCCCTTTCTTTTTCTAGAGATATCCTCTCCGTAAGATGACCCTCCGGTGATCACGTTTATTACCCCGGCATAAGGCCTGATCGGGTTGGCGTTTCTCGGGTTCCTGCGCTCATCATCATCTGAGTCAAGATCGTCCCTACGAGGCTTCGGCTGTCTACAGGGATCATCCCCTCTGGCCGGGCTTATAAACGTTTTGAGGGACCCACGGCGTATCAGCCTTTCGATTTCTTTTTTCAACGAGGTGCACTTATCGGTCAAGTGACCAACGTCTCTGTAGAACTCGCAGTACTTGCTGGGGTCCCTCACAACCCTACTCCTTTCCGACAGGTTCCTTGGCCAGTTGACTTGGTGATGTTTTTCTTTTATCCACATCAACACCGTGGATGGAGTGGCATTGAGGGTGGTGAAAGTTCTCTCGGGCCGGTCGTCTGAGCACCTTTGTCGATTTCTCCCTGACTCATTCTTCTTACCCAAGCTTCTGGAACTGGCTCCTCTGTCCGGGCTTTTTGCTGTCCGGTTGGAGGCGGAAGCCCTGCTGAATGTGTGACCGTCTGGGTGTTGCAGCCAATCCATCACATTAGTCCTTCTTCCCCTATTGGGCCTGAGGGCATCATCCAGTTGGATGTGCTGCCTAGCCCTCTCCATGAGCTCGGCAAAGCTGGATGGAGGTCTTGTTGTTAGAGATTCAAACAACAGACGATCGGTGATGCTGCCGGCTAAGGCATTGGTCGCCATTTCTACACTGACACTTCTTACTTCAGACATTATGGCCTGAAACCTATCGATATAGTCTCATAGACTTTCATCGGTTCTTTGGTAAAGGTTACACAGGTCATTCACCGTCTTAGGCGCACGCGTTTGCACGATAAACCTCATGGTGAACAACTCCTTTAGTTGTCCAAAGGAGGTGATTGATCCCTGGGGCAGGTCATGGAACCACGTTAAAGCATCGCCTCCCAAGGTGGTGGGGAAAACCCTGCAGGCTACCCTTTCGTCTTAGGTGTACACCTGCACCTTTGTTAGATACTCTGCTAGGTGAGTGGCAGGATCAGTCTTCCCAGTATACTTGTCTATGACCACATCTCTCCACCTGAGAGGCAGCTCGCAGTCAGTGATCTCCCTGCAGAATGGGGAGGCAGTGTTCCCACATGTGTTTCCTTCAAAATCGCCTTTTTTGGAGGTGAAAAAGCCAAGTCGTTTAAGCTTTTGCTTGAGCCACTGGTCTTCTTTGCTCACGGTTGTGGCGGTGGACTCGCTCTTGTATTTTCTCGAATAGCTGCGATTTGGAGTGCACATATAGGATAAATCATCCCCTATGGAGGGGGTGGCTGACCTGCTAGCGTAGGGGGAGTTTCTGCTTGTGGAGACCATTTGCTTTCCCTTATCGTATCTGCCCGGGGTTATGACTGCACCCCTTCGATTTGCCTGGGATCGTTGCTTGTTGATGACGATTTCCCTATTTCTTCTTCTTCTGAAGTCTTCGTCCATGAGGTAGTCCTCATGAACTCTTTCAAAAGTCTCTGGCATTTTGCCCTTTTTGAGCGTCTGGACAATGCTCTTAGTAAAGTTGCTGAGGATGGTACGCATATCTCTAATGGTGATGGGGGTATCCTCAGATTGCCTCAGAGTGGCATCATCAAAGGCGGGAAGGAGGTTGGTCCTTGCCGGGGACCTGATGGGCTCCCTTCGCGAGGTGCCTGATCTGGCACGGGTGTTGCCATTGTGATCAATATCCATGGGGGTTGTGTTCTCATTGGATCGTGAGTTCGTCATTCCTTTCAATGAAAGCACCAAATGATAAAGCTAGAAATGTCTTTATCTGAAGAGGAGAGGTAGGACCGATCGGATGAGGAAACCCTGCAATAAAGAGAGCTCGGTCGGACCAGGCGTGAGCACTCCGAAGCTTAAGTTAGTAGCTTGGAGAGAGAAAGTGCTTTTTTAGAGATAGAATGCTAGAGATTCAATACCTGGAGCTATCGTTGGCTGGGCTATTTATATGAGATGGTTGAGGGACACTTGAGTGCCTAAGGAATGATAACTGGCAGTCAGAGTAGGTATTCGGTGATTTGACAGGGAGCAGGTGGAAGGCATGGGCGCTGCCTTATGTCAGATGGATGATGGGACTGGCGGTTACATCATTCGATTGGGCGTGTGCGCTGCCTAGGAGCTCGTGCCTGCTACTCTCTGCTATCGGGCCTTGGGCCTTACCAGTCTATTGGGTCAACTATATGGGTTTTGGTGCAAATGATATTTGCTGGGTTATCAATTATTATTATTATTATTATTATTATTATTATTATTATGCTAACATGATTTATTTTTAATGTATCTCACATGTAAATTGCTTGTATATTAAATTGACATATCTAATTTAACCTATTTTATCTCATACACATTTGTTAATTATTTTTGTATGTTCTCTAATTTTATATTTATTTGATTAATTTTTTGAATTATTACTAATATTTTCAATATCATTTTTTGTTGTTTTATTGTCTTGAAACTTATTTGCCTCCGCGAATTGTATTCGCGCACGGATTGGAGGACCGGAGAGTTAAAGACCATCCAAATTTTGGGATTTGTATTTTCATTATATTTTCTGTATATTGTCTTATTTTTTTTTATTTATTTGGTATGTAAAATGTATTTTAATTATCTGCGCTAAAGAAAATCACGTATTTTATATAATTAATAATTTGAAATTTTTCTTAATAAAATAGACCAATGTCCCGTTTTAGCCAATAAAACCTCACTTTCAAATGGAGAATTCAATTTTCATAAAATGAGATCATTCATCCCAGTTTTTTTTCCAATTAATATCCCAAAAATAGTTCTCCAATTTTTCTAATAAATAAAAAAGGAACCAATGTTCCTAAAATTTAATGAATAATCTGATTTATGTATGTTGCACTTTAATTCCCTTTATGTGTTTATTTATTTGTTTATTTTATTTATTTATTTATTTTATTTGGGGGATTGTTCTGTCCCATTTTTATTTATTATTTATTTTGGGGGATTGTTCTGTCCCATTTTTATTTATTTTGTAATTTATTTATACTCTGCTTTATTTATTGCTTTTCCTACGTGAAAAAATGCGCTTTAATTTATTGCATAAACGCGTGAGATGAGGAATAGAATTTAGATTTCTTAACAACTCATTTATAGAACTTAAGTCATTAATAAGAGTGAAGTTCCGGACACCATCTTTGGTTTAGACCAATAGAGGTTAGAAACCTTTCCCAATTTCTTGTAAACTGGGTGGCGACTCCAAAATACCTCAAAAGTGCCTAAAGGCGTTATGGGTCTAGATCCTCCTTTCCTATGTTCTATTGAACATGAGGCATCCAAGATGACTCATGATGCCTAAGATCATAAAAATGCGAACCGATCCCTCGAGCTCCAAAAGGCGAGCTCAAAGAGGGCCTTGCTGGTTCCGGCACGCGTCACAGATCCCCGGGGGGCAGATACCCCGCTCCCCGTCCTCACCCCGAATTCAAAAATGGGGAATTTTATTTCCCCGTCCCCGTCCCCGCGGGGGAAAAATGGGGATTCCCCGCCCCAATCGGGTCGGTCCCCCCCGAGTTCGGAAAATTCCCGCCCCATGATCATTCCTAGATAGTACTTCAGCAAGCATGCTACTAGTGTTTTGGTTTTTGATTTTTTTTTTGTATTTTTTTTCTCTTTATCTACCAACAAAAAAAAATATATATATATATATAGAGGTTGTATTTATGAAAGGGAAAAGTTACAAAAATGACTTTGACTTTTTATCTAGTCCTAAAATGCCTCTATCATTTATTTTGAAATAAAAATGCCCCTCATGTAAAGGGATGTAAAAATGCTCTATAACTTTCATCAACTCTGAATTAACAATATTAAGTTACCATTAACATCGCACAAACTCATAGTAAAACATACCAATTTTTAATTTTTTTCGATTTTACTTATTAAAAATATATTTATTGACTTAGCAAAATGTGTCACTGATGTGGCAAGTTTTGCCATGTAAGAATCATTTTATTGTCACGCCAGTATCATCTTGAGGTCCTCAACTGTCTTAACTCGGAGTTGATGAAAGTTTTCGTTATAAAATAAATAATAGAGACATTTTAGTATTTTAGAAAAAATGTGATGGGCATTTTTTACATTTAGGTTTCAATTGGAACAAATGAATTTAAATTATAGAATTCATTTACAAATGAATTACATATGGAATTCATTTGTAAATGAACTCTTATGCTGGGAACAAAATTACTAAAATATAGAATTGAAAATGACTTCTTTATTTTTATACTTGAAATAAATGAGTAAATAAATTCATTTTTATTTTATATCCTAAAATATTCTCAATGCCAATTTTAATGCCTTCTTCCAATTACTCACAATAAAAAAAAAATTAATAACCATTAATCATCATTTTAAAATTTTTGACAAATACTGAATCTGAATTTTATATCTAGGCTTATTCAAACTGCTTGTCAATCTGAATTAGTCTTTTTTTTTTTTTTACTTTATCTAATCATTCGTTATACATATACATATATATGTGTGTGTGTGTGTGTGTGTGTGTAATATATTCATATTTAATATTCATTGAAGCAATTAAATTGAATATCTTTTGAATAACGACATCTAAGAGAAAAAACGATGTCATTATTCCATCTTAAAATTAATAATTTGATCTTTAATTGAATGTGATGGCTAGAGTTTACAAGCAACATTGATGATTAATCTGCCTCTAAAAATCTACTATTAAAATTTAAACAGAGTAATTAATTGCATTTTATAAAAGCTGATATGGCTAGTTTTTCAGTCATAATTTAGAAAATATAGAAAATAAAATGAAAAAAAAGTCATGCATACCGACAACCAATGAAACTGGTAGGTGAAGGTCCAACAGAGGCGGGTCAAAATCCGGTGATGGTGGTTTTGGGTGAGAGAATAACAGTAGTAGGAGAGGGAGAAGAACAATGGTGGCAGAGAAAGAAGAACAGACTATGTTAGTTGCACAAGAGCAATTTATTTTTAACAAATGATTAAGATAGTATTATAGTTTTTTCAAATTTAACTCTTAAAAATATGAAATTTATTTGCAAATTTTATCTATTTTTGTGAAATTTAGTGAAAGTATGATTAATTCCATTTTCAATTTCTTTTTTTTTTATTTGAATTATAAGCATAAAAAATAAGAATTACAAATAAATTTCATAAAATTTTATTAAATTCATTTATTTCAAGCGGAGTTTTAAAATATTTTTTTAATTATATTTTTTAAAAATGCCCTATTTTGAAAATCTTACTATTTTCAATTTTTATCAAAATATCTTCTTGCATTCTAACCTGCGCCTAAAAAAAAAATCGATTTTTTTTCATCTTTTTCTTTCCATATTTTTTATTCATATATTTTTTTTTTAATTCAAAAATTCAACTTTTTTTTTTCAAATATTCATTATTTTTGGATTCAACTATTGGGAGTACTTCATTCAATTTTTTTTTTTTCAATAATTAAGTTTCTATTGGTTGGGTTGAAAAATTGTGATTTTAAAAATTGACCGCTTTAGAAATCAAGCAAAAATCAAGTTAGTGATAGTATAGAGATTTCTTAATTGATGGATTTCAATTGAAATTTGACTAAGTCAAAAGAAAATTTGATTTCAAATAAAAATAAACATGAAATTTGGTAAACCATAGGGTATATCAAATTGTAAGGTGAGAATTTTAACAATCCATTTTGGTATACCATTGGATATACTGTAATATATGTTGGTTTACTAAACTAAAGGATAAATAATTCATTTTGAAATTTAGTATACCAAAAGATATATGTTGGTATTCCAAATTGCAAGACGGTACTTTTGATATTCCAGTTGGGTATATTAATTAAGTATACCTTTGTATATATAGGTATACCTAATTGAAAAGTAAAAAATTCAATATTAGAATTTTGCAATTTGGGACTTTCAACATTCTAGTTGGGTATACCAATTGGGGAATACCTTGGTATACATAAATTTAAAGAACTGAAGGATTGATAATTCAATATTGGAATTTGGTATATCAATAGGTATACATTCGAAGATCGAAGTATATTAAAGTCAATATTATACGATCTTGAATTTCTTCCTTATCTTTGTTTCTTCATGCAATCTTCCCTCTCATCTTTGATTGAGTAATTCTTTCCTTTTTGATAACAAAGTGGAAATCTTCCGGTTGTCCTTCGCTTGAGTCACCTGAAAAAAACCACAATACCGTCGGGTGTTCCGACAGGGGAGACTCCGACGATCAAGTCAGTTAATTGACAAAGTAAATGTTTTCTTGTATGAGAAATCAGAGAGAGCTCAATGTACCTGATAGTTTCCTTTTTATACAGCTATGACAAATAGGAAATAATCTCTTGAATAGGAGAGAATCACCTCAATCTCTTAATTGATGCTTGATTCCTAATTTGTGAAGATTATTTGAGTGATCCTTGGCACTTTTCATCATTGTAAGATCAGGATCTGCACAATATCTGGGGAAATATTCGCTGATGATGGCTCTCCATAACTTAATACCGAACTGTCCATTTAACCGTACACCAGTCATTCGGATTGTCCGGACTAATGCTACCGAACACTTGCTAGTCAAGTTCGACACCTAACTTGTGGCCGGTTAAGTGCACACACCGGACTATCACTCGAAGAGTACAGTTATCACTTTTATTATTCATTAAGCGATTTTTTGAATAAATTTGATAAATTCTAATGTCTACATTACTTACCTTAGGTTTTTCAATTTTTGTTTTGGTTCAGCGATTGATTTTATCAAAAGGTATTTTTTTAAAAAAATATATATAAATTTAAAATTTTTAATTGATTGTATATTTTTAAAAAGTAAAGTTAAAATGATATATATGGTATAATTTCCTCAATCAAAAATTAGAAAGGTTTTAGAGAAAGGAGGCCATTCTAAAGGTCCATTATCTGTAATAGATTAGAAACACTAGCTCAGGTCATTGAGGCCCAAACGTAAGCCCTTTAAAAATAAACCGAAAGCAAAATATAAACCCTAACCGCTTATATATCATTTATTTATATATATAAAAAAATGTCAAATTCCATTCAACACGCTTATAAAAGGAACCAAAACCCCATAAACCCTACCCGTGCAAAACATCTGTTTCTGTCTCAGCCACTTCTTTGCAAATAGTTGAAAATGGCCTTCACTTCCATACTTCGTAGAGGCTCTGCGTCCGTATTGCCCCTCGCAATCCGGTCCGCAGTCTCCCGGAGAGCCTTCCATGCCGCAATCTCCGCCGTTCTTTCTGTTGAAAACCGCAGTCTTAGCCACCAGGTCGGTTGGGAAATCTTTCTCCCATTTTTTCGATTCTCTACAGCCACGGCAGCGAAACCCAGCGCAGATGTCAGTCTTATTCGAGTGCTTGAATCAGAGATCGATTGCGCCGAGCAACCGGCAGATGTCAGTTTCAATTCCTAGTTTTCATTCATATATGCTGCGAATTATTTTCAATTTTTCTTTGCTTTTTGTTCTCTGTGGCATTTGATTGTCCACTTTGCTGTTTAGCTTCACTTAAATTGTCTGCGTATTATTGAGTGTATTCTAATCTTTCTGCGGGTGGATTAAGGTGTTATTTAGTTTATAGACTTAATCTATCAGTTTTGTTTTTTAAAGTAAATATTTACTGAGAAGAAATTGTTTTCTATGCAACTGCAGTTTTCCATTTTTATTTTTATTTTTATGTACTAAGGAGAGATTAAAACTTAAGATATAAGAGTGACATATATATATATATGTATATATATGCATATATATATATATATATATATATTCCTAATTTCTGTCAACTGCTCCTATTTTTATATAAATTTTTGGATTACATGCTAGAAATATGGATTTATTTGTGATTTGTAATTATTTATGGTCTGCAGGGGAGCATAATATATCTGTTTAATTCTTGATCTGTAAAACACTTGCCCTGCTTTAAGAAGAGGAAAGTGAACCTTCTGTGCGTGCGAACTTCATATTTGGATATATTTTTGAAGAATTGATTTTTTTTAACGCTTTTTCCCCAATTTTCGGCTTTATTTGCTCTGCAATCTCATTGATTTGTCAAAATTTCAGATGGCTGTTACAATTGTTTTGCTAGATTTGTTTCTAATATATCTTTTTTTGTTAAAATATCTTCTCTCTTTTTTAATTTAGCTAACTTTGACATTATAGGACATAACTTTGTCTCGGTGCTTTGTGATTTTCTTGGGGATTTAATTCTCTATACTCTGTCTCCTGGGTTTGAAGTTGGTTGTGGGGGCGTAAGGACAGCACCGTTAGATTAAGCATTACCCTTCCTTTATCTCTTGTCTTAGTGTCCAAGGAATCACTTGTAGAAAATTGTATTTCGTGTCAAGGCATAACTTGTATCCATGGCCTTCATATTTATTTAAAGTTCTTCAATAATTATGGTAATCACTACCCTTTACACCTATGCTTGTATTTAGTTCTTGACGCTCATAGAATCAACAAAGGGCATACATATAGTTTTGGTGTCGTGCTACTAGAAACTATTATTGAATTTGAGATGACACTCATAGATAATACAAGCATCTTGTAATCGTTTTACGTTCGCTGATTTTTGAACAGGGTGAGGATATCCCAGATGAATTTCCTTTTGAAATCCAAGATAATCCTGGAGAGAGAACCATATATCTGAAAAGGAAGTACCAAGATGAGATGATCAAAATTGAAGTTGATGCACCTAGTATTCCAGATGAGGATGGTGAGGATGATGATGATGACCATGATAAAAATGCGGAGGAGTCCAATGTTCCACCTAGTATTCCATTGGTTGTAA
Source organism: Excoecaria cochinchinensis (assembly GCA_947683425.1). NCBI lineage: Eukaryota > Viridiplantae > Streptophyta > Magnoliopsida > Malpighiales > Euphorbiaceae > Excoecaria > Excoecaria cochinchinensis. The sequence goes on from CANTUQ010000058.1 coordinate 9,966,957, forward strand.
GTATTTCTAAAGGAAATGGTCAGTGTCTGGAGTTCGGTATAACTGCTTTCCCAGATGAGATAGCGATTGATAGCTTGTCTATAAAGAAGTCAGAATATTCTGAAGATCAGCTTGCATATGAAGGACCGGATTTTAAGTAAGTCCCTAGTTTCTCAATATTCAGCCATTGAAAAATGTATTAATGTTGGTGTCGGAATTTTCCTGATCTCATTTTTGTTTTGCCAGTGATTTGGATGAAAATTTGCAGAAGGCTTTCCACAAATATCTTGAGATTAGAGGGATTAAACCCGGCACAACGAACTTTTTGTTCGATTACATGGGAAACAAAGACAACAAAGAATACTTGCTATGGTTGAAGAACTTGAAGACTTTTGTGGAAAAGTAACTTAATGGAGAATGCCTCAACAGGGAGCGTGGCAAAGTTGTGTCATTTTGGTAATTTGTGATAATGAAATGCCCAGCGCATGGTTTTGTATCAATTTTAAAGGGAACCATTAGGAACAATTATTTGGACTCGGGAATTGTGTTGGAAGAATTTTAATCATTAGCCTAGTTTATACCCTCTATTCCAATGCATGACCAGAATAATGTGGCAAACTAATTAAATTTACGCCCATGATTTTATGGGCCTGTTCAATGTCATGTTATTCTAATTTACACTTCTCGGTTTCGTTATATGTACACAATAGTCCATACAATATGTTAATAAGGGGGGACAATCTTGTTAAATTAAAATAGACATCAAATATGAGATGCTTTGTTTTTAATTAATTAGTATGTTAATAATTTTAATTTAATCATGTCAGTAAATAAAAAAAAAAGGCAAAATAGAATAGACAAAATCAAGATAGATAAATAGAGTAATGGGAGAAAATATTATTCTCTTTTTATTATTGTGTATCTTGAATAACTCATAATGAGCATACAAGCATATATATATAGGTACAAAAATTTGGTGAACAAATCAATAATAGGATTTGTATAAAAAAATAATACTAGTGGATCTAGAGTCTAATTAAGAATGAATAGAAATATAATATTAGTTGACCTAAAGTCTAATTAGAAATGAAAATAGTTATCTACAATGGGAATATTTCACAACATATCCATTTGGATGATTATACATTATGAACATATTTCGCTAAAATCTTGTTAAGAAAATTTTAGTGGGATAAAAATTTAGCGAAGGAAAAATAATACAATAGTTATAGGTGCTTCCCCAAAAAATACAATGAATGATACTAAAATATTCTTCTAATTGATGCATTTCAATGCTATATAGGTACATGCTTTTTGAAAATTTAACTTGGTAATGTCATTGTGAATAAATCTACTAGATTGTCACTTTAGCAAATTTTGTAAATATCTATTTGTCCTTCCTTCAGAAACTCATGAATATAAAAGAATTCTAGTGAAATTTGTTTATTTCTGGTACCTTTTATATATATATATATATATACCTTTATATTTCCCTAAAAAATACAACGAATCATATTAATATTCTTCCAATTAATGCATTCTGATGTTGCACATGTTTCTTGAAAATTGAACTTAATAATACTTTTATGAATAAATTTATTGGATTGTCATTTGAACGAACTTTGCAAACATAGATTGCCCTTCCTTCAGAATTTAATGAGTGTAAAAGATTTTTTGTGAAATGTGTTTATTTCTAGCACCCTTTATATAACCACCTTTGATCTTTGCAATACATGTTGCATTAATGTTGTAGCTTGTTTCCCATAAAAATTCACATGCTCCTTGGAATATGTTGAGTCATGGTCCTCAATTACATACATTCACAGCTTGATTCATAAACAACTATAATTTCTCAGTGGTTTGATGAGACCAGGGATAATACTAGTCTTATAGCGAATATGCTTGACATCTTCTAATGTTTGGACTGCTAGTCCAAATACTTTATATTTAGTTAGTGGGTCTAGTTTAGCCTGAATTTTCTTTTCATTTTGGCTAATCACTTTGATATCGATATTCTTTAATAGTTTGAGACTCAGACTTACTATCATTATTATTTTAGAAGCAACTGAATATGTAAAGACATTATTTTTCAAGAAGATTTGAAAAACTTATGCTGCTCTCTTAAATCCTTATGATGCTTTTACTATGTCTTCACTCAAATCTCTCGTTAAGAAACCTGATAAAGCCATCAACGAATATGTCCAGTTGTGACGCGCGCCGAAGCCAGCAAGGCCCTCGTTGAGCCCGCCTTTTGGGGCTCGAGGAATTGGGTTGCGTCATTTTAGATCATGGGCGCCATGAGACATCATAGGTGCATTCCTCCCAATAGAACATTGGGAAAAACCACCTAGCCTAATGACACCTAAAGGCACCTTGAACTGTTTTGGAGTCGCCACCCAAAAAAAACTTGGGAGAGGTCTCTAGCCTCGATGGTCTCAAACTAAAGACGGTGTTCGGAATTTTACTTTTATTAATGAGTTAAATTAAATTTCATAAATGAGTTTTAATGAAATGCGATTCCATTCCTCTCCTCACACGAACATGCGCAACTCATCCACATTAGAAAGCATCTAAGTAAATAAATAAATAAATGAATGAATAAATTATATTAGAAGAATAGAATTTGCCCCAAATACTTAAATTACAAGGGCCCAACATAAATAAATGAATACTTTAAAATAAATCATACATAAATCGGGTCACCCTTTCTTTTTCTGGCGGCTCCCTAACTCTCCTCCTATTTTTTCCTTTCTTTTTTGTTTTTCTACCGCCCCCTTTTTAGGTTTAGGTTAGTTTGTTTTTATATCCTAGGTTTTTAGGTAAGTTCTCCTAAATGCCCTCTTCTCTATCTTAAATTATTCTTATTTTTCTAATTATTATATATTCTAATTAATTAGTCTCTATACTTACCTTCTAGTTTTTTTTCTCTTTAATTTAACTATCCTATAATATCAATTAATTAAATTAACCTAATTTAATTTTAATTTTTTAATTTTTAATTTTTATATTTTTTATATTATATTATATATATATATATATATATATATATATATATATATATATATATATATATATATATATATATATATATATATATATTAGAAATTATTAAGATTTGCCTAAAAAAATCCTGCTGAAACCCCCAGTCCATAAAGAGCCAAAGTGCTTTCGTTCTCTGTCTATTTTTCAATAAATATTATCATCATTAGGTAACCTTGGTCTGAGCTGTCTCAGGACCCGGTGTCTACAGTTGCCCCCAGTTTTGGGGAACTTAGTGTCTGGGTGCCTAAGTGAGCCAAAACTCAAAGAAAAAGAAAAGAGACACGCACCTGAGGCAGATGTCTCCTTGAATTGGGTGGTGTTGGTGGCCGCCAAGTTGTGGGCTTGTTATCTTGTGTTGAATCGGTAGTGCCGTGATCGTGCAGACCCTCCGTGGAGTGGTAGTACCGTCATCGTACAAACCTTTCTGAAGTGGTAGTACCGTGGTCGTGCAAACCTTTCGTAGAATGGTAGTGCCGCCATCGTGCAAACCGTTGCGAAGTGGTAGTGCCGTGGTCGTGCCAACCCTCCTGAGAATGGTAGTGCCGCTATCGTGCTAACCCTTCTGAGATGATGAAGTGGTAGTGCCGTGGTCGTGCTAACCCTCCTTAGAGTGGTAGTGCCGCCATCGTGCTAACCCTTCTGTGATTTGAAGTGGTAGTGCCGTGGTCGTGCTAACCCTCCTTAGAGTAGTAGTGCCGCCATCGTGCTAACCGTTGCGAAGTGGTAGTGCCGTGGTCATGCCAACCCTCCTGAGAATGGTAGTGCCGCCATCGTGCTAACCCTTCTGAGATGATGAAGTGGTAGTGCCGTGGTCGTGCTAACCCTCCTTAGAGTAGTAGTGCCGCCATCGTGCTAACCCTCCTTAGAGTAGTAGTGCCGCCATCGTGCTAACCCTCCTTAGAGTAGTAGTGCCGCCATCGTGCTAATCCTTCTGTGATTTGAAGTGTTAGTGCCGTGGTCGTGCTAACCCTCCTTAGAGTAGTAGTGCTGCCATCGTGCTAACCCTTCTGTGATTTGAAGTGGTAGTGTCGTGGTCGTGCTAACCCTCCTTGTAATAGCAGTGCCGCCATCGTGCTAACCCTTTTGTGATTTGAAGTGGTAGTGCCGTGGTCATGCTAACCCTCCTTAGAGTGGTAGTGCCACCATCGTGCTAACCCTTCTGAGTTGATGAAGTATTGCCGTGGTCGTGCTAACCTTTCGTAGAATGGTAGTGCCGCCATTGTGCAAACCGTTGCGAAGTGATAGTGCCGTGGTCGTGCTAACCCTCCTTAGAGTGGTAGTGCTGCCATCGTGCTAACCCTTCTGTTGAGTAGCGCCCCCTGAGAGGTCTTGGGTTGAGATCTGCCCCCGGAGAGGTCTTGGGTTGATTGATTGGATTGATATTTGGACTGATGTCGTCACTCGGCTTCCGTCGGTGTCCGCATCGAGTCTCTTCTTCTGCAAGATTTAGAAAGGCAAATATGAGGGAAAAGATGGTGAGCATGCACGTGATATGTATGTGTTATGCAGCAATGCAGTAAAAAATTCATCTCAGTGGATTTGGAGGCAACGGCCGATTTGATCGCAATTTACAGTAAGATCAGTGACTTCTGGAATTGCCTTTGAATTTCATGCTTTTTGGGGATCATGAGGTTCTCATCCGAAACCTGACTTAGCGGGAAATGTGTCCTTTCGGATTTTCACATAACCCTGTGCCTTATTATTATTATTATTATTATTATTATTATTTTGCCTGGAATAGACCCAACCCAATCCAGCGGCTTTTTTGTTTAAGGACAGACTGCCTGTTTCCAGGTTTTCACCTTGCTCTTTGGCCTAATTTTTGTTTAGAGCGCCAATTACGGTTTTCACTCTAACGGCTTTTTTTTTTTGCAAAGAAGCTGAAGACGTTACCAGAGATTTTTCGGGTATGATTGGCATGTGTTTATGCCTCAAATCATTATTGCATAGGCTTGATTCTTGTCATGAAGGTACTGTGAAACTGGCTTTATAGTTGGTAATAGGATGAGTTGATTGGTGCGCTTGAATGATGAGAGCAGCAGCGGGTTGATAGCTCAAACTACTTCAAATAAGCCAAAATGAACTATTTTGGTCACATCAATATCACTGCATAAATGCATGCATTTCGACTTGATTTCATAACACATGATCATCCTTTGGCATTAACTCAAAAAATAAGAGACCTCATTTAATCTCGGAATAGATCATAAAAGTATCAAACTCCTGTTATCAATCAGCCCTCTCGGGTTTTCTTAATTGAATATTTTCTCTCTCTCTCTCTCTCTCTCTTTTTAACCTTTGCCATAGACCCGCTTTCAGTCCGTCAACATTGATTGAATTAGCTTTCTTCATTAATTGGGGGGGGGGGGGGTTTGCTCCTTCGGCTTGCATTCCTTTATCCACCTCGAAGTCTTTTACTTGGCCTTTGTGCAAACTGATTGGGACGATGGATTCTTTATTTGGGGCTCGAATGAGAGAAATTTTACACTTTGTTTCTAATGGTTTTGGTGGTGCAATTTTTGAGGTGGTCTTCAATGGTGGAGAATAGGTTACAGGTTAGGCTTAGATGGTTTGGGGGCAAAATTATGGTTTTCTTTTTCCTCTTCTTATTTCTTTTTTTTTCTTCTTTTTTTTTTTTTTTGAGGTAAAGAGCTATTTATAGGGATCTCAGATGGTTTAAGGTTGGTCTTAATTGGTTTTTTTTTTTTGGGTACACATTCCACATGGTTAAGGGATCATATGGCTTGGTTCTGATGAGTATATTTTCTTGTGAAGGTTTAAAGTTTTACTTGTCTGACTTTTGAGGTAGCTTTCTGGGTCTGATTTTATTTGGCTGTACTGCGTGAATTAAAATCTTAAAGGAAAAAAGGTTAGTTTTTTTTTTAAAAAAAAATTTTGCTCGGAATCATGTCGGTATGTTGAAGCAGTGTTGTCCCAATATTCTTGACAATCTTCACATATCATCCCAGGTCCAGGCAAAGGCTCTTTTTTTTCTTATCTCTCAAAAACTTCCTCTCTTCAGGAGTTATATTAGAAACTATCAAGATTTTAATTGGATATCCTAAAGTTTCGAGGCTAGATGGAGTCGTATTAATTGAGTTAATGTCAAAAATGAATGCATCGTGGTCACGGGAGATGAAATCATTAGAAATATTATACACATAAGCAAAAATATTGTCCATCATATTAACATAATCAAATTGTCACAAGGAGTTCTTAAAATAAGTAAAGCATCTAAAAAAATATAATATCTTCATGTAGTTCTTGCAAAATGTGCCGCTTAGGTGGACTGGACCCGATCACATATTAGGTGGAGGAACTGCATTATAACCTGTCTTCTTCTTATTCTCTCTTTTCTCGGGATCAGTGATCTGTTTGGTGTCAATGAGATCCTGGATCTTATTTCTTAGAGTTCGGCAGTAGTCCGTCAGGTGTCCAGTGTGCTGATGATAGGCGCACTATTGGTCATCTCTATGTCCCGGCTGTCCCTGATTCATGGCTGGCCTAGGCATCAAAGGTCATAGCTTGCCCTCTTTCATCAGTCTTTCCAGTACCCAGGATAAAGAGCGACCCAAGTTAGAGTAGCACCTCTGACCCTGTCCTACCTCTGTAGCTCTACCTCGGCTGCTTTTCCATTTCTGTTACTGCTTCCAGCCCCACCTGATCTATATCCAGACTGGTTCCCAAAGTTCTTCCCAGGAAGGTTATTCTGACTCGCTTTCTTTGCCAGGTAGGCCCCCTTAGCTTTTACAGCAAAATCTTTGAGTGACTCCCAATTTCTGAGCCCTTTAAAGCTAAGCAAATCTCTCAAGTAAGGGCAAGAGTTTCTGATAAATAAGCTGATCTGGTCAGCTGTGTCAGGCTTTCGCTTCATCTCCATTACCCTGTTCCTCCACCTGGTGAGGTATTCGTGGAATGACTCATCAGGCTTTTGCTGTAGAAGTTTGAGGTCCTTTAGGGTGGGTGACCTCCATTCTAGTACTGCAGTCATATTGTTTCATGAATTCATCAGCCAGAAGGTCCCAGTCCTCTTTGGATCTCCTATCCAGCCCATGATACCAGTCTACTGCCGGACCCACTAGACTGAGGCAGAAATATTCTACCTTTTACCTCTTAGTCAACCCTGTGCCCTTCATTACCAGGGTGTATTGCTTGATGTGCGCAGACGGGTCCGAAGTACCATTGAACTTCGGCAGCTCAGGCATCTTGAATCGTTGAGGCAACAATTCCTCATCTCCCAAATCTCTGTCCTCGGGATTGACCCCTTTCCCAGCTGATAACATACGAGTAATAGCCTTAATCTGCTGCCTTATTCCTCTCAGGGCCTCATCCTCTAGTTTGGGTGCTCTACCCCTCACAGCTTGGTGGGCTGCTAACTCTTCGACCTCATCTTCCTCCACATAATCTTCATCGGGATTGTGGACCCTTGCCCTTCTTGGCTCAACAGGTGCAGCAGCTTCATTCTCATTAACCGGTTGACGAGCAACCACTCCAATGAAGGGAGCCTCCCCACCAGCAGGCGGTTCAACTTGCCCCCGAGGAGGGACTGCCGGTACTTGTGGAACAATAGGTGGCTGTAGAGTAATTGGTACTTGCGAAACAGGATGATGAGCAAACCTTTCAGCCATAGCGCCCATCATATCTATCATTCTCTGTTTGAAATCTTCTAGCCTTCTGGCAAGATCTTGAGTGGTTAAAGCCCCGATCTCGTCTGCCATTGAGGAAGATTCACTAGTTATCGAGAGTGACTCAAAATCCCAATTGAGCACTAATTCTAGCAATCCAAAGGGCTGGTCCGTTCTTATTAATTGACCGTCAGGGCCTCTAATCCACTTGGATGAATCTATGATGGCTGAAAATTCAGATTGTCAGAATGATGCATGATTGAAATCTAATGCATGGTCGTGTTATGCAGATGGCCCTCGATGAGTGAAAAGTTATAATGTGATGTATAAAAGAAATTATATGAAAGATGATATATACATGTGAATAATATGCAGACGAAAGGATAGGTACACACGCAACATGAGAAAATATATATTATTATTCACACATATATATATTTGTTTATTTTATTTTTTTCGATATGCATGAATGACATGTGATGTGCAAGCATGCTATGCAGTATCCACAACCACATGCAAGCAAATAGATCCCTCCAACCTTGTTTCTCCCACACACGAGGTCGTGCGGTCTCTTTCCTAGGTGGACTTTATCCAAGGATTAATAGGGAACCCATTGGAGATGTATGGTGCACGGTGAAAAACCGGCAGCATAACACTCTTAAATTAAAGCACAAGCGCATGGGTTTTGGCTCTTATATATCTGGACCTTTCAAACAGACTAAAACGAGCCCACCGGGGCATGAAAGCCTTTGATGAGTGCCCGATTAATATGTTTGAATTGGTTTGATATATACGAGCCCGCATAGCAAGCATTATATTATGGAGCATGCTACCTAGTGGAAGTATCTATTGCCATTACATGGGTTTTGGTCAAGGTAATGTTACTTTAGGGTTACCCAAGCATGGTCCTTGCCAATGGGTCTAGCTCATCAAGAGCGTAATGATCGGTCGGGTCTCCATTTAATATACCATGATAGTACGAGGCTTGGGCTGGTGATTATCCTTAACACTTTCCTACATTGAGTGAACGTAGAGTCGTGTTTCGGGAATGCACCGGGGTTGATAAAGGGACCAAACTAGCATAGATCTAAAGTTCTAATGAGATGCAATGCAGTTTTGAAAGAAATGGAATTTTTGCTTATTAATAACTCAATTATAAATTTAACTTAACTCACTTTCGAAGCAAAGTTTCGATCATCCCCAGTGGAGTCACCACTGTGACGCGCGCCGAAGCCAGCAAGGCCCTCGTTGAGCCCGCCTTTTGGGGATCGAGGGATTGGGTCCCGTCATTTTCGATCATGGGCGCCATGAGACATCATAGGTGCATTCCTCCCAATAGAACATTTGGAAAAACCACCTAGTCTAATGACACCTAAAGGCACCCTGAGGTGTTTTGGAGTCACCACCCAAAAAAACTTGGGAGAGGTCTCTAGCCTCGATGGTCTCAAACCAAAGACGGTGTTCGAAACTTTACTTTTATTAATGAGTTAAATTAAATTTCATAAATGATTTTTAATGAAACGCGATTCCATTCCTCTCCTTACACGAACTTGCATTGAATTTAAAGCGCAACTCATCCACATTAGAAAGCATCTAAGTAAATAAATAAATAAATAAATAAATAAATGAATGAATAAATTATATTAGAAGAATAGAATTTGCCCCAAATACTTAAATTACAAGGGCCCAACATAAATAAATGAACACTTTAAAATAAATCATACATAAATCGGGTCATTTATTGAATTTGAGGAACATTGGTTCATTTTATTGACTTAAAAATTAGAGAACTATTTTTTAGGCATTTATTGTGAAGAATCGGGATGAGTGATCCCATTTTGTGAAAATTAGTTCTCAATTTTGATGATGAGATTTTATTGGATAAAAATAGGACATTGGTCCATTTTATTAATAAAAAATCTCAATTTTAATTATTATAAATAATTGTGAATTTTCCTTATACGTGCAATTTTGAAATTCGTTTTTATGCAACATGTAAGATAATACAACAGAAATAAATATTGAAATTAAGGATGCAAACCCAAGTTTTTGAAGGACTTAGTTCTCTCGATCCCCGATCCATTCGAATATATCGCTCAAGGCGAGGTAAGCACATTTTAAGGCAACTTCAGACTTGTGTGTTTAAGGTCAGAGGATTTAAGCACTTTCAGCTCTCCTTAAACTGGGTTTTAGCTCCCGATTTCTCCTTCTCTTTTCCTCTTTCTCTTGCGTTCAGGTTTTTTTTTTCTTGGGTCTGCTCTCTCTTTTCCTCTCTTTTTTCTTTGATTTCTTGCTCTTCAGGTCACCCTTTCTTTTTCTGGAGGCTCCCTAACTCTCCTCCTATTTTTTCCTTTCTTTTTTGTTTTTCTGCCGCCCCCTTTTTAGGTCTAGGTTAGTTTGTTTTTATATCCTAGGTTTTTAGGTAAGTTCCCCTAAATGCCCTCTTCTCTATCTTAAATTATTCTTATTTTTCTAATTATCATATATTCTAATGAATTAGTCTCTATACTTACCTTCTAGTTTTTTTCTCTTTAATTTAACTATCCTATAATATCAATTAATTAAATTAACCTAATTTAATTTTAATTTTTTAATTTTATATTTTTTATATTTTATATATATATATATATTTTAGAAATTATTAAGATTTACCTAAAAAAATCCCGCTGAAACCCCTAGTCCATAGAGAGCCAAAGTGCTTTCGTTCTCTGTCTATTTTTCAATAAATATTATCATCATTAGGTAACCTTGGTCTGAGCTGTCTCAGGACCCGGTGTCTACACTAGTGTTTTAGCTTTAGTCAATACAAAATTAGTGCTAACAAAGCCAAACGATTTATAAATCTAAAGGTTCCTCCTAAACTTCTTAATTCATGGCTTACTCAAGGATATTCTCACATTCATCATGGGGCTCTCAGGATTGGTGTTACCTACCACGGAAGATAGGGTCTGCCTGTTTTTGCAAGAATTGTCTTAATTTATGCACGATATCTGAAATACCAACATGCAGTCATTGGCACTATAAAACTTCCTTGAACGCAGGATCTGTTCTATTTACTTTTTATCCTAATTTCAACATGGTGCTTACAGATCCAAACATCTTGAAGGCCTTGCAAGTACAAATACAAATCACTGGTGCAAAGCAAGTCTCAGATTCTATAGTAGCAACTCTCTATTATCAAATGGTTTATCGATTACAAAATCATGCACTAAATTTGGCCTTTCCACAAGACCATAATAACACACTGCTTGTCAGAGCAGACTCTATTAATACTCCATCTTGCATTCACATCCCTTAACAGATTTTGAGAGATGAACTGCTCTAGCTCTTTCCAGAAAAATGGGTTACTAATTATGAAAAGACAAAGGAAGTAAAGGAGCCAATACAGTCCTTTCAGCCTATTTTTGTGAAAAAGGTTGATGGTACTGTTGAAACTACTTTCAGAAAGGAAAAAGCTGCTGATCATACTATTACTCCTCTTTTTTTGACCCAAGTCATAATCAGTCCTATACAAATAGAGAAGAATATACTTGTCGTACATTTTGATCATGAAGGAAGACCTATTTATGCCTTTAAAAGGAGAGATCACTATTTCTTTGATGTATGTGAATGTGATGATTGCTACTCAGCAAGGCTAAAAGATGAGGAAGCAGAAGAAAAACAAAAGAGGAAAAATAAAGGTACCTCTAAAAAGAATTTTCAAAAGAAGTATGATAATAATGACCCTGGTGTCAGTCCTTTAGGACAACCCTCTAGTAAGTATAACTACTTGGTATCTTATTCATCACTACGTTACTGAAATCCTCTCTCTCCTCTAACTTTATACAAACCATGTAAACCTTTACTTCCACCTGGAGAATCATCACCTCCATCTCCATCACCATCATCTCCATAATCTAAAAAGCCTTTACCTTGTCATAAACAGTCTTGCAAATGGATTAAAAAAGAATCTCCTTTTATTCCATCCCCTACTTCCCAAGTTTGTATGTATCAACCAATTTCTTCTTATGAAGAGGATTTTCCTCCTCTTAAGGAATTTACCAATCCTGAAACCTTTACCAAAGCCACACCTTTCATTAAAAATCCAAGTATTGTAGAACCAAATGGGCAACAAAGGCAAATCACTCAAGGAGAAGCTATCTTGAATTGGCAAACTGAAAACTCTTTAGTGTAAAATAAAATTTTGAAGAAAATAAAAAATAAAGTTGATCAAGTATCCGGCAAGGTAAATCAGCATTCAGACAAGGATAAAATGTTTATCAGTGCACTTAGCGCTCTTCAGTTACAGGTAAAACAAAGAACTCAAGAACTGACGACAATGTTAAAACATAGCAATCAACTTTCACATATTAATCTAAAGGAGGTTGAGGTTATCAGACTTAAAAACCAAATCAAAGAACTCGAAGGCAGGTTGCACCATAAATCCACACCACCACCACAACCTTTTTATCCTATAGATATCTTTTTAATCCTAATCCACCACCTTTTACTCAACCCATACTAGCTCTAATTTATGGATTGAAACCGTTACCTCCTGTCAAGTTGAATTTTTTGGACCTTCTCAAAAGTCTTTCATATCTCGGTTCAAAAAAGGGAAATACCCTGCTCAACCCTCTGCCCAACCTGCTACTAAACAGACCTTTAAAACCCATAGCCATTTTACCTCCACAGAAACTAAACACCTTTCCTCATCTTCTACAGAGTCAATGGAGGCTAAACCTAAACCTAACCTAATAAATACCAAAAGAAAGTCTAATGAAACCATGATGATTAATCCAGTAGTCTTCTTTTTAGATGATTGTGCCAAAAATGTTATGCCTCAGTTTTCTATTAAGGGAGAACCAGAAGAGCTAGTTAGCTTAGATTTAGTTAGCGCTGATTCAGATGAGTCCTTGATCTCTTTATCTGATGAAATTGTTTTGAGTTCTGATTTCGAAGAAGTAGTTCAATTCATGTATCATGCTTCTTCACATCAAAGTAAGAACAACTGTTATTCATTTTGATGATGATGAAGAAGAAGTAATAAGACTTAAAAGACCTTGATCCAAGCTAACACAAAAAGTTGATTTTACTTTTAAGGATATCCCTCCTTTTAGATATAGGGATCTGACCGGTGTCTAGCAAGTGTACTAGATCGGCTAATAATATAGGGAAATATAGATTAAGACCCTAAATATCAAACCTAAGGGAAACTTGTGTTTGCATGGAAGAATTTTAAGTTTTAAAATGAATTTTGGGTGTAAAGAGAGAAAAGAAATTCCAGAGTTTAAAATGATGAAAACTTAATTAAATGGAGAACAAACAACTAAATAATTAATGAACAAAAATTAAATAAGTAAATAAAATCGTAGATGAAAATAGATAAACAGTAATTGAGAAAAATCGATATTTAAAACAACTTTCATTAAACGACTATCCACCTTAACTTATTACTGCAATGGCTTAAATTCTAAAGAAATACCAGAGATTATGGAAAAACCAGATAAAATTAACCCTGATATCTTGAAACAAGAATATCTTTCTTAAGTATTAAATTCCCTTATTAAGAATAATTTAACACTTAGCATATAATTCCAGTAAAACTCCTAAACATTCATCAAATCTCTATATAAGAACATTCAATTCCAGTCTATTCTCAGTTCTTCCTCTCTTAGTATTAACTGATAAAATCAACACATAATTACCTCAAAATTCAGAAAATAATCATGTATAGACAATAAAAAGTCAATCCAAGAACATGCAAATCTATGACAATGCCTAAATCAATTTTTAGTTATTGAATCAATAAGCCAGCAATTAATTTTAACACAATCAAAGATAAGAATATGCTTAAAACCAAGAAACAATCAACTGATATTGAATTTAAAGCTCAATAAGGTCATTACAATAAAAGTTAAGGATTCAAGGATCCTCTAGCAAAAGTAAAGAAACTACTCACTATTCATATTAAAATTAAAAACAAAATTGAAGAGAAGAGACAAAAAGATAGAGTTACAGAAACTCCCTTAATAATCTTTTACAGAAAAATCAAAACAAGCTTCCTGCTCCTTGAAATTATTCTTCACAGCAAAAACTAATCGTAAAAACAAACTAAACTAATTTGAAGTAATGAATATTGTTGCCTGATTCAATTCGATCCCCTGGTCTCATGTTTTAAGCTTGTTTTTATATGCGAAGTTCCATAAGTCTATTTTCTGTAACTCTTTGAATCATAATAGGAAAAGGACTCTTTAATTAGGAAGTTTGGTTAATTTAGGATACTTAAAGCGCGGCCAGTTGATAAAAAAAATAAAGGAGATGCGCTGTTGTTTTGCTTTTCCCTTTGTGAATGAGTGACCATGTGTTAATTTTCTTCTTCCAGTGCACTGCCATGCATAAGGTTAAATAGTAATCACGCGGCCGTGTCATGCTTTAGTCTTTGAGTTACGCGACCGTGTCATGCTTTACTGCTCTTTGCTTTTTACTTGTCTCAAGTATAACCTTCAAACACGGCCGCTCCTAATTCATCCGCAGCAGTGCAAATGTGTTATGTTCTCTGGCTTTTAATATCTAAAAATTACCAAATTGATCCAAAACTTAGCATTCTTTTTAATTAAGCCCTTTTTCCTTTATTTTAATCCTGGAAAATACCAAAATTAACAATTAAGCCCTAAAACATAAAATTAACTAATTCAACTATAATTTAACCAAATAAGCACTAAATTAACCTAATTAAATACCTAAAAACACATTAAAAACATCATTAATTTCACAATTATCAAATACCCCACACTTAGCCTTTGCTCGCCCCCGAGAAAATTAGAACAATCCAACTCTTCGGAATGATCAAACTCAAATAAAGAATCATACAATTCAGAATTATGCTTAGGAATTTAACAAAAAGCACTTAACAAAGTTTCAACTAGAATAAATTCAAACAAGGCAAAATAAGTTAGTTTCCTTGTGTGTGTGCAAGACCAAAACATTGTAAGCATTTTAAAAACTAAAACACTAATGCAGACTCATAACCAAGCTTAGAATGAATGTACACCTAAGTGTACAAATGGTTTCGCACTTGAAACTCTAGAAACACCATAGGCCTCTCCTTTAGCACCGAAACCCGAAGGTCATCTCCGCTGAACAATTTAAAAACAAAGCTTAGAATCACTTAGGTGTTTCAAAGGTTGTAATGGGGTTAAGGTATTAGTTATCAAAGAATGGATAAAGGATCAAAAAAATAAAATAGCCACTCTAAGATAAAATAGACTATCAATTCTAAAGTGTCTCCCATTAACTTAATCAATAAGGAACTTAACTTGTTTAACCTTTGACAATTCACAGCTCTGATGAGAGAAAACTATTTAAATTCTCTCAATTTACAATTCATACCCTTTGTTTAGAAGACATAACTGTTTTTCCTTGTAAGTACCCCACACTTAAGGTTTTGCCAAGCATGCTATTTTTAATTTCAACTTCTTTTCTTTTTCTCTTTTTTTGGCAATACAACGGTACTCTGGATATTTGCAAGGTACAATTTTCACTATTATTTGACTTTAGACATAATTCTTGAAAATAAAACTGTCTTACTACACCCATCAATCCATTTCCTATTAATCTACCTAATCCTAGAGTGGCAACTCTATAAAAGGTAGGCAAAAGGCTTTATAGGCTATATGGTAATTTGAATAGGTATATCAAGAAAAATAAAAATTGACACGCTTTTAGCATGTCTCATTAAGCTCAACTTGGCTAGCAAGGGTAAATATATAAAAAGGGTAGGAAAAATATGGTTAAACAAGAAAATATTGCCTAGATCACTTTCTAAGTTGAATTGAGTTGTTTGTATGCTTTGAAGGGTGATGAGGAAGGTTCTAGTGCTCTAAAATTCCTTGCTCAACTATTTTATGCATTGGTTTTTTCTAAGTTTAAAAACTGGTCTTATGTGATCAAAGAATAGAAACTAACAAATATAAGTCAAGTTGAATACTAATCTAGCTAGAAATTCATTAAACAACATGTTTGTTCTCATGCAAAGCAAAGATCCTAAATTGCACATTCTAAATTCAAGTTCAATATGTTCAATATTTGAGGAAAAACTAGGGCAAACTAAGTTTTAATGCAAACTAAATGATAATCAAGAACTAATGTTGTTTCTAAGCAAGACTAGAAAATTCTAAAGCAACTACTATTATCATTAAGCTAAGAGTAAGAAGTTATTACAATACTACAAAACATTAAACTAAAAGAAATAAAAACATCAAAATAAGCAGAATATAGATTCATGAACAAAAATGTGGGTAAGATGTGTCTACTTCCTGAACCAAAATTGAGCGTAACTGAACAACCTCTACCCCCTGCCAAAAAATTTTGCTATCCACAACAAATGCAAAGAGTCAACTAAGGTGGTGGAAGTGGCGATGGAGGGTAACGTGTCCATAAATCATGCACAAACTTCTCCATGGTCTGCTTAATCTCAACAATAGTATCCTGCATCGTGTCCATCCTACCCTGCATCCTATCCAAGGGGATCTGCTGGTGGTCCATCCTATTGCTAAGCTGGTTAAGGTGAGCTTCCAAATTAGATGGAACAGCTATCTCAGCTGGTGGGACCTCTGCTGGCTCATCATCACCTCTTACGTCATTTGGCACTTCCTGATGCTCATTAATACGTATGCCATTTTCCCTCAAATATTCCTCTCGAGTAGCCTAGTGGCACCGTGGCTTTGTAATCCATATCTTTATGCGTTTAAGCATGACATTGTCAATATAGGCTATGTCTCCATCAAGCGGATCGCTAAAAGGAAGATCATGGTCAACATCTTCAGCTAAAACGGTTGCTATCCAACCGATGGAGATAACAGGAATATTTGAAGGCTTCTTCTGTAATTCCTTAATCCGCTATGCTATAATCAAGGATCCATTAATGGGAACACCATCAGTTATATCAGATGCTATCAAGATTTTCTTTGGGTTTTCCAAAGTCCTGAGATTAAATGCAGTGATATTTGATGAGTTAATGTCAAAAAATGAATGCATCGTGATCATGAGAAATGAAATCATTATAAACACCATACAAATAAGCAAAATTATTCATCTTATTGAAATTGAAAACATTGTCAAAAGAGCAAAGCATCTAAAAAAAATATTATCTTCTTCTCCACTCTCACTAGTGGATCAACGATCTACTGCCGCCACAGGAATCCCTTCTTCACTCGCCTTCTGATGGGTGATAGTGATGTACTCATCTCTATATAGCTCTTACAACACATGCCACTCGGGTGGACCAGACCCGATCATATACGTGGTAGGGGAACTGCATTATAACCTACCTTTTTCTTCTTCTCTCTTTTCTTAGGATCCGTGATCTATTTAAAGTCAATGAGATCTTGGATCTTATTCCTCAAAGTCTGATAATAATTTATTAGATGCTCGGTATGCTGATGATAGGCGCAATACTAATCACTTCTATGCCCTGGTTGTCCCTGATTCATAGCTAGTCTGGGTGGCAATGGTTGCAGCTTGCCCTCCTTCATTAATCTCTCCAATACCCAAGATAGAGACCGGCCTAAATCAAAAAAGTGCCTCTGGCCCTGCCCAACCCCAGTAACTGAAACCTCGGCCCTCTTTTTATTTCTACCATTACTGCTTCCAGCACCTCTTGATTTGTACCTTGACTGATTCCCAAAATTTTTTCTAGCAAAGTTATTTTGGCTTGCTTTCTTTGCTAGGTAAGCACCTTCAGCCTCTAAGCAATGTCCTTAAGTGACTCCCAATCTATGAGCCCCTTAAAGCTGAGCAAGTCTTTTAAGTAAAGGCAGGAGTTCCTGATAAATAGCCTGATCTGGTCAGTAGTGCCAGGATTCTGCTTCTTCTCCATGACCCTATTCCTCCATCCGGTGAGGTATTCATAGAATGACTCGTCACTTTTTTGCCGTAAAAGCTTGAGGTCCTTTAAGGTGACCTCCATTCTAGTGCTGCAGTTGTGCTGCTTCATGAATTCTTTAGTCAAAAGGTCCCAATCCTCTTTGGACCTCCTGTCCAACCCGTGATACCAGTCCACTGCCGAACCCACTAGACTAAGGCAAAAATATTCCACCTTCTACTTCTTGGTCAATCCTGTGCCCTTTATCACTAGGGTATACTGCTTAATGTGTGCAGATCCGAAGTACCATCGAACTTCGACAGCTCAGGCATTTTGACCCTTTGGGGCAGTAACTCTTTATCCCCCAGATCTCTATGTTCGAGGTTGATCTCCTTTCCAGCTAAAGACATGTAGGTGATTGCCTTAATCTGTTGCCTCATTCCTCTCATAGTCTCATCCTCCACCCTGGGTGCTCTACCCCTCACAACTTGAGGTGCAATTGCCTCTTCATCTCCCTCCTCCATTACAAAATCCTCATCAGGATTAGGGATCCTTGCCCTTCTTAGCTCAACAGGCACTGCGGCTTTATGCTCGTTAACAGGTTGGCAGACAGTATTACCAATAAGAGGACTCCCCGAGAGCAAGCGGTTCACCTTGCCCCCCAGTATAGACTATCGGTGGTTGTAGAGCAATGAGAGGTTGTGCAGCAACGGGTGGTTGTGCAGCAGGAGGATGAGCAATCCTTTCGGCCATGGTGCCTATCATCTCTAACATCCTCAGCTCAAAATCCTCTAGTCTCCTGGCAAGGTTTTGAGTGGTTAATGCTCCGGTCTCTTCTTTCATTGATGATTCTATGGATAACTCGTTGGTCATTGAGAGTAACTCAAAATCCCAATCAGATACTAATTTCAGTAACTTAAATAGCAAGTTTGTCCTTACCAGCCGACCATTGGAACCTCTAGTCCACTTAGATGAATCTATGATGGCTTCATACACTACAAAAAAAAAGGAGTTTTAGCGACGGTGAACTTTCGTCGCAAAAATAGCGACTAACTTGCGACCGATTGGAAATTTTGTCGCAAAATTTGAGTTTGGATGAAAATAGCGACGAAATCTTTTTATAGTCGCTATTTTTTGCCGCGAAAATGGCGCGCCATAATTAGCGACTAATTTAGCGACTCAAATTTGTAATCGCTAAAGTATAGCAACTAATGAGTAGTCGCTATATTGTGCGGACGATTTTGCAATTAAATAGCGATAAACATTTGTCGCAAAATTTAATATTTATTTTGCGACATATTTAGCGACTAATTTTAGTCGCAAATAGCGATGGACATATGGAGTCGCTATTTAGTCGCTATTTTGCGATTTTTTAACAGACCCAAATAACCTAAATCCCCAAAATTGCTAAGTTATCCCAGTGGAAAGGGCCAGTGAGCGAAATAACCCGAAATCCCCTATCCCCCTCAACCGGAGTTACCGCCTGCGATCGCCGGAGTTGTCGTCGTCCATAAATCCGCCGTTGCTCACCTCATTTTTACGGTGCGAAATCAGGGTAATGAGATCGATCAAAGTTCTTGGTTTTAAGTTTTCCAGATGGTTGGAGGTTGTGAGGTTTAGTTACATTGCGCAATATTGATTGTAATTTTCGTATTTCTTACGAGGTGGAAGGCGCGTAGGATACGAAGGGAGGACGAAGGGCAACAGATCAGAGTCTCTGCCATCAGAACCCAATAGTGAGCAGCCTAATGAGGAAGAAGGTATGTTCAGTATTTTAACCCCGAAATTTGTATGTTGTTCTTCATCTGTAAGCTTGAATGAAGTGATTTTTGGTTGTAATTGATTTGGTAATCAATAATTTCGGTAAATGTTGCTAAAAACAAGCTAGGTTGCGATCTCTGTTGCTTGATGGTTCGGTTTGTCTTATGTTTGAGATTCTGTGTTGCAAATACGCTAGCTTGTAGTGATTTGCATGAAGTTTGATTTAAGCCTGTTAGTGCCTATGTTTATCTGTCGGTGTGTGCTTCTGTTAGTAGGGCAAGCTTGCCTCTGTCCAATGCCAACTTAATTTGTTGCACTATGGTCTTTGAACAAACTACCTCAAGTGGAAATGTGGAAAATTATGGTGGCTAGTTATAAAACAGCAATGTAGAGACAAACTTCAAAAACTTTGCTGTAGAAAATAAAGGTGTAGTAAATTACTTTGGTTTAGCAGTTAACGACAATCTTCAAGACTTTTCATGGTAGAATTGATGTTTTTTTCAGTTTCATGTGATGTATCATTATAATAATTAGTACAATCCTTTTTATTAATTTCTCTTCCAATGTCTTGTTACTTTAATTTGCTGAAAAGAGGATTGAATATCTTCTCAAAATTGTCTAAAAGGTGATATTTTGACAAGCTTTATAATGTTTTTTGGACAAATATAAGTACATAATAGGAAATTTGATAGAAATATATAAAATTTAAGAAGGTGCAAGTGAATTTTACCTTATTATTATTATAATAAAGGAAATGGAAATGGTGGAAATTGAAGTTGTGTGGCTTTAAAACACACCACATCACCTCAATCATTTGATTTCCATTGTGGATAATAAGACTGTGGGCTCTAACAAAGAAAAGATCTTTGTTTTTCTGCCTCCATTAGTGCTTTAGCGTGGAAGCAGATGTAACTTCTCTTCTTTTCTTTTAAAAAAAAAGTGTTCTCAAGTAAGTGGATAAGCAATATATGATTATTACCGGTAAATGAGTGCTTAATAAGCCAAATCGCAGCCTTGTTTGGAGAGTTATTGAGATCAGAAATAGATTGCCAAGAACAAACTGTATTAATGGAAAAACAAAGTAAAATGATCAGGGCATCAGTCAGACAGAAGGAGATAAATCATTGAATAGGTTAATAAAAGAAATATAAAGCTAATTAAATGGAAATTTCAACTCACAAAATATATTTGACTAAATTATTATCTAATCATAAAACTCGAGAAACAAAGAAATTTTGTAGATTTTTTAAAAAAATTATTTGAAGCTGATTAATTATGTAGAAATTAATTAACTTAAATTAAAGCTAACTAAATAATCATACAAGAGATTAAGAAATGGAAGATAACATAAGAAAAACTAACTTGCGACATATAATTGACGAAAGTTATTAAGTGGATGAGTAGATCACAGCCAAAGACGTTTCAACCTTAGAGAGAAAACTGATGATTACATATTTATAACGAAAGATTAATATGAACAATAAACAATCTAAAGTCTAAAACTTGGAAACATTAAAATATAATATTTAAAAGTAAAAAGATTGTTCACAAAATAATAAAAGAAAGTGAGTCTATTATTATATATGTACTTTTAACTTTATTCCAATCTTTTAAGACAGTGAGTCTATTATTATTATGTCGTTTTAACTTTATTCCAATGTTTTAAGAAAGTGAGTCTATTATTATGTTGTTTTAACTTTATTCGAATCTTTTCTTTTATATATTAATTTGTGTTATAATTATATGTTAGAGATAGGTAAGAACAGATTAATCAGCTTATATCATATTTTTTGAATTCAGTCTATTGATGTTAGTTTTTAAAATCAGAGTTTAAATTTAATCAATTAATAATTGATTAATTGCTAACTGGTTAATCGCTGAATACAGGTTAACCATTAAAAGAAAAACTGAACATAGACTTCATAGGAAAAAACTTTCATATATCCATTAAATTAAAATATAAATTTTCCAAAATTTTAAATATAAAATACAAATTATTTAAATTTAATGTCAATACATTGAAATAAAATTAAATAAATATTAATTTATCAATCATATGCATTCTAAGATTATAATAGAATATAGATATATGTAAAAATTACCATTACATCCATATATATACAGAATTACATATAATAAATCTGGTTAAGTGTTAACTAACCATTTAACTAGATATTTAAGTATAAGTTTAAATCTACTAACTATAATTTTAAAAATTAAGTTCATATACAATCATATTGGTTAACCATTAAAATTAATTTGCACTCGATTTTTATTAATTGTTGGTTGTATAAGTTTGACAAAGGCAAATTGCTGGTGAAACACGAATATATCAATAAAAATATTTAAAAAAAAAGAAAAATTGAATTTCAAAGAAAGGCATAGGTGATAGATGTAGATGTGACGTAAGGATAATAGTGGATAGGTCCATCTTATCAAAAGGAAGAATTCGGTTATGGATTCTGTCACCTCACCAATTGGTAGGCTACGGGTGTGGATTCTATTCATTCTCCATGTTAGTAGCTATATTTTTTATGTATATCTTGGTGACTAAACTTTGTAATTTTCTTATTTTGTGCAAATAAAGGAATTCTTGAAAATATGGAATTTGATGATCGTAGTTGGATGTATAATCGGCGGGATGCAAGCGGAAGGACTAATGCATCATTTGTTTATGGAGTAGAAAGTTTCATCAAATTCGTTACTTCTCATCCCGAGGAAATGAGTGGCGGAAAAATTAGGTGCCCATGCATCCGATGTGTGAACCGCAAGTTTCATGAGGCGGATACAGTTATGAATCATTTATTACGTAAGGGATTTGTTCGAGATTATTTAGTTTGGAATTGCCATGAAGAGACACACATAACTCAAAACGAGTTAAATTGGGTTCCAACACTGAATGAATCAGTGGATGGTGGAGAGGTAAGAAGTTCATATCAGCAGATGGTACTCGATGCAGCTGGGTCTAGTTTTAATCCCGACAACCTTTGGCAACAGTTTAATTAAGAAGGTTATAGTACTTATAATGATGAACAAGTATCTATGTCTAACCCCAACATACCTGGACCCTCAAATTTTGTTGGAAATGGTATGGATGAGGCACCGAACCCACAATGTCAACAATTTTATGATCTTCTTGACTCTGGTAATGCACAGTTGTATCCTGGTTGTGATGATCATTCTCAGCTCTCTGTAGTTGCAAGGATGTTGCATGCCAAATCAAAATTTAATCTTCCAGAGAGGTTTTTCGATGCAAACATCCAATTGCTTAAAGAAACTTTGCCTGAAGGTAACATACTACCAGACAATTATTACCAAACGAAATGTCTTGTTAGAAGCCTGGGATTGCCTGTCCAAAAAATTGATTGCTGCAATGAATGATGAATGTTGTTTTGGCATGAGGATGAAAATTTGACACAGTGCAAGTTTTGTAATCACCCAAGGTTCAAAATGAGTGGTGGTTCCCATAGGCAAAGGGTGAAAGCATATAAAAAGATGTATTATTTTCCTCTAATACCTAGGCTGCAGCGATTATATCAGTCAAAAGAGACAGCGAAACATATGAGATGGCATTATGATCATGTCCAAAATGATGGGGTTATGGAGCATCCTTCTGACCTCTAGCTTGGAATCATTTCAATGAAACTCATCCGTCTTTTGCTGTTGAGACTAGAAATGTTAGGTTGGGGTTATGTACAGATGGTTTTCAGCCGTTCGGTCAATATGGGAGGAAATACTCATCATGGCCGATAATTGTTACGCCTTACAATCTACCCCCTTAGATGTGTATGAAAGAAGCTTATATGTTCTTAACTGTTATTGTGCCAGGGCCGAGGAATCCTAAGCAAAAAATTGACGTATATCTACAACCCTTGATTTATGAGTTGATGGAATTGTGGAATAGTGGAGTGTCCACATATGATGTGTCCACTAAGCAAAATTTTATGATGCGAGCTGCGCTTATGTGGACAATTAATGATTTTCCAGCATGTTCAATGTTGTCTGGTTGGAGTACCGCTGGAAAATATGCATGCCCTTATTGTATGGAACATACACAATCTTTTAGACTAGAGAGTGGTGGGAAACAAACTTGGTTTGACAATCATAGGAAATTTCTTCCTCATGATCACCCCTTTAGGAGAAACAGGCGAAACTTTAGAGTTAGTCATGTCGAAACAATGCCACCACCACCAATTAGAGATGGGGAATATATTCTGCAAGAAATTGAGCAGTGGGGTTTAATCAAAGCAACTGAGCAAGATGCCGACGAGATTAATGGGATCATATGTCAGTCTTGTAGGTGGAAGAAGCGAAGCATATTTTGGGATTTGCCTTATTGGAAAACAAACATGATGAGGCACAATCTTGACATAATGCATATCGAGAAAAACATTTTTGACAATGTGATTAACACAATTTTGAATGTTAAAGGGAAAACCAAGGACAATGCGAAAGCACGTTCCGACTTAGAAAGATATTGCTGCCGTCCAGAGTTGTCAATGGATCCAATTACTGGCAAGTATCCAAAAGCATGTTACACATTGGATAAGCAAGCGAAAAAAAAACTGTTTGATTGGTTGAAGGAACTAAAGTTTCCAGATGGATATGTCTCAAATTTAGGTCGTTGTGTTGACATGGTGAAACTTAAATTATATGGCTTGAAAAGTCATGATTGCCACATATTTATGCAACGATTGCTACCTGTTGCCTTTCGTGAGCTACTTCCTGGACATGTGTGGCAGGTACTTACAGAGTTGAGCTTATATTTTAGGGACTTGACATGCAGTTCTATCCGTTTGGAGGACATCGAGGCATTGGACTCCAACATTCCTTTAATAATTTGCAAACTTGAAAAGATATTTCCTCCGTCCTTTTTTGACTCAATGGAGCACTTAATGATACACTTACCACATGAAGCAAGGATTGGTGGACCAGTACAATATCGATGGATGTATCCATTTGAGAGGTAATAACTCCTTAAGATTAACATTATGGTAGCAAATATGTATGAACACATTAAAGCATTAATTGATTGTGTACATTACCCATATGCAGGTACCTTCGCTCCCTTAAAAAAAAGATTGGTAACAAGTTAACAGTAGAGGCATCTATATGCAATGCGTACCTGCTATCAGAATCATCAAATTTTTTCTCGCATTACTTTGAACCTCATGTTAGTACCAGACATCGACGTCGTCCTCGTAATGATGATGGAGATTGGGAGGAAAATGTAAGTGAGAATTTAAAAATTTTCACGTATCCTGGACGACCAAGCTCAGAAATTGGTACAAGGGCGTTAACATCTGAGGAGTATAAGGCAGCTCATACCTATATTTTACTTAATTGCAAGGAGGTTTCTCTATTCTTGAGGTACATAATAATTATATATGTGATTCAGTTGAGAGATGTGGAACCATTTTTTCATTTGACGACATTGCTTTTAATTTTTTTGGTAATGAAGTATATATTGCGATAACTTGCGCAACAAGCATCCCCATCTTACACCAAGTCAAATTGATGCAAATATTGACACCTACTTCGCGGACTGGTTCGAATTATATGTAAGGCTCACAAATTTTTATTTATAATACTTACCTGTTATAGTAGAAGGTAATGATGATAACTTCACTATGTTTTTTTTTAAGAGTAGGTACGTTACAATGGAATTGAAAATGAATACATCACAAGTTTGTCACAGAAACCACTGCGGAGAGTTAAGTGCTACTCGATATATTTTGTCAATGGATACAAATTTCACACTAAAGGTCATGGTTCTGGAAGACATATAATGAATAGTGGAGTTTGTGTAAAAGGGTCAAATTCAGTTGATAACGTTGCTGATTACTATGGATGGATTGAAGAGATCATACAGATAGAGTACCCATCGTTACCAATAAAGCGAACTATATTATTTAAGTGTCATTGGTTTGATCCCACTGTAGACATTGGTATTAAGATTCATAGCCAATATAGACTTGTTGATGTAAACCAGCATCGTCGGTTCAACCGTTATGAACCATTTATCCTAGCAATGCAAGCAACTCAAGTGTATTATGCAAGATATCCGGCTTTAAAATTAGACAAATCTAACTGGTTAGCTGTGTTCTCAGTTAAACCAAGGGACTACGTTGCCACATCAGGTGTAAGAGATCACATTGATACTACAGAATGTAATGCATTCCAAGATGATGAAGTTACTGTGCAAGATATGACAATTGATGCTTCTACGGACGATGATATAGACTTGCGTGACCAATCGGGAGTAGTAATTGAAATTGACAGAACTGATGACATTGCTCAACAACTTGATGAGGATGAGGAAGAGGAGGAATTTACAGATTACGATAGCAATAACGACGACGAAGAGGAATTCCAAAATTCATCATCTAGTGATTAATTGATTAAATGTAATTTTTAACGGACAGGAGTGTTAACTTATTACTTTTTAATGCATATTTATTACTCGATTAAAAAATATTGGATGGACACTCTTGTATTTACTTGTTATAATTGTTACACATACATGTATAGTTCACTATTTTGCAGGTATGGGTCGTGGTAGAGGCAGAGGGCTTATGGGTCGTGGTCATCGGGGAGGACGATCAGAAGGGGATACATCAACTCCACCATTTGGAGATATGCCAGATATCCCTGGAGACCCCACATCCGGGAATGAACAATCAACACCAGGGGCATTTACACCATCAGCATCAACCCCTAGTCCGCACACGGCCAATAGTAGTACATCTACTACATGTGATGTCGCCAGTGAAAATAGTAGTAGATTGTACGTTACAGTAAATCAATAGGGACTGTGAGTATCCACCGATATAAATTGCTAAAAATATATCAAAACAGGTTTAAACGCATTTCTATTATTTCATATATTATTCAGGCTAGAACCGTCATCCCAATGCTCTAGGATTATAACTACCAGTTTCCATCAGCGGACAGATCTCAATTGAGTCAGTTGGAAGGAGGTTGCTAGAGAAAACAAGGAGTTTTATTGGGGAGAGTTCAAGGTATATGTATATATTTATTTGAAAATTATATTTAATTTTTCATTACATAATTTATTATTCAAATTATATAATAGTTTTGTACGATTATACACACTAATGAACAAATTTAAATGCAAATCCAGAAAAAATGCCACTGGGATGCTAGTGTCAATTGTCTTGTTAGGGCAGGTTGGGAAACAAAGGCTGCACAAAGATATAAAGATTATGTGTATCACATAAAAATTGCCAAGCAGAAGCCTAAAGATTTCCCAGAGCCTGCATGGAACCGGTGGCATCAGATTTTCAATCTTCCCCCGCGCCTTCAACTCTCCAGTCAGAAGAGGATCAATCGTTATGGAGGATCTGAAGATAAAGCTCCCGGATCATATACTGGTGGTACCATATCTATTGGTGAGCATATCTCACGACTGGTAAGTATTTTATTTATTACAAATTTCACTTATAATTTTATGTTATTGACCTTGAGTTGCATCTATTTGCTAATTGAGATGTTCATTTTAGTTCATTTCAAACGGAATATATACATCCAATCAATATATATATGGTAATTAATATATGATGGCATATATGGTAATTAATATATTGATTTATATCTATATATATATATATATACACACACACACACACATGTATGTAAAGGAGGATGAGAATATTGTGTTGGAGTTTGCTGGGAAAATTGGAATAAATTTGTGATTTTTGGAAGTGTTAAATGAATATTTTCTTGCAGGAGGATGGCAATAATATGGGGAGGTTATGGCAAATTTCTTTTTTTGATTTTTTGCAAATATTCACCTCATATATTGCTTTTGATTTGGATTTTATAAAACCAATGATATACATACATATTACTTAACAATACATTGATTGATATATATATATATATATATATATATATATATATATATATATATATATAAAGGAGGATGGGAAAGTTGTGTTGTACTTTGTTGGGGAAATTAAAATAAATTTGTGATTTTTAGAAGTGTTAAATGAATTTTTTGTTACAGGAGGATGGCAATAATATGGGGAGATTACGCCAAATTTTTATTTTAGTTTTCTCAATGTCTCACTTTCTATTTCTTTTGGAGCTAATTTGCATGTCAATCCATTGGTGAAATCAATAGACATGCGTATTAGTTAACAATATGTATATTGATTGAGATATATATGTAAAGGAGGATGGGATAAATTGTGTTGGAGTTTGTTGAGGTGATTGGAATTAATTTCTAATTCTTAGAAGTGTAAAATGAATTTTTCTTCACAGGAGGATGGCAATAATATGGGGAGATAATGTCGAATTTTTTTTGGATTTTATAGAAAGTGTTTACTTCATATATTTCCAATAAAATAGGATAATAATGCAAGTGCATGTTTTACGCGTAGTAATTTTTTTTGAGAAATTTTTATTACTGTACATGATATAGGAGAAGGAGATGGGTCGACCACCTACGATTCCCGAGGCTTATCTGCACACACAAACCATAAATCATGATGGAAAAACTTATGTGGCAGATCGCAGCAGGGAGGTTTATGTAAGTATCAAGTACTTTACTAGTTACTCAAGTATGCAGTTGTCTACATGTTATATTACTATAAATTTTATAATGTTTTTAAATTTACGTTTATTCAATATTGTTGTCATTTTATAGGAGCGGTATGAGCAACTCCGATCAGAGAGATCGCAAGATGATTCATCTGTCGATGAGTCGGAGTTGTTTATCTAGGCCGCACGACGCAACAAAAGGAAAGCAATTTATGGTCTCGGCTCATATGTCCCTCCTGGTCTTCATCAATCCGGTCCATCATGTGCTGCTGGTGCAAGCACTGCATCTCATTCTGGTGGTACATGCCTGACCAAGGAAGACGTCGAGGAGATTGTAGCGCGAACTATTCGTTCGTTGCTTCCTCACTTTTCCTCTCAGCCACCAGTCCCTCAGCCCAGCACCACTACTGCATCACCCGCACCACATGATGACGTTGGGCCTTCAGGTGCAGGCGGTTCAGACCCCCATACAGATTCTCACTGTGGTGGTGGTGGCAGTACTTCCAGATGACTTTACATATATTTTTTTTATGACATTATTAGTATTACATTATATACATATTTATGATACGATAAATTAATATAATTATTAGTACTTTTAATTATTTGTTCATTATGAATTAATATTAATTACATATGTTTTGGATTATATGTTTCTGAATTGAATTTGATTATATTTTATGTTGCTAAGAATGTGAGTATTTATTTTCCGGTGTTCAATATATTAATTTATTTTATTGTGTAGAAAAAGGAATTTTGTTTTTTCAAAAATAATTAGCGACGGATTAGTGACAGCAAAATCCGTCGCTAATACAAAAGTCGTACTTAGCGACTAATTACAATACAGTCGCAAAATTTTAGCGACTAAATATTATAGCGACAGATTGTCGCTAAAATAGCTACAAAAAATGGTGACAAATATTATGTAGCTAATATTATTTAGCGACAAAAATTGCGACAAAAGTTTCGTCGCTATAACATGTTTTTCATACGAATGGCGACTGATAATTCGTTTATTAGCGACGGGAATGGTTAATTTTAGCGACTAAAATTAGTCGCAAATATTAGCGACTGTTTCCCTTGTTAGTCGCTAAATTTTTTGCAACGACCGGTATTGCGACATGGCGTCGTCCAGTCGCTACAACCAATTAGCGATGAAATTTTTAATAATAGCGACTAAACCTTCCGTCGCTAAATGGCTTTTTTTTTGTAGTGATATTCAAACAGTTAGAATGATGCATGAATGACATATACAATGCATGATCGTGTGTTATGCGACATTCACAACCACATACAAGCAAGTGGATCCTTCCAACCTTATTACTCCCACACACGAGGTAATGCGGTTTCTTTCCTATGCGGGCTTAATCCATGGGTTAACGGGGAACCCACAGTGGAAAATCGACAGCATAATATCTCTTATCTAATGCACATTCGTATGAGTTTTGGCTATTATGTATTTAAACACTTCAACCTCATTAAGATGGGCCCACTGGGGCATGAAAGCTTTTTGATGAAAGTCCATTTAATTTGGTTGATTTTGTTCAATATATAATAGCCCACATAGCAAGTATTGTATTAAGGAGCTTGTCACCCAGGGAAAGTATTTATTGCCATTACATGAGCTTTAGTCAAAGGTGATGATACTTTAGGGCTACCCAAGCATGGTCCCTGCTAACGGATCTAACTCATCACGAGTATAACGACCGATCGGGTCTCCATTTAATATTCCATGATGGTACAAGGTTTGGGATGATGATTATCCTTGACACTTCCCTACATTAAGTGAACATAGGGTCGTGCTTCGGGAATACACTGGGGTTAATAGAGGGTGCAAACTAGCGTAGATCTAAGCCTCTAGTATGGATGCAATGCAATTTTGAAAAAAAATAGAATTTTAATTTTAAAACTCAATTATATTTATTAACCAAGACACTTTTGAAGCAAAGTCTCAAAGTCGCCAGTAGAGTCGCCACTATGCGCGTTGGAATTTGCCTACGTTCCCAGAAGGCACGCTTTTAGGGTTCGCATCAGGATCTTGGGTAAAATGAGATATTTTGGAATCTCTTTCCAATAGAATATTGAAAAAGTTCATATAATCCCATGAAACCTTTAGGCACCTTTGAGGTATTTTGGAGTCACCACCCAATTTACAAGAAATTAAAAAAGTTCATCTAACCTCGGAGGTCTAAACCAGAAAGTGGTTCGGAACTTCACTCATATTATTGCCTTGGTTAAGTTATAAGTGAGTTTTTAACAATTAAATTTTCATCTCTTTTCCCACACGTCATGCAAATTAATTTAAGTGCACATCAAGCATTGAAGAGAGCAGTAAAACAATGATAAATAAAATAAATTACAAAAATAAATTAAAAGATAAATTAGGACAAAAATACAATCCCCCAAAATGTAAAATTAAAATAAATAAATAAATGACAAAATTAAATAAATAAACAAGCTTACATAAATCGGGATATTTATTTGGAGTAGGAACGTTGGTTCCTTCATGCATACTTAAAAATGAAAAATTATTTTAGGCATTTAGTGAGAAAAATCGGGATGAGTGATTCCATTTTATGAAAATTAATTCTACTTTTGAAAGTAATATTTTAATTGTTGAAATTAGGACATTGGTCCTATTTTATTAGAAAAAATCCCAACTTATTAATATAAACATTTTTGTAATTTTTAATTAAGCGTGCATAAAATAAATAATTTTATTACTAATTACATGACAAATAAATTAAATAAAGACAAATAACAAAAAATAATACAAATAACAAAAATGATAAATCAACCAAAATAAATGCCTGGATCTCCTCCTTCGCATGCAAATGTGCTCAAATATGATGAAAATAAGTATTAAAACAAAAATAAACACAAGAAAATTAAGGTTAGTAATTAAATCAAGAAAATCAATTAAATACGTAAAATAATAAATAACAAATTAAAATCGATAAAAATGCATTATGAATGATAAATAAATTAAATGGCATATTAAAACAAATAGATTAACACATTAATAGATTAATAATAATAATAATAATAATAATAATAATAATAATAATAATAATAATAATAATAATAATAATAATAAACATATATGATTTGCTCAACTTAAATTAAACTCTCCGATGACATCAATCATTTTCTCTCATCAATAAATATATTAACACTTTGCTCAAAGATTTTAGTTCTGTTAATTAAAAATGATGAGAACACCAACATCTAACTGCCACATTACTAAACTTATTTCTAAAACCATGGATGATTAACTAGGAAGACAATATATAAATATATTCCACTAAAATCTAACTGCCGCATTACTTGCACAAAATTGTTATTACTTACAAAAATGAATACTTATCAAGCAAGACATGCAACTCCGATGAGAATAACTAACAGCAATGAAAAGAATTTTGTGCTATCTCAATTCCTCAGCTGTTAATGCAACAAAAGAAAGTGGCTATTTTTACAACAGTGCAATACAATTCCTTAGAGACGCATAAACACACAAAGAGAAGATACCAAACACAAAAGGAAAAGTATAGATATGCTTAGAAAGAACATATGTCACAAAAATGGAAAAGCATTGTATATGATTTTACAATGGCAGTATGGGCCTGCTTATATGAAGTACAAAAGAAAATAGGACCATGGTAGAGAAATGTAAAAATAAAAAGTAGATGAATCATCAAGACATGGTTTTGATACTGAACTCAACCATCAACCATAGATAGGTAGCAAAATTCTACCATCAATTTAAAATCTCATGCAATGCAACTTCAGAGTTGTATGTTCAATTGGATGCTTCAGGGTAAAAGCAAGTCTAAATTCAATGTGCAAAGCATAAAGCAGGAGAGAATAGAGCAAACAACACTAATTGGAATAGCCAATTACAGGAAAATAAAGAAACCCAGAAAGGAAAACTTCAAAATTTCTTTAACATTTCTTTAGGAGAACTCCAACAGAGCATACGTATCATCTGCCCGTAAACTAAGTAACAGAATTAAAACCCAAAAAGAATGACTCTGCAACAGCTTGCTTGGAAAGTAAAAGGGATGCATCAATCAATCACCAATTACTTTGGGAGTTTAGTTGGGATAGAAATGGATCACAAACACAAGCAATGCAGAGTTCTTTGAATGTTAGAATCTTACCAGAGAACGAGACGGTTGTTGACAGAGGCCGACCAAAGAAAATGAACAAATGGCAGCGAGCGAGGGAGAGAGAGGCAGCGAGGGTGGCAGCGGCGACGACTGGATGGTGGAGAGGCAGAGATGCGGCAAGGTGGAAGGATTCGATAGAGAGAGCTAGAAAGCCGGGAAGAGGGGGGCACAGCAAAGACCCGTTGGGCATTTGTGGGTAGACCCGAACGGGTCACTTTTTATACGGGTCTCATTTGGGCGGGTCTGGATGGGGATATATTTAATTGGGTTGGGTTTGGGTTAATTTTTTTTGGGCGGGTTGGACGGGGTTTTTGGGTCTAGGCCAAGTTTGACAGGTATAATAATAATAATAATAACAACAACAACAACAACAACAATAATAAAAACAATAATATAATAATAATAATAATAATAATAATAATAATAATAATAATAATAACAACAACAACAACAACAACAACAACAACAACAACAAAAAGAAAAGGTAAAAAAAAAGTGAATAAAAAAATGAAATAAAAAGGTTAAGTTTATGACAAATATCACATAAAATAAAAAAAAAACAATAAATTTAAAGATCTACATTTTGATTAAATGATTATAAATAAAAAAATAAAAGTAATACAAAAAATAAATAAGTAAATAAATAAATAAAAATAAATATTAGATCGAGTCTAAAATATTTACTCTCAGATTTCGGATGTAATAGAATGAGAAAAGATGACCGATTTTCTTGCTTTAATCCGCAAAATAAGAATAAAAATAAGAAAAGTTAAAAATTTATTCCAAGAAAGAAAAATACTTAAAAAAATACTGGAAAAAATAAAATTAATTCTCAACAACAAAGAATCGATTTTTTTATTTCAAGGATGATTATTGATTAAAATTGTAAAAAAAATGATGGAAGAAAAGAAAAAATTCCAAATAACAAAGAATTATTTTATTTGTCTCAATAATGATTATGCTTAAGAAATAATGGAAAAAAATAAAATTAATTTTCAAGAACAAAAGATTGATTTCTTTGTCTTAAGGATAATTATTGATTAAAATTATAAAAAAATAATGGAAGAAAAGAAAAAAATTTCAAATAACAAAGAATAATTTTCTTTGTTTCAAGAATGATTATTGATTAAAAATTGATTTTTTTTATTAAGAAATTTATTTGAAGAAGAAGAAAACTCAAGAAAAAAAGTGTAGAGAAAAATTCCTTTGATGAAGAAGAAAAGAAGAAAAAAAAAATTAACCTAAAAGAATTACACCCCCTCCCCCTTTTCTCTCTCCATAATTTTCTATTTATATGAGTAAAAATGGAAAATCTAATTAATTAAGGAAAAAAATTAATATTTTTTATCACATTCCCCTTTTTGGGGTTCAAAAATGGGGATTATCATTAAAAATCCAAAAAAAAATGGTTAAAAGTCAAACAAAATAAAAAAAATCAAAAAAAGGGGCAAAAATGCGTTTTCAGTAGACCAGTGGCTTTGGCGCGCGCCTCCAGCGCTGAGGGTGTCGCTCGCGCGCGGGCGAGCCACTCTCCTGCACGCTAGTGCCCTGTCTGGCACGCACGGAGGCCAGCCCCTCTCGCGTGCCAGCTGCCACAAACGGCCGAATTTTTTTTTTCTTTCTAAATAATAATTTTGGCTAAAATACTATAATTTTTAAACTCTTTTATTTTATTTTATTATTTTTATTATTTTTATTTTTTTGATTTTTATTTCTAAAAAGCAAATTTCACAAGGAAATTATCACTTCCAACTTTTTTGCCCGTGAACAGGCATCTAATGATCATTGGATAACTCTGATTTAAGCTGTCTCGGGATCCGGTGTCTACACTAAGGTTCAATTGCAAATCTACCAGTCCAAACTAATCAAATTCTATGGCCCCCTGTATTGCGACAAGTTAAGTTATCATCCACAGTATCCTTTTGCAGCTCTTATGGGCTTTCTTCATTTTCGAATGGAAAATCATATCATTTGGCCCAAAGAACTTCTTGCATTCATGTGGTATTATTACCACCTTTATTATGTTGCTTTTGAAGTCCACAACAAATAAATAACTTATCACATTAAAGGAATTATTAATGGAACTAGATATAACCCTTTCCAAACAACATTTCTTATCTAGTTCTGTTCCCTTAAGCAATGGAAGACAGCTCTCATTTAAGAAGCAAATAATTGTAGAGCTTCTCATTTATGGGGTCTACGATCAACATTTATCTTCCATAGACCTAATGTTTAGTTGAATGGACGATATAAATTAGTTTCTTTATCTTACTAGTTTAGATTTTTGCCCTATTATCTCAAGGAGGCTTAAGTGAATTTTCATTCTTAGTTTGTTCACAAATGGTCCGATCTTATACACCATCTTTTTGAAAAGAATGGATTTATTCCTAAGGAGATATGGCCCAACTGTAAAAATGATTATATTCCATAGGAATATTATCTTTCAAGTTACTGGGAAGCCTTCAAAAAAGACTATCAGTTTGGATTAATAATAATTCACACATTGGATCATCCCAAATGGGTCCATCTAGTTCATCACGACCTTATTCACTAGGTCCATCTCAATCAAGCCCAATAAGTTCATCACTAGTGAACTCATCTTTTAATCCTTCTATTATGGATTTAGATTCTCAATATCGACCCATAGTTGGATACATTGAACCACAAGATAATAATGAAGATAAAGATGGGTCCATGGAATATATTCCTAACACATTTTCTAATGAAGATCCAAACTTATCTGCATCCCATGAACCATTTCAAAAATAGTGGTTTCTCAGCAAAAGATTGATGGCAGATAATCTTTCTCAAATTTTTATAAAGCTGTGCCTTTTGTAAATAATAACAAAACCAAGTAATAACTGGTAGTTCTCATATGTTATTCCCGTAGAAAGGCAAAGCCTTAAATACAAAAGTAAGACTATTAGTTAGAAGTGTACAAGGAGTCTAACTCCTATCAGATATACACTAAGTATGATAATTACAAGAGAAATAAAAATAAATAAAGATATTTATCCATTAACACCCCCCTCAAGCTGAGCCGACGGACTGCATAAGCGAAGCTTGTCATAATGAGCCTTGAAAGGGGCGTGTGCCAAGGGCTTAGTCATGATATCAGCAATCTGATCAGAACTTTTGATAAAACGAATGTGAACTAAGCCAAGCTTAATTTGATCTCTGATAAATGATAATCGATCTCCACGTGTTTGGTACGATCATGGAAGACTGGATTAGAGCATAAATAAATTGCACTAACATTATCACCAAAGAGTAGCAGGAGTTGATGAGTGACAACCAAGTTCACGAAGTAAGGAGACCAGCCACATGACTTCAGCAGTAGTGTTTGCAAGAGATTTGTACTCACTTTCAGTGGAAGATCGAGCAACCGTAGGTTATTTTTTTGAGGACCATGAAACTAAGTTTGTACCCAAAAAGATCAGATAACCACCAGTGTAGCGCCTGCCATCCGGACACCCTGCCCAATCGCTATCAGAGTAATAGTGAAGAGAAAAATCATAATGCTTTGAGATAAAAAGACCAAGGTAGCGGGTGGCATTCAAATAGCAAAGAAGTCTTTTGCAAGCTTACCAATGGACATCAGTCGCACAATGCATGAATTGAGCAAGCTTATTAACACTGAAGGAGATGTTAGGTCGGGTGAGGGTAATATATTGAAGTGCTCCAATGACTTGTCTATATTCCTTAGCTGATGAGAGAGTTGTGCCCATGAGTTTGCTGAGATTGGGAGAGACAGCCATGGGTGTATGACAGCCTTTAGACTTATCCATGAAGGTTGCTTGAAGCACGTCATCAATATATTTATTTTGAGATAAAGGAAGACCATCAGCAACCTTGGATATTTTAATACCAAGAAAAAAGTGAACATCCCCTAAATCCCGAACCGGAAAAGCCTAGTGAATATGGTCAATGAACCATGAGAGAACGATTGCGCTGGAGCAAGTAACAAGTATGTCATCCACATAAATTAAAACAAAAAGTTTGTTAGTACCTTGCGTGAGAATGAACAAGGAGTGGTCTGCTTAAGAGGAACAAAAACCAAGGCTGAGTAAAAATGCAGACAACCGCTGAAACCAGGCTCGCGGAGCCTGCTTCAAACCATACAGGGAACGGCAAAGCTTACAGACATGGTGAGGATGAGAAGAATCAATAAAACCAACCGGCTGCTCCATGTATAAATCAGTATCCAAAAAACCATGCAAAAAAGCATTAGAGATATCCAATTGGCGAGTGTGCCAATTATTTACAGTAGCAATAGAGAGTATAGTCTGAACAGTTGTAAATTTAACTACGGGAGAAAAGGTCTCCATGTAGTCAATACCAAATTGTTAAGAGTATCCCTTTGCCACCAAGCGAGCCTTGTAACGCTCAACTGACCCATCAGACTTTTGTTTAATTCGGAATATCCATTTATTTCCAAGGACATTTGTGTTTGGTGGCCTAGGAACCAAAGTCTAGGTCTTGTTTTGCAATAAGGCATCAAACTCATATTGCATAGCAACTCTCCATTTCGGGCACTTATTGGCTTGGACAAAAGTTTTTGGTTCTTTGGGCAAAGAGGCGGTGACAACATTGGCTTGGCGGTGGGACATGGTGGAAGGACGGAGGGTCATAGGATGGGTACGGGAAGGGGAAAGGGGTTGGCTGGTTCGGATACTCAGTGAGATCAACCACTAATTGGAGTCCAGAAGGTGAAGAAGGACGAGATGGAAGAGGAGAAGGGAGACCCGCAGGCTGTTGTGAGCTGGGAGAGAAATGGAACTGAGAAGAAGAGGGAGTATGAGACGGTGTGGCTGGAAAAGAGGACTGGGATTGGGAAGGGGGGCTGGAAGGAGAAGAAGAAGTACCTGATGCTGTGTGACCCGAGTGATGAAAGTTAGTCCACTTTACATTCAGCCAGGGAGAGTGCTGCACTACTGCTTGTGATGATTGGTCAATATGACGGAAAGGAAAAATTGTGGAATGAAACTTGACATGTTTGGGAAAGAGGGCTGGTCACGAACATAACGCTTGCGACAGGTAAGGGCTATATGATTTCTATAACCACAAATTTGGCAAGGACATCATAACGGATTTGGAATGAAGAATTGGCAGGTCTTGGACGAAAAGGAGTGGATGAGGGAGTTGGAAGAAGAGGAGAAGAAGGTTAAAGGGTAAGGTTGGCCACTGGTTCAGGAGAGCCTTTAAGAAGAATTTCATGTGCAAGTAAATGACCATGAAGTTCATAAAAACTTACCGGTTCAGGACAAAGGTTAAGAGCTATAATAATAGGATGAAATTCATACCCAATATTGCGGTAGATGATGGCATTGAATTTTGCAGTAGTGATAGGACAACCAGCTGCTCTTAGTTCATCACACAAGGATTTTGCTTTATGAAGAAATTGAGAGATAGAGAGATCATTCTTCTTAAGTTACTGCAATTCAATATGAAGTTGCAACTGTCTGTTTTGGGAAATTGAACCAAAAGCAGAAGCCAAAGCAATCCACAGGGCATAAGAAGAGTCAAGACCAATAACAAGAGGAAACACTTCTTCGGAAAGAGAGGAAATAATCCAGGAAACACAAGGATTTTGCTTTATGAAGAAATTGAGAGACAGAGAGATCATTCTTCTTAAGTTCCTGCAATTCAATATGAAGTTGCAACTATCTGTTTTGGGAAATTGACCCAAAAGCAGAAGCCAAAGCAATCCACACGGCATAAGAAGAGTCAAGACCAATAACAAGAGGAAACACTTATTCGGAAAGACAGGAAATAATCCAGGAAAGAAGCATTTGATCTTTCTTAAACCAAGTT
This sequence comes from Excoecaria cochinchinensis, assembly GCA_947683425.1. Lineage (NCBI taxonomy): Eukaryota > Viridiplantae > Streptophyta > Magnoliopsida > Malpighiales > Euphorbiaceae > Excoecaria > Excoecaria cochinchinensis. Next base: position 10,004,753 of record CANTUQ010000058.1, read on the forward strand.
GCAAATTCCGGATTTGGAATAGAAGTAGTGGGTTCGGTAGCAGAGGGAATGGTTTTTGAGGGAGCAGGAGATGAGCCATCAATGAAACCATGGAGATTTTGGTAGTTAAGTAAAGGAGTGAATTGTGTTTTCAAAGAAAGATAGTTTTTAGAGGTTAATTTAATGGAAAAAGAGTGGGTAGAGGTAACAGCACTTGGGGCAGAAGCAGAGGAGGAAGATGAAGGAATGAGGGCCATGATTAGTTTGCAAAATTTAGGAAGGGCTCTGATACCATGTAAATAATAACAAAACTGTTGTAAATAAAAGCAGAAATATGGAGAGAAAGAATGAGGAGAATATATTCTCTGATAATAATTTGTGTATATTGAATAACTCACAATTAGCCTATTTATAGGCATAAAAAACTAGTAACAGAATTTGATTAGGAATATGTTACTAGTAGACTTAGAGTCTAATTAGAACTTAAGATAGTTATCCAAATAGGAATATTCCACAATAATATTCCACAACACTTCCCCTTGGATGACTATACACTATGAACATGCCTCATTAAAACCTTGCTAAGAAAAACCCAGTGGGATAAAAACTTAGCGAAGGAAAAAGAGTACAATATTCATAGGTACTTCCCCTAAAAAATGAACGAATTATACTAAATCTTTCAATTGACGCATTCCAATATTTTGCACATGTTTCTTGAAAATTGAACTTGGGAAGGTCTTTGTGAACAAATCTGCTGGATTGTCACTTGAACGAACTTTGCAAACATCAATTTGTCCTTCCTTTATAAGTTCATGGGTGTAAAAGAACTTTGGTGAGATATGTTTGGTTCTATCTCCTTTGATATAGCCACTTTTGAGTTGTGAAATACATGCTGCATTATCTTCATGCAACTTTGTTGGCTTGTTCTCTATCACTAACCCACTTGCTCCTTTAATGTATTGGGTCATGGATCTCAACCATACACATTCACGACCCGCTTCATGAATAGCTAATATTTCTGAATGATTTGAGGAAGTAGTAGTGATTGTTTGCTTCACAGATCGCCAAGAAATAGCAGTGTCACCATATGTGAACACATAACCTGTTTGTGATCGAGCTTTATGAGGATCTGATAGATATCCAGCATCAGCATAACCTGCCAATTCTGACTTTACTCCTTTCGAAAAAAATAAACCCATGTCAGAAGTGCCACGAAGATAACGTAAAACATGTTTTACACCATTCCAATGTCTTCGAGTTGGTGCAGAACTAAATCTTGCTAGCAAATTAACTGCAAAAGCTATATCAGGTCTAGTGCTATTTGCAAGATATAAAAAGTGCACCTATTGCACTAAGATATGGTACTTCAGGACCAAGAATATCTTCGTTATCTTCTTGTGGACGAAAAGGATCTTTCTTAACATCAAGAGAACGAACAACCATTGGGATACTCAATGGATAGGAGTTATCCATATAAAATTGTTTCAAGATTTTCTCTATATAGGATGATTGATGTACAAGAATTCCTTTTGGCAAATATTCAACTTGAAACCCAAGACAAAATTTTGTTTTTCCTAGATCTTTCATTTCAAACTCCTTTTTCAAAAATTCTGCAGTAATAGAGATCTCTTCTGGAGTCCCTACTATGTTCAAGTCATCTACATAAACTGCAACTATAGCAAATCCAGAATTTATCTTCTTGATAAAAATGAATGGACAAATGGAATTATTCTCGTATCCATTTTTCACCAAGTATTCACTTAGGCGATTGTACCACATACGTCCAGATTGCTTTAATCCATACAAAGATCTTTGGAGTTTAATTGAATACATTTGTCGGGGTTTTGAATTACATGCTTCAGGAATCTTAAATCCTTCAGGGATTTTCATATATATATATCATTATCTAATGATCCATATAAGTAAGCTGTTACCACATCCATTAGATGTATATCAAGCCCTTCAGAGGCTGCCAAACCAATCAAAAATCTGAACGTGATTGCGTCCATGACAGGAGAATATGTTTCTTCATAATCTATACCGGGTCTTTGTGAGAAACCTTGTGCAACAAGTCGTGCTTTATATCTCACAATTTCATTTAACTCATTTCTCTTACGAACAAAGACCCATTTATATCCAACAGGTTTGACATCTTCTGGTGTCTGGACTACTGGTCCAAAAACTTTACGCTTAGCTAATAAATCTAGCTCAGCTTGAATTGCTTCTTTCCATTTGAGCCAATCACTTCGATGTCGACATTCTTCTACAGTTTGAGGCTCAAGCTCATTATCATTGATTATCTTAGAAGCAACTGCATATGCAAACACATTATCAACAACTATGTCTTTTCTATCCCACATATTTCCATATTTTAATGAGATCTCATAATTTTCCGGTACCGGAACCACTTCTGGGGTTACTTCTTTGGAAATATGAAGTTGTTGATCTATGTTATTTTTATTCTCTTCTGAAGAATCATTTTCAATATTTTTTAGTTCCCTTTTCTTTTGAGGAACAATATCTTTTGCACCAATAGGTCTACCACGCTTCTGGCGTATGTTAGATTCAGAGGCTACCATACTTGCTGGGAGTCCTGCAGGGACAATTAATCTTGTAGGTACATTGGCAGCATGAACATGAGATTTTGAGACCTTTTGGGTGTCTGTAAAAATATCTGGCAATTGATTTGCAGCATTCTGCAAATTTATTATTCTTTGAACTTCAAGTTCACATTGATTTGTGCGTATATCATAATTGGACAAGGTTGGAGTATTCCAACTAATTTCTTGTGCTTTTAGCCCTTTACCTTTATCTTCCCCTAATTGAGGGAAAACTGATTCATCAAATTGACAATCTAAAAATCTTGCTCTAAAAAGATCACCAGTTAAAGGTTCTAGATACCTAATGATAGATGGAGAATCAAAACCAACATAAATACCAAGACGTCATTGGGGACCCATTTTAGTTCGTTAAGGAGGAGCAATGGGAACATAAACAGCACAACCAAATGTTCTAAGATGAGATATATTGGGTTGCTGATCAAAAACAAGTTGTAAAGGTGAAAACTTGTGATATGTGGATGGTCGTATGCGAACTAAAGATGCAGCATGAACAATTGCATATCCCTAAGCAGATGCAGGAAGTTGTGACTTCATAAGCATAGGTCTAGCAATTAATTGTAATCGCTTAATAAAAGATTCAGCTAAACCATTTTGAGTATGAACATGTGCAACGGAATGCTCGACACTAATTCCAATTGACATACAAAAATCATAAAATGCTTTTGAAGAAAACTCACATGCATTATCTAAATGAACTGTTTTGATAGGATGATCAGGAAAACTAGACCTTAACTTTATAATTTGAGCAAGAAATTTAGCAAAAGCAATATTTCGAGTAGAAAGTAAACATACATGTGACCATCGAGTTGAAGCATCAATTAAAACCATGAAATATCGAAATGGTCCGCAAGATGGATGAATTGGGCCACAAATGTCTCCATGTATCCTTTGAAGAAAAACAGGAGACTCCAAATGTAATTTGGAGGGTGAAGGTCTTACAATCAATTTACCTTTTGCACAAGAACTACAAGAAAAATCATTAGATAAAAGAATTTTCTGATCCTTTAATCCATGTCCATTTGTATTTTCGATAATACGTCGCATCATGGTTGAACCTGGATGACCAAGACGATCATGCCAAAGTATAAAATTTTTAGGATCCGAGCACTTCCAGTGCATATAATTAGATTCAACCATCTTTATTTTAGTAAAATACAATCCAGTTGAAAGACTTGGAAACTTCTCTAATATGAACTTCTGGTTCAATTTTATGGAAGTTATATATAGATATTCCATAGTTCCCTCATTTGTGGTTTCAATATGATAACCATTGCAACGTATATCTTTAAAACTTAGTAGATTTCTTCGGGATCTACTAGAATATAACGCTTATCAATGTATAATGGTGTTCCATTTGGAAACATAAGATGGACTCTTCCGGAGCCTTCAATTACATTTGTTGAACCAGATATTGTATTAACATTAATTTCAGCTAATGTTAATTGCAAGAAATACTTTTTATTACGAAGAATAGTGTGAGTTGAGCCACTGTCCACTAAACATATGTCGTCCTCCATAACATCAAGTATATATGGAATTATCTAATAACACAAAACACCATTTAATAATAAGAAGAAAAATGATAACAAATAAAAAGATACTTTAAAAATTAAGAAGTAATCTTTATTGAAATTGCAAAAATGCATAACAAGAATAAAACTATTTTAATAGTTGACATTTCCATCGCCAATCAAATGATCAATTTTGCCACTATCATCCTCAAAAAAATCAGAAACATCAAAATCAACATCTAAAGGAAATTCTTTATCATTAGCAGAATCAACAGGTTCTGAGAAATTTACTTCAGCATTTTTTCCTTTTTCCTTTAATGATGCCTTGTAAAGATCAACTAAATGTTTAGGAGTGCGACATATACGGGACCAATGACCTTTAGTTCCACATCTAAAACAAACATTGTCATTGTTTTGCATTTTCTTTTCAGTGGTCTCCTCACCTTTGACCCATTTCTTATTAGTACCTTTATTTTCAGTATTTGGGGAAAAATTAAAACCATTTCTTCTTCCACGACCACGACCCCTTTTTCCCCGACCTCTTCCACTGCCTTGAGAAAATGCCACATTAACTTCAGGTAATGGGGATGATCCAGTTGAATGGGATTGGTGGTTTTTCATCAAAAGCTCATTGTTTTGTTCAGCCACTAGTAAACAAGAGATTAGCTCAGAATATTTTTTGAATCTACGCTCTCGATATTGCTGCTGCAGGAGCACATTCGAGGGATGAAAAGTTGAATATGTTTTTTCTAACATATCCTCATCAGTAATATTCTCTCCACATAATTTTAATTGTGAGCTAATCTTAAATAAAGCTGAATTGTATTCACTAACAGTTTTATAATCTTGCAAACGTAAGTGTATCCATTCATATCGAGCTTTAGGAAGAATCACAGTTTTTTGGTGTTCATATCTCTCCCTTAAATTTTTCCAAAGGACTAATGGGTCTTTAACAGTGAGATATTCAGTTTTCAATTCCTCATGTAAATGGTGTCGAAGGAAAATCATTGCTTTAGCGCGATCCTGCAGGGATGCGGTATTTCCTTCTTTTATTGAATCTCCAAGATTCATAGCATTCAAATGAATTTCAGCATCAAGTACCCATGACAGATAATTTCTTCCAGAAATATCAAGGGCGATAAATTCAAGTTTCGTAAGATTTGACATTACACGTTCAATCTTGTAAATTAAAACTCTTGATTCCTTCGAGCCGGGTTGTCGTAAACCACCGACTTCCAATAATCAATTGAGACTATCGTGCTGATAACGTATTGTAAATAAATGTAAATAAAAGCAGAAATATGGAGAGAAAGAATGAGGAGAATATATTCTCTGATAATAATTTGTGTGTATTGAATAACTCACAATTAGCCTATTTATAGGCATAAAAAACTAGTAACAGAATTTGATTAGAAATATGATACTAGTAGACTTAGAGTCTAATTAGAACTTAAAATAGTTATCCAAATAGGAATATTCCACAATAATATTCCACAACAAAAACCAAGTAATAACTGGTAGTTCTCATATGTTATTCCCGTAGAAAGGCAAAGCCTTAAATACAAAAGTAAGACTATTAGTTAGAAGTGTACAAGGACTCTAACTCCTATCAGATATACACTAAGCATGATAATTACAAGAGAAATAAAAATAAATAAAGATTTTATCCATTAACACATTTATCTTTATAAGTGTTGTATTTTTCATCTTTTGTAAAAGCTGTCTCCCATTTTGTTAAAGCTTGAGTAGGCTTTTGTATTATTATTTTTGTTTATTTGTATCACGTGAAGGTTTTCTTTGCTTTTCTTCTCTATTTAAGGAGCGAGTCTTAAGTGAAGAGGCAGAACCCAGTTTATAGACACTGCCCTCAGTTTGATAAATAAAATGTTTGCTTAAATTATTCCTTCTCTTCTCTAATCAAAGTTTGAAATCATATGGTTTCTTTATTCTTTTAACTGGTTCATGATCCTCAAAAAGATAAAAACTATGGATAGATATAAGGTTACTAGAGTGGATAGCTCTTTTGTTGATAGCCTTGATATGGCTTTTATTCTTGAGCATGTCCTGATGTATTTTTGTGTTTATCCATGGTTTCTCCCTTATTTGCCATTTTACCATATCACCGGAAAAGCTTTCAACGCGTATATCACAAGTGTGCTTATGTGGATTGATAATTCTAAATAACAAATTAAAATTTGACATATGGCATTTACCAAAATGGTCTCATCTTTCTTCTTCCTTTATTCCTTTTCTTTTAATTGATTCTTTTGGCAACCATTGCTGCAACTCATTATCAACAAAATATTGCACCAGAAAACCTGACATCATTTACCCGAATATCTCCTCTCTCAAGTGCCCTAATAGTCTCTCCTACGTCCACCAAACTTGCCTCATCATCAACAAAGTCATCCCAGCCATCTGGTCTTCTTTCCTCATAAACCACCTCACATTGCTTTTCCACTTATTACTTGTCTCACCATCTATGCCAGATCTCCTTGGTTTCTTTTCTTTTTTTTCTTTTGTTATATTATAATTAGCCTTATTATTTTGTAATATTGCATCTGTAAAGGAACAAAAATTTTTAGAATTGGTGGGTTGAGTTGCATGATTCAGTGGCAATGCATGTGTAATATTAAGTACCCATTTTTTAAAGTGCTCAGTGGTTCTTAAGATTTGATTTTTGAATGCTAAAAATCCAAATTTTACAGTAAAAGGCATTTTTTTTCAATTTTTTTCCTTTTCCTCTCTCTCATATTACACAAAAGAAATAAATTGAATTTATTAAATTCAAACATTGTGAGATTTTTTCCTTCCCTTTATAATTTTTTGAATTTCTCTCTTTGAATTTTGTCTTTACTTGCTCCTTTTTGCATTATTTACTACTAAAAAAATGGTTACTTCTTCTTCTTCTTAGTTGTATTTGGTTTATTAGAATGGAAAAAAAATGAGATGGAAACAAATAATTTTATTTTTTCTATTTCTAAGGCTCGTCACACTCCTTAGGTGCTTGAAGCAAATTCTCTGTTAACATATCAACAAATTTTATGCCTTGCACATCATCAGATGGATGTTTATTATGTATGTTTTAGTTGAGTTTGAATGTCTATTTGGGACACATTTTAATTAAAGGGTTGTGATGATATACACACGCAAGTTTGATATACACACGCAAGTTTGAGGGGTTTTTTTTTGGCATATTAGGCCTAAATAAAACTGAATTATTTTTATTGTTATTAATTTAGACGAAAATAATTTTGATTATAAAATATAATTTTTGATACATACATCAATTTTTATTAAAAAAAAAAGTCAACAATATCATAAAACATGAATATATATTTGTAGGTAAATTGAAATTCAAGAAAACCACAATAATTAATAACCATTCATTACATATGTGATGATAAAAAAAAAAGTCTTACACTGAATTAAAGAATGGAATTAATTTTTGTTTGCTAACCTTAAGCTATTTGCACCTATCATCAATACAATTATTTTAAACAAGTTCTAGAACATGGTGCAACATGCTTTATAATTGTAAAATTCCTTTTAAATACAATTAAAAGTTCTATTAATAGTTTCACCCGACTTCAAAATTTTAGAGACAATGATACAATTTTTTCAAGTGGTGTGGGCAAGAATATGTAAAAGAAAAAAGAAAAAAAACTACATACTTGTAACTCTAATTGTCACTACAAGAAAAATAGCATTTTCCGACGGAAATTCCCGACGGAAAATAAGGAATTTCCGTCGGGAAACTAAATTGCCGACGGAAATTCATTCCGTCGGCAATTTAGTCGTAGGCAAATTTCCCGACGGAAATTTTTTCCGTCGGGAATTACCGACGGAAAATCAATTTCCGTCGGCAAATTTCCCGATGGAAATTAAATTTCCGTCGGTAATTACCGACGGAAAATGATTTTCCGTCGGTAATTACCGACGGAAATTTAATTTCCGTCGGGAAATTTTACAAATTAAAAAAAAAATTAATAATAACAATACAATTAACATAAATAAATAATAATAATAACAATACAAATTATAAATAAATAATAATAATAACAATACAATTAACATAAATAAATAATAATAATAACAATACAAATTATAAATAAATAATAATAATAACAATACAATTAACATAAATAAATAATAAAAATAACAATACAAATTATAAATAAATAATAATAATAACAATACAAATAACATAAATAAATAATAATAATAACAATACAAATTATAAATAAATAATAATAATAACAATACAAATTAACATAATAATAATAACATGTTGAATAATAATAATAATAATTTAATAATAATAATATGTTGAATAATAATAATAACTAAAATTAACACTAATTAACAATAATAATCATAATATGAAAAATTCTATTAATAAATTTAATAACAATAAAGTTTTAAGAAATATAAATTTAAACAATAATTAAAATTTACCAATATTCATCTAACGTAAATAAAATAATAATAATATTAATATTAATAATAATTCTTATTATACCCAATTAGCATACCCAATTAACAATAATAATAATAATAATAATAATAATAATAATAATAAATAAAAGAGAGAGGCAGATCTGTACTTGGCGCCGGAGGAGGAGGAGAGGTGGTCGGCGGCGACTGGGCAGAGGGCAGAAACGGGGAGAGGAGAGGGAGGAGAGAGAAAGAGAGAGAGAGAGAGAGAGAGAAAGAGAGAAGGGTAGGAGGAGCGGGAAAAGAGGGAGGGAGGGGAGGGAGGGGAGGCCGATCGGCGCCGGAGGGAGGGGGAGGGGCGGTGGTCGGCGGCGACTGGGCAGAAACGGGGAGAGGAGAGGGAGGAGAGAGAAAGAGAGAGAGAGAGAGAAAGAGAGAAGGGAAGGAGGAGCGGGAAAAGAGGGAGGGAGGGGAGGGAGGGTGCGCCGATCGGCGCCGGAGGGAGGGGGAGGGGCGGTGGTCGGCGGCGGCTGGGCAGAGGGAGGAGAGACGGGGCGAGGAGAGGGAGGAGAGAGAAAGAGAGAGAAGAGAGAGAGAGAGAGAGAGAGAGAAAAGAGGGAAATTAAATTTAATTTAATTTAACTTTAGCGACGGAAAGCGTCTTCCGTCGCTAAAAAAAGAGAGGGAATGGAAATTTTTTATCTTTAGCGACGGAAAGGATATTCCGTCGCTAAAAAGAGAGGGAAATTAAATTTTTTTATCTTTAACGACGGAAAGCATATTCCGTCGCTAAAAATAGCGATGGAATATTCAAACCGTCGCTAATTTTAGCGACGGTTTTTTACCCCGTCGCTATTTTAGCCACGGATTTTTATTCCATCGCTAAAAATATAATTAAGTTTTTTTTTATTTTTTTCAGCGACGGAAAAGAATTTCCGTCGCTATTTTTAGCGACGGTTCCTAAAAACCGTCGCAAATATTGGTCGGCAATTTTGGTGGGAAATCATGGCGCCATTTTTAGCAACGGATTTTATTGTCCGTCGTTATTTGCCAACGGAAATTAAATTCCGTCGCTAATTAGCGACGGAAATTAAATTCCGTCGCTATTTAGCGACGGAAATGACTCCGTCGCTAATTTATCATTTTCTTGTAGTGTGTACTAATCCAGCATCTTTGGTCCTTTCATAAACATGAAGCATATCACATGTATTTTATATCTATTTTAATTAATTAATACATTGCAAGTCACTATTTCCAATATACTATCTATATAAGCAAAATGAACTTGATCCCTAACCATACTTCTATCTATAAGCATATTTCTCCTCCTATAATGCTTTTTTCTTATATTTTCCATTTGAATTATTATCATAAATAGCAACCACATCATATGCAAATGACATACCCTTATGATTATGTAGAACATAACAATTTTTTTGATCCACATCTACTCAAAAAATCATTAATTGAGAAGTATTTAGTGCAAAATGAAGCAAGTAGAAAAATAGAGAGCAAAAATTGCACAAAAGTACATACCATCAATAGCTAATAATCTGGTAAAAAGAAAATTAGTAGCAAGTACAAATTTCGAGTATAATGAAATCTTTGAACTATAGAAGCCAAATAAAAATACTTCTGGAGATATCTAATAACCATGAAAAATATCTGAAATTCTACAATCGGAATTGGTGAAATGCTGGAATCCATAAAAATTATTCAATAGGCTCTGGAAGGAATTTTAGAGGGCCTTATGAGAATTTAAAAGTCTGCCATTTTGATAGAGAAAAGAATTCGGAATGGAACGATTTTGAATATCAATTCATTAGTAAAAAAACCTCTCATACTTTTGAATTATCGAAACAAAAACTTTATATCCAATTAGTGGATAGCTATCAATATTAGCTGAGGACTAGTGCCAGAAAATAATAAAAGGCAGGACAGAATGTATTTTTAATATTTTAAAAAGCAGAGTATTCATTAAATAAACAATTGCTCTTTTAAAACGGTGCATTTTTTTTTCTATATTACAGTAGAATTTCATTGCTCCATGAAGCAAGTTATTTGATATGACATTGTAAGAGATATGTCCTCATGTTATGGCCCATATTTTATGTAAGCCCACGTTAAGTTTGGTTTAGTTTTTTTTTAAATTTAATAATATATTAAATTTTGACTGTTAATTTAGTATTTAATAGACATACAAAATTTAATGTTAACAGATATATAAATTAGTCATCTCTCCACCCTAACTAAGTACGCAAACAAAATAAAATACAAAAAATAATACATATTTGGCTATCTATCAAATTATTTGCTATAGAAAGAAGGCTAAGGAAGACAAACTAATTTATAAAGTTCGTGATTGTTGAAAACTCTCTCTACATCATGTCGAATTCCGCTCAAAATAAGTGATTTATTCACTTTTTCTATGTGGTTATTATTATATTTAAAATTTTAATGAGCATGAATGATCTATGTGTTGATATTTGAATATTAAGTATTAAAATTTACATGTGATACTAGAGTGTCAGATTTTGAATAGATAATAATTTTTAGATTATGATTTGATGATTGTAAAAATTATGATGTTTATGAAAATTATGACTTTAGGATTTTATTTAAAGAATATTGTTTTCCTAATTTAAAAAAAAATTATTATTATTATTCCCGAATATTGTTTTGGAAGAATAAAGAAAATTGTTACCATACTATTTTTTCTTTCTTTTTCTTTCTTCCAGCTATATATATATATATGTATATATACATATATATATATTTCTTTCTTCCAGCTATATATATATATATATATATGTATATATACATATATATATATATATACATATATATATATATATATACATATATACATATACATATACATATACATATACATATACATATACATACATATACATATACATATACATATACATATACATATACATATACATATATATATATATATATATATATATATATATATATATATATATATGCACACATATATACATATATACATGTATATATACATATATATGTAGATACATACATACATATGTATGTATGTATCTACATACATACATATGTATGTATATATACATACATATGTATGTATATATACATACATATGTATGTATATGTATATATACATACATATGTATGTATATGTATACATATATATATATGTATATACATGTTAGTGGTTATGCCCTAGGCCAAGCATTTGGACCTTGATGTAATCATTACTTTTTCATTTATATAATGGTTTTCTTCGCATTGATATTATTGGCATGTTACATTATTGTAATGTTTATGAATAACAATGTTATTCATGTTGTCTCTAGTCATTTATCAATAAAGGGCATAAAGATAAATTAAGACTAGTATAGATTTGCATTGATAATCATGGGATGATTATATATGTTGATATAAATCAAATCTATATGTACTTGCTAGAGAACAAAGTACTGGATAGACCCACTATAAGATCACTTCATGGGTTAATGTCATAAGTGATCTTATAATAGATATATTATTGAATCCTTTGACCTGAGGTTATCATAGTTTCCTACATAAGGATCATTATGTTTTGACATAATCAAACGTTATCTTTAATAGGATAATTATAAAGTTTATGATCGGACATAATGAGAATTATGAGGAGGAAAGTGAATAATCAAGATGGAATTTGTCCCTCTCTTATGAGAGAGATATCTATTGGGCCCCTCGATAAGTAGGACTGTAAAATGCATGGCCGTGCTCGAATGAATTGATAGTGTCATCAATGTCATTTGAATTTATCAGTCTACTTGGTCATCGAGAAATTATATGTTTGAACAATTTAAGTTTGACATGGACCATGACTTATGTTCAAACAAGATATCGTGTGACAAAAGGATAATAACATGTTCTATTGCAAGGTTAAAATCGGACTAACGATATTTATATTATTTGGGTAGTCATAATGTCTTGCTAGAGACCAATTATGACTTGTGGACTTTTATGGGATTAGGCCCACTGCCAACATAATATAAACCTATTGGGTCACACACCAAGAGCAAAATGAACAGAATGGATTTTATTGGGTTATTTCGGAATATAATATAAATATAGGTATTTATATTTAATTTCGAAATTACATATTTATATATATATATATTTATGCATATAAATATCTCTTGTTTTGAATATGAGATAATAATATGTATTAATATATTATTTCTTATTATTTTGAATAATAAATAAATAAATAAATAAATATATATATATATAAATATATGTATATATATATTATATCTTAATTTTGAATTAAGAGATAATATCCTCATTTATCGTTTCCTAAGAGGAAAAGGATTTGGAATATATATATACAATTATATATGGGATATATGTAGTAAAGGAGTTTAACCCTAAATAAAACACTAATCACGTTATTAAGAATAACAAGGATTAGTGTGGCGGCAATCTTTTTTCCTTGTAAAAAGAAAGAAAAGAAAACAGAGCCAATTTTCATCTTTGAGAAAGAAAGAAAAGAAAACAGAGCCAGCTTTCTTCCTTGAGAAAGAAAGAAAAGAAATCCATTCGCATTCAAGGGAGCTAGCACCCCTGCGACTACTGTGCATTTGTTCGTGCGTGTGGATACCGATAGAGGACGTTCGTGTAAAGACAGCGTCTTCAGTCCGATCTAAAGAGTTATTTCGTTCAAAAGGTCAGTTAATCTTTATCTCTTCCTTTTTGAATCAATCGAAAATACTTGGATCCTGTTTCGGGTTTCGAATTTTCCACTGCGTTTAATGTGATTTAATTCCGTTGAAACCCAACAATACATACATATATGTATATATATACATATATATATATATATATATATACATATATATATATATATATATACATATATGTATATATATATATATATATACATATATGTATATATATATATAAATAATAGTATGATTAAAATTAATTTGTTAGTCACCGAAGTGGTCAAATTAATTTTGAATGTGTGGTCATATAATTTATGTTTTCCTTTATGAAATGCTATTAAGAAAAATTTGTTAGTTGATAGAAATTAAGGACTTTACCTAAAGGTAAATCGATGTTCTACAACTAATAAATATAAAAAGGAAAAATTGGTATAGTCTTGTCACATATATATGGTTATCTAAATATGTTATATGTATTTGGTGAAGTTTATTTAATTTTTTTATAAAGTTTAAATGGCATTCTAATAGTGATGATATGTATCGTTGAGTTTACCTAAAGGAAACTTGCAATATATTTAATGTATGTGCTTCATGTCTGAATATGTTAATTAGTGAGCGTATATGCTGGCAGTTATTAGCCTTCGCTCTCAAGCTTCTTCTGCTACCTTGTTCATTGGTGTGAATTTATCTGAATAGAGCAAACAAGTCACTTTCCATTTAGGTGCTTTGGATTTTGACTTGGCTCTATTAGAGGATAAGCCTACTGACTTTAATGATATTAGGATAGAGGCTGAAAAGGCACACCGTAAGGCATAGACAAGGTCTAACAGGTTATGTTTGAATTTTAAGCGAATGACAATTGCCAGCAACATTAAGTCTACTCTTTCTAGCACTGAAAATTAGAATGTTAAAGATTTTCTTAAGCTTATGGAAGATAAGTTTTGTTCTGCTGATAAGGCACTTGCAGGGACACTTATGGATGAACTCATGACCATGAAGTTTGATGGGTCAAAGAGTAGGCAACAACATGTCTTTGATATGACTAATATTGCAACAATACTTAAGACATTGGGTATAACTGTGGAAGACTCGTTCTTAGTGCAGTTTATCATGAACTCATTTTCTACTTAATATGGACTATTCCAGATCAATTATAACATATTAAAAGATAAGTGAAATATTGTTAAACTGTCCAGTAAACTTATTCAAAAGCAAGCGAGATTAAAAAAAAATAAAGAGTTCATTTTATTAACCTAGTGGGTTAAGGAGCTGGAAAGAAACTCAAATCAAAGGCCAAGAATTTTAAGAAGAAAGAACTTGCTAAAGTTTCACAGGTTGCTGCTGATGAAAGGGAGAGACAAAAGTTAGATAAATGCCACTTCTAAAAGAGAGAATAACATTATCATAAAGATTACTTAAAATGTAACGCTTGGTTCGAAAAGAAAAGTATACATTATGTTTTTATATGGTTTGAATCAAAGTTGTCTGAAGTTTCTTCTAATACTTGGTGGTTTAATTCTAGTACCACTATTCATATTTCCAATGTTATATAGCTATTTTTTACAATCCAAATCATAAGCCCAATTAACAACTTCCAATTTATGAAGAACCGAATGAAGGCTCCAATTGGAGGTGCAGGGACTTATAGGTTGATATTAGGTACTGGGCATCACTTGGATCTAATGAACACTCTTTATGTACCTTTAATTCTAGAAATTTATTTTATGTTTCTATACGTGATGCTAGTGGATATACTTTTAAGGTTGGATATGATTTTTTCAATTTATATAAGAATAATTCCTTTATTGGTTATGGAATGTTTATAGATGGTTTATATAAATTGAAACTTGAGGATTTTTTTCCTGAATTCCTTTTATTATTAATCATTGGAATGAAACGTAGTTTGGTGAATGAACATTCTGCTTAATTATGGCATAAACGTTTGGGTCATATATCCAAAGAAAGGTTAGAAAGATTAGTAAAGAATGAGATTCTACCGAATTTAGATTTTACTGATCTTAGCTTATGTGTGGAATGCATTGAGGGCAAACAAACCAAACATAGTAAGAAAGGAGCCACAAGAAGCAGTCAGCTTATTGAAATAATACATATCAACATTTGTGGATTTTTTGACACTCTGCCTTTTAATGGAGAAAAATACTTCATCACCTTTATAGATGATATTTCATGGTATGGATATATTTATTTGCTGCATGAAAAATCTCAAGCTGTAAATGCCCTTGAGGTGTATGTAAAGGAGGTTGAGAGGTAATTAGATAGAAAAGTAAAAATTATAAGATCTAATAAAGGTGGTGAGTATTATAAAAAGTATGATGAATCTGGACAATATCCTAGTCCATTTGCTAAGTTCCTCAAAATTCATGGCATCTATGCACATCACACCTCAATAGAATAGTGTGGCAAAAAGCCAAAATAGAATATTAATGGATATGGTTATGAGTTTGATGAATAATTCCTTACTACCCAAAAGTTTGTATATGTATGCACTTAGAACTGCTATGTATCTATTAAATAGAGTTTCTAGTAAGACAGTTCCTGAAACTCCTTTTGAGTTATGGATTAGAAGAAAATCTAGTTTAAGACACTTGCATGTTTACTGTTGTCAGTAGAAGCATGAATTTATAATCCACCTGAAAGAAAACTGGATTCTCGAATAGTTGGTAGTTAGTTTATTGGTTACCCAGAGAAATCCAAGGGGTATAGGTTTTATTGTCCAAACCACAGTTCTTAATGCGAAATTTTACGAGAATGATGATATTAGTAGGAGTGCTGAAAATCAAGTTATGGATATCAATGAAATAAAGGTTGATATCCCATAAACGTTTTTAAACCTACAACCACAATAAATGTTGTTCATATTTTAGAAAATCAAAATAATCAAGAACAACATTTAGATAATGAAGAAGCATCCCATGAAGAACCTAACTTCCCACCAGCTCATGCAAATGATCTAGTTGGTATAGCTTTAAATAAACTTGTAAGCGTTAAAAGGTCGTCTATTTCTGATGATTATGTGATTTATTTACAAGAGTTAGATTTAAATTATGGCATTAATAATGATCTTACTTCATTTTGACAAGCCATAGGTAGCGATAAGTCTAAAAAATAGATTAATGCGATGAAAAAAAAGTTAAAATCAAAACAATGTCTGTGATCTTGTAAACTTGCCAGAAGGTTCTAAATGAGTTGGCTGTAAATGGTTTTTTTAAGACCAAACGCGACTCGAAAGGCAATGTTGAAAGATATAAAAATTGACTCGTTGCCAAAGGTTATACTTAGAAAGACGGCATTGATTATAAGGAGACTTTTTCATCTGTTTCAAAGAAAGATTTATTGAGAATAATTTTAGCATTAGTGGCTTAATTTGATTTAGAGCTACATCAGATAGATGTGAAAACAGCCTTTTTGAAAATGGATCTTGCGAAAAAAGTTTATATAGACCAACTTAAAGGTTTTTTTATTAAATGTAAAGAAAGTATAGTGTGTAAATTGAAGAAGTCGATATATGGACTTAAACAATCTTCTAGGCCATGGTATATTAAGTTCAATAAAACCATTACTTTTTTCGATTATGAGAAAACCACTGTTGATTGGTATATTTATTGGAAGACCGGGGAGAGTAGGTTTATATTTCTAGTTTTATATGTTGATAACATTTTGCTTGCTACTAATGACTTGGATTTATTGCATAAGACTAAATAATTTCTTTTTAAGAGCTTTGAAATGAAAGATATGGGAGAGGCATCCCATGTGATTTGAATTTTAATATTCTATAAGAGATTAAAAGGCTTATTAAGATTGTCTCAGAAAGCCTATATCGAGAAAATTCTTGAGAAATTTAACATGAGCAAGTACTTAGCAGGTTTAGTCCCTATTCAAAAGGGAGCCAAATTTAGTCTTATGTAATGTCCAAAGAATGATGTGGAATGCAAGAAAATGGAAACAATTCCATATGATTCTATTGTGGGCAGTTTGATGTACCTACAAACCTATAGTAGACTCAACATTAGTTTTACGGTAAGGATGCTAGGTAGATATGAAAGTAATCATAGTATTGATCATTAGAAAACTGTAAAGAAAGTGTTGAAATACCTTCAAGGAACAAATGATTACATGTTCATTTATAAGAGGTCTAATCATTTAGAAGTAATTGGATATTCAAATTCAGATTTTTCTGGATGTGTTCATAGTAGAAAATGAATGTTTAGCTATTTGTTCCTATTAGGTGAATGAGCAATCTTATGAAAAAGTATCAAACAGTCTATCATTGCTTCATTTACTATGGAAGCAAAATTTGTAGCTTGTTATGAGACTACAATTTATGCATTATGGCTATGGAACTTTATATCAAGGCTTGGGGTTGTCGACACAGTAAGCTAGCTGTTAAAAATTTATTATGATAATTCTACAATAGTTTTCTTGTCTAAAAATGACAAATACTTCAAAGGTGCAAAATATATAGAATTAAAGTATTTTGTTGTTAAAGAGTATATTCAGAAATAAAGAGTGTATATAGAACATATTAAGATGGATCTCATTGTAGCAGATCATTTAACTAAGGGTTTATAACCAAAAACATTCAAAGAACATGTGCTTAGGATGGGTCTTGATTGTATTGATGATTGATAATGATGTTTGATGATGATGTTTTAACACTCTTGAGCTCAATAATGATATCTTTCTAAATTTTACATTTCTTATTCATTATATTTATGTATACATTATTGTTTGAATAAGAAATTTGTATGTATTTTTATAATAAGTTGTATGTTGTTTATATGCAACTTATGAACCTTACTTAATAAGTTTTTAATGTAGTGGTATATGAAAGCCAGTATACGACTTGTCACACCCCAAAGTGGCCCTAGAAGAATTACAGAGTTTTGTTCGAAAAAGGTAAGTTTATGTGCGAGAGTTTTGTCGCGAGCGTGAACAGTGTCGCGGGCACGACAGAGCCCTCCAGCGGTTTCCGAACTTCAGCTGGTTGGTGCGAGCGTGAGCGTTCTGTCACGAGCGTGAGAAGTGTCGCGAGCGCGACAGAACCCCCTCGCGAGATGTGTGCATAAGTGGGACTAAGAGACTTGGAGTTGTATGGAGTTGACACATGGTATCATAGAAGAGTGACAAGTGTTATCGTAGAAGAGTGACAAGAGGCGACATAAGAGTTTGACAAGTGGCATTGTAGGAGTGTGCCAAGTGTCATGGTAGGGAAGTGACACATGGCTACAAGAGAGAGTGACATGTGGCATGGGACTTTTAAATTGAGATGGATTAATGAAGGGTAAGTGACATTAAGTGAGATTTGTTGGCATTTATAATGGTAATTGAATTTGGATGAGGGTTGACTAGTTGTTTTGGTTCTTATTCCCGTTGGTTTCCTTGTGGCCTTGGGTTTTTGCTTTTCTTTTCTTTTTCTTTGGTCTTTTGCCGTCCTCTCTCTCTCTCTTATTTTGCTTTTGCTCCTTTCCTTCTCCAATTGCCTTGCTCTTTGAGTGAGCCTCTTGGATTAGTTAAAGAGAGAGTTGAGAAAACTAGAGTTGATCATTAAAAAGGGTAAGTTTAGTTAGTTTTCCGATCTAACTTCCTTTTTCTTTCTGTTTTTAATTTAAAGTGAGAAAAAAATTCTAACTCAAAATGTTTTCTATGTTATTTGTGGAAGCTATGAACAAGAAATGGGACAAAGTAAAGGAAAGGGGTTGGAGCTGAATAGAGAGCTTAGTTCGAGCTTCCTAGAGGTAGGGATCGAGTGTAATTGTGTTAATTTTTCATGTGTTTACATGAAAAATGCTTGAACAAAGACATGTGGAAATAAAGAGATGCTTGTTGAGCTTTAATTAGCTCAAGATGTTCATTTTGATTGCTTGTAGTGCTCATGACATGTGTATATATGTTTATAAGTATGTAACTTGATCATTTGAGTGTGTGTGTTGATGATAGAGTTTGATTTTGTGAAATTCTGCTTATTTGTCATTCGACCTCTATGAAGAGTTTTTGTCATAAGTATAGTTATATACTTCTGAATTGAGTGATTGTTGAGCCAATAGAACCATGACTTCAATACCATTAAAAGCCACAGAAATGGCCTTGAGCAGAATCTTGCTCTAAGACCCTGAAAATTTGCTAAAACCATAGTGTCCCTGTTTGGGTCGGGTTATTTGAACAGTATAGGTTGTTTATATTATATCTTACATTGTAGATGTCTAAATGACCTGAAAATTGTGTCATTTGAAAGGTAACATCCTAGGAAACAATTGTTATGAAGACCACTTTTCCTAAAAATATGGTCTAGATGGTGATTTTTGCGATGCAAGTTTAGGGTAAAAAGCCGTGCCGTGAGGCACCAGAGGCGAGCCTCTGTCGCGAGCGCGACACATGTCGTGACCTTGCGACAGAACAACTCATTTTAGGCTTTTTCTTCTTCTTTTTGAGCTCCTAGTTGCCATGGGTCAACCCCTTACCCTTCCCCTTAACTTATTATGCATGTTTAGAGTTAGCAAACGACTATAAAGTAGTTATCAACGGGGAAATGCATTTGAGTATGTTTAAGATTTGTAATTTAACTAATAAAGTAACAATGTACAATTGTATGAAAGATAGTAAATGGAATGATAAAAATGTGTGAACTTATGAGTGCTTGTATATGATGATGTGATATAAGAGTTTATACATGGAATTTAAATGTTACATGCTTTTAGTTGTTGAACATGATTAATAAAGATTGTATATGAATTAAATGCCTTTGAAGTTGATGAGTGCACTTGAGTTATAATCTATGCTTTGGCATCAGAGTAGCGTATAATTGAGTTGTTATTGAGCCTGATTACCGTTATAGTGGATAGATAAGCATGCTTATAAAGGGCTAGAGTGCAGCTGCTACATGTTGGCCTTAATTGTGCCCATTGTTCGGAATATCTCGTGTATTCCATAGAGTTTGAGTTAATTTTCCACATGTAAGATACTGTAAACAGTATCCAGAGTTACCCGTATCCACCATGAAAGGAAATTCAGGCTTGTCTTATTAAGGTTGTATAGTGAGCTGGAGACAATTCAGAGTATTGTTTTGAATAAGTGTTATAGTACATGAAAGTAATGTTAATTTAAGTACATTACAGTTCTGTATACAAGTACATGATTACATGAGTGTATTGACATGAATGTGGTTACATGATAATGTATATTTGAATAAATGAGATATACAAGATGTAGTGTACATGAATTAGTGAAAGAGTAGATGTTACTTATATGTGAGTTCAGAGTATTTGATATTTAAGCATGCAACCTATATACGTATAAGAGTTATATGCATGAGATATATGATTGTGTGATTTATCTGTGACTTCGTAATGAAGTCCTTTGTAGTATTTTCATCCCCACTAAGCGTTATCGCTTAGCACGGATGTTTATTTCCGTGTAGGTTACAGGTTCGGAGCAGTGAGCGGGCATCTGTGGATCAAGGCCACTAGGAGTTTTGTCATATCTTTTTACAAGTTAGAAATAGAGTTTTACATTTTGAGTAACATCATTATGTAATATAAGTAGAAAAATCACAAGTAAGGGTACATGTAAATGTATATGTAAAGCTAAATGAAAACAGATATAATATGAACATGTAAATGTATATGTAGTTAATATGAAATGCAAGTGGGCCCTAGTGTAGTATTTAATTACTTTTAAATGGATGTGTTTACGCTATCGCTTCCGCTAATGCATATACATGTATACGTAAGTGTCCGCGTAGCGCCCCGATATTCCTTACCGGGGGTATGGGGGTGTTACACGACTATTATATTTATGACTGCTATAACCCACATAATGTGGTTTATTGTGTTGAGGTGCATATGATGTTAACGGTTTATAAGATTTAGTTTTTGTTGCTACCCTTATGTTATAATATTAAATGTAAAGATAAAACATCCAACCAAATGGGAGAATGTAAAAATATGGCCTCATGTTATGGCTCATATTTTCTATAAGCCCATCTTAAGTTTGGTTTAAGATTTTCTTAATTTAATAGTATATTAAATCTTGACTATTAATTTAATACTTGATGCACGTAAAAAGATTTAATATTAATAGGTATATAAACTAATTATCCCTCCACCCTAATTAAGTATACAGATAAAATAAAATACAGAAAAATACGTATTTGGCTATTTATCAAGCTATCTGTTATAGAAAAAAGGTTAAATGAGAAAAACTAATTTATAAAGTTCATGATTGTTAAAAGCTCTCTCTACATCATGTTAAATTCTGCTCAACATAAGTGATTTATTCGTTTCATCTATGTAATTATTATTATATTCAAGATCTTAATAGATATGAATGATTTATGTGTTATTGTTTGAATATTAAGTATTAAAACTTATAGACATGGCCTGCAAGAGTGCCTATGTTAATTTAATCAAATGAAAAAAAAAGGAAAACTATAAGTTATGTGTGAGATGATATGCAACTCTGAAATTGAAGTTCAATTCTAATTCATTAATTTATATATGTAGGGTTAGTGATGATGCCAAGTGCGGTCAATTCATGAGCTTGTTCAGATAAACTCAATAAGAATAGTGACTTTAAGGGTTAAATCAATACGTTCTAAGAAGAAATTTTTTAATATCAATCTCATCGATCTCATAAGTATCATACCAAATCCCATCAATCACTTTTTCGATTGGAGATGTATCAAAATCATTCTTAAAAAAGATCAATCAATGATTAAACTGTCACAAATGCGACAAAAAAAATCACCAATTATGACCTAAATTGGTCTTAAGGGCACTTGAGATGGCTGCAAAATGTAAGGAGATGACAAGGATGTTAGAGACGAGGCCACGTCGGAGATGAGGAGACGATAATACGATTTATACCATATTACACAAAATCAATAATTAATTATGCATTATTATCTTCAGAATGTTAGGGATAATGAATATCATCATATATTACATTATTTTCATATTAATTATTTTAAAAATTTCTCGAATATTATATACAAATGTGCAATACAGTGAAACAAATATGGCCTTAAAATACAAATATTATGCAAGCTATGTATATAAACACTTTTAAATATTTGGAATAGAACACTTTTCCCATTTGTAAATTTTTTTCAGTGCACATTCGAATTAATTAGACTAACAAATTTCAAATTTTGAATGATTAAAAGAAGAAGACAATGTAATGAAATGCATAAAAGAAAAAAAAAACAAAAAAAGAAAGAATAAAGAAAGAATTGATTCACATTCTTTTGTATGAGAAAACAACGCGGAGATATGAATTAATTGTAAATTATAGACATGTAATTTTTGAAAGGGACAACAAAAAGCCACAAATAAAGCAATCTCCTTTATTTTTACTAGGGGTGTGCATCGGTCGGGTTCGGATCAACCCGAACCGAACCCGATTAACCCGAAATTCGAAGTTTCACTTAAACTATCACCCGAACCGACCCTAACTCATAGAAGGGCCCCGCACCAAACTACCAGAAATTTTTCGGGTCCTGAACCAAATCACCTAAAATTGAAACCCAAAAAATTAAAAGTAATCTGAAACCCATAACATTAAAAGTAATTTAAAACTCAGAAAATCCAAAAAATTAAAAGCAATTTTGAAACCCAGAAAATTTTCTTCAGGCAAACCCAGAAAATCGAACACATACCTCAACAAATTTGACTAAATCTGAGAGTAAAAATTAAAAAGAAACCAAATTTCATGCAAAAAATACACACATCTCAACAAAAAAATCAAATCTGAACAAATTCATATCTTCAGCCAAAAAAATAAAAATAAAAAACAAAGCAAAAAAGGAAGATCTTGAAGAAGAAGAAGAAGAAAAAGAAAAAGAGAGGAAAGCAAGATCGAAGAAGAAGAGAGAGAGAGAGAAAGGAGAGGCAGATCAAAGAAGAAGAAGAAGATAGAGAGAGAGAGGAGAGCCAAATCGAAGAAGAAGGAGAAGAGAGAGAGGAGAGAGAGGCAGATCGAAGAAGAAGAGAGAGAGAAGAAGTAGATCAAAGAAGGAGAAGAAGAAGAAAAAGAGAGAGGAAAGGCAGATCGAAGAAGAAAAGAAGAAGAAGAAGAAGAGAGAGGTGAAAGGGTATATCGAAAAAGAGGAGAAGAAGAGAGAAAGAGAGAGGGAGAGTTGTGTGGAAAAAAAAAAAGAGGGTATATATAATATTTTGGTCGAATTCGGGTTTTGGTGCTTTTAATATGATTCGATCAAAAATTTAAAAATTCTTAACATCCGACCCGAACTAGCCGAACAACCATACCCGAACAGCTAGTTCGGGTCGAATTGTTCGGTGCGGATTGAATTTTGCACACTCCTAATTTTTACGGTTCCTCTGCGCCACGCCCACCATAGTCGAACCATGACTTAGCTTGTGAGGCCATCCGTGCTCCGGCGGGGTAATCCTCTTAAAATGAAATTCTGCAGGCAATTTAGACTGATAAAATCAGCTATGTATTAAAAGCCCATGGGCTTAAGCTTTAATATGTACTCATCCAAACTGAAACTAAAACTATCAATTTATCAGACCTCAATCTGATCTAACGCCGCTCTATTCCCCACTCATATAGAACTTTACTTCCCGGATGTAGTATGGCGTCCCACATTAATTCCCAACTCCGGTGCCTGCCTTCTACGCCGCGTTTAGCGGATAAATCTCACCTAAAAAACCCAAACTCTGTCCCTCTTCTACTTAATTTCTTTCCTTCTTCTGCTCCCCTTAATCCCTGTAAGGTTGAATCCGTTTCTCTTCTCTGCTCTGCTCTGCATGCATATTATCATGTGTTCAGTGTGATCCTTTCACTATATTGATTTGTCAAAACTCCAGTTGATTCTGCTTTTTTCTTTTCTTTTGCATTAGATGTCGTGTTCCACTCCTTCGCGCTGCAGCTTTCTAAGTGTGAAGTCTCACATGGTCACAGAGGAGAAGCCAATTTCTGGGGATAGAATGCTTGTTAGTTCATTTGCGTGTTTTTTCTTTTAAATTGCCTTATCTCTCTTTTTTGAATCTGATTACTGATCGGGTTATGTTAATTAGGTGTTTGTGCCTCCACATCCGTTGATCAAGCACTGGGTTTCAGTTCTGAGAAATGAGCAAACTCCATGCCCAATCTTCAGTTAAGTGTGTATGCATTTGTTTGCTGTTTAACTTTATCTTATCCTTCGATATGGGAAGGGAACAGATCTAAATTGCCATTCGACTGACTTGGGAGAACTTCTTCCATCAAATTCTCCACCGGAAATATTATTTTTGCTGGTTTTGTTTGGACTCTATCAGGATATCAAGATTTAACTTTTCTTATTTAGTAGATGCAGTATGTTGGTACTTTATAGCCTGCCATCTATATTCCAAGAAATTTTTTTGATGTGTGTACGCTTAAATATAATTCTTCTTCTTCTTCTTCTTCTTCTTCTTCTTCTTCATTATTTGTTCCATTTTTTTTTAAAAATTTTCTGACTCCTATTTTCTTGCAGGGAATGCCATGGCTGAGTTAGGGAGGCTACTTATCTATGAAGCGTCGAGGGATTGGTTGGTTAGTTCTCTGTTATGTTCAATTTTTCTCATGTTACTTTAAACTTATCTCTTTCCTCCTATTACTTATTCAGAAAAGAAAACATTAATTGGAGTTGCTATATTCTTCTCCTGTTATTGGGTCTTGTCATCAATGTGATCATTAATTTGTTCTGGTGTTAGATTTAATATAAATGTAAGCAAAAGATGTGGTATGTCATCAGCAAAATCCAAGGGTAGGCCATACATTTCAATCATATAGGTATACAGGAAACCATTTGACAATAATTGCATTTGATATTCTTCCTACCTTAAGTACGATACTTTTCTTAATTCTTTTTCTTTTGAAAGCACATTCACTTTCTACTCTCCATGTGCATGTACATCACATGCATTTCTGCATGATTGCTTATCAGAAACTGAGAATATAACCAAGTCATTTATGATATTGGATGCATGTTTATCAAATGTGTTGACATATAATTTTCAACTATCAATTGATACTTATTAGTAGCAGATGATTTAACAGATTTTCAGCAGTGTTCCAAAGCAATCAGGTCATTTTGTTTCTTTA
Source organism: Excoecaria cochinchinensis (assembly GCA_947683425.1). Lineage (NCBI taxonomy): Eukaryota > Viridiplantae > Streptophyta > Magnoliopsida > Malpighiales > Euphorbiaceae > Excoecaria > Excoecaria cochinchinensis. The sequence continues at coordinate 10,030,112 of CANTUQ010000058.1, forward strand.
TGGGTTTTCCCCTTCCATTCAATAACGTTGATGATGTTGCACTAACCACCACACCTTAATGTTGCATAGATATATAGAGAATTCAGTCTTTAACATGAGCAAAAATTATTTATTTTCCAGAAGTGGTAATTATGAGCTTTGCCGCTTATTTTTCTCTGGTTTTGCTTCCAGCCTACCATCACTGGGGAGATTCAGTCACCAATGGGTGTTGCCTCAGTTGAATTTATTGATCCAAGGGAGCCAGTGGCGGTTAGATACTGTTTAATTTTATTATTTTATGACCTTCTAGAGTCCTAGTTCTGCTTGATGTGTCATTAAGCGGAACTTTTTCTTCCCTTTATTTTCTAGGTTGTTCCAATCTTGAGAGCTGGTCTTGCGCTTGCTGAACATGCATCATCAATTTTACCTGCAACAAAAACTTACCATATAGGTAAGAGCAAGGTTGTTAAATTCTAATTGAAGAAGCTAAGCTGGGTTTGCTTACTGTGCTGCATTAGCAATGCTTTAAACAGTTTAATAAAATTAAACAAATTTTCTATAATCTAATGTATATACTTACAGGGTATTCTCCTTATTTACTATAATATTTATTTTTGGATCAGTTTATAGGTTCTAACCATCTTCCTCTTTTCCTTCTGTAAATTAAGGGGTAAGCAGAGATGAAGAGACACTTCAACCAACAATATATCTGAACAAGTATGCATTTTTCTGTTGATATATGAGGATTATATTTTTATCTTGTTTTTGTGAAGCGGCTGTGTATTGGTATTTCCAGATGTTAGATAATATGAATTGCTTTTTATTGCCATGACACTTTTTTGCATTCTGTAATTACTTCAATAGGTTGCCTGAAAAATTCCCTCCAGATTCTCGGGTGTTTGTGGTGGATCCTATGCTGGCAACAGGTAGTTATATCTACTGTTCTACTTACTAGGTGAAAGCTTGGTGATTTCTATGATTTCTTGATTGTTATCTTTGTGCCTGTTCTATTCATTTCACAGTATCAAAAAGCTTATCAGTTTCTCTAATAAAAAATGCTGGCTCTCCATAAATGAAGGAAATCTATGATGTGATTTTATGGTGATGATAGTTGTACTAGTATTCTTGCATTATGTCAATATTCAACTTTGAGATTAAACAATTCAAATTAATTTAGGATTCAGAATTGGTCAGTCTTCGTAAGTTATCTCCTGGAAAGTTAGCACAAATAATAATACGATGCTGAGTCTTACATTTGAAAAGTCATATTTATCATCAATTTTTTCTCGGATTCCTTGTCAAAGATGTTACATCTTATGTCTCCATGGGGCCATGAGAAAACAGAAGAAAACAAAAATCCAAGAATTGCAACCATAGGTGGCAAACAAGTTGGGTCGGGTGGGTTAGAGTCAAGTCATGATGGTTAGGTCATAAATAGATCAAAATTTTGTAGATCATAAATGAATCGGGTCGGGTTGAATGATTAAAATGGATCATTGTTAAACAAGTTATAAACAGGTCAAACTTTGTCTCTTTTTATCTTTTTAATTTTTTTTCGTAAAAAATAAAAATTATATATGTATAACCTATAAAAATAATTATTTCTAGAGGTGTTCAAATATGGGTTGGATGGATTATTATTGGTTTTCCATTTAACCCATTTAAAATTTTAAATGAATTGAATCCAATCCAACCCAGTTAGGTTATAATTTAAACTCTTTATCTTGAATTGGTTGGGTTATCACTGGGTTATATGAATTATGTTAATTTTCTATGATTTGTTATAAACATATAAATTTTATATTATTTATATTTATATTTTTTAAGTATAAAACATTAATTTCATTCTTGTAAATATTTTTTTAGATAACGCATGAATGCACCAAAATTAGTTTCGTCCTAAAATTTAATTTCATTGTACCAAAATTTATTTTTCTGAGACATCTAAAAATTAATTTCACTTCAAAAAATTTTCTTACATTATTTGGAGTGAGTCCATATGTTAAGATAATTTTTTGGAAGTTTCTAGCATTTTTTTCAAATTCGGTCAAAGTTTAGTTAACTGCTGTTACTATTTAAATCGAAATACGTCTTATTTTTATTTTTGACTTTTGAGGGCTATTTAAACTCAATTTCATGTCAAATTATACCTTCCGACTCCTCATGAATTGTATTTTTCAATGGTAAAATAAAATATTTTTCGACTATGGATGGTATCATTTAGCCCGATGTCACTATTCATGGCCCGAAAGTTATCAAAAAATTAAATTCACTTCCAAAAATTTCCTTACATTATTTGGAGTAAGTCTATATATTAGGATAATTTTTTTTGGAGGTTTCTAACATTTTTTCTAAGTTCGGTCAAAGTTTAGTTAACTGCCGTTGCTATTTAAATTGAACCTCGCACTTTTGAGAGTTTATTTAAATTTAATTTCACCTCAAATTATATTTTCGGACTCGTCATGAATTTTACTTTTCAATTATTGAATAAAATATTTTTTGATTCCGTGTTGTATCATTCACTCTGAAGTCACTATTTATGGCTCGAAAAGTGATATTTACGAAAGCTGAAATTTTGGGACATTACATGATAAATATACGAATTTAAATAGCTAAATATTTTAATATAGATCTGCATTATATTTTGATATAAATAATAATTAAAGTTAACATAATAATTAGATGGGTTAGTTAGTTGGGTTATATAATAACCTATAATCCATATAAATATCTTTTAAATTTTAAAATGGGTTATATGGATCTATTACAATTATGAAAAAATAGGTTAGACGGGTTAGATTAAACGGTTTGAACGGATTACACCATTTTTTAACACTCCTAATTATTTTGATAAAAAAGTTTATCATAAAAGTGCCATAAATGGGTTTGGTCATATGGGTTGAGTTGGGTTGAGTCGCTTTGCATGTCAAACAGGTCATTCATTGATCATCTGATAGGTTACATTTTTTATGGGTAGCTTAGTTCGTGTCAAAATTTGCCACCTCTAATTGCAACAATAAGATTATATTTTGATATAAATAATAATTGAAGTTAACATAATAATTAGATGGGTTAGTTGGGTTATATAATAACCTATAATCCATATAAATATCTTTTAAATTTTAAAATGTGTTATAATAATCCATTAAAATTATGAAAAATGGGTTAAATGGATTAAATTAAACGGTTTGAATGGATTGCACCAATTTTTAACACATCTAATTATTTCGATAAAAAAGTTATCATAAAAGTGCCATAAATGGGTTTGGTCATATGGGTTGAGTCGCTTTGCAAGTCAAACAGGTCATTGACTGATCGCCAGATTTAGGTTACATTTTTTATGGGCAGCTTAGGTCGTGTCAAAATTTGCCACCTCTAATTGCAACAATAAAAATTTGTATGCACATTTTCACATAACCATTTACATAATTTTCAAGCTTTTTTTTTTTTTTTTTTTTTTTTTTTTTTTCTCTCTATCTTCTGACTTTGCAATGTGCTTTTTTTTTTTTGGGTTAAATTTCATACCTAATTACCTTACATTTTTGAAGTGCCACTTTCTTGTCTTTGGATGCTATTATATATTGGGCAAAGTGTAATGAACCCAATCCATTATTATTGAATCTATGAAACAAATGAATTTGGAGTTTGCTGTTGGTGTTGATATTTGAGGGTTTGCTTATTATGTTTATATTTTAAATTTCAGGAGGCACAATAGTTGCAACTATTGAACTAATCAAAGAACGTGGGGTTGAGAACAGACAAATCAAAGTGGTAAATAGTTTATAAAAGATCATGCACTTGTTAAAATTGATATTGAGTTAACGTTTTCCCTAGCAATTGTATGACAATGGCTTGTGTCATATAAAAAGCTTGACTTAGCTAATATTCTTAATTGTCTTCTATGGCTTCATCTACAATTATTTGAATTATTCTTAAATTGTTATTGTTATTTGTCTTAGAATTCAGTTTCTTGCTTCTCATAAGATGATCTGCCTTGTCTACCTCCTTTCGAGGATCATGACTTCATTTGATGGTTTCTTTTGCGTGATTATTTATTTCAAGAAATAAAAGTTTGAAGTTTGGAAAATCATCTGCATGCATCTGCTAAAACCTCAAAATTAGTTTTGGCATTATTTTGTCCCCTTGTGATAAACAATTGATAACCACACAACCAAATCCAAACAACAATAGCAGAGTGCAGGAAGCAATAACAGTAGAGAAACTCTGTATCGATACAATCCAGTAAAGGAAACAATAATGAAAAAAATACCAGCAAGGGCCAACTACAAGAAGAACAGTCAAACAGTCTGCTATTCTCCTTTCCCTCACTTCTCTTACTCCTATTACAAGCAAATTCTTTTCATATCCTCCCCTCTAACAGAAACGAGATATATACATTCTCTTTTCCCAACACATTCCTAACTAACTTGTGCTAGGTCAATCTCCACCCCAAGTCCATCATTCTTTTTGGGCCTTCTCGCATACACTCTCCAAACAGTGGGCCTGTGGGCTTCTTCATTAGCTGTATCTTCATCATTGCCACCGGGTGGGGTAGCAATCTTGTCCTCAAGACTGAAATGAGGAAATTGGTTACATATAACAAACTCGTCCTCCCATGTAGCATTGTCTATCCTCCCTTCACTCCATTGAATCAACAATTGAGGAATTGTCTCCCCACGTTTGCTGATGGTTCGTTTGGCCAAAACACAAATAGGTTGGAGAGTAGTTACCTCATCCGGTTCCAAACCGTCTGGTATAGAAGCCGTTACCTGAGCTGTTCCGAGTGCCTTTTTCAAGAGTGATAGATGGAAGATTGGGTGGATTCTGGGCCCAAGAGGTAACTCCAATTTGTAAGCAACAGGCCCAATGCGTTGGCTGATAGCAAAAGGACCATAGAACCGTGGGGCCAATTTGGGCGTAATTCTGGAAGTGACACAATGTTGGCGATGGGGACGCAGCTTCACATACACCTGATCTCCCACAGCAAATTCTATATACCGACGATGTTTATCTGCTGCCTGTTTAATCTTAGATTGTGCGCGAGCTAAGTGAGACTTCAACTGGCGCAACGCTTCATCGCGGTCCAGTAAATCACGCCCTACCACAGCCACTTGAATTTCACTAGGGACAAATTGGAATACAGTGGGTGCCTTGCGGCCATAAACCTCCTCAAAAGGAGTCTTGTCAATGGACACGTGGTAGTTGGAGTTATACCAAAATTCTGCCCAAGACAACCAGAGAGACCAAGTCTTGGGTTGGTCAGTAGCAAAACAACGCAAAAAGATTTCGACACACCTGTTTACGACCTCTGTTTGACCATCGGTTTGAGGATGGTAGGCAGAACTAAAATGCAATTTAGTCCCTTGCAGCCTGAATATCTCCTGCCAAAACCGACTGATAAACAATGGATCCTGGTCACTGAGCATAGACTTGGGCAATCCATGTAGGCGGATGACCTCCAGGATAAATATTTCAGCCAACAACCTTGCGGTAAAAGGATGTTTAAGTGGAATAAAATGGTCGTACTTCGATAACCGATCCACTACCACCCAAATAGTATCAAACCCTTTTGATCTTGGTAATCCAGTAATGAAGTCCATAGAGATGTCTTCCCAGACTTGATCCGGAATGGGCAGGGGTTGGAGCAAACCACCTAGAACCAAGGTGGATGCCTTGTACCGTTGACAGACATCACAAGCTTGAACGAACCGTTGTACGGTTTTTGTCATGCCCAGCCAGTAGAACAATGATGCCAACCGTATGTAGGTACGGTAGTATCCGGAATGTCCACCAAAAGGACTTGAATGGAACTCTTCCAACAGAATAGGAATCCAAGGAGAGCCAGCAGGGATGACTAACCTGTTTTTGAAAAAAAGTTTGCCATTGCGCTCCACAAAACCGGGGTGGGAGAGGGAATCCCTTTTTAATTCAGCCAGTATTTTCTGTAGTTGCGGATCCTGTGCTATTCCATGAGTCAACTTTGGTCCATCCAACAAACGAGGACTGACTGAGAAAGTCGACAACTCTCCTGCCGTCCCTGTAACCTGTGACAAAGCATCAGCAGCCCGGTTTTCTCTTCCTGGTTTGTATCTGACTTCGAACTTATACCCCATTAGTTTAGCAATCCAATTCTGCTGATCACTGGTGGTGATTCTCTGGTGAAGTAATTGGCGGATGCTTTGGTGGTCAGTGTGGACTATAAATGACTGCCCCAGCAAGTATGGCCACCAATGTAAGGCAGCAAGAAGTATCGCCATGATCTCTTTCTTGTAAGCTGACTTAGTAAGATTTTGGGGCGACAATGCCTTACTAAAGTAAGCAACCGGTCTGCGATCTTGCATAAGCACCGGCCCTGTACCACAACCCGATGCATCGCATTCTATCTGAAGAGGCTTGGAGAAATCCGGTAGAGCTAGCAGTGGAGCAGTCATGAGTTTGTGTTTCAGAGCTTCAAATGCCGCTTGAAATTGTGCTTCTTAGTTAATTATGTCAAGGGCTTGGCGATTTTCCATAATCCACAATAAATTTTCTGTAATAGCCGGTAAGCCCCAGAAAACCACGCACTCCTTTGACAGTGGTGGGTGTAGGCCATTCTTGGACAGCTTTGACCTTGTCGGCATCGACCATCACCCCTTCTCCATTGATCACATGACCTAGATACTCCACTGACTGTTGAGCAAAGCTACATTTCTTGTGGTTCAACACATACTAATTTTCTGCCAAGATGCTTAAAACAAGCTCCACATGCTGCAAGTGTTCTTCCCAAGTGACACTGTATATAAGAATGTCATAAAAAAAAACCAACACACATTGGTGAAGCAATGGCCGAAAGATGTCGTTCATGGCGGCTTGGAAAGTGGCCGGAGCATTGGTCAGTCCAAAGGGCATCACCAAAAATTCGTAATGGCCCTTGTGTGTTTGGAATGCTGTTTTCTCAATAACCACTTCACGAATAAGGATTTGATGGTAACCCTATTTGAGATCCAATTTGGTAAAGAATTTGGCTCCCCCCAACTCATCGAACAACTCTTTAATTACAGGAATCGGGTACTTATTTGGTACTATCACCTTGTTTAAAGCACGGTAATCAACACACATCCTCCACGACTGATCCTTCTTCTTAACCAAAATAACCGGACTTGAAAAGGCGCTTTGACTATGCCTGATAATTTCTTGGTCCAGCATCTCAGAGACTTGTCGCTCAATTTCTGTCTTGTGATGGTAGGGGTAGCGGTATGGTCTCACACACACTAGTCCTTGACCGGGTTGGAGAGTTATTGAGTGTTCTACTTTTCTCTTGGGTGGCAGGCCTTCCATGTCCCCAAAAACTGAGCTATGTTTAAGGAATAAGGCAGGCAGTTGTTGCTTTTGTTGTCCTTGACTGGGTTTCCATTTTTTATTTTTATTTTCTCCTTCCTTCGAATCCGGTAGGTTAGACCAATGAGAAACAATTGATAACTACACAAATCCAAACAACAATAGCAGAATGCAGGAAGCAATGTATATTGATAGGGAAGAAATCAATAACAGTGGAGAAACTTTATATCAATACAATCCAGTAAAGGAAACAATAATGAAAAAAATACCACCAAGGGCCAACTACAAGAAGAACAGCCGAACAGTCTGCTTCACTCCTCTTACTCCTATTACAAGCAAATTCTTTTCATATCCTCCCCTCTAACAGAGACGAGATATATACATTCTCTTTTCCCAACACATTCCTAACTAACTTGTGCCAGGTCACTCTGCACCCCAAGTCCATCCTTCTTTTTGGGCCTTCTCGCATACACTCTCCAAACAGTGGGCCTGTGGGCTTCTTCATTAGCTGTATCTTCATCACCTTGTGACATAAGGAAGAATGCGAGTCCTTTGGAAGATTTCAAACATTACTTGGGAAGGCGCTAGATAAATTCATATGGAGTTGTTCTTTCTCTTTCTCTCTCTTTTAAAGACAGTATAATGCCATTTTTTTTGCTCCTATACACCTTTCAAAATGGATAGATTATATCCTCTTTTATTTTTCATTTTTTTTTGTCATTTATGCTACTAAGTGCCTAAAATATTGAGAAAAGACCCCAATTTTTGGGATTGAAATCAAGTAGAGAATGGCACGTGATCATCACTTTAGGGACAATTTTTCTATTTCGATAAGTGCATGGGCAAAATTCCTCTTTAAAAAGCATGTGGACAAAATTGCTCAATTTCATGCACTTAATGGCAAAAACTGAAAAATGAAAAGTTTAGGGGTAAAAAATGGCCTTATTCCTCTATGATGTGATGAGTTCTTCCACCCATAGAAACTTAATCAAGAAACTCAGTTTATGTTTGCTTTATCAGAAAAAAGCAGCACTGGCTCAATGCATTTTCAGGATCTGTTTGTGTTGCTGTGCACATGATGCGATACTAATGCATTTACTTGAGCTCGGATGATGTTATTGCTTATGTTTTGGGATTTACTTGAAAATGGTGTCCTTTAGTCTGCATTTGATATGATAAAGATCTTGACATTATACATTTAATAATTGGGTTTCATGTACACGGATTGCTTTTATCATTATCTTCTAATTTGTTGAATGCGAGGCATTTGTCTGAAAATCTGAAGAAGATTAGATGTATGTTGTCTAGTTGTACAATGTTCGTAATGTTACACCACTAAACAAATGGGCATAGATGGATATTTACTCTCTTTGACCTCTGATTAGTATACTGCTGAATGAAGCTGCTGTGTGACAGATATCTGCAGTGGCTGCACCTCCAGCCCTTCAAAAGCTCAGCGAGAAGTTCCCTGGGTAATACGAATTAAACAGCTTTTGTAATCAATTTTGGGATACTTTGCAATGTTTCACTTATTTCTTGATAATCCAGGCTTCATGTTTACACTGGAATTATTGATCCCACTGTCAATGACAAAGGGTAAGTAACGACTGCACACAGAACAGTTACATCATCACGGTCTGCACGTTACAAGGATGTTTGGCCTACTGTTTTTGTTTTTCTAATGCTTTGCATGATCCTCCTTTTTCAGTTTTATAGTTCCTGGACTGGGAGATGCAGGAGATCGCAGCTATGGCACATGATGTCCATGTTTGGGATGTGATGGGGGATTTGCGATTGGTGTATGCCTCTAGGCTAATCATGACTTCTCACTGCAATTTTGATAAATTGAGCTTGCCATCCACTGTTGTGATATTTCAGAGTTTCTTTTACAATATTTAGATTGCTTATTCATTGAAAATGATCAGAATAAACAATCTTATGTACAAACGATTATTTTCTATAAAATTGTATTATTTTTCTTTTTCAATATTGGATTCTTTTCTAATTAATGAGAAATCAATAATCTCTCTGAAACTTGAAAGAGAAACCGTTGCCAAAAGGTTGTTCAAAAGGTTAGATATAATCGTTGCTAACAAATGCCTGCCCTGCACATTAAAACTTAAATAGCTCCATCAATCAGCTAAAAGTAAAACCCAGTCCCTAAAAGTTAAAGTATCCGTCGACTGGATGTCAAACATCGTCGCTTAAAGCAGAATTGTTACTAAAATTAAATAAATATCGCTAAAAGACAAAATCTTTACCTAATAGCTAATGTGTCCATCACTAAAAATTGATATCTAGTCGCTTAAAAGGTCATGCATCCCTAGCTAAAAGCCAAAGCCAAAGCCAGGGACTAAAAGCTGAAACATCTGTTCATAAAAGCTAAACCATAGTCGCTAAAAGTTAAATTCCGTCTTAAATTCCGTCACTAAAAGATGGATCTGTCGCTAAAAGCTAAAAACTTTTGAAGCGTAATGCATACATAATTTATTTAATTAGTGATACATCGGCTTGCATTGGCGCCTGCAGATATTGTCCGCTTTGAACTGTGTCCTCACGGTTTTATTCCTGGGGTGCTGTCCCAAAAGGCCTTTGCAGGGAGAAGGTGTTTACGGCTTTATAAGGATCGCTTCCAACACTTTTTCAACAGATGTGGAACAGAAGATAGCGATGCTATCATTATTCCCCCTCCTGAGGAGAGGTTTTCGGGCTTTGAGCCATCGTTTTTCAACGAAAATACCAAATAATACACCGGCTCGCGTTGGCGCCTGCAGATATTGTCCGCTTTGGGATCTGCCCTCACGGTTTTGTTTCTGGGGTGCTTTCCCAGAAGGCATCTGCAGGGAGAAGGTGTTCACGGCCTTATAAAAACCGCTTCCAACTCTTCTTCAACCGATGTGGGATAGGAGATAGCGATGCTATCACTCTTCTCCCTCCCGAGGAGAGGTTTTCAGGCTTTAAGCTCTCGTCTCTCAATGAAAGCACCAAATGATACACCGGCTCGCGTTGGTGCCTGCAGATATTGTCCGCTTTGGGCTGGGCCCTCACGGTTTTGTTCCTGGGAAGCTGCCCCAAAAGGCATCTGCAGGGAGAAGGTGTTCACGGCCTTATAAGGACTGCTTCCAACTCATGTGGGATAGGAGATAGCGATGCTATCACTATTCCCCCTCCCAAGGAGAGGTTTTTGGGTTTTGAGCCCTCGTCTCTCAATGAAAGCACCAAATGATACACCGGAAAGCGTTGGCGCCTGCAGATATTGTCCGCTTTGGGTTGGGCCCTCACAGTTTTGTTCCTAGGGTGCTGCTCCAAAAGGCCTTTGTAGAGAGAAGGTGTTCACGGCCTTATAAGGACCGCTTCTAACTCTTCTTCAACCGATGTGGGATAGGAGATAGCGATGCTATCACTATTCCCCCTCCCGAGGAGATGTTTTCGGGCTTTGAGCCCTTGTCTCTCAATGAAAGCACCAAATGATACACCAGCTCGCGTTGGCGCCTGCAGATATTATCCACTTAAGGCTGAGCCCTCACGGTTTTGTTCCTAGAGTGCTGCTCCAAAAGGCTTCTACAGGGAGAAGGTGTTCAGGGCCTTATAAGGACCGCTTCCAATTCTTCTTTAACTGATGTGCGATAGGAGATAGCGATGCTATCACTATTCTGCCTCCCGATGAGAGGTTTTCAGGCTTTGAGCCCTCGTCTCTCAATGAAAGCACCAAATGATACATCGGCTCGCGTTAGCGCCTGCAGATATTGTTCGCTTTGGGCTGGGCTTTCACGGTTTTGTTCCTGGGGTGCTGCCCCAAAAGGCCTTTGCAGGGAGAAGGTGTTCACGGCCTTATAAGGACCGCTTCCAACTCTTCTTCAACCGATGTATCGCTATCTCCTATCCCACATCAGTTGAAGAAGAGTTGGAAGCTGTCCTTATAAGGCCATGAACACTTTCTCCCTATAGAGGCCTTTTGAGGCAGCATCCCAGGAATAAAACCGTGAGGGTCCAGCCCAAAGCGGACAATAACTGCAGGTGTCAACGCGAGCCGGTGCATAATTTGGTACTTTCATTGAGAGACGAGGGCTCAAAGGCCGAAAACCTCTCCTCGGGAGGGGGAATAGTGATAGCATCACTATCTCTTATCCCATATCGGTTGAAGAAGAGTTGGAAGCGGTTCTTATAAGGCCGTGAACACCTTCTCCCTACAGAGGCCTTTTGGGGCAGCACCTAGGCCTGTGCATCGGTCGGGTCAACCCAACCCGAACCCGAATAACCCGAAACCCGATTTTACATGAAATTCTACACCCGAAACGACCCTAAATTCTTGTAGGGCCCTGAACCGAATAACCCGAAATATTTTGGGCCCCGAACTGAATAACCCGAATAACCCGAATTTTATTTTATTTTTTTATTAAACCTAATTATAAACTATTAAATACATAATTAACATAACATATTGAATATCTAATTAGCATAGGCACCATATAACATGAAAAATACATAATTAAATACATAGTAACCATATAATATGAAAAATAACTAATTAAATACCTAATTAACATGTTCACCATCTTAAAATATCCAAATATTTCAGCAAATTAATAACATCATTCTTAGGCATGTGCTGGATTGTTTGCTGCCTCTTGTGTATTGCTTGGCTGTTGAGGAAATTTAAATGGTTCCACTGATGCGATCTCTTCCTCCAAATCAATTTCATTTGATTTGGACATCTACAAATTTATGCAAATAAATATTCAGTATAAAATAAATTGATAATTGATAAAATAATATAGAAATAATATAAAATTGATAATTCAGTTATATCAAAATAATATGAACAAATTCAGAATAAAATATGAACAAATTGATAATTGGAAACAACAGAAAAGTGCAACCAATAGAAATATATATATATATATATATATATATATATATATATATATATATATATATATATATATATATATATATATATATATATATACATAATACATTATACTGAATTATCAATGGAACCATTACCAACCAATACATTATTATATTATATTCTAAATGGAAATTGTTTATTTCTTAAAGACCAGTACATTATTATATCAAATTTAGGAAATTGTTTAAGTATATAATAAAGAGTGGAATTAGTTTAATGCCCTTCATGAAGGGATCGGTGAAACCCAGCAAGCAAAGGAGAAGGGATCGGTGAAACCCAGCAAGCAAATGGCAAAAATAAACTATATATAATGCACAAGAGCAAATCATTAATGTATTTTTTTGATACTATCAGCAAGAGCAAATCATTAACAAGGCACACAGCAAATCAGTAACAATTCAAATCAGCAAGAGCAAATCAGCAAGAACAAATCAGTATTACTATTAACAAATCAGCAAATCCACCTATCCAAACGAACAAGTAAAAGGAAAATTACAATCACGCTCTGATTCTGTCCAAGGATTCATATAACATTTTTATTTTCCTAAAACACAGTATGTATTTTCTTCAACCCAAAAATATAATTTCATTTCTTGATTATTCTGTACAATTCAAATCCATAAAGTTAATGGTGAGTTAACTAAGACTGAGAGTTGAAGTACATCTTCCATCGACCAGTGACCAAATCAGAATTACTATCAGAAGGAGAAGAAGAAGAAGAAGAAGTTACCTTCGTGGAGGCTACCGGCGGCGAAGAGAAGCGGCGACGACGAGCGGCAATAGCAAGGAAGGGGACGAGCGGCGACAAGCGATGGAGAAGAGGAGCGACGGGGCAGAACAAGAAAGGGATTCTAGGGATTTAGTTAATCAAACTGAAAAGGGGAAAATGACTAAATGAGGGACAGACCCAGACCGGGTTTATTCTATTAAAGAGGGATTATATTCGGTTGGTTCGGGCGGTTCGGGTTTACCTTCATTTTCACCCGAACTGACCTGAACCCGAAATTTCTCATATTCTCACACCCGAACCGAATCGAATTATCCGAATAACCTCACCCGAATTTATATTTCGGTTCGGGTTATTCGGGTCGGTTTGATTTTTGCACACCCCTAGCAGCACCCTAGGAACAAAACCGTGAGGGCCCAGCCCAAAGCGGACAATATCTGCAGGCGCCAACGCGAGCCGGTATATCATTTGGTGCTTTCGTTGAGAGACGAGAGCTCAAAGCCCGAAAACCTCTTCTCGGGAGGGGGAATATTAATAGTATCGCTATCTTCTATCCCACATCGGTTGAAGAAGAGTTGGAAGTGGTCCTTATAAGGTCGTGAACACCTTCTTCCTACAGAGGCATTTTGGGGCAGCACCCCAGAAATAAAACCGTGAGAGCCTAGCCCAAAGCGGATAATATCTAAAGGCGCCAATGCGAGCCGGTGTATCAATTAGGAAGGCCATTTTACATTTATATAACTCCATTTTCTTTTATTTTTCCACTTATATGAAATTTATAACCAAGTTTTTCGTATCCTTTGAGCTTTGGATCAAGATAATATATGCCTTTTCTTAGATTCAAATTCAATTGCATTTCCTTTATATCATGGTTTTCACTACAAGAAATTATTCAATTCTCGACGGAAAGTGTGGATTTTCCGTTGGAAAATTAAATTGCTGACGGAATTCATTTCCTTCAGCAATTGAGTTATAGGTAATTTTACAATTCCGTCGGCAATTGAGTCGTAGGCAATTTCACCGACGGAAAGTCCATTTCCGTTGGGAAAATTGCACTACAAAAAAATTGAAAATAGAGTCGAAAATTTAGAGACAGATTTTTTTCATCTCTAAATAGAGACGGAAATTGATTTTCGTCTCTAAATAGAGACGAAAAGATCTATCCGTCTCTATTTAGAGACCAAAAAAATTTTATCTCTAAATTTCCTTCTCAAATTATTATATTTTGCGACGGATTTTGCATTCCGTAGCTAAAAATGACAGGATTGATTTTCCATCATATTTAGAGACGGTATTTAGAGACGATTAATATTTACAGTCTCTATTTAGAGATGGAATACATTTTTCGTATCTAAATAGAGGAGAAAATGAATTTTTGTCTCTAAAAATAGAGACGGCAATAGTTTTAGAGACGAAATTAAAATTTCGTCTCTATTTAGAGACGAAAACCTTATTCTGTCTCTAAAAATAGAGATGAAATCTTAATTCCGTCTCTATTTAGAGACAAAAACTCTTTTCGTCTCTAAATAGAGACGGAAAACTATTTCCTTCTCTATGTTTAGAGACGGAATAAATTTTCCGTCTCTATTTATCGGGGGTATAAAAACTCCCTTTTCCTTCTTTCCCCTCCTTCTTCTTCTTTTCCCCCTCTCCCCCTCTTCTAGATCGAACTCCTTGCCCCTCCCCTCCGGAGCCAGTCGCCGTCGATTTCTCGGGCCACGAAGAGTCTACGTCGGCGAATATCTCCCACTACAAGAATTCAGCGAAATAGAGACAAAAAATAGAGATAAAATTCCGTCTCTAATTAAAAATAGAGACTAAAATAGAGACAGAAATATACCGTCTTTATTTTGGAGGTCTCTAAATTTAGAAACCGAAATTTTTCGTCTCTATTTTTAGAGACGAAAAATTTATTTCCATCTCTAAAAGTAGAGAGGGAAATGATCTTTTCGTCTCTAAAAATAGAGACGGAAATGCTTTCCGTCTCTAAAAATAGAGGCAGAAAGATAATTTCCTTCTCTAATTAGAGATGAAAATTTCGTTTCCGTCTCTAGAAAACTGCTCCGTCTCTAAATTAAATACATATTTTTTTAATATATTATTATTAACTATATTTTTTAATTATAATTATTAACTATATTTTCTGTCTCGAATTCTATTTTTAATACATATTTTTTTGTTTTTAATAATAAAACTATAATTGCCAAAATTTATATAATGAAACAAGTATTAAATAAAAAAAATAAGTAAATTAAATAAAAATATAAATAGTAATGTGTTAATATATTTATGTAATTTAGTAAGACTACAAATAAAAGTACTTGAAAAAATTTAAAACAGTAACTAAGATGGAGGTGATTGTGGACGATCAGCCGATGGTACTTGAACATCATCAGGTAATTTTCGGCTAATGAAATCCTCTAACCTATTAATGCAGTTCATTAAAATGTCGATTGTGCTGCGAAGCGCAATGACCTCATTTGTTCGTCGCAAGTCTAATTGCCGTTGCCATAGAGGATGAAGTGGCATGCGAATAGCAAGTATTCGCATAAGAGCTCAAGCCGAAGACCCATCCACGACGTTCCCTACCGCCAGCTGCCTCATAATATACTCTTGCATGATCAACATTATCACCATCTACCTGTTGACTCTGAAGACTCTCTAGTACCAATTCCTGTAATGAAAATTATTTGAATGTTATGTAAGAGTAATCTAAAACTAAGAACATATAGCAAAATAACAGTAAAAATTTAAATTAACATACATGAACTTGTTTAGCTCGATCGGTGACGAATGTGACACCACCACGATTTTGCATATGTGTATGCAAAAATAACTCATGAGGATACGGTATTCTGCCCATACTAGACTCCTGTAAATAAATTATAAGTCAACAACATTTGAATAAAATATTCCTTAAATTTGTATCAAAAGTAATGTGCAAAAACCACAACAATACTCATATATGTTACTATTTTAATACTAAGCGAAAACAATTCTAACTCAAAATACAATAACACTTGGCTATAGATTAAAAAAATTTTGGCCGAGTTTCCCCTTAATTTGTAACAAACCCCCTATTTAAAAAGCATGAAAATATATTTATAATTGTATTATCCACAATCAAAATCCATTTCAAACTCCTTACACAATATTTTTTCCATCCTCCTTCATGAAATGAAATATTTAGCCTATTATCAGGATGTGATGTATTGCAGTCAAAAAATTCCTAATGCACTAAATAATTTATACGCAATTGCAATAAAAATTAGCTTGCATAAATTAAGATGTATGAATACTTACGAGTCTGTCAACATGCTCGCGATGGGACAACATTCCTCCAGTGTGTAAAGAAATGCTAACTCCCTCTGGTTCTCCCCTCCTATTAGTAGAATTCTGATCGGCAATTGAGAGGGCTTCCATTGATGACAAGTACTGCATCCAATTAGCCAAAATTTCTTCATTTATATACCGTGATCATTCACCCTTGGTGTGCAACTTGTTAAGCATGTCCTTGTAATGTACACGAGCACGTTTCTCCCATATAGTGTAGACTAGGTGATCAACCGAGGAATTCCAATAAAAAGCTTTCTGAGAAATATAAAATAAAAAGAAAAAGGTTAAGCATAATATATGTATTTGTAGAATACGTATAAAATTAAATAATACATGAATTAAGGTGCAATAATTAGAAATAAATCAATTAATTTAGTTACCTGAAACTCTTGGAAATAAAATATTTTTGTCTCCTGAGATATATTCTTCCATAAAAAACCATTGAGTTCCAGTCTCTCCCTAAATATGCCAGTCATGGAGCAGAAGCAAGGACCAGATGGCAAAAATCTAATGGACAACATAAATATAATAAATTGTTCGAATGCAAAATATCATATTAAATAGAAATACGAAAGTTAATAACTCAATGTTGTCCTTCAATGACAATATACATCCATCTGTCCACACCAACTGATCGGGGCAAAGGACCTTCAACTGTATCAGGATATCTCTGAGATGGCTCAGACGGAGTCTCTGTAGGAGGTGCTTCAATAGATGATGTACCAGCAGGATGTGATGGGCCTGGATACGTCGGGGGTGTAGATTTCGCAACCATACGCGAAGGTGTAGAAGCAGGAGACGATGATCCATCACCTTGACTAACTGGTCTAGATAATGACGAACGCACCCTCACCCTAGGTGGTTGGATAGTACCAGTCCTCCTCTTGTGATGCATTTTTTTCCCTGAATATATTATTGAACAAGATTATACATCAGGTTATTATTACATAATCATAATTATATGTGACAATAATACATAATTGTGTCATTTGTGAATTAAACCAAACAGAAAGTAATAAATGATATGCGGTTCATATGGATCATACTCACGTGGGAAAAAATTATTCGCTATCATCACTAAAATGTAATTCATTATCACTATCGTCTTCATTTTCTGAATAATTAGAATCAAATTCGCTTTCCAATTCAAATGCAGACCTGGATTCCTCGTCCGATGCAATATCAACCAATTCATTGTCGATATTGTTCAAAGGCTCATTATCTTCATATGGCATGCTTTCATTTATTTAATGACTCGCCACTTCATCTTCCTGAAAGGCTTCACTTTCAATTCGTTTATTTTGTCGATTAGCTTTCATTTTAAATAAGCCCCTCGGTTTTACTTTGAAATTGCCAACCAATCTTTCTTATCTCGCCTTAGGCTAGGAAATAGAAGATAATGCACCTGAATAGCTTGCATGGCCAACACAAAAGTTTCAAAATTAGGAAGTCTTCTTCTTTGATTTATCTCAACCAAGTTGTAGTTGTTTTGCACTTTTGTTCCGACATTAAGCGTTGGATCAAACCATTCGCACTTAAATAGCACACAACATTTTATTGGCAAGGCGGGGTATTTAATTTCCAATATCTCTGTAATTTTGCCATAATAATTCATCAATTCACCTTGAATGCAAACTCCACTGTTTGTAGTAGCCTTGTTATGACCATGAGATTCCGTATGATATTTGTAGCCGTTCACGAAATAAACCGGATAAGATTTAACAGTACGCAATGGTCCCTTCGTAACATCAGATATGAAATTATTTTCAATTGTATGCGTCGATGCTTACATAATGTAATTGCATTTCGTCATTTAATCAATTCACGAAATACAATATATGTCTTACATGTATTTGAAGTCAACACTTACATATGTCCTGAACCATAAATAAAAGTGCTTTTCGACTTCCTTATTTATGTCATTTTGTGTTATATGTGGCATAAGCTCTTGTAACCATTCCTCATATAAAATGCATCGGAAAACAACATAACTTACATATGATATTGACGGTATTAAATAAATATTCACTAACTCAAACAAGTAACCTTGTACAGCCTCTAATTCGTTTCTTGGCAATTAAGTAAGATATAACCATGTACAGCCTCTAATTCCTCATCTGTCAGCATTCTTCTGGTAGCACGTCCGTGTAATCGACCAGGATATGTGAAAATAGCTAAATTTCCATCATGCATACTTGTTTGGCATCTGTCGTCATTACGAGGAACCTTGCGGCATCTTGTGCTGACGTGCGGCTCAAAGTAATGAGAACAAAAAGTACTAGTTTCTTCAACCAAGTATGCATTGCATATTAAGCCTTCTACTCTTGCTTTATTTTTGACATCTTTTTTCAAGTGATACAGATACCTACATGGCAATTGTGGTGCTAGTTCATAATAGCTTAACAAATTATTCGATCGTATGTATATCAAAGATTTAGGTTTACCTTTCAAAGGGATACATCCATCTATATTGAACGGATCCTGCTAGTTTGGCCTCATGTGCTAAATGTATTGGTAAATGCTCCATAATGTCAAAGAAGCTCGAAGGAAAAATTCCCTCTAATTTGCAAAGTATGACTGCAATTTCATTCTCTAGTTTTTCCATGTCAGCCATCTTTATCTCAGACAAAGTCAAATTTTTGAAAAATATACTTAACTCAGTTATAGCTTCCCAAACTCTCAAGGGCAACAACTCGCAAAAAGCAACTAGCATCAACCTTTGCATGAATATATGACAATCATGGCTTTTCATTCCGAACAATTTATACTTTCTCATGTCAACACACCTTGCTAAATTTGAAACATAACCATCTAGGAACTTTATGCTTCGCAACCATTCGCACAAAACTTCCTTTTGCCTTTTGTCCAAAGTGTAACACGCTTTTGGATACTTGCCCGTTCGGGAATCTCTATCTAATTCACTTCTTTTGCAATACGATTTCAAATCAGCACATGATTTTGCATTATCTTTGGTCCTCCCTTCAATATTCATTATCGTGTTGAAGACATTTTCAAAAATATTTTTTTGGATATGCATCACTTCCAAATTATGCCGTATTAAATTTGATTTCCAATAAGGTAAATCCCAGAATATAGAGCATTTTCTCCAGCCAAAGTTTTTAGAAATCCTACTGTTGAGTTCTTCAGCTTCAAGTTCTGTTACTTTTAGCAACCCTAATTCATCAATTTCTTGTAAGATTTCTTCACCTGATCTATTAGGTGGAGGAGGAACATGGACAACTTTATTCTTAATGAATTTGTGTTTATTTCATCTAAATGGGTGATTTGGAGGAAGAAATTTTCTGTGATTGTCAAACCACGAGAT
Source organism: Excoecaria cochinchinensis (assembly GCA_947683425.1). Taxonomy (NCBI): domain Eukaryota; kingdom Viridiplantae; phylum Streptophyta; class Magnoliopsida; order Malpighiales; family Euphorbiaceae; genus Excoecaria; species Excoecaria cochinchinensis. The sequence goes on from CANTUQ010000058.1 coordinate 10,049,708, forward strand.
TTTACACCCATTAGTAAGATAAAAAGCATCTGAGTCATTGCCACAGTAAGTACAAGCTAGCTTTCCCGCTGTGCTCCAACTTGATAGCATAGCATATGCAGGGAAATCTCTCACTATCCACATCAAAGCTGCTCTCATCATAAAATTCTGTTTGTGTGACATGTCATATGTTAGCACACCAAATTCCCATAATTGCCACAATTCAAAAATCAATGGTTGTAGAAATACATCAATTTTCTACTTTGGATTCTTTAGGCCTGGGACAATCACTGTTAAAAACATGTAAGCTTCATTCATACACATCCATGGAGGCAAATTATAAGGGACTATTATTATTGGCCATGATGAATATTGTTGTCCTGATTGTCCAAAAGATTGAAAACCATCAGTGCTTGGACCCAATCTAACATTTCGACTATCAGCAGCGAAGTCGGGGTGAATGTCATTAAAATGCTTCCATGCAGCTGCGTCTGATGGATGGCTCATTACTCCATCTGCCTGTTCGTGTTCATCATGACATCGCATGTGATATGCAGTAACATCAGATGAATACAGCCGCTGAAGTCTTAGAGTAATAGGAAAGTAATATGTTTTCATGGTATTAATTTTTGCTTCCTATTACCACTAATCAGCTTGAACCTTGGTTGATTACAAAATTTACAATCCATTAAATCCACATCATCTCCCCAATAGATCATACATCCGAGTCAACAGTAATCAATTTTTTTCTACAGGCAGACCCAGACCCCGAAGCAACTTCTTCATTTCATAAAAACTTTCAACCATTTGATTGTTCGATGGCAATGATTCATTGTACCAAGCTAGGATTTCATTTAAACTCTAATCAGAAATATGACCTTCAGATTTAATGTTCAATATTTGAGCTACGGAGCTTAACTGTGTTATACTATCACATCCTTGCCATAATTCCTAGTCAGTAGCATTAAGTAAGTCGAAAATATTTTTTATTGTTGGGTTGGGTTCCTCTTCTTCATTCCCACCAAAATTAGGTTGAAATGTATTTCCAGCTGCATCATAAACCATTTAGGCATAAGAATTTTCAGGTGCAAAAACATTGCTTGTCATCAAATTCCCCCCCCCCCCCTCCCCCTCCCCCTCCCCCTCCCCCCCATGCAACTCCGATTCAACCATCTCTGGTCCAAATTTTGAATGCAATTCAGATTCAACTATATTCGGCCCAAATTCCAAACTTCTGGACATGCTACATATTATTGGCTCTCCATGCCTTGTCCATTAAAAATAATTGGGCACAAATCCCTTCTCCAGTAAATGTAAATGTACCTCCTCCATAGGAAGATAACACCTATGTTTACACTTTTTGCATGGACATCTAATTTTCAAACCATCCATATATGCAGGTTGAGAGCTTGCATACTCAATGGAAGATTGAACGCTTTTGGCAAACTCAAGATTAATGTAACCATCAGACGTTAGTCTTCTATACATCCAACTTCTGTCTAAATTATTCATTATTGTTAAACTGTAGTGCAACAATAAAAAATACATAATTAGTACCAAAGCATTCCAATTCTCATTATTAAATTCAATTCAATTATATATTCTATTTCTTCAAATTAATTCATAATTAGTTATGCAATAAGTTCTCACATCTAATCCACTATTACAAAATTTTATACATAATAACAAGTATAAATCAAAAGAGATACACATAACAATATAAATTATCAACATGATAAAAATTATGTTAGCATTTCTATGCACAACACATAATATAAACATGATTACAATACCTACATAATAATCTCATACACATATATACTTATTATTATCAAATTCACTTTGATATCAAAAAATTGACCTTTCGTCAAGATGCCAGTCGGTCAGGGATGGTGCAGGGGATCGAAAAGACGCGTGTAGCGAAACTGATCAGCGGTCGATACCGGTAACGGCGGGGTACATGAAACAAGATATATAATTTCATTTAAAAAAATTACATTTACACTGACAACTATATATAATTGAATTCATACATGACAAATTAAATTGCTTACGTATATTACAATGCGTAAAATTCTGTGGAAAAATGGGCAGAGTTTCCTTTATACAGGTCCTTATCCCCCTATTAAACAATAGCAAATTTTACACTTCTATAAAATATCCACACATCTCAACTCCTCCATTAAACCAATACAATATCAAATTTCCCCTTCCATCCTCAAATATTCAAGTAAAAAGGATAAATTCACCAACAGTTGTGAATTTAACCTTTTAAGTCATACAACTACAACATGTGTAATTAAAATTAATTATAATCAACTTAAAACATGGTCATTACAGTTATTATAGTCAAATTACAACATGGTCATCAAATGTATATACACAGAACAATAAATATTAACACAAATAAAATTTCAAATAAAAAAAACTTATTACAATCATATACGGATTCTTAACAACTTAATTTTAATACATAACGAGCGTAATTACCTCGAGTGTGGCAACTGATAACAGGCTGAGATTTCGCGCACAGGACAGCTAAATGCGAAATCGGTTGCGGCGGATACGCATACATGCAATAATAAATATAATATAAATAATAAATCTTAACTATTGGCATAACAACATAGGCAATACACCCTTAAAATAATTTAAGCACAATACAAATTTATACAAGACTTAATATAACAAATAGAAATTACAACACATTATACACAATGCAAACACAATGCAAACAATATACTAAAAATAAGGGGTTTAAGACATACACATATATAACACATAGTTAAATCAATAGTACATATAATTTTTACAAACATGACATAAGCCAAAAAATATAAACTATATCAACATAATAGAAATCATAAATATTGATATATACACCAAAATACCAATATAATATATTAACGCAAATTCAATATATTAACACAAATTTAATATATGTACCAACATTATATATGTCACAAATTTAATAGCAAAATTAACTATTAACAATATGTCACAATTTCAAAAAAATATATGAATATAACAAATAATTTAATACAATATAATATATACACACACAACATATGCATTCACTCAAATTTGCAACAAAAATAAACATGATGTCAACATAATAAAAATTACAATTTTAAACATGTTAAACCAATTTGTATGATTTCGCTGGTGTGAATGTGATCCCATCATATTTATTTACAGCTTTTGATAGTTTAATCTCTGTAACTAATTAAACATTTATCTTGTTTTTTTGAAAGAAATTAAACATATATCTTCAAGAACTCAAATAGGTATAAGATATAAAATATTGCTAGCAGTATAAATTAATTCAACAACAACAATAATAATATTTCAAAATAAAATGACATTAATTAAAAAAATAATTAAATCAACAAAATGAAAGGAACAACACAACCATAATGTGGAAAAGGAAAAGTTGATTAAAGATGAACAAAACTAAATAAAATTAAAATAATAAAAAAACACAAAAAAATAAAATTTGACTTACCCTTGAAGAACCCATCGAAAAGCTGCTACCATTTCGTCTGTGGGAGGCAGTACACCGACGAAGGTTGGCGGCAGAAACAGAGGCATTCCGAGGGTGGAGCGGATTCGTGCGTCGGTGGGATGAAACAGGGTGGATTCACCGACGAACGGACGAAGACTGCTGAACGGTCGCGGGGATAGACGAATGGGGTGGCGCCGGCACAAGGAGGATGGGGGTGAAAGGGTGGCTGCGCAGATCGGGAAAAGGGAGGAGAAGAGGGAGAGGAAGAATAAAGAAAGAAAATGTTCCTTTTTATACCCGCGAATTAGAGACGGAATTTTAATTCGGTCTTTAAATAGCGACGAAATGCGATTTTCGTCTCTATTTAGAGACGGAATAGGCATTCCATCTCTATATTTAGAGACAAAATTATAATTCCATCTCTATTTAATTTTCGTCTCTAAATAGAGATGAAAATTACATTACGTCTCTATTTAGAGACGGAATTAAAATTCCGTCTCTAAATATAGAGACGAAAACACAATTTCGTCTCTATAATTAGAGACAGAATGCTAATTTCGTCTCTAAATAGAGACGAAAACACAATTTCGTCTCTATAATTAGAGACAGAATGCTAATTTCGTCTCTAAATAGAGACGAAAGATATTGTCCGTCTCTAAATAGAGACAGACCTCGATTTTCGTCTCTAAATAAAGACGAAAATTGCATTATGTCTCTATTTTTAGAGATGGCAACACGTTACCGTCTCTAATACCATATCTGTAAATGGAGGAAACTCAATCCCGCCATTTTTAGTGATCGAATTTAGCGATCAAAAAATTTTCCGTCTCTAAACTGTTTTTCGTCTCTAAAATTTCGTCTCTATTTAACAGTTTTCTTGTAGTGTCCGCTCCATCACCTGCTCTGCCGTGGTGTTCTCCCCAGCTGCATTTTCCTCCGGTTGTCCCTCCCTCCCACGGGTCTGGTTGGTCCGTCTGGCCACCCTCCTTCCTCCGGCCGCCGGCGCAGCCAGTCCTCCGGCGAGATCTGGAACAGGTTGGTATATATATTTTTTTAATTTTTTGAATTATTAAATGTTATATTTTATTTAAATGTAGTATATAATTTTTGTGTATTTTTTTTATTTTGTTTTATTTATCCTGTATTTAAATTATTATATAATTTTAATTATTTTAAATTTTGGGTATATTGTATGTAAATTGGTTTGAATGTGGTATTTTATTTGTGTATAGTTATTTTTTTTGTTATATGTGTATATTGAATTATAATTTTTCGAATGTGTATTTTTTTGTGTTAAATTTGGGGTTTATGTTTATAATTTTTGTTATGTTTGTATTATTTATAATTTTGTTGTATATTGTATTTGTATTTGTTATTAAATTGGTATATTATTTGTGTATATATATATATTGTTTTGTGTGTATATATAATATGGTATTATATTTGGGTGTATAAATTTTTTATTTTTGTTTCATTTACAGTGTATATTTTCTTTTGATTTTGTATAATATTATTTGAATGTGGTATGTAATTATTTGAGTATGTAGTTATTTTTAATTTGTGTATGTATATTGAATTGTAATGGTTAGTATATTGAGTTGTAATTGAGTATGTAGTTATTTTTTTTGTATGTAGTTATAATTTTGTTGGTTATTGTATGTGTATTTGTTATCAATTTGGTTTTTATTTGTGTATATGTGTAGTGTTTCGTGTATATATATTATATTGTATAAAAATGTTTATTATGTTTATGTATTGTTTTTTTTTAAATTGTGGTGTATTGTTAATTTTTTTTAATTCTTTTTACATATATTATTTTCGTGTATATATATATTAATTCTATTATGATTGTTATTATGTTGATATAAATATATTTTATTTTATGGCATGTTTGATGGTGTATATTGTTTGTATTGTGTATAATGTTATTATAGTTAAATTATTATTAATTTTGTAGTATAATTGTTATTATATGTAGTGTTGTTTAAATTTGTATTATGTTTAATTTTTTTTAAGTATGTATTACGTATATTGTTATACCTAAAAGTTAATATTTATAAATTATATTATATTTGTTATTGCATGTACCCGTCACCGCCACATCCGGTTCCGTATTTAGTTCACCTGTGCACCGAACCATTGCCTGTTACCGGTTGCTTTACTCGAGGTAAGTTTGTTATGTATTAAAATTAGTTTGTTGATAACACGTATATATTTGAAATAAATTATTTTAGTTAGATAATTTATTTATTGACTGTGCAATAATGATACTGTATTAACGTCATATGGTGCCATAGTGTGATGACTAAATTAAATTACAAATGTAGTAGTTGTATAGGTAATCGTGCTTAATATTTTCTTTTGGACATTGTATGACGTGAAAGGATAAATTCACAACGTTGGTGAATTTATCCCTTTTATTTGCATGTTTGAGGTAAATGGGGATATTTGATATTGCATTGCTTTTGTTATGGAGTTGAGATGTGTTGATATTTTATACAAGTGTAAAATTTGCTACTGTTTAACAGGAGGATAGGGATCCGTATAAGGAAAACTCTGTCCGTTTTTCCACAGAATTTTTATAATTTTAATTTACAAAAGTAAAGGAATTATTAAATTCAATTTTATTTACAAAAAAGAATCGAGTTGGTTTACATTTGATACATGACCCTTCCTGGACCATGTATGTGGGTTACAGTAGTTGTGCAAACATGGTGTTCATATATTTTGTATTGTAACTTATATTGTTACTATAGTTAAAATATTTCTAAATTTCATGTATATTTGTTATTATATGTAGTATTGTTTTAATTTTGCATTATTTACAAATTTATGGGATGTGTGTGTATGATATATGAATGTCAGTATAATTTTAAATTTAGGTTGCTAAGAGACCACCTCATTGCGTCTGCTGCCCCGGACTACCCTCCCTCTCCCTCTGCATTGCATTGTGGTATTTTATTCATCTTTATATATATTGTTGTGTATATATATTTTATTATAATTTTTATTACATTGCTATATTTTATTATATTAATAATTTGGTAAAACTAATTATAAAATAAAGTGATGAACTAGGATAGAGAATTGAATTGAAATAACACATGAAAATTGACATGTGTCCCTATTGACTATGAACTTATGATTTTTGCGCAACAGTTTAACAATAATGAGTAATATAGATAGAAGTTGGATGTATAGAAGAATAACGCTAAATGGTTAAATTAATTTAGAGTTTGCTGAAGGAGTTCAATCTTTTATTGAGTACGTAAGCTCGCAACCTGCATATATGGATGGGTCAAAAATTAGATGTCCATGCAAAAAGTGGAAACACAGGTGTTATCTTCCTATGGAGGATGTGCATCTCCATTTGCTTAAAAAGGGATTTGTGCCGAATTATTTTGAATGGACAAGGCATGGAGAGCCAATAATTTGTAGCACGTCTAGAAGTTCAAAATTTGGATCGAGTGTCGATGAAGCTGAATTTCAAGGGGAGGCATATTTTATGACAAGCAATGTTTGTGATATAGAAAATCCATATGTCCGAATGGTTTTTGAAGCAGCCGAAAATTCACTTCAGCCAATTTAGGCAATGTCCAAAAAGAACCCAACCCAGCTGCTAGAAACTTTTTTGACTTACTAAATGCAGATGACCAGGATGTGATAATATGACACAGTTAGGCTCTGTTGCTCGAATATTGAACATCAAATCTGAAGGTTATATTTTTTTATCGCAGTTTACATGAAATCCTAGCTTGGTATAATGAATCATTGTGAATGGATAATAACATGGTTGATAGTTTTTACGATATGAATAAGTTGCCATATTTTATTATATTAATAATTTGGTAAAACTAATTATGAAATAAAGTGATGAACTAGGATAGAGAATTGAATTGAAATAACACATGAAAATTGACATGTGTCCCTACTGACTATGAACTTATGATTTTTGCGCAACAATTTAACAATAATGAGTAATATAGACAGAAGTTGGATGTATAGAAGAATAACTCCAAATGGTTACATTAATTTAGAGTTTGTTGAAGGAGTTCAATCTTTTATTGAGTATGCAAGCTCGCAACCTGCATACATGGATGGGTCAAAAATTAGATGTCCATGCAAAAAGTGGAAACACAGGTGTTATCTTCCTACGGAGGATGTGCATCTCCATTTGCTTAAAAAGGGATTTGTGCCGAATTATTTTGAATGGACAAGGCATGGAGAGCCAATAATTTGTAGCACGTCTAGAAGTTCAAAATTTGGATTGAGTGTCGATGAAGCTGAATTTCAAGGGTGGGCATATTTTATGACAAGCAATGTTTATGATATAGAAAATCCATATGTCCGAATGGTTTTTGAAGCAGCCGAAAATTCACTTCAGCCAATTTAGGCAATGTCCAAAAAGAACCCAACCCAGTTGCTAGAAACTTTTTTGACTTACTAAATGCAGATGACCAGGAATTATGACCAGGATGTGATAATATGACACAGTTAGGCTCTGTTGCTCGAATATTGAACATCAAATCTGAAGGTCATATTTTTTTATCGCAGTTTACATGAAATCCTAGCTTGGTACAATGAATCATTGTGAATGGATAATAACATGGTTGATAGTTTTTACGATATGAAGAAGTTGCTTCGGGGTCTTGGTTTGCTAGTAGAAAAAATTAATTGTTGTCGGCTCGGATGTATGATTTTCTGGGGAGATGACGTGGAATTAATGAATTGCAAATTTTGTAATCAACCGAGTGTGATGCTCGCCGAAACCAGCAAGGCCCTCATTGAGCCTGCCTTTTGGGGCTCTAGGAATTGGTTCGCGTATTTTGATCTTGGGCATCGCGAGACATTTTGGATGCCTCTTACCCAATAGAACATTGGGAGGATTATCTAATCTCGTGACGCCTTTAGGCACCCTGAGGTATTTTGGAGTCGCAACCCAATTTACAAGAAATTGGAAAAGGTCTCTAACCTCGATGGTCTTAAACCAGAGAAGGTGTTTGGAACTTTACTTTTACTAATGATTTAAGCTAAATTTTATAAATGAGTTTTTAAGAAAACGATATTCCATCTTCCTTCTCACGCGATCATGCATAAAATTTAAAGCGTACATCATCCACATTGGAAAGCAATAAATAAAGCATTTAAATAAATAAATAAATTATAAGAATAAAATTTGCCCCAAAACTTAAATTACAAGGGCCCGACATGAATAAATAAACTCCTTAAAGAGAGAATAAAACATATCATACATAAATCGGGTCATTTATTTAATCTTAGGAACATTGGTCCCTTTTATTAACTTAGAAAATTGGAGAACTATTTAATCGAAAGAATAGTTACTTAAATAATTATACAATCAATTAAATCAACTAAATGTAAATAATCAATTAAATCAATTAAATAAAGCAATAAAGATGAGTCAAGCAATTAAATAAATAATACCAACAACCAACAAATAAATTAAATAAATTATACAATTAATTAAACGTTTAACTGAATAAATTAAATAAATTAGACCACTAATTAAACATAAACAAATTAGTTAAATATTTATTAGTCTATAAACTATCTTTATACATCATGCAAATAATTTATTTTACGTCAAGATTATTTATTAACAACATATTAATGTATACACAAATAAAATAACGATAACACCCTAATGAATTACAACAAGCAAATAGTGAATAATCTAGCAAATACATTACATATTACATTGATCATTAATTATGAATCTTAATATACAAACCAACCATGAACGATATGCATTGTTAGAGAACAAATCATATAAAAAATAAACAAAATAATAACAAATAGTAGTAAAGAACTTTTGCAATACACAATATAATGATTAATAATAAAAATTAAAGAGTGAATAATGAAAGATAAGCGGATTAACATCACTAATAAACAACAAATAATATCCTAACAGTGTATAATAACAAATATACATGAACAGATCGTTAAGAAAGATTATGAATGAACAATAAATAATATAGAAATAATATAAAACAATAAATATTAATAATAGAACAACTATATGCAAGTTAATCCCAATAAATAACTTAATCTCAGGTCAAATACAATAAAAAAATACACAGTATATAGATTAACAAGAACAAACAACAAAAAATAAACAATGACCATGATGCTAAAAGAAACATGAGCAGATTAATGAAAAAATAAACAACAGCAAATATATAATAATGATACAATAAGTATACAATAGAGAACAACAACAAATAATAATATACAGTGTAAAAACTAACAAAATCAAGCAATAATAAATAGAAAAAAATAATTTACAGAATAACGATAAACAATAATGAAGAAGGAAAAGAAGGATTTAGCTCAGTATTTACCCATAGAAATGTTATATATTCAGCAAATGAAGAAACTTTGATTTCTTGCCGACTTGCTTGGAACGAAGATGAATAAGTTTTTTTCTTGAAATGAAAAATGAAGAATTTTTTTTTTTTGATTAAAAAAACTGATGATGGAAGATTAAAACTTAAAACCAAATATTTGGGTTGAAAATTGATTTTTCCAGGTTGGTACTGCTCTCAAGAATATTTTTCTGGGTTTTCTTCTCCCCCCTCCTAAATCTGTTCTCATTGGCCTAAAATTTGCTAGGAAATCCCGAAAAGAACGAAAAAAATGGTGCGCTGGAGGAAGGAGAAGGGTCTGCGGCACCTACGCGCAGGACCGCGTGTCGCGCAGCGTGACACGCGACACGCTAGAGCATGGCCGCGCAGCACGCCTGCTGCTGACGCAAGGGTGCTCGTCGCCCTTGGTGACGTGCACGCCAGGGAACGTGCAGTGCCATGCGGGCACGCCCCGCGCATGTGCCGTCACGACCCGCACGCGCGGCGCGCGGACTGCGCGGCACTGTTGTACCAAAAAAATCGAGAACAAAATTTTAAAAAATACAATAAAATAAAAATAAAAATAAATAATAAAAATAAATAATAAATAAAAAAAGGTTCGACAAGAAAATTGTCATTTTTTAATCACTTTACACGTAAACAAGTGTCATTTTCATCATCGGGTAACCTTGATCTGAGCTGTCTTAGGACCCGGTGTCTACAGTTGCCCCCAGTTTTGGGAAATGTAGAGTTTGCATGCCTAGGTGAGCCAAAACTCAAGGAAAGGAAGACGAGACACATACCTGAGGCAGCTGTCTTTCTGGCCTGAATAGAGTTGTCCGGGGTAGTTACCATCTGTTTGTCGACATGTTAACCCTTGTCATTTTCGGAATTTAACCTGTACGGTGTCTAGCCTTTTGTTCGGTGTCTAACCTCCCTCGTTTCGTCATCCAACCTGTGCCGTGTCTAGCCTCAGCCAGGTCGGTATCTAAACTGTTGGTGCGGTGTCTAACCTTCCTCGTTGTAGCATCTAACCTGTGCGGTGTTTAGCTCCAGCCGGGTTGGTATATAACTAGTTGGTGTGGTGTCTAACCTTTTTCGTTGTAGCATATAACTTGTGCGGTGTCTAGCTCCAGCCGAGTTGGTATATAACCAGTTGGTGTGGTGTCTAACCTTCTTCGTTGTAGCATATAACCTGTGCGGCGTCTAGCTCCAACTGAGTTGGTATATAACCAGTTGGTGTGGTGTCTAACCTTCTTTGTTGTAGCATTTAACTTATGCGGTGTCTAGCTCCAGCCAAGTTGGTATATGACCAATTGGTGTGGTGTCTAACCTTCTTCGTTGTAGCATATAACCTGTGCGGTGTCTAGCTCCAGCCGAGTTGGTATATAACCAGTTGGTGTTGTGTCTAACCTTCTTTATTGTAGCATATAACCTGTGCGGTGTCTAGCTCCAGCCAAGTTGGTATATGACCTGTTGGTATGGTGTAATGGATATCTTTATCCCTTTGTGAAACCATTCATTTGAGTGGTTATTGGACGTCATCGTCACATGCCTGAATGTTCAAAGAAAACATTTTAATTGATTGCGTTAATCTGTTCTGATGGCATATGAATTAGCTTATTTTCGTGATCTTAATATTTTCCTTTATTTTCATTTTTGACATTATTATTGCTATTTTATATTTTATTATTATTATTATTATTATTATTATTATTATTATTATTATTAATTATTTTTTTAAATCCTTCAATGCGATATGTTCATTACATTTAGTCGTACGAGCATAATAAACATGAAAGCAAGTATAAGCATAAGTTTATACTATACATAAAATATTTTTGTACATCATATAACAATCCACTTCCTGAAATAAACTCTACCACAGAGGGTAGTATGTAGGCATATCGGGGTCGTCCGGCTGAGCTAGAGGAGGCACGGGCTGATATGTGACATCCTCGGGCAGTGGCCTCGAAGATGACGGATCGGATGATCTGAATCTGACCTTTGCCTATCCGTCGAGAAAGGGGCTAGCCATGCTCGCCACTGTGTGAGATAGCTCCTGAAAGCTGGAGGCTATACCTGTTATAGCAGTGGCGTGCCCACCAATGTGATGCCCCAAGTCGGACCGAATGGTAGGAAGGTCTCTTCCCAAGTCCTCGCGCAGGTTCCTCACCTCCTGGGACACCCCTCCGGAAGTCTGCTTCAAGATATCCACTCATTGTCAGGTGATAGCCAGCGAGTCATCCATTGCCTGGTAGGCCTCTTCAAACCTCTGTGCATGCACAGTGAGAGTGGTGGTCATGGATCCCTGTATGTGGCCCAACTGCCTGGCTATCTCTCCAAACCCCTCTGCCATCTCCTACCTCATAAGCTGACGGTCGTCTATCATATTCTGCCTTATAAGCTGACGGTCGTCTATCATATGCTGCCTCATATGCAGACGGTCGTCTATCATCTGCTGCCTCAGGAGATGGATACTCTCATCCTGGCGCTGCCCCATAGTGGCGAATTGGGACATCATATCCCTATACATGGCCTGAAATGTTGGCTCTGAAGCGGGCTGGCTCTGCTCTGCCCTATACTGATGTAGGGGCGAGGTTGTGGGTGAAGATGCCCCTAGATATCCCGGCTGAGGGTAGTGAATATGTGGCATAAGAGTGGTGTAGGCTCCACAGTCGTGCAGGATCTGCTGCGAGGGGGGAGTACGGATAATACGTGTAAGATCAAAATCATTTGCGCCCCCCTCATCCTGCGGCGTATGTGGCTCCTCGTCATCTAGCTGCATGTGGGCCCCTCCTGAAGTACCGGCTACCTCTAGGAGTGGAGGAAAATTGCAAAGACGCCTGGTCTCTGCCATGCTAAGTAGTCTATACTCATCAGACCCCTCCAATACCGGCTCTACCATGCCCATAGCGCCAGCGACGGCCAGATCAATACCCATGTCTCCCTCCACATGTGGCCCAAATGAGTCGGAGTCAAGCCCCGGACGAAGGAGTAATCTGGTCACCACTCCCCCAATGTGTATGGGCCCACTGGTCCCCTGTCCGGCTCTGAGTAATGCCGATATAATCTCATGGGCAATATTTATCTGTCTACCAGTCCTCATGGCCCACAGGCTCCAAATCTCAGCGGCATTTATGGAACCCTGACTCCTGGCCCGACCAAAGTAGCTGCTGGCCAATACCTTCTGAATATACCTTAAAGCCTGGGAACGCAGCAGAGTGCTCTTTGCTTGGCTGGTGTGGTATGAGACACCTGGTATGGCGATCTCCTCCCAGTAGTAAGTGGGGACAGATCTATCTGGTACTGTGACATACTCCCCCGTCGGGAGCTCCATCATCTGTGCGAAGTCCAAACGGCACACCTCATAGTATCGACCTATAGCCCAAAAGGATATCATCCCCGGCTCCTCGTTTGGCCTCTCATACCCCTTATACTGGAGTGTGGCTAACACCTCTCTGGTGACGGCTGGATACATAGTATAACACCTCCTAAAAATTTTGGTCCAGCCGGCCGCTGCTATCAGGGCTCTCACCTCGCCCCACATGCCTACCTGCTCTAGAAATGACCTGCACATGAACCTGCTGGGCACAATCTATATCCGGCATAATGTCTCATAGCGCTGTCTCTGAGTGTTAGTCATCTCTACTGGAGGCGGAGGTACATCCCGTCTCTGGGGTACTATGCGTTGTCGAGTTATCTCCCTAAATATTTATTCTCAGACTGCATTCTTTGCGATTGACTCTGCTTATTGAACATTCTCCTGCAAATAAATTATGCATACCAAAATAATAACAATACATAAAAATAAATTATGCTAGTGAAAATGCATGAGCCTAAAAATGCACGAAAAAGTGGTATGATTTCTTATGACGGACCAGACCGATTTTTCCTTTTTTCTGCTTCCCACATCGTATTTATTATTTTATTATTATTTTTCTCACTAATCCCGCTTATTTATTTTGTGTACAGCTATTTGCAAATGTCGATGCCCATCCCCAAAAAATTGCGCCGCTACTGGACCATCCCGAGACCTGAAAAGCCGACACTTTAGCTCCTTATTCTAGCCTGAGGCTCTTGAGAAGGATCAAGTTTGACCAAAATCTTTTACTGGCTGTTGTTCGTTACTGGGATCCTCGATTTCATGTCTTTTGATTCACTCACCAGGAACTATGCCCTCTGACTGAAGAGTTTGCTGCGCTTATTGACATGAGGTTTTCCCCTGGCACCCCTTCTTGCATTTCGAGTTACGGACTGTACCAGATTAGGGACGTAGCTTTTACTTTGGGCATTTCACCTTCTGAGGCTGCTCGACTAGTTCCTAGAGGGGAATTCTTTTCTTTGGAGCCTCTACTGGATTCACTTACTGGCTTCTCCGACGTGCCAACTTATCGAGTCAGTGTGGTTCTGTTGGTTTGCTTATCTAGATACTTGCTAGTGAGCCCAGATGATGCAGTCAGCAATTGTCGACTATTCAGCATTGTTGATGGCATTCACCACAGGCAGACCCCCTTTCTAGTCTTTCTGGCTGAGACGATCATCGGCCTGAACACTCTGTGCACTAACCCCGCTGCTTTTATGACCGAGAGCCCCTTATTACTTTAGGTAATCTGTGTCATTATTTTAAAAGTAGTGCGCCCCTTATGGATTTTCACACTAGCTTTTTTTATTGGAAACTGCATCCCATTAGGGATTTTCACATAACCCGGTGCCTTATTTTTACCTGAAACGAATCCAACTCATTCCAGCGGCTTTTTTTTTGTTACTTTATTTTTTTATTATTTTTTATTTTTTTTAAGTGTGGCTGCAGGAGAAGCTAAAGCTGCTGATAGAGCCCCCTCCCCGGGTGATCGGAGCATACTCACTGGCACATTTTTTCCACAGGCAGAGGACTTATCAGTTCGACTCTCCTCATGAAGGCTTCATATGGATGACCACACTGGCAGACAATGACATTAGCTTTATGAGTCCTTGGATAAGTCTTAACTATGTGACCCGTGACGGGCCTTTAGGATGTGTCCCGCTATGCGGACTTCACAGAGCATCATTTTACATCACATCCCGCTGCATTCGCCAATTTGGAGGGCATCAGACTATTGTGGCTCATCTGCTGCCTTTTCTTTTCATGGAGGGCCCCTATCTTCGGTGTTCATTACAGGTTACTTTGGACTTTAGGTGCGGTTACCCCTGAGGACCACTATCCCAAGGGCTGAGGATTCTGATTTCACCAGCTTGCCAGAGTACAAACAATGGGTGACCAGCCCTGTTATTGATAATAGGATCAGCTGGCTTAAACATCTGACCAAAAAGAATTCAGTAAAAAAGTATCAGATGGTAACAGACAATTTACTTTTCTGCTTTTTGTAAAAGAACTAGACAATCATGGAAAGTGCAAACTGAATCTTTTATTGCAAATTTATGAATATTTCTATATGATTTCAACACACATAATCATTTGTTGACAAAAGAAACTCAAAAATAAAAAACTGCACTTAATCTCAAGATAGATCTTGCAAGCGTCAAACTGCTGTTATCAATCAGCCCTTTCGGGTTTTCATGATTGAACATTTTCTCTCAGCCCTTAATTTTTGTCCAGAGTGCCTTTTTTCAATTTTCACCCTGACAGGGCTCCCAATTTTAGTAAGACCGCCTTTTTTCAGTTTTCAACCTGCAGGGCATTTATTCTCTTCTTTTGATTTTCTTTCTTTCTCTTTTTGTCGATTTTCGACCCACGGTGCTGCGCGAGCACGCCCCGTGCGTGTGCCGCCACGACCCGCACGTATGGACTGCGCAGCACCGTGGTACTGAAAAAAATCGAGAACAAAATTTAAAAAAAACTTTTAACAAATAGAGACGAAAATTTGTTTTACATCTCTAAAAATAGAAACGAAAAATATTTTTCCCTCTCTATTTTTTTAGACGAAAATGTAATTTCCTTCTCTAAAAATAGAGATGGAAATACACTTTTTCGTCTCTATTTTTAGAGACGAAAACGTAATTTTCGTCTTTAATAATAGAGACGAAAATCTTCTTTTCGTCTCTATTTTTAGAGACAGAAATACACTTTTTCGTCTCTATTTTTAAAGATAAAAACATAATTTTTGTCTCTAAAATTAGAGACGAAAAATTTGCATCTCTAAATTGAGCAACCGACCAAATAGAGATGGTATCTTTTTGTATCTAATTTCGTCTCTATTTGGTATTAGAGACGGATTTTCGTCTCTATTTTTCGTCTCTATTTTTCAATTTTCGCCATCAATTCCATTTGTATGCAAACCCTACTGTTTATTATTGCTTTGTTATGACCATGACTTTGTGTATGAAATTTATATCCATTAATGAAATATACCGGATACGATTTAACAGTTCGCAAAGGTCCTTTTACAAGATTTGAGATGAACTTATTTTCAATTGAATTTGCTGATGCCTACATAATGAAATACTCTAATGTTATTTAAACGAATATTGCATAATTGTATAAGTCATTATGTATATTGGATTTCAAAACGTACATATGTCTTGAACCATTGATAAAAGTGCTTTTTGACTTCTTTGTTGATGTCATTTTGAGTTATTTCAGGCATTAACTCTTGTAAGCATTCCTCAAATAATCTATAACCACCAATAATCACTATATAAGTTCATATTACACCTAAATTATACTTACTGCACGAAGGTTGAACCTCTTTGCAATTTAATAAAATGTAACTATAGGCAGCTTTTAGTTTTTCCTTTGATAGCATTCTCCTTATTGAGTGGCCATGTAAATGCACAGGATACGTAAATATGGATAAGTTTCCATCGTGATCACATGTTTCACCCCCATCATCATTACGAGGTAATTTCCTCTGTCTTGTGTGTACATGCGGCTCAAAACAATGCAAACAAAATGTACTTGCTTCCTCGACCAAATGCACATTACATATTAAACTTTCAACTCTTGCTTTGTTTTTGACATTTTTTTTTTCAAGTGAAACAAATACCTATATAGCAGTTTAGATTGACATTACTTATGTACCATAGCAAATTACAAGTTAATAGTTATTGCATCTTATTAGTAATTATCTCTCAAAAGGATACATCCATCGATCTTGAATAAGACGAGACAGTTTCGCCTCAGATGCTAAATGCACCGGCAGATGCTCCAAACAGTCAAAAAAACTTGAAGGGAAAATCGACTCTAATTTGCACAAAATTACCGGAATTTCAAATTTTGATCTTGCCATGTCGGCCAATTTTACCTTGGATGATGTTAAGGTTTTGAAAATAAACTTAGCTCGGTTATAGCTTCCCACACGTTAGTTGGCAATAACTCTCGAAATACAATTCGGATTAGCCTTTGCATGAACACGTGACAATCATGAATTTTCATTCTGAATAATTTATACTTTCTCATATTAATGCAGCTTGCTAAGTTCGAAACATAACCATCCGAAAACTTTAGTCCTTTTAACCACTCACACAAGACTTCCTTTTGTTTTTTGTCCAAAGTATAGCATGCTTTTGGATATTTTCCCATTCAATTATCTTTTTCTAACTCAGTCCTTCTACAAAATAATTTTAAATCTGCTCGTGATTTTTCATTATCCTTTGTCCTCACTTCATGTTCATAATTGTGTTGAACACATTGTCAAAAATATTTTTTTTCTATATGCATATGTAGACACCAGGTCCTAAGGCAGCCCAAACCTAAGTTATCCAATGATAAAAATGATACCTGTTCACAGGCAAAAGACAGATAGAAGTGATGATTTCCTAAAAAAAAATATTTTTCATTTTTAATTTTAAAAAAAAGAGTTATTTCTGGGTGCCAGTGGTGTGAGGCCCATCTCACCTTGGTGAGAGGTAATGTGAGACACATCTCACCTGCCTCACGCGCCCCACTGCCCCCAACAACTCCTCTACCGTTTTTTCGAGGGATTTGGTTGGAAAATACAGGTTTATGGCTGATTTGGTGAGGAAAAAACCTAATCCTTCAGAGGGAGTATAAATGTAAAAGTTGAAGAAACTAAAGAAGGAGAGAGAGTTATTTTTGAGAAGGCCAAAAGAACAAGAAAAAAACAGAGAGAGAAAAGCTTCGAGAGCAAGAAAACGATTTTTATTCTCAAAGCATTCTGAGGTTATTTCTTGAATACAGGAAATTAATTCCTGACGTTGGAGATTCAATCGGTTTTGGTTTTTTTTCTTCAAAGTAAATTCCATTGAAAGGTTTTTTAGCCTCTGTTTTAATCTCCTTTTCAAGAAAAGCAAAGAGGAAAAACCAGAACTTCTTCATTTGCAAATCAAAGATCATAGCTGAGGGTAAATACTAGGATCACTATCTCTTTCTTTCTTTTCTTTCTTTCTTTTTCCTTTCTCTTCTTCATTTTATATCATCAGTCAGTTATCTTCATTGTACATATTGTGTTTATTTTCTCGTTCGATCTTAATAATATATATATTGTATGTTTGTTGTTGTTTGTTATCAGATATGAACTTTAAATATTTGTCATGGTTGATCGGCATGTTTGTTGTTATATTATGCATGTTTTGATGGCATATTATCATGTTTATTAGTCTATTAGTATTCCTCTGTTTATCTCTATTTTCTGGTTGTCTGAGTCATGCTTTTGTTATTTTTGTCTGAGACGTGATTCCCGATCGGATCGTGCCTTTATTTTTGTCCGTATCATGACTTTTCTGATTGTGTCGTGTTTTTCATCTTTGTTCGTTTGTTCGTCCATTCCTTTGTTCTTTTCCGATTGGATCCTGTTTTCTTCGTTCGAGTCGTGATTTCTCGTCCGAGACATGTTCTTGTTTTCTCTCTATCCGATCGGGTCATGTCGTTTCGTTCGGGTCGTGCCTGTTTTGTTCGAGTCGTGTCTTGCTTCACGTGTCGTGCTCCCCTTTTCTCCATTCGAATCGTGCATTTTTGCACGATTCGAGTCCCGCTTGATAGCCTTCACGGCTCATGCATTCTTGCACGAGTCGTGAAATCCGTGCACGACTCGTGCACCCCTACATAAGTCGTGCTCTCCTTGCACGACTCGTGCAAGAATGCACGAGTCGTGCAATTCCCTCCTCACCTTTGTTCGTCTTTTCTCTTCTGTTTTTATCTAAGTATCCAAAAGTAAAATGCATGTAACATAATAATTTGCTCTATTTTCCATGTATTTTGCTATCTCAATTCACTTGGTTATTTTTTTAGTCTCTGCTCAATTTGTCTCTATTATTAATTATTAATGCTATGGTTGTATTATTGTTTTATTTGTCAAGGTTTAATTATTTTTTATTGGCTTACTTAATTAGTTTATTTATTTGTTTTCATGTGATTATTTGTTCATATATTATTCAATTAATTTATTTTACTAACATTTTATTTTCTTTTTGTTTTGCTGCCTCAAAATTCGTTTATTTATGTGAGTTATATTTGTGAACGGGACAGAGAACCAGGAGATCAAAGACCTTCAAATTTAGGGTTTGCATTTTTAATTATTGTGTTTTCTTTGTTATGTCATTTTTATATTGTATGCAAAAAGATTATTTTAGATGCGTCCGCATTATGGAAAATCATGTTATTTTTTTTACAATAATTAATAACTTGGATTTTTTCTTAATAAAATGGACCAATGTCCTATTTTAACCAATAAAATCTCACTATCAAATAGAGAACTAATTTTCACAAAATGAGATCACTCATCCCTGTTTTCTCAATCAATACCCAAAAATAGTTCTCTAATTTTTTAAGTTAACAAAAAGGAACCGATGTTCCTAAAATCCAATAAATCTCCCGATCTATGTATGATATATTCTAATTATTTTTTATGTGTTCATTTATTCATTTGGGCCTTGTAATTAATTTTGGGGCAAACTTTATTTTTATGATTTCTTATTTTGGGGGATTGTTCTGTCCCAATTTTTAGATGTAATTTATTTATTTTTTTACCGCTTTATTTAAATGCTTTTCAATATGCTTGCAGTGCATTTTAAATTCTATGCATAATCATGTGAGATTGAGAGAAGGAATTTCAATTTCTTAAAAACTCAATTATAAACTTGACTTAAGTTATTAATAAGAGTGGAGTTCCGAACACTTTCTTTGATTTAAGACCCTCGAGGTTAGAGACTTTTTCCAATTTCTTGTAAATTGGGTTGCAACTCTAAAATACCTCAAAGGTGACTAAAGGCATCGTGAGGCTAGATGATCTATTCCAATGTTCTATTAGGAAGGGGTATGCAGTGGCAGAGTTTTTGGCAGAGCACCCGATCCAAGGAGATTCGTATGAATTCAATTTTTTGAACGAGGATGTGGCAGCTATCATGGCTCAAGGTTGGCAGTTACACTTTGATGGGGCTATAAACAACAAGGGGGCAGGAGTAGGGATTATTCTAACAACCCCAGATGATGAAAAACTCCCTTTAGCTAAGAAGCTAAGATATAAAGCCACCAACAATGAAGCTGAATATAAAGCATGCACTTTCGAGTTAGAAGAGCGGCTGATCCCGTATGTGAAATACTTAAAAGAGTTGAGTGATCAGTTTGAAGTGTGCACCTTTCACTTTGTTCCGAGAGATGAGAACTAGTTAGCGGATGCGCTTGCAATTTTGGTGTCGATATGGGATAATCCAGAAGGGGTGGTTATAAAGCCTGTGCTGATTTCTAGTTCTGAGAGGCCTAGCTTTGAGTCTAAACCAGTCATGAAAATGGAAGTAATAGATGGGAAGCCATGGTATTATGATATCAAAAATTATCTGAAAAACATGACGTTCTTAGAAGAGGCTACCGAGAAAGACCAGAGGCTGATTCACAAGTTATCTGCTCAGTTTATCTACGTAAAGGGGGTATTGTACAAATGACAAGCTGATAACATATCTAGACGAGAAAGAAGCTGAAAAGGTAATTGAGGAAACTCACGCTGGTGTGTGCGGAGCCCACATGAATGGTTTGATGCTGGCCAAGAAGATCATTAGACAAGGATTCTTTTGGCTCACCATGGATACAGACTGCTCAAAATACGTAAAGCAATGCCAATTGTGTCAGCAGTATGCAGATTTAAGGCACTTGCAGGTTTCAGAGTTACACAGTTTGACATTGCCTTAGCCGATCGTAGCTTGGGGGATCGACATTATTAGAGAAATACATCCCACGGCCTCTAATGGACATAGATTCATCATAGTTGGCATCGACTACTTCACAAAATGGGTAGAGGCTAAGTCTTTCAGAAAGGTCGATGCATGGGATATGGCTAAATTCATTGAGAAGAACTTAATATGCAGATACGGCCTGCCACATCACGTGGTTTCCGACAATGGGGTCCAGTTCATGGCTGAGACGAAGAGGTTATTTCAGAAGTATGGCATTGAGCATCATAAATCTTCTCCTCATCGTCCGCAGGCTAATAGAGCAGTAGAAGCTGCCAACAAGAACGTAAAGAAAATCCTGGACAAGATGGTCCAGAATTATAAAGATTAGGCGAAAAAGTTACCTTTCGCGCTCTGGGGTTACAGAACGTCTGTCAGAACTTTTACAAAGGCCACACCGTATTCCTTGGTATATGGGACGTAGGTCGTACTGCCAGTCAAGATTGAACTCAAGTCATTGAGGGTAGTTATGGAAGCTCAGATTTCGAAATCCGAATGGAAACAGCAGCGGCTGCAACACCTGAATATGCTGGATGAGAGCAGGATGAGAGCCTACTGTCATAATCAGATTTATCAGAAAAGGCTTGCCAGGTCATTCGGAAATAAAGTCAAGAAGGAAGGGGACTTGGTATTCAAACAAATGAGACTGGGTGTGCCCGATATCAGGGGGAAATTTAGATCAACATGGGAAGGTCCTTTCATCCTCAAGAAGCTGCTGTCAAAACGAGCAGCGATTCTATCAGATGGCAACGGCAACGATTTCAAGGAGCCGATCAACATCGATAGACTCAAGAGGTTCCACGGTTAAAGATGATAAAAGTCAAAAGAAGAGAATAAAAGTCTCGTGGGTTGAGAATCAAAAAAAGGCAACCTTACTAAAATTGGGCGCCTCGTCAAGGTGAAAACTGAAAAAAGGCATCATGGGCAAAAATTAGAGGTTTGAGAGAAAATATCCAATCAAGAAAACCCAAGAGTACTGATTGGTAACAGAAGTTTGATGCTATCAGGATTTATTCCACGAATGAATGTAGTTTTGCGTTTTAAATGAACGTTAAATGATGATTATGTATACTAAAATCATATTGAGATGTACACAATTTTGTGAAATGAAATGAAACTAAATTTATTCATTTATATTATTTTCTAGTTCTGTTTTAAAAAGAAACATATTGCTCAAAAGGCATGCGAATCTGTACTAATTCCTACCACTGCTCTTGCCGGCCAGATGCTAAAGTCGACAAGTCCTGTTATCAGTGACGGGACTAAGTACCCATCTCTCATATGCGGTAGTAGAAGTAACAGAATGGTTTCCGAAGGAGGGTATGAGAGGTCTTGGGTCGCATAGTCCAAGTGTACCCAATAGGTCATAAAGCTGATACCTCGGCCCGTCAATGTGGCTATCCATAGAAGCCGTCATAAGAAGGTTTATCAATGACTTTAATCTCTCATAAAATAATAACAATAATAATAATAATAATAATAATAATAATAATAATAATAATAATAATAATAATAATAATAATAACAATAATAATAATAAATAAATAAAAGCCACTGGATTGGGTTGGGACCATTCCAGGCAAAAATTAGGCAAAGGGTCATGTGAAAATCCTTAAGGAGATGCATTTCCCATAAAGAAAAGCTAGTGTGAAAATCCACAAAGGACGCACTACCTTCAAAACAATGACTTCCGAAGCCAGGAGCGATAAGGCGACATTGCTTCGGATGCTCTTCCTTCAAGCAAATAAGGCATAATTTAGGGCTTGAGTAGAATCCTGGGCATATGATCAGTGGCCGGGGGGCAAAGATGCACTCTTGATGATTCTCTCTAAAGGGTTTATGGGTCAGAGTCCTTAAAGCCAAGATGACACTCTTCTGGATCCTTGGAGGCATAGTGGACCAGCCAAGCCGTATCCTTAACGGACTCTTGACCACCTAGGACATGGTCTATCCATTTTTGCAAACATCTGCATCTCATGTCATACACATACAATTTCTTGTATATATTTTCGTGCACATAATTTTGCAGTAAATATCTAAGTGAAAACCATCACCATCAGAAGATGGAACCCCCGCACTTTGTAAGTCTGGAGCAGACTCGATGTAGCTCAGAAGAGCAATTTTCGCATTTTGTAAGTCTGAAGCAGACTCGGCGCATCACCATCAGAAGATGGAACTCCCGCACTTTGTAAGTCTGGAGCAGACTCGGTGCAGCTCAGAAGAGCAATTTTCGCATTTTGTAAGTCTAGAGCAAACTCGACGCATCACCATCAGAAGATGGAACCCCCGCACTTTGTAAGTTTGGAGCAGACTCGGTGCAGTTCATAAGAACAATTCTCGCATTTTGTAAGTCTGGAGCAGACTCAGCGCATCACCATCAGAAGATGAAATCCTTGCACTTTGTAAGTCTGGAGCAGACTCGGTGCAGCTCAGAAGAGTAATTCTCGCGTTTTGTAAGTCTGGAGCAGACTCGACGCATCACCCAGAAGGATGAAAATCGCTTCGCAGTCTATACAGCGACTTAAAGAGATGATTTCATTCTCGTGACCAGGAAGATAGCTGCCTCAGGTACGCGCTTCTTATTTCTTTCTTTGAGTTTTGGTTCACCTAGGCACCCAGGCACTACGTTTCCCAAAACTGGGGGCAATTGTAGACACTGCGTCCTGAGAAAGCCCAGACTGAAGTTACTTAAATGATGAAATTGATACATGTTCACAGGCAAAAGATAGATAGAAGTAATGATTTCCTCAAAAAAAAAATATTTTTCGTTTTTAATTTTTTTTTTAAAAAAAAGAGTTATTTATGGGGGCATGTGGTGTGAGGCCCATCTCACTTTGGTGAGAGGTAACGTGAGACACATCTCATCTGCCTCACGCGCCCCACTGCCCCCAACACCTCCTCTACCATTTTTTCGAGGGATTTGGTTGGAAAACACAAGTTTATGGCTAATTTGTTGAGGAAAAAACCTAATCCTTCAGACGGAGTATAAATGTAAAATTTGAAGAAACTGAAGAGGGAGAGAGAGTTATTTTTTAGAAGGCCGAAAGAACAAGAAAAAAAATAGAGAGAGAAAGCTTTGAGAGTAAGAAAACGATTTTTGTTCTCAAAGCATTCTAAGGTTGTTTCTTGATAAAGGAAATTAATTCCTAACGTTGGAGATTAAATCGTTGTTGGTTTTTTTTTCTTCAAAGTAACTTCCATTGAATGTTTTTTTAGCCTCTATTTTAATCTCCTTTTCAAGAAAAGCAAAGAGGAAAAACTAGAACTTCTTCATTTGCAAATCAAAGATCATATCTGAGGGTAAATACTGGGATCACTATCTCTTTCTTTCTTTTCTTTCTTTCTTTTTCCTTTCTCTTCTTCGTTTTACATCATCAGTCAGTTATCTTCATTGTGCATATTGTGTTTGTTTTCTCGTTCGATCTTAGTAATATATATATTGTATGTTTGTTGTTGTGTGTTATCAGATATGAACTTTAAATATTTGTCATGGTTGATCGGCATGTTTGTTGTTCTATTATACATGTTTTGATGGCATATTATCATGTTTATTAGTCTGTTGGTATTCTTCTGTTCGTCCCTATTTTCTGGTTATCTGAGTCATGCTTTTGTTATTTTTATTCGAGACGTGATTCCCGATCGGATCGTGCCTTTGTTTTTGTCCGTCTCGTTACTTTTCTAATCATGTCGTGTTTTTTGTCTTTGTCCGTTTGTTCGTCCGTTCCTCTGTTCTTTTCCGATCGGATCGTGTTTTTTTCGTCCAAGTCGTGATTTTTCGTCCGAAACGTGTTCTTGTTTTCTCTCTGTCCGATCGGGTCGTGTCATTTCATCTAGTTCATGACTGTTTTGTCCGACTCGTGTCTTGCTTCACGTGTCGTGCTCCCCTTTTCTCCGTCCGGATCGTGCATCTTTGCACGATTCGAGTCCCGCTTGGCAGCCTTCACGGCTTGTGCATTCTTGCACGGGTCGTGAAGGCCGTGCATGGCTCGTGCACCCCTCAGTTGTGCACTTCCCTCCTCCCCTTTGTTCATCTTTTCTCTTATGTTTTTATCTAAGTGTCCGAAAGTAAAATGCATGTAGCATAATAATTTGCTCTATTTTCCATGTATTTTGCTGTCTCAATTCACTTGGTTATTTTTTTAGTCTCTGCTTAATTTGTCTCTATTATTAATTATTAATGCTATGGTTGTATTATTGTTTTATTTGTCAAGGTTTAATTATTTTTTATTGGCTTACTTAATTAGTTTATTTATTGGTTTTCATGTGATTATTTGTTCATATATTATTCATTTAATTTATTTTACTAACATTTTATTTTCTTTTTGTTTTGCTGCCTCAAAATTCATTTATTTATGTGAGTTATATTTATGCACGGGACGGAGAACCTGGAGATCAAAGACCTTCAAATTTAGGGTTTGCATTTTTAATTATTGTATTTTTTTTGTTACATCATTTTTATATTGTATGCAAAAAGATTTTTTTAGATTCATCCGCATTATGGAAAATCATATTGTTTGTTTTACAATAATTAATAACTTGGAATTTTTCTTAATAAAATGGACCAATGTCCTATTTTAACCAATAAAATCTCACTATCAAATATAGAACTAATTTTTACAAAATGGGATCACTCATCCCTATTTTTTTAATCAATACCCAAAAATAGTTCTATAATTTTTTAAGTTAACAAAAATGAACCAATGTTCCTAAAATCTAATAAATCTCCCGATTTATGTATGATATATGCTAATTATTTTTTATGTGTTCATTTATTCATTTGGGCCCTTGTAATTAATTTTGGGGCAAACTGTATTTTTATGCTTTCTTATTTTGGGGGATTGTTTTATCCCAATTTTCACATGTAATTTATTTATTTCTTTACCGCTTTATTTAAATGCTTTCCAATATACTTGCAATGCGTTTTAAATTTAATGCATAATCGTGTGAGATTGAGAGATGGAATTTTAATTCTTAAAAACTCAATTATAAACTTGACTTAAGTCATTAATAAGAGTGAAGTTCCGAACACTTTCTCTGTTTTAAGACTCCCGAGGTTAGAGACCTTTCCCAATTTCTTGTAAATTGGGTGGTGACTTTAAAATATCTCAAAGGTGTCTAAAGGTGTGATGATCTTTTCTAATGTTCTATTGGAAAGGAGGCATCCAAAATGTCTCAAGTTGCCTAAGATCAAAAAGACGCGAACCAATCCCTCGAGCCCTAAAAGCGGGTTCAAAGAGGGCTTTTGCTAGGTTCGGCGTGCGTCACAGCATCACATCTAAATTATACCGTAAAAAATTGGATTCCAATATGGCAAATCCCAAAAAATGCTTTTTTTCCTCCAACCAAAGTTTTTGCTAATCCTGCCATTAACTTCTTCAGCATCAAGTTTCATAACTTTAAGCAAACCTAATTCATCAATCTCTTCCAAAATTTCATCACTACCTCTAATTTCAGGGGGAGGTGCTTGTACGACTCTATTTTTAATAAACTCTTGCTTATTGTATTTAAATCGGTGACTCGATGGAAGGAACTTTTATGGTTCTCAAACCAAGTTATTTTGCACCGATTTTAAAGATAAAAGTCACCCAAATCATCGCCATAGTTTGGACAAGCTAATTTTCCAGCGGTGCTCCAACCAGACAACATAGCATAGGTAGGAAAGTCACTAGCCGTCCAGAGTAATGCTGTTTTCATCATAAAATTACATTTACGGGATGCATCATATGTTTTAACACCGAGTTCCCAAAACTGTTGCAATTCAGATATTAGTGGTTGTAAGTATACATCAATTTTATGCTTTGGATTCCTAAGCCCTAAAACAATCACCGTCAAGAACATATATGCCTCATTCATATACATCCATGGGGGCAAATTATAAGAAGTAATTATGATTGGCTATGATGAATATTGTTGGTCTGATTGACCAAAAGGTTGAAACCCGTCAGTGCTCAAACACAGCCTAACATTTCGAGGTTCAGCAGTAAAATCAGGGTGGATGTTATTAAAATGTTTTCATGCGACTGCATCCAATGGATAGATCATTATTCCATTTGTTTATTCATGTTCGTCATGCCATCTCATGTGAGGTGCAGTAACATCAGATGCATATAGTCTATGTAATCTTAGGGTTAGAGAAAAATAATACATCCACTTTTAAGGTACCAATTTCTGCTTCCTATTACAATTCCTTGGTTTGTACCTAGGTTGACTACCAAATT
Organism: Excoecaria cochinchinensis; assembly: GCA_947683425.1. Classification (NCBI taxonomy): domain Eukaryota; kingdom Viridiplantae; phylum Streptophyta; class Magnoliopsida; order Malpighiales; family Euphorbiaceae; genus Excoecaria; species Excoecaria cochinchinensis. Next base: position 10,076,902 of record CANTUQ010000058.1, read on the forward strand.
TACAATCTTGTAAATCCACATCATCTCCCAAAAATAACATATAACACAACCTGCAAAGTTAATTATCTCAACAGGCAAACCCAGACCCCCTAATCAGTTTCTTCATATTGTAAAACTTATCAACTATTTTATGGTCTGGCAGCAACGATTCATTATACCAAGCAAGAATTTTATCAAAACTTTGATTGAAAATATGACCATCAGATTTGATGTTTAATATTCGAGCAACTGAATATAATTGAGTCATGTTATCACAACCTGGCCATAATTCTTTATCGGCTGATTTTAGTAAGTCATAGAACTTTATCGCATTTGCGTGACATGGGGTACATTTTCCCTAAACTCACAGCCAGCTACATCATAAACCATTTGGGCATAAGGATTATCAGTTGCACCCACATCATATGTCATAAATTCACCCCCTCCGTCAACTTCTCCTACATTTATTGACATATTAACCACATTACCCGTCGAGGTGTTACAAATTAATGGCTTCCCATGCCGTGTCCACTCAAAATAATTTGGAACAAATCATTTTCTTAGCAAATGGAGATACACTTCAACAACAAGAAGATAACTAATGTGTTTGCACTTTTTATATGGACGTCTGATTTTTGGGCCATCCATTTAAGCAGGTTGAGAACTTGCATATTTTATAAATAACCGAACACCTTCCACAAATTCAGGATTAATGTAATCATCGTGTTTTTCTTCTATACATCCAAGATTTATCAACGTTACTCATTATTGCAAAACTATTATTTAAACATAGTAACTTCATAGTTAGAATTAACTATATCAACCTAGAAATAATTAAAAAAATGACATATAATAATCAATCAATTAAGAAAATAAAAATACAATGTGTTAACAATGAAAGTCCTAACACTACAAAAAAATAGTGAATTAGCGACGGACATTTTCGTCGCTAAAAGGGCTATTAATTTTTATCGTTAATTATTTTTAGTGACGCGATGACTAACCGTCGCTATTTGCTCCATCGCAAGAAATTTTGCAACTAAAACATAAAACCGTCGCTAAAAATAGCAATGACAAATTCCGTCGCTAAAAATAAAATTTTCGTCGCTAAATAACCCCTAAAATTAGTCGCCATAAATTTTAAAAATTTATTAGCAACAGAAAATCCGTCGCTAAAAATATTATATTTTTCAATATTATTTTCAATTTAATTTTTTATTATTATTATTACATCCAAAATTTAATTTAATTTATGTAAATAATAATTATACAATATTTTTAATATTACTATTAATTTAAAAAATATAATATTAAAAAACTGCATTAAACTGTACAATACTTAAAAAATACTAATTCAAACTAAATAGAGCTACTTAGAAATATATAGAAATTCACAATAACTTTGTACAATAAGTTCACAATAATTCAAATATAATAAAAGTATATTAAATTGTACAATACTTAAATTAAAAGTAAATATTATTGTTATCTTTAGCAACATTTTATCCAATTTCAGTACTTATAAGTGATCAGTAAAATTTTCGCATGGATACATACCAAAATTAATGAATTAAAAATCAAAATAAGAAAGATTGATTCTAGTTCATATATTACAAGGCAAGAGCTACCCTTTTCTAGGATTATTAATCTTAACAAATATAGTATAAAACATATACCAATTCATGTATCATGTATCCAAATTTGACAATCATAGGATTATTTTCTATTTAAATTCTAACATACAAATTAAGAAAATAAAAAATAAATGTAGACATTCCTCCACAAAATAGATTTTGGTTGAGGTTTAAGTTTTAGCCAATCAATTAAAGTAGGCTTTTTAACAGAACGAAAATTTCCTTTTTTCTACTTCTATATATTTAGCTAGATTAGTGAATAGCTTCAAAGTTCTAGATTAGTTAGATTAGTGAATTTTAGCACTTCTGCTTCCACCGCAAACTCCATTTTTGCTTTTGAATTCATCGCTTTCAATTTCTTTACCATTCAATCAAGGCATACTACTTTTAACATGGGTGTTCTAATATAAATTAACTAGTTAAACTTCATCTTACCAAATCTAGCATTTCATTCACCAGAATTTGTCCTCAATTAGACTTTTACAAGCTTAATTTCATTTATTCAACTTCACATTTCTTAAAATTAATGCATTTAACATGTTTCCTATTGTTAAATCATGTATGTACTAAAGCACAGTTGCTTATTATTCATCACATCATCAATTTACCATTTCCTACATGTTATTTCTGCATTAATTACATTTCAATACACTTAATTTCTATTAACCCCAATAATATACACATGAACCTTATCCTAATAATATTCAAATTATGAAAAATGAAGTAATTCGGTTTGTATCCACTCACATTTCCCTTCAATTGGCTAAGATTAATGTTACAAATATTATAAACATTAGATTTGCAAAGAATTAGGCCTACCTCACCAACATTGCTGCAGGCAAAGAAAAGTGTATCAACAATAACAAGTGAATCGCCTAATAGAGGCCTTGAACCACCTAAAGCAATAAAAAACAATTAGATTAGTAATTAAAAATGAATATATATGGTTGTTAATCAACAAGAGAATACAAAGAGTCACCTCCTCCGCCCACCCTAGCATCGGAGAGGAGAACTAAGCCGAGCCCCATCACACAGAGGGCTGCACCAAATAACTGCCATATCGAATAGCGGGTGCCAAGGAAGAACCATGTTATAACTATAGCCCATGCTACAGTAAAGCAATCCAATTGTCTTTTACAAGAACATAAATTTTCCAATAAAATCCAATAATATAAATTTTCCCTTGTATAATCAAAATCTATCTTCCTCTCAATCACAATTGTCTCTTACAAGAATAGAAATTTCCAATTCATATAAAATTTCCTAATAAGAAACTCGTAAAAGAAATGCCAAATAGAAAAGCATATACTTACCAAGATAATTGCCCTAAACATCAACAAATCCTAAGAGGAGATACCAATACCAAGCAATCTGCATAACACCAACTAATAAGAAACCTTATTAATCATCTTTTAACCAATATAAAGCAAAAGAAAAACAAATATCCTTAGTTTTTGAAGCCTGTGCAGCAAAATACTTCCATATACCAAAGCTAGAAGAAAGTAATTGAAGCTAGATTGAGTAATAGGTGTATTGACCCCTAAAACAACAAAACCCACATAAAATTCGAAACTTCAACACTAACCCATAATGCACTATTTTGGAAATAATTGAAAAATTTCAAATCCAAAAATCACCAACCTTCCTTGCCAGAGCTCTATTGGTGGACGACACCACCACCAAAACAAAGATCGGAGCGTCTAGAGTCACCCGCCTGTGGTCACGTGCCTGAAGGAGGCGCTATTTGGCCGAAAATGGTGTCGACAGCTTCGGTGCTCCTCTTTTCGATCTGACTGCTGTCAGCGAGTGGGGAGGCGTAGCGGGTACTGGTCGAAGCATCTCGGCCTTAGAATTCATTCGCTGTTGTCCGTGAGGCCACCAGTCACTAAAAGTGGTTGGAACGGGCAAGAAAAGCTTTTGGCTTCTCTCTCTCTCGAATGGGGCAAAAGTAGCAGAGATCTGTGGCTGGACGAAGGCGAAGGCACGAGCTGGCAGTTGCAGAAGTGGTCGCGGGTCATTGTCGGTGCTACCCTCCACTGCCCTCTCTCTCTCTCCCTCTTTCCTGTTCTTCCTCCCATTCTTTCTTTCCTTTTGCCTCTTCCATTTCCTCTCCCTCTTCTTATTTCAAAATCTTCCTACATATTATGTATTACTATTAAAATTATTATAATATATATATATATATATATATATATATATATATATGTATGTATGTATATATATATATATATATTATTTTCTTTTATATATGCATACTTTTAGTAATATTATAATCAATTTTACCGACGAAATAGCGATAGATTATTCCGTCGCTAAAGTATCACTTTAATTTCAGAAAACTATTTTTATATTTAAAAAATTTGAAAATTTTTAGCGACAGAAATATCCGTCGCTAATTCAAGTGTGTTTAGCGACATCAAGTTTAGTCGCTAAATCTATCACAAAAAAAAGTCGCTAAAATTGCCTCCAAATTTAGCGACTGAAATTGCCGTCGCTATTTTAGCGACTGATTTTTTAGTTGCAAAAATTAGAAACGGATTTTTTAGTCGCAAAAAAGGCGCAATAAATTGCCGCCAAATTTTAGCGACTGTTTCTTTTTTCAGTCATTAAATTAGTCGCAAAAAATGAAAAATAAAATTTAGCGACTAATTCTTAAAACTGTCGCTAATTAGCAATAGAAATAGTGCAATCACTAATTTTAGTTTTTTTTTAAGTGTAATTTAACATACATGCATGCTACTAATAGATATATGAAAAATAAAATACATTAAATTAGTACAATACCCCTAATTTACATTATTAATTATTTATGCCTAGATAAATGCTAATAAATAAATCAGTGGACATGGGATACTGTTAATTACATTATTAATGCTAATAAATTCATAAAAAGTATTTAAGTGCTTCAAACTTCTAATTCTTTTTCAAAATGATATTTGTTTTAACACATTAAAAAAATTAGTTAATGTTATTAAATTAATACAATTTTTTAATATATCTCTACATGACTTAGGCCATGTTTGCTTTCCCGTATAGTACATGGGATAGCATAAAATAATACCTTCTAATATATTAGAGGGTGTTTGGTTAATTATTTTAAAAAATAATACATGTATTATATAATATAAAGTTTAATTTTTATTCTACGTACACAGGATAAAATGATACACACCTCACCCATAGGTTTATTTAATACGGTGTTTATCTTAATCTCCACTTTTTCTCATTTTATACAAATTCTATTTTATTGTCTTATTATTATTTTTATTTTGTGAATATATATTTTATGTGTCATAATAGTTTGTTAAATTTATTTAGTTTGATTATTATTATTATTATTATTATTGTTATTATTATTATTTATAAAATCCTTTTATTTCATGATTTTCTACTTCTAGGCCACTGTTGCATATTGAATTATGTCTAAAATAATAATAATGAAGTTTATTTATTTTGATTTGTTATTGGACCATGTATAAAATTATTAATTGTAGAAACATTTGTTAATGTATTTCAATTATGTAATTGAAAGTTATTAAGTAAGTTATTTGTGTGATTGTTAATTTATCTACTATTATATATTCATGTTTCAAAAAATTTGTGCACTTTCTTTAAAAAAATTGTATTTTACAATCATTTTTTTTTTGTCTAAATCGGTAATATTAAAAATAATTTAATTTTGCATGTTTTTTAATTTTGCTTAAAATAATACAATACACTATTGTACACCAAATACATTATAAAATATTACAGGCTAATATAATATTATAACAAACGTTGTATACTATAATATAGGCTAATACTATACAGACTAATGCTATACAGGCTAATACTATACATGCTAATACTATACAGGCTAATACAATACAGCGAACCAAACGTGCCCTTAGAGCATTAATAACATATAATTAGGTCAATTAACTCAAAATTATGGGCAAGTTTATTTAATTTTGTTATCATTATTTTGATTATTACTGAACACATGAAGGAAATATTTGATTAATTTTTTCACATTAAGGAAATATTTGATTAAATCTTTTAAAGTAATTGATAGCTGGAATCATTCAAATTATAACGCAACGGAATAAAATAAAACCCAAATAGGATCCATGCGATCCAATTGATTCAAAAAGAGGGATAAAGAATACCGACCTGTCAAATGTGCTGAAATACAAACTAACACCTTAGTTCTATTAGATTGTAGGTACTTCTCCAATCATGAACGTCCTCTACCAGTATCCATACGCACGAACGAACAAACAAAAGAATGCAGGGGTGCTAGCTCCCTTCACGTGCAACTCGATTTTTGATCTTTTCTCTATGTTTTTTCTTTCTCAAAGAAAAGTGGCGGCTAGGGTTTCTAAAGTGGCGGCTAAGGTTTATAAGGTGCAACCACTCCTAAAAATGAAATTAGAGTGAATGAAAAATATATCGCCATATATATATATATATATATATATATATATATAGCCACCTAAACCCTAATATATAGAGAGAAAATTTAAAGATATCATTTCTTATTCAAAATAATATATATATATATATATATATATATATTTCTTATTCAAATAATAACAAATTTCATATATATATATATATGAATAATTTCAAATTAAATATCTGTTATATATAAATCCGAAATACCCAAATTAAAATCCACTATGTTCATTACAATCTTGATGTGTGACCTAATAGGTTCATATTAAGTTGGCAATAGGCCCAATCCCATTTTAGGCCCATAAGGCATAAGTGGCTTTTGGCAAGACATTTTGACTACCCAAATAATATGAATATCATTAGTCCAATTTTAACCTAACAATAGCACATATTATTATCCTTTTGTCACACGATATCTTGTTTGAACATAAGTCATGGTGCATGTTAAACTTATATTATTCAAACATATAATTTCGGGATTTCTACGTAGACTGATAAATTCAAATGATATTGATCATATTATCAATTCATTTGAGCACGGCCATACATTTCATAGTCCTACTTATCGAGGGGCCTAATAGATATTTTTCTCATAAGAGGAACAAATTCCATTTATTCACTTTCTTCACATAATTCTCATCATTTTCAATCACATAAACTTTATAATTATTCAATTAAAGATAATGTTTGATTATGTCAAAACATATTGTTTCTTATGTAGGAAACCGTGATAATCTCAGATCAAAGGATTCAATAACATATCTATTATAAGATCACTTATGATACTAATCCATGTAGTGATCTTATAGCAGGTCTATCTAATACTTTATTCTCTAACAAGTACTTACAAGTTTGATTTATATTACCATATATATAATCATCTCATGATTATCAATCAAATTCATACTAATCTTAATTTATCTTTATATCTTTTAGTGATAAATGAGTAGGAAATAATAAGAATAATATTAAATATTATTCACAAACATTACTATAATGTAATATGCCATTAATATTAATGTGCAAAAAATCATTATATAAATAAAATATAATCATTACATTAAGGTCCAAATAGTTGGTGTATGGCATAACCACTGACATTTTTACACTATTCACTTTCTTTAAAGGTATTATGTAATTTTGTACAAACAATTAGAGGTAGCTAATTTTTGTTTTATTCAACTGTTATTTCAGAAGTTCTATTCTTTAATTTTTTTTATTGGCTAATGACTAATTCATTTTTTTATATAGATATAAAATTATTTTTTTCTATTATTTATATCTAGATGTAATCCACAATTATTTGAAGCAATTGGTCGCCATTTTAAATTTAATTATGCCACTTATATTGCCAAATCTAAAGTAAAACAAAACTTGGCAAATCAATTTTTTAATTATTTTTACTTTTATTCTTTCAAATAGATTTCATTTACAAATATTATTTAGAATCGTAATAATCATAACCATAATCATAATAATAAAAATAATAATCACCATAATAATAATCAACTACAAAATCATAATAATCATAATAATAATCTTGATCATAATCATAATAATCAAAATAATAATCACCATAATAATAATAATAATAATAATAATAATAATAAACTTAAACAAAATATTATTCAGATTTTATTATTGAATAATAATAATAATAATATAATTAAAATAAATTATCTAGATTATTAGTTAATAATAATAATAATAATAATAATAATAATAATAATAATAATCAGGGAAAAAAAAACCTTAATTGTTTTAGCAGATTACGCCACCAGGGAGCAAATCTAGTGGGCAGGGACGCGGAGGACCAGCGAAAATCGGCGAATAGGAAGGAGGACCGTGCGCGGAGGGGAGTGGAGCGGAGAGGGGAGCAAATGGTGTGGGGGAGGGGAGGATAGCGCTAGATCGCCACAGGGGGCAAGGGGGGATGGCTGACGGCGTCGAAGGAGGATGGCCTGGGTGGGGCAGCTCCGGAGCTGCGGAGGGAGAGAGGTTGCTTAGCTGGAAGAGCGAGAGAGATAGAGAGTGAAGGGAGGAGGGAGGAGGGAGGAGAGAGGAGAGAGGGGGTTTAAATACATAAATTTAAAATTTCCGTTGCTATGTACTTTTTCGTTGCTATTTAGCGACGGTAAGTTTAGTGATGGTTTTAAATTCCAATTTTATTTTTCGATGCTAAATAGTGGTGGAACAATTTTACAGCTATTTAGCGATGGTAAAAAATTTCATCGCTAAATTCCAAAAATTCCTTTTAGCGACACTGCTATTTAGTGACGATAAAAAAGCTAAATTCCAAAAATTCCTTTTAGCGACGGTAAAAAATTCCATTGCTAAATTCCAAACATTCCTTTTAGCGATGGAATTTATATTTCGTCGCTAATTAGAGATGGAACCTTATTTCCGTCACCAATTAGCGATAAATTCCGTCGCTAATTAGAGACGGTACCATATTTTCGTCACCAATTAGCGACGGAGTAAACTATCTGTGAACACCGGATCCTGAAACAGCCCAGACCGAAGTTACCCGATGATGAAAATGATGCCCGTTTACGGGCAAAAGGCAGATGAAAGTGACGGTTTTCTAGAAAAAATATTTTTTCATTTCTTTTATTTAAAAACATGTTTCTTTCTTTCAAATAATAATAATAATAATAATAATAATAATATTTTTGGGGTTTTTACATAATTATACACAAAATAAAAAAAATAACAAAAAAAAAAAACACTTTTCAAAATATTTCAATTATACAACTTTTTTAAATTTTATTTTCATTTATACCATTTTATTTTTCAAAAATATCACTTTTTATTTAACATAAAACAAAAATATCTTTTACCTTTCGCCCTTTCCTCTTTTTTTTTTTCTTTCTCTCCCTCACTTCCGCTGCTCGTTTTCAGTCTCACCTTCCTATACTGATTTCGATATCACCGAGTAACACTCCTCACTTCCCATTCTTTTCACCGAGTAACACTATTTCAATCGATTTATCTCTCTTTCTCTCTATCTGAGCTTAGAGACGGCACATTCTATATCTCTTTCTTCTTCCGCTCGATTCAAACCCTAAATTACATAACAAATTCACTGTCTGAAGATCGGTTTCAAGCTCAAAGGGATGTGTGCGGACGAAACTCCTGAATCTCTTTGTGATTGCTTCTATGCCTGTTTTGAAAGTACTCATCATTACTGCGCTTGGCTCGTTTTTGGCTTTGGACAGTGTCAATATCTTGGGAAAAGAAGCAAGGAAATACATCAATGAAGTAAAATACTATTTCTATTTTTGTTATTTTACGATTATATATATATTTGATAGATTTAATTAATGATAATTAAGCCTTTTTGTTTTTTTTAATCAGTTATATTATTATGTGCAGGTTGTTTTCTACGTGCTTAATCCAGTACTAGTAGGTGGTAATTTGGCAAAATCAATTACCTTTGAAAGCATAGTATTACTGTAAGTTTTTTGGATTGATTAATTAATTAAATTCCATGCTTAGGTAATTAAGGTTTTGATTAATAAGAATATTAATGCAGGTGGTTTATGCCAGTGAACATCCTAATTACGTTTAAAGTTGGGTCCGCTTTAGGATGGATACTCATCAAAATAACAGCACCTCCACAACATCTAAGAGCTCTCATCTTGGGTTGCTGCGCTGCTAGTAAGTAGATCTAAATCTGTTCGATAAAATGCCAAATAGAGACTGTGTAATGCATACAGTTGCTTTTTAATTAGTTATGAGAAAAAAAAGAGATCTTTCTGCTAATGTTTGGTTAAATTAAAATGAAATTGTAACAGGAAACATGGGGTTTTGTGATAGTTTTCTGATCACTTAGGATTGAGACTTTGAATGCCAATGCATATGTGGGCTTTTGAATATGTCATCAGCAGTATGAGTATTCTTCTTATTATTTATGATTCATTTGATTTTCTTTGCATTTGTTTTTTGTGTTCAAAGTACTAATGGAAATCTTTGACTTGAAATAGTATCGGCTGCATGAATTGGCAAATAAGGGCAGAATTTTAGTTACAGGAGCATCAAAACTTCTGGCAAACATACTTTACTCATACCGTGGAATGGGTCTGTCTGTTGGCACCGTGATTGCTGGATGGGATGAAACTGTATGACATTTGATTATTACTATGATTTTCCTTATTTATCCCTTGATAAGTTGCATAACCTGAAACCCGTGCATGTTACAGGGTCCTGGATTATATTATGTGGACAGTGAAGGAGGAAGACTAAAGGGAACAAGATTCTCGGTTGGGTCTGGTTCCCCATATGCTTATGGTGTGCTGGATAGTGGGTGAGTAATTTTTTAGTAAGTTTTACTTAAAAACATGTTATGTAACAGACATGGATAGCCATGATTGCATTGCAGTAGACATTGCGTTTTTCAATTATCTAACAGCATCATACCATTATTTAATTAACCTTTTGTAGGTGTGGGGCAAAAGTGTTTTAGTTGTTTCTCATCTTGCTTTTCTTAAACTACGGCTGCAGTAACAACTACTACTCTTATGCCTATTTCATTTAATTTACACTCTCTCTTTACAAATCATCCAATTATAATTAATGACTTTGTTTTTTGTATAGATATGTGGGTTTGTCCTTGGAGTAGTCCCTGTATTTCGAAAGCTGTTGATTGGTGCTAGTGCTCCTCTTCATGTACTTGAAGACTCTGCTTCTTTAGTTGGGTATATTTGATGTGTGCTTTCTTTATACTTTGTATATAGTTATTGTATACTATGTGTATACTTGACATATACTTTATTATATTGTGTGTATACTTATTGTATATTATCTGTATATTAGATGTATATTAGATGTGTATTAGATATATATTATGCGTACACTAGATATATATTATGTGTATATTAGATGTGTATAAGATATATATTTCCTGTATATTAGATGTATATTGCCTGTATATTAAATGTATATTATACGTGTATTATATGTATATTGTGCGTATACTAGATGTATATTGTGTGTATATTAAATGTATATTAGATGTATATTAGATGCATATTATGCGTACACTAGATGTATATTATGTTATATTAGATGTGTATAAGATGTATATTGTCTGTATACTTGATGTATATTGACTGTATATTAGATGTATATTATATGTGTGTTATATGTATATTGTGCGTATACTAGATGTATATTATATGTATATTAGATGTATATTGTCTATATATTAGATATGTATTAGATGTATATTGTGCATATACTAGATGTATATTATGTGTATAAGATGTATATTAGATGTATATTAGATGTGTGTTATATGTATATTGTTTGTATACCAGATGAATATTATGTGTATATTAGATGTGTATTAGATGTATATTAGATGTATATTATGCGTGTATTATATGTATATTGTTCTTATGCTATATGTATATTCTGAGATAATTATATATATGTTATGCGTATATTAGACATATACTTGATGTATACTGTGCGTTACTTTAATTATAAAAAATAAAGTTCATTGTTCTTAATATATACATCTAGTATACGTACAATATACATATAGTATACGCACTATATACATCTAATATACATCTAGTATATGCATAATATATTTCTAGTATACGCACAATATACATCTAGTACACATCTAGTATACGCACAATATACATCTAGTACACATCTAATATACGCACAATATACATTTAGTATACATCTAGTATACGTACTATACACATCTAGTATACGCATAATATACATCTAGTATGGGACTGTATGGGAAAATGAGAATGTCATAAGCCTGCATTTTGTGGTAGTACTTAGAATCATTAATGATATTATGTATGCAAATGCTTTCTTAGCTCTTAATTTATATAAAGTACAAGCTCTCTTAACATTATAAAATATTTTCTTAGCTTTTAATTTATTTGTGATGTATGGTATTAGATACTATCATATTTAAGATCATTCGCTTTCATGCTTCTGTAAACTGTTGCATCTTTCACTGATACTAAACTTTTTTAATTGTGTTTGGTTATTTTAGATCATTCGGATTGATATAAAGTTGGCAAATGAAGATGTGATCATGCTAGCATTTACGTCAAAGCAAATTACAGCACCTTTCAAGAATCGAAAAGGCATGGGGATGACTTTAGCATACAGAGCTCCAAGGCAACAATACAAATAACAACCGAAAATATGTTAATTGATTAGACCATTCATTTTTCTTGGATTGGGGTTTCATATTCGGACAAGGACGGGGCAAGGATGGTGATTGTAACTATTTTGTTGCTTTACTTAATATTTTTATTGTCCTTAACAACAAAATCACATAAAATGTTGGAAGATTGTACACATTTGGAGGAAAGAAATTCATTTATTTTATATGTTTATACTAGTTTATGAGCCATTGTCAGGATGTTTAGATTATGTACAATGCATGACTGTACAATAAAATATTACAAGAAAACATTAATTGCAACTGCAGGTAATTCGCTGAATAATTGGCTGCATCAAATACATTAATATTGATTAATCTATACAAAGGAACCAATATAAAATATACTCCAGTAAACAAAAAAGATAGAAATCTTAATTGCATTTGGTATTGACTTATTCTTTGGAGTTGAAACTGAATTAATATGCTCATCCACTCATCTAAATTCAAAACTTGTGCAACAAAGCTTATCCAGCAAATAATTATTTATAAAAATTGAAAAAGAAAATAACTAAATTCTATAATTCATCTACACTCCTGAAATTAGAATAATGATTTATATCCCATAAAAGCTACGATTGGAAAAATAAAAACTTCAGAACTTAGTGTCGACTCGCTAGCACTAGTCTAGCCACTTAGAGTAGATATCGATAGGCTCAGATTTATTGCCCTCAATTCATCTACATCAACCACATCAACCTTCAAGGATTGCATAGTGAACCCAGCCACAGCTCTGTTGAGCACCAATGGCACGCCATTCATTGTACACGACAAAATCATGAACGCAACATTAAGATTCCTCGTAATTTCAGCAGATAAACTCAACTGTCCATAATGCAAACAACTAATGATGGGTTTGTGGATGTTTAAAATATTCAATTTTTAACTGCAACTATACACCTACTGCCTTCTACATCTTTCTCGTGCTTTTTATCTTTTTGCATTTTTTATCAAAGAAAATGGTTATGTTAATTGTGCCAATATAGCAACTAATGATGTATTATGGATGGTGGACCTTTCACATCAAATAATTAATTAAATTAATTCAAAGTAGCAAAGCTATGAGGTGTCTCTTACATTTCATACAATCTCCCTACTTAGTTATCACAGAAATGCTGCATTGGTATAACCTCTAATTGAATACAATTAATAATAAATATCAATAATTCATTTTTAAGCATCCAAAATAAGAAGTTCCCAAAATTCAAAATTAATCAGACTTATCATACAATTATCATAACAGATCCTTAACATGGAATTCCATTATTAATTATTTCACAAGCTCAAGATCACAGTTGAAAATGGAAAAATTTAATCCAGAAATCACATTGTTAAGATGGAGAATTCGCCTCACTACAAATGGCACCATCTTGTTTCATACTTGCCTTTCTTTTAACAATCTCGAGCATCTTCTTGCTGATCTCCTTAGAATACACCTGGAGGATCTCGATACCATGGCCGGCATCTGCCTCAATGCCATTTTGGGCAGCCGCCGCATTGAAAGACTCTTCCTTGACGATTTTGGCTGGTGGATGGTGGACCTTTCACATCAAATAATTAATTAAATTAATTCAAAGTAGCAAAGCTATGAGGTGTCTCTTACATTTCATACAATCTCCCTACTTAGTTATCACAGAAATTCCGGTGAGATGGAAGGAGAAAGAAAATGCTGGAGAAGGAAGGAGAAAGAAAATGGGGAAGGAGAAAGAAAATGGGGAAGGAGAAGGGTTAGAAGAGCAGATACAATAAGGTTGTATTTGTGAAAATAAAAATTAAAAAAATGATATTTATGAAAGATTTCATAAAAGGAATATATTTTTGAAAAAAAAGTAAAAAATATGCTATTTGAAGTAATTTCCTCAATATTTTTTACATTTTCTTTATTTTATAAAAAAAAAAAAGATGAGAGTAGGCTTTTTTTGGTTGTGGAGGCTTATTGGGTGAGGCCCATCTCACTCATGTGAGATGGAGCCTCATGTTGGTGAGGCCCATCTCACTTTGGGTGAGATGTTGCCTCACGTGAGGCCCAACTTGTAGGAGGGAAATCCCTCTCAAGCTCGCCTCACGTGTTTTCTCTCCAGCACGTCTCCTCTCCCTAGTTTTTGGGAGGTTTGGTTTGAAAATGTAAATTTATGCATGGATTTGGTAAGAGAAAGTAAGCTAATCTGTCAATTGTATTTAATGAGAGTGAAAGACAGAGAGTGAGAAGGGCTGGAATAAAAAGAAAAAAGAGAGCATTATTGGCGGTAGGGGAAGAAGTCTGAAAAAAAAGGAAGAGAGCATGATCGAAAATGAAAAAACGAGAAATACAGAGAAAAGAGAGAGAAGATTAGAGAGCTGAAAAAGGATTTTGGGCATTGTTTTGAGAAAAAAGAAAAGAGATTTGGAGTGTTTTGAAAATCCATTGTTTTGATTTTCTCTTGAATGTAACTTCCATAAAAAAAAACGTTTTGAAATTTCTGTTTTCATCTTCCAATCTGAGAAAAGCCAAGAGGAAACTAGAAACTTCATCATCTGCAAATCTAAGCTTACTCTGAGGGTAAATACTGGGTTCACCTTTTCTCTCTTCTTTTTCTTTTCTTTCTTTTTCCCGTTGGTTTTATCTGTTATCTCTCCTTCCTTGTATATATTATTTGTTTGATGCTGTTAGTTTGTTATTGTTAGTCATCAGGTATAATCTTTAAATAGTTATTGTAATTAAATAAGTGTGTCAGTTGCTGTGTTATGCATATTTTGATTTTATTTCTTCAACTTTGTTAACCCATTTTTTCACACCCGCTGTTTGCCTCTGTTTCTCATTCATTTAAGTTCAGTTTTCTTTCTTCTTTTGTCCGAGTCGTGCCTCTCCTATCCGAGTCGTGTCCCCTTTATCCGAGTCGTGTGCATTTTCTCCTTGATATCCTCTTCTGCCTCCTCCCCCTGTCCGGGTCGCGTGGGGTGTGCACGATTCGTGCACTCCATGCACGAGTCGTGCACAGGTCTAGTTGTCCCTTTCTTCTTCGGTTTCTTCATTCCCTGTTGCTTATTTAATCTTTATTTTTTTAATCGTTATCTTCCCCTGCTGTGTTGTCGTTTGTTTAAGTTCACTGGTTTATAGTCACTTTTATTGGTTTATTACTCTCTTTGGTGATCTCCCCTATCTGTGTTTTTAGGTTGTTGCGTAATCCTTCCCTTTATTTATCTCTCTCGTTTTTCTGGTTTTTATTCCATGTTTGTTTGTGTTTATGATCATTTCAATTTAATCTATTTTTATCCTTGTTATTGGATGTCATATCGTTTGATCTTGATGTGTTTCAGTGTTTTGAAATCAAAAACCTGCATTTTTTCGGCGATGGTTTATGTGTTTGGCGTAACAGAGTGAAAGCACAGCTGTGCTTCTGCAAGCAACACAACTGTGCTTATGCTTTGTTTGAAAAGCACAGCTGTGCTCTTTCGAAAGCACAGTTGTGCTTTTCGTTCAGTCTCGCTTCGCCTCGTTCTTCTTTCTTTATACGCTCCGTTGCTCTGCTGTGGAAGCACAACTGTGTTTCTAAAGAAAGCACAGCTGTGTTTTCCTTCTTTCCTTGCTTTTCCGTTTTCTCTTAGTCCCTGCATGTTATATTTGCCCATTTTATCTTTATTTCTCGTTAATGCTTTCATTTCATAATTAATTGTTCATATTTAATTGATTATTTATTTATTATTTAATTGATTTATTATTTGTTTTAATAAATTATCTTATTCAATTAATTTTGGTTAATTAATTTATTTGTTCATATTAATTACTTAATTTACTCTACTAACATTTTATTTCTTCTTTATCTTTTATTGTCTCAAAATTATTTGCCTTCGTGAGTCATGTTCGCGCATGGGTCGGGGAACCGACAAATTCGAGACCATCCGGCTTAGAGTTTGCATTTGAGCTTTTTATTTTATTTTATTCTCTTCGATTTTGTTATTTTATTTTGTCATGTAAAATATATTTTAATTAGCCGCACTATAAAAAATCACATTTTTTATATAATTAATAATTTGGGATTTTTATTAATAAATTGGACCAATGTCCTATTTTAGCCAATAAAACTTCACTTTTAAAATGGAGAACTAAATTTTCATAAAATGGATCACTCATCCCGGTTTCATCAATCAATGTCCTAAAAATAGTTCTCCAATTTTTTAAGTTAATAAAAAGGAATCAATGTTCCTAAAATTTAATGAATAACCCGATTTATGTATGTTGTATTTTAATTCTCTTTCTGAGTTTATTTATTTATTTTTATTTATTTCTTTATTCATTTGGGGATAGTTCTGTCCTATTTTTATTTCTATTTTTTATTTGGGGGATTGTTCTGTCCCATTTTTATTTTGTAATTTATTTATTTACTGCTTTATTTATCGATTTTCTATGTGAATGAATACGCTTTAAATTTATTGCACAAACACGTGAGATAAGAGATGCAATTTTGATTTCTTAAAAACTCATTTATTAACTTAAGTCATTAATAAGAGTGAAGTTTCGGACACCATCTTTGGTTTAGACCAATAGAGGTTAGAGACCTTTTCCAGTTTCTTGTAAACTGGGTGTCGACTCCAAAATACCTCAAATGTGTCTAAAGGTATTATGGGTCTAGATCCTCCTTTCCAATGTTCTATTGAAAAGGAGGCATCCAAAATGACTCATGGTATCTAAAATCATAAAAACGCGAACCGATCTCTCGAATCCTAAAAGCGGGTTCAAAGAGGGCCTTGCTGGTTCCGGCGCGCGTCACACTATCCATTGCTAAATTTAGTCCTTAATAAGGGAGGGAAGGTTTCCCTTCCTTTTTTAGCGACAGAAATGATTTTCCATCGCCAAATAGCGACGAAATTTTTCTGTCGCTATTTCTCTATCGGTAATATATGAATTTCTTGTAGTGTTTCATAACCATAACAAAAAATTGGTAAAAATAGAAATTAATGGATTAATAGTTCAATCATGATGTTGCCGATATTCAATCAACTAAAATATCAAATCACCTAAAATATACATTTAAACATATTTCAAATTACAATTTTTATAATAAAATTTTCAAGATACTAATTAGAAAAAAAAATGTTTATATTAATACAATAATCATGTTTTAACAAATAATTCAAATGCAATAAGTTATAATTTATAGTTCAAATGATTATAAAACTAATAGATTTGCTTTAACAATTTATTTTTGCCGTTTTTTATTATATTTACTTCTTAAAGTCAATTGAATATTTAACATAAAAAATATTCTTTTATAGACAAAAATAAAAAATTAGTCGACAGCTAAATAGTCACAAAAAAGTAATAAACCATCGCTAAATAATTTTAAAATTAGTTGCATAAATACAAGAGAAATTATTAGTGACAGAACAGGTGTTGCTATATTTTGTCGCAATACAAAATATTAAATTGCTACATTTTTTGTCGCTAAAAGTCCAGTCACTAAAAGTTGGCGTCGCTAAACGTTACCAACAAAGCATGTACTCGTTTAACTTCTAGATCTATTGTGTATTAATTCCTCGGTTTATGCTTAAATTTAATGAAAGCAACAGCACATCTGTCAAACAAACATAAATGATAAATCTTGCATAAACAAAATCATTTCTGTAACTATAGTCACATGAAACAGTTCCTTGTAAACACATATTTGAATGATTTCTTAATATATTATTTTCTCCATAATATTTTCTCTTAATGAAAATCATAAAACCAGAAATGTAGCTTAAATATAAGATTCTCACACAAATAAACATATAAACACAAACAAAAGATTTTGGCCTACTAACAACGACGAAGAAAAGTTTATGCTAAGAATACCTTATTGCTGCTTCAGTGCACTTTAAAGACCCAGAGAAAGTAGAAGCAAAACTTTCCAGTCCGCTATCTTTTCACCTGCCCAATATCGCCGGAAACCTAATCAGAGAAGAAGAAACATGAAGATGAGCTCATATCAACAGATCTGTTCAATCTCGTCGAACCCTAAGTTTGTTTGAACATAAACGGGAAGTTAAATTGCCTCTCATTCACGAGAAGCGAACGGAGATGCTATTTCCGACTAGGCTGCCGGCGATTATCAGAAAAACGGCGATAGCAGTCGGTTTAGTTTCACTCTTGTCAATGACAGTCTCTGCCGAGCTTGTCCAGAGATACTAATAAAGCAGGGTTTTTTTCCCCAATGCTTAGCTTCACTTTAACTCAGGGAGGGATGAACTAGCTTGATCACTTGATGGAGAAGAAGTAAACTATAAGCTTTTGACCTTACTGCAACGAAAGATCTCAACTTACCATACTGACTTTGCTTTCAACGGAAACGAAGAACGCTTCGCTCAATCGGCCAAGGTACGAATTGGATTTGGGAATTAGGTTTTTCTATTTGGGAGGTTTTCCATTTCACGATTTGGGAGTTTGGGAATAATTTTGACAAGAAGTGTTTTTTAAAACTGATATATTAACTATAATATTTTTTAATTAATAGCGACTATATTGCAACTATATATTTTCTGTCGCTAATTTTAATGCAAGCAAATTAGTTGTTAAATTCATTGTGCAAACTGACAGTAAAAATTGCTTCCAAATTTAGCGACACATTTCATCTGTTGCTAATGTTTCATTTCAATTAGCGACTAAAAATTCAGTCACTACATTTCTGGAAATTATTTTCCAAAATAAAAAAAATAAAAAGTTTTTACCGACAAATGTGCAATTTTGTCTAAAAAAATGGAAAGTATTCATTGGTGTCAACATTTAGCGACTGTTTTCTTATTCCTTCGCTATTTTGTTGCTAAACTTATCGTCAATTTAGAAAAATATAGTTTCATGACTGATATGGAAAACAGTCACTCATTCGTCACTAAGATAGAAAATATGCTTTCGCTAATTTTAATCGCTGATTCAGGGTTTTTGTTTTTGCAGTGTATGCCAAAATTATACGGTTCACTATATTTTAAATTTACTTGATCGGAATATATCGATTTTAATAAACATGAATTATATTCAATGGTTAATATAGCTAGCTTAACATTAAAAAATAGTATATGTAAACCGTTACGAGTAGACGAGAGCATAAATTCGCAACATTAGACAATAGTACATGAATGATATGCAGTAAATTGGTAATGTGTCATTTTACAAATAATTATCACATGGAATGTTCCAAGTATATTCACTATACGTATAAATGAAGCTTACTGTTAAATATATATTCTCTACAAACCTGTTAAACAAAAACATGTATATGCATATAGCCATTCATGATATGAACTAAGAATTGAACTATGTGATTAATTAAATCATTGATTTCTATTCCCAATAAGGGTCCACCTTGCATCCAAATTCCGATCATTTCACTTGATGTAGGCAATCAATCTCCTCCGCCTCCTCCGCCTCCTCCTCCATCACCACCATCTCCTCCTCCTCCTCCTCCTCCTCCATCATCACCATCTCCTCCTCCATCACCATTATGTCCTCCTCCTCCTCCTCCATCACCACCATCTCCTCCATGTGGTATTCCTCTGAGTAAAGCCAAAAGGACAAGAAAGGCCCCAAATGAACAAAAAATTATTATCATAATCACCCAAATTTCCATTTTCTGTATTTAATCAAATTACTCACAACTCTTTATATAGCATCTGTGTCACCTGAATCTTTTATTATTATTTTAGGCTTGTAATTCACGAAAATTCAAAGATTCTCCTTGCCTTGCTTTCAAATGGCTTGAATTTTTGGTTTAACTTTTTTTTTTTTGTTTTTTCAATTAATGATGCACTAAAATTGCCGACTTTCATCAAAATAAGCCACTAAATTGTTGTTGAATTTGGTGGCACAAGTCACATCTCACTTTGCCTATAAAAAGGCTTCCCCTTGCCATTTGTAGATGTATCAGAAATTTGAGAGTTTTGTTAAGAGAATTGTGTTGTATTATTATAGTTAATGCTCTAATTAATTGAGAGAGCATTTTGTGAGCGGGTGTAATTGGGTTTTTGGTTTGAGTGTTACTCCACTTGTAATATTGTTTATCCCATAATGAATTTATTGCTCTATTTCTTCCGTGAACGTAGGCACATTGCCGAAACACGTAAATTTTGTGTGTTTTATTTTTCTTATATTTTGGCTATTTCTTCATTGTTGCCATTAAAATCACTATCTAAATAAGCCCTCAATCCTAACACTTGCACGCAGGGGTGTAGCTGTCATTGATCCCACTCAATTATAAAAACTTCCAAAAACAATTTTTGTAATTTTTTTTTAAAATATTTGCTTTCATTTAATACTTCAAGAGGTAAATATAGATCATTTCAATAATTTGAGATGAATGTAAATCATATTTCGTATTAGCCATCAATAAAAATGTTCATATTTACTATCGTAAAAATAAATAGGTACAATTTTTAATATTTTAGCACATTTAAAAAAATAAATTTAAATAACAAATTTCTATAGATTTCAATACTTTAAACAAAAATTTCGCACTTATTCAAATTTTTATATGAATGAGTTTTTTACAAATTATTATAGTTTTGATCTCACTAAACTAAATTTTTGGCTAAGTACTGATTTTATTGCTTAATGACTGGTTTAGAAGATTTTTAAAAAATGTTAATTTGTCAATTCATGATTACTGAATGGTTCTACACTTCCAGTTTTGGCTTTGTAAATGCAATTTGAAGATTATTCATATAAGGACAAACCTCCAATTTCTTTCTGATAACTAGACTCTTTGAGCAAGAGACTGGCATGCACTCTCCGGGCACATGTCGGAAGCCGAACTTACATTTCAAGGGTGATATAGCCGGGCTCATCTGGACATTCGGCATATTAGTAGTTCGGTATTATTCACAGTTCGGTAACAGATTATGGAAAGCCATCATCTACGAATATTTCCCAGATATTGCGCAGATCCTGGTCTAACAATGATGGAAAGTACCGGAAATCACTTAAGAAATCTTCACAAATAAGGTATCAAGCACTAATCAAGAAGTCAGAGTGATTTCTTCCTACTTAAGATTTAACTTCCTATTTTCTCCTAAGATGAGGACTCTATATAAGGAAGAACAACAGGTACATTGGCTCTCTCTGAATTTTGGACACAGAACCTTTGTTTTAATCACTTTACTAACTTGATCGTCGGAGTCTCCCTCATCGGAATACCCGACGGTTTTGTTATACTTTTCAGGTGACTTAAGCAAGGGAATACTTTGGGAAATCCAACTGTTATCATTTGGTGCGGTGAGCGTGGAACACTCTACATATTTCAGTCAATAATGGACCTCTTTCCCGATTTGCCTATTTCTGCTGCCCCAGCATCTAGCCAGCCCAACGCTGCAACCCAACCTCCGGCCAACCTTCTTGGCCAGCTCCTCCAAAGCCTACAACCACCTCAATCAGAGCAAATCTCCCCACTCCCAGCACGACAATTATTTTCGCCCACACAGATTCATACACCAGCTACACCACAAGCACCCACAATTATCCCAGTGATCCCGGGTTTGACCTCCCAAATAGCCCAAACCCTGCTGACCTCCCTGTCAGCTATGGCAGCTCAAGCACCACCAACAGTCCCCATAATAACACCCCCTACCCTAACACATGCGATAGCGCAACACCCTATACAAGCAACGCAACTTCCTACCCAAACACCACCCCCACCACTGCCAAGCACACTAGCCCCTGACACCACTATTACTATGACAGCCGAGCAGTTTGAAAGGTTGTTTGAAGAAAGAATGCAGAAGTATCAGAACCGCAGTACCTTGCAGTACCATGACAGTTTTAGATCTCCTTTGTCTCGAGACATCCTGGCGACCCCGTTTCCTCATTTATGCTTGACAAGCCTGCCGAAGTATAGTGGTAGCACGGATCCTCCAGCTCATTTAGATGAATTCCACCACACCATGTTAGTGAATACGACGGAAGATGCTACCTTGTGTAAAATTTTTCCCCAGACCCTTACTGACTCTGCTCAGATTTGGTTTCATATCCTTCCAAAGAACTCTGTCTACAGCTTTGAGTAGTTCAGTGACATGTTCATCGCTAAGTTCGTAGCTGCCATCAGACCGGCAAAGGTTTCGGCCGACCTCACAATGGTAAATTAGGAGAAGGGGGAAACTCTCCAAGCTTATGTAGAGAAGTTTAACGTTGAGGCCATGGACATCCAGAACCTAAACTTGGAGGTCGCTATTAATGCTCTCATCTGCAATATGAGGTGTCAAGATTTCAGTGATTCCTTGAGCAAGAAACCTCCCGGTGATTTCACCAAGCTCATGTCCCGGGCTCACAAGTATATCCGGATGGATGAAGGACGTCGACTCAGATATAGCTCACAGTACAGAGACTCGGATAGAGGGTTCCGCACAGGTCAGGATCGAAACAGCAGTGGTCGGGACGAGGTCAGAGGAAGAAGTACTAGCCAATCCAACTGAGCTTATCTAGTTTCGAAGCTGGGCACTAGAAACAAGCAAGAAGAATTGTTCACACCATTAACAACTTCAAGATCCCAAATCTTGGCCTGGATGAAAGAGAATGAGCGGGTTAACTAGCCGCATCCCATGATAGGCGACCCTAGTAGGGACCAAAACCTTTACTACTCCTTTCACAGAGATAAAGGCCATCAGATGAATGATTGTCGCCAGCTAAAATGAGAAATCGAGCATTTAATCCGAAATAGCAAGCTCGGGCAGTTTGTAAAGGGTACCGATAGGAGGGGGCGAGATAGATCTCCTTCACCAAGAAGACAAGATAATGGAGCTAGTTCAAGTAAAAAAGCTCCCGCCGGGATAATCCACGTGATTACAGGAGGCCAGCATTATAATGTCTTCGAGGAGTCCAGAAAGCGAAAGGCCAAGGAGGTGTTCTCTGTGGGGGCAGGCCGTAGAGCCGGAGGATACGAGGTAACATTTTCTGAGGCGGATGAATCTCATGTCCGGACTCCTCACACCGACTCGCTAGTTGTGGAAGCCCTGATACAAGACTATCTGGTCCAAAGAATCTTGGTAGACACAGGGAGTGTGGTGAATCTTATCACTCTACAGGCCTATAAGGCATTGGGGCTATCGGCCAATCGGTTAGAAACTGTTTCAGTACCGCTCATCGGTATATCTGGGCAACCGATCAAAGTGGAAGGCTCGGCTATGTTAGATTTGCAGCTCGGAGATGAGGATTAGGTGTGCAGTTGTAGGAGCTGTTTCATGGTAGTTGACATACCTCTCGCTTATAATGTGATCATTGGATGGCCTCTCTTAGTGGGAGTGGATGCCTACATCTCAATGCGTAAGCTGCTAGTGAAGATACCTGTCCAGGGAGGCGTGGCCGTATTAAGAGGTCATCAAAAGGCAGCTCGGGAAACTTATGTAAGCATGTTGAAAGATGCAGATCAGGCATTACCATTGGATGCACTGGATGTTCCAACTGCAAGGAATGCGGAGCCCATGGATTCACTTCGGGAGGTAGAACTCTCACCCGGAAAGGCGGTCAAGATTGCAGCCAGTAAAGAGGGGAAAGAGAAAGAGGTACTGGTAGCAATGTTGTCAGAATATGAAGACGTGTTCGCCTAGCAACCCTCAGATATCAAGGGAGTCTCTTCCGAAGTAATGTGTCATGCCCTTAATGTGCAACCTAACTATAAGCCTGTTAAGCAGAAGAAGAGAAATCATGCTCCCGAGCAGCAGCTGGCCATGTCGGAGGAGGTTGACACACTGTTGAAGAATGGGTTCATAAGGGAAGTGCTATACCCGGACTGGTTGTCAAATGTTGTGCTAGTAAAGAAGGCCAATGGAAAATGGCGAATGTGTCTTGATTTTACGGACTTAAATAAAGCCTGTCCAAAAGATTGCTACCCATTACCCAATATCGACCTCCTGGTCGACTCTACTTCGGGATTTGAAGAATATGCTTTTCTGGACGCCTTTGCAAGATATCACTAAATCCCTATGAAAAAGAGTGATGAAGAGAAGACTGCTTTTGTTACTCACCGGGCTACCTATTGTTACCGGGTCATGGTTGAAGAATGCTGGGGCCACATACCAGAGATTAATGAATAAGATGTTTGCGGCAATTGGGGAGGAACGTAGAAGTATATGTTGATGACATAATCGTCAAGGGCAAGACCATAGCAGACTTACCCCGGGAGTTGACAGAAACATTCGAGGTACTGAGGGAGTTCGATTTGAAGCTAAATCCAGAAAAATGTGCTTTCGGTGTTCAGTCTGGATAATTCTTGGGTTATATGATTTCAAAGAGGGGAATAGAGGCTAACCCGGAGAAGATTCAAGCCATTTTGCAGATGGAGCCACCAAAGTCGGTAAGGGATGTTCAGAAACTTAACAGAAGGGTGACAGCTTTAGGTAGATTCATTTCTTGTTCGGCTAAGAGATGCCTCCCCTTTTATAACACCCTTAAGAAAGTGAAGGGTTTTGAGTGGACGCCAGAATGTCAGAGAGTGTTTGATGAATTAAAAATCTTTCTCAGCACCCCACCTCTCCTAAGTCGGCCACAACCGAGAGAAGCGCTCTATATGTACCTTGCAGTCGCATCGGGAGCCTTGGGTTTGATTTTGGTAAGGGAAGAGGGTAATCAGCAATTTCCCATTTATTATACCAGTAAGGTTCTCAGGGGCGCCGAGCTACGGTATCCTATACTCGAGCAACTTGCTTTCGCATTAGTGATATCTGCGATCAAGTTGCGACCCTATTTTCAGGCACATACAGTGACAGTGAGGACGAACTCAAACCTCAGAAAAGTTCTGAAGAAACCAGAGGTGTCGGGGAGAATTATAGAATGGGCAGCTCGGCTAGGGAAATTCGATGTCAGGTATGAGGCTCGCCCATCCATGAAGGGACAAGTTTTGGCCGATTTCGTGGCAAAATTGCATGCACCTCCTCAGGAACCTAGCCCCTGCTCATGGAAATTGTACATCGACGGTGCATCCTCGTCAATAGGTGCTGGGGCCGGGGTGATTCTGATCAAACCAGGGAAGGTTGTGATCCGGGCAATTGCTCACATAGCATTCCAGGCAACTAACAATGTGGCCGACTATGAAGCCCTCAGTTTCGGCTTACAACTAGCTTTGGAGGTAAAATCGGACTCATTAAATATCTTCTCTGACTCACAGATTGTTGTTAGCTAGGTACTTGGGAAATTTGAAGCCAAAGACCATATGATGTTCAGATACAAGGAATTGACCGGGACACTTTTCTCCCAACTTGAAAATCAAGGTTGTGCATGGCCTATAGATCAGGTACCAAGGGCGAAAAATGTTGAGGCAAATGTGTTGGCCAAGCAAGCTTGCCTCAAAGATCAATCAGCCGTGTCAAATGTCATCTGGTCTATTATATCAGCCCGTACACACGAGACATATAAGGTTCACTTCACCGAGCTGATGGATGGATGGCGGCTCCCCATTTACACATATCTGAGCAGCGGAGGTCTACCCGGAGATAGAGTGCAAGCCCAGAAAATAGTCCGGCGATACAGTCGATATGCAATTCTAGATGATCAATTGTACAAGAGATCATTTTCAGCCCCATGGGCAAAATGCTTGAGCACAGAAGAAGGCGAATACGTGTTAAGGGAAATTCATGAAGGTATCTGTGGGGCTCATGAAGGAGCACAGACCGTAGCTCGAAAAAGCGTTGTTGCAAGGACACTATTAGCCAAGTATGGAGAATGACGCAAAAGAACTAGTTAAGAAGTGTGATAAGTGCCAGCGATTCGGCTATCTGAGTCATCAAAAAGCTACTCCCCAGGTCTCAATACATAGTCCTTAGCCATTTGCCCAGTGGGGGATCGATATAGTAGGCCCTTTCCCCTTAGCAACCGGACAACGGAAGTTTCTAGTGGTAGCAGTGGACCACTTCACTAAGTGGGTAGAGGCGGAGCCCTTGGCAACCATAACCCCGGCAAATATCATCAAGTTCGTTCAGAAGTTCATTATCACGAGGTTTGGGATCCCACATTCCATCGTCACAGACAATGGCAAACAGTTTGATTGTGCAGCTTTCAAGGGATACTGCTCGGAATTAAAGATCCAGCTTTGCTTCACCTTAGTGTACCATCCGCAAGCAAACGGCATGACCGAGGTAACTAATCAGACTATTTTTCCAGGTCTGAAGAAACGACTTGATTCTGCAAAAGGTCTCTGGGTGGATGAACTTTACAATGTCCTGTGGGCCTACCGAACATCACCAAGATTAGCAACGGGAGAGACCCCCTTCTCACTCACATATGGGATAGAGGCGGTTATCCCCTGTGAGATCGGTATGCCAAATATCCGGACCTTGAGTTTTGACGCGGCAGCAAATGATGCTAACTTATTATGTCAGCTGGATAGATTGGAGGAACAGAGAGAAGACGCCCAGATACAATCTGTTGCTTACAAACAAAGGATGTCATCTTACCACGATCGGAATATAAAACCGAGGACATTCAGGATCGGGCAGCTCGTCCTCAAAAAGGTAGTTGCTTCCCAAACATCTGCTGGAGTAGGAAAGCTGAATCCTAACTGGGAAGGTCCTAACTGGGAAGGCCCTTATATAGTTCATGAGGTTAAGGGGGGAGCATACAGGTTGAAGGATTCCTCCGGAAAAATACTTCCTCATTCATGGAACGTGTCAAATTTGAAGACCTATTATCAATAGCTCGGCTCTGTGATCTTATAGCTCACTTGGCTATTATGCCATCAAGCATTTTTTTGATTTATTGTATTTTACTCAGCTCGGCTTTTTCGCCACAATAGCAATTGTACTTGCAAAAACATCAATAAAAGAGGTATATTCATGGAAAACTGTCTTTTATTGTGATTATCCGCACTAGGGTTGCTTTGACTCGGCATTTTCGCAATTGAACAACCAATTCAATACTACCGCCGACAGGGCGTACATTCAATACTACCGTCGACATGGCGAACATTCTCATACTCAGCATTGAGCACATTTTTAACACTTACTCAGCTATAACACCATTAAGCATTTCGTGACTTAAGTGTCGATTTTCATTAAGCTCGTTTATAGCTCCCGAGAACATTTTGCTTATATTATTTACTGGAGAGCTCAGTTATGTTCATTAAGATATATCAGTGCAAGCATAGCCAAAAGAGCTCTTTCCGCAGCAGCGCCATAAGAATATTGGTTCATTCAATTACAACTCATCAAAAAGCTTATCATGTTTAAAGAGTTCGGCAAATACAAGCAAAACTAAATTCAGGTTTCATTAAAATTGAAAGAAGTACAAAGTTTATTCATCCGGATACACTTCGTCCAACCAGGACCAATCCATATCGGTATGGCGCTATTTGACAGCATTCGACAATTTTTGGCTAAAGACAAGACACTTGTCGACCGCCACATCTAGTGACCGGTACTCAAGGTCTGCATATTTCTCCTCTATGTCAGCTCGGCCCTTCTTGGATTCTTCAAGTTCATCTCGGAGACTTGTCAGCTCGGCATCCCTCTCAGCATCCCTCTGTTCGACTTTAGCCACCTTCTTCTGCATTTTAAAAACCTCATTCAAGGCTTTGGTAACCTTGACCTCGGCTTCCAGGGCCCTCTTTTCAGAGTCTTACAGCTTACCATCAGCAACATTCGCCCTGAGGCGGTGCCCGACAACCAACCGTGCCTCTCTGTTGCACATTATGATTAGGTTATTCATTTTCGCGATCACTGCACAGCTCGGTATTGAAGCCTGTGTGGAAAACAAAAATAAGTTAGGGTTTTTGGCATTCTCCACCCAATAAACAAGGCATAGCGCAAAAATGCTTACCTATACTTGTTGCCTCTTAAGGGCTTCACCCAGTTCATCGGCCTTCCAGCGCAACAGAGGGTTGATGCTTTTTGGGATGCAGGCCAGCTGGTGTACAAAGTCGCAGAAGACGGGGTTGTCCTCGGAGTAGTTTTTCCCCTCCTCCTTCCAGATGTCGCATATCTCCTCGACGAGAGCCCTCATATCCCTTTTCGTTGAACGTGGATTTGCCGACCTAGCCGCATCACCGAACTCTGGAGAGCGTGGCCCAGGAGGGGTCTACAGATCGACTGGGGGAATCGCCATCGTAGGAGTTCGAGGCAAGGGGTCTTCTTGTATAACAGCAGGACCTGAGCTATTGTGTTGGCCGTGCTTGGTCGCGCTTCGCTCTGGGGCCTCGGCTGGAACCTCTTGAGCAGACTCGCCAGGGGCTGATCCTTTCGATTTTTTCTGCCTTTTGGATTTCATCATCTCGGCCATACTCGATCTCTCGGAATGCTTCATTTCTGCAAAAAATCGAGCAATGAGAAAGTATTAGAACAGGGAAATTGATAACAGGATATACCTCTTCTTCGGGGTCGAGATGATTCAATACGGTCCAATCCGAACATAAGCTTATCTTTGATATCGATCTTATCCCGAGCCAATACTCTCCATTTGGTTAAAGTTTGTTCCTCCTCATCAGTAAGCAGGATCGGATCGTCGTTCTTATTGACATACCAACCCCAAGTGGTTAGGAACTTGAATTTGTTGTCGCTCTCCACTATGAAAAAAATGATTTTTCCAATTCTTTAAGGACTCTGGGTTGCCCTTGAAAATCCCATAACCAGCTTGGGCCTGCATATAGCTATGGTCCTCGGTCGATACACGAAGTCCAATCACATGTGTAACTCGAAAGAGCCTAACTGTCAGATCAATCTCGTTATCCGCTGCCCACATCTATAAGGCGGATATTGTGCGCCAAGCGTTTGGATGAATTTGGCCCATAGTTAATACATAATAATTCATCAGCTCGACCTCGAAAGTAATTAGAGGGAGGCTCATTCCGGCCTTGAAATCAGTCTCATACACTACTATCGTCTTTTGGCCATTAAATTTAGTGTTTGCCCGGACGTTGGCTCCGGGTGCCCGGATTCTGCAGCTCTCAGGAATCCCTAATCTCTCATGGAGCTCCTTCATCTCACCGCTCCTTATGACTGAGCTGGCACTCCCAACCCGTGGATTCCTCCTAGGCTCCTTCTTTTTTGAGTTTACTGGCTGGCTGGTACCAGGAGGCTCCGGAATATCTTCGTGTTCAAGGCCCTCCTCCACTCTTAACCTCTCCAATGAACTCTCAGATTCACTCATTCTCAAAATAAAAAGGGAGAGAAGGCAAGGTACAAACCTGTAGTTGGGAAGATCTATGCGAAACTTTGAGAAATGTAAGCAGACTTGAGACAAGGGGAGAGGAAAATACACAGGGCAGAAGAAGAATTGGTTGGAATAGGAGGCTGTAAACTGAGGAGAAGAAGAAGAGCAACGCAAGAAACAACGAAATCCCTAGAGAAAATGAAAGTGACATAAGGAGAAGGGATGAGTATTTATAAGAAAAGGGAACCACTTAGATGGGAACAGGTGGCAAGCTTTGATTGGATTGTGTAGCAGCAATAAATATTTACACGGTAACCGAAGAGGCGCCATCATTATAACACCTGACACAGCCATTGAATCACAGCAAACGAAGAGACTGCTCACGTTTTCTAAGAGGTTACGCGCACAGCTATCTTCAAAGCAGAAAGATTGAAATTCACGCGCTTCTTTTGGTTGTCAGATCCACGTCCTGACGACATAAATGTCATCTCTCGGGAGGGGGGGGGGGACTGGGGACTTATGATAACCGGACTCTTTGAGCAAGAGACCGGCATGCACTCTCCGGGCACATGTCAGAACCCGAACTTACATTTCAAGGGTGATGTAGCTGGGCTCATCTGGACATTCGGCATATTAGTAGTTCGGTATTATTCACAGTTCGGTAACAGATTATGGAAAGCCATCACTACAAGAAAAAAAGCATTTCCTGACGGAAAATAAGGAATTTCCGTCAGGAAACTAAATTGCCGACGGAAATTCATTCCGTCGGCATATTAGTTGTAGGTAAATTTCCCGACGGAATTTTTTTCGTTGGGAAATTTCCCGACGGAAATTCAATTTTCGTCGGTAATTGTCGACGAAAAAAAATTTTCGTCAGGAAATTTTTTGAGGTAATTCCCGACGGAAAAAATTTCCGTCGGCAAATTTTTCGATGGAAATTGAATTTACATCGGGAATTCCCGATGGAAAAAATTTCCCGAAGGAAATTTTTTTCCATCGGCAATTTCTGTCAGGAAATTTTACAAACTAAAAAAAAAATTAATAACAAATTAACATAAATAAATAATAATAATACAAATTAACATAATAATAATAATAATAATAATAATAATATTAATATTAATTAAGGTACAAATTTTACTGATTTTAATTTAATAATAATAACATGTTGAATAATAATAATAATAATAATAATAATAACTAAAATTAACACAACTTCTTAATAGAAATAATAACAAATACTAATAATATATCTACTTAACATGCCCATTAAATAATAATAATAATAATTATTAACACAACTACTTAAAAAAATTATAATAATCATATTAATAATTAGAATAATTATTTAATAATACTAATAACAATTCCAATTAGCATACCCAATTAACAATAATAATCATAATATGAAAAATTCTATTAGTTAAGAATTATAAATTTAAACAATATTTAATATTTACCAATATTCATCTAACATAAATAAATTAATAATAATAATAATAATCATCATCATCATCATCATCATCATCATTATTTAATTACCTAAAAGACAAAAAAAAAAAACAAAGTGATAGATCTGTACTTGGCGCCGGAGGAGGAGGAGGGGAGGCGCGCCGATCGGCGCCGGAGGGAGGGGGGGCGGTGGTCAGCGGCGGCTGGGCAGAGGGCCAGAAATGGGGAGAGGAGAGGGAGGAGAGAGAAAGAGAGAGAGAGAGAGAGAAAGGGAGAGAGAGAGAGGGGGAAGGAGGAGCGGGAAAAGAGGGAGGGGAGGGAGGGGGAGGAGGGGAGGGGTGGTGCGCCGATCGGCGCCGGAGGGAAGGGGAGGGCCGGTGGTCGGCGGCGGCTGGGCAGAGGGCCAGAAACGGGGAGAGGAGAGGGAGGAGAGAGAGAGAGAGAAAGAGAGAGAGAGAGAGGGAAGGAGGAGCGAGAGGGGAGGGGAGGGAGGGGGAGGAGGGGAAGGGAGGCGCGTTGATCGGCGTAGGAGGGAGGGGGAGGGGCGATGGTTGGCGGCGGCTGGGTAGAGGGCCAGAAACGGGGAGAGGAGAGGGAGGAGAGAGAGAGAGAGAGAGAGAGCGAAAGGGAAAATAAATTTAATTTCACTTTAGCGACGAAAAGTATATTCCGTCGCTAAAAAGAGAGGGAAAGTGATTTAATTTCAATTTAGCGACGGATGAATATTCCGTCGCTAAAAATAGCGACGGAATATTCAATCCGTTGCTACTTTTAGTGACGGAATGATTATTCCGTCGCTAAAAAATAAAAATGACAATTTATTAGCGATGATTTTTTTATTCCGTCGCAATTTTTAGCGACGAATTTTTTATTCCGTCGCTAAAAATAAAATTAAGTTATTTTCTGATTTTTTTCAGCGATGGAAAAGAATTTTCGTCGCTATTTTTAGCGAAGGTTCCTAAGAACCGTCATAAATTTCGGTCGACAACTTTGGAGGGAAATCTTGGCGCCATTTTAATTAATTTATTATTTTCTTTTGAACAGATATTCAGATATATTAACAAAAATTTCTTAGTGCAAAATCCTTCACTGCAGAGTTCTCTCTAATATCTGATTTTTCAAAAAAAAATAGTTATTGATAACTATATAAATAACATTTACGAAAAGTCCCATTCAGTCGGCTCAATCTACCTGATAGACCCCAAAATTCATCAGCAAAGAACACAAAATTTGAAAATGAAGACAGCACGACGTCCGATCGGACTGATGTGACAATACGTCCAATCAATCTACTGACACAAGGTAGCGCCATGCCCTTCACTTGCCTCCTGTCGGTTCGCCGCTCACCTGCTCTGATTGTCAGTTATCACTCCCCAATCACTCAAGTGCACCTCTCCTATCTCTTATAAATAGTCCAACAAACAGTGGCACCAGTTATCAAATTTTTGAAACTCTCTTTCTAAATATTCTCTCTCTAGAAAACTAATTAAGATTCGGAGTGCTCACGCCTGATCTGACCGGACATTCTTTCTTTCAAGTCTCAATCATCCGACCGGCTCTTCTTCTATATCATTTGAAACTTCCGATCGGCTCTTTCTCTCTTCTAGATATAAAGACATTTTACGTCTTATCAGTTATATATTAATAATAAAATAGGCAGCCTGGAAATTTTTTAGGTTTGTCAACTTAAAAGATAACAGTTTAAATAAATTAAATATAAAAAATATATTTTTCTAAAAAAATTTCTTTTTATTTTTTCACATTTATGTATATAGGATTGATAAAGCCAGCTATTAGTACCACTAATTGATTAGTATAAATATCAATGTTATTAAAATTGGTAGGACGGGTTTAATTGTGAACCAGAATCTAGTTTTATTTTGTTCGGTATATAAAAATGGGCTAGCCCAAAATCGGTTTGTACCAAAAGAAAAAAAATTGAATTGAACGGGTATGAACAGTAAAAAACCAGTAAATTGTGTAA
The DNA here is from genome assembly GCA_947683425.1 of Excoecaria cochinchinensis. Classification (NCBI taxonomy): domain Eukaryota; kingdom Viridiplantae; phylum Streptophyta; class Magnoliopsida; order Malpighiales; family Euphorbiaceae; genus Excoecaria; species Excoecaria cochinchinensis. The sequence goes on from CANTUQ010000058.1 coordinate 10,109,661, forward strand.
AAATCAGTTTTTGTCCAAATTATACACATGATGTCATTTTTTTTGCTGAAAGAGAATAAAAAAAAATATAAAAACAGAATAATTGAAATAGAGAGAATTTTGATGAATAAAATAAAAATTTATATTCGTTGAATTTTTTGGATATTTGTGACTTACTTAAATATTTTTTTATAGTATTATTTATAAAATATTTACAAATTTTTTATAAATAATATTATTTAAAAAAAAAATCCAATCCAACCATGACCAGTTTGCTTGTTTTGATTCTTTATTCGGCCTGTTATAATAAGATTGATATTTATATATACGAAGGAAGAGTCAAACAATTCCCGTGGTGGACACCAGGACAACGTGCAACTGTAGGTGGTCGACGGGAAAAGAATTATTTTGCTGTGACATTAAGTAATTTCAATGAAATTTAATTGAAGAGAAGAAAATTATATGGAAGCAAAACAAAAAAAGCCAAATAAACAAAAATCATGAGTCCGCTTCTTAAATTTTGGCTACTAACTAATGAGGTCCGAGTAAAGACATATGACAGTCAATTTTTTATGAAACTTCTTACTTATCTTCTTATTATTCATTCAAGGCTTGTTTCTGTCTCGTATTGCCACCACATTCTCAAAACACGTGGGAGACTTTTCTCTTCTATTTATTTCATGGAATTAGATAAATATTTTTCTATTTGAAAAATGTCAATTTACGTCATGTTCACATTATTAAAACACCTCGTTTTCCATTAATCTTTGGTTTAAAGGTGATATTTTACCTATTAAATTTTACAAAAATAGTTAATTTCCATTATTTTTAAAAGCAAAAATATATTCATTATTCAAGGAACTTAGAAACGGCACTTTCCGTCGCTATTTGCTTAAATTCCGTTGCTAATTTCTTTTAGCGACAACTATATTAACTATTGCGGCAGCATAATCGTAAAATGTTTCGCGACTGAAATCTAATACCATCGCTAAATTTATCAACAGCTTATAAACAGTCACAAAAAAGTAAAACCGTCGCTAAATAAATTTTAAATTAGTTGCAAAAATACAAGAGAAATTATTAGTAACAAAACGTATGGCGTTGCTAAATTTCGTCGCAATACAAAATATTACAATTGCTACATGGCTTGTCCCTAAAAGTTACCGTCCCTAAATGTTAGCATCGCTAAACGTTAGCGACAAAGCATGTACTCATCAAACTTCCAGATCTTCTACATATTAGGGTCGAGTTGTTGTCGAGAAACGAAAGACAAGCATAATTTAATTTTTTTTTTAAATTATGTATGCAATTATTTATAGCCTGCAATTGTTTATAAACAAGCCTATTATAGCCTGCAACTCCATATGAAAAACAAATGGAAATTTATCCTCTAACCTCATGACACATATGGCCAGGATCAACATCGTCTTGCCACGTGACCTGCAGAGTTCACAGATAATACAAAATACTTACTTGTCCATCAACATTGCAATATTTGTTCTGCAGGAAAAGGAAAAGGCACTGCTAACACTTTTGATATGCTAAATCAGTACCGGTAGCCTGCAAAGGATGCACTTCGCTTCCAATAAGTTTCTTTCACATATTTCGTTTGATTTTCTCATTCAAATCTCTAAGAACTGTTGTATGCTCTTTTCATTTATAATTTCTAAAAATTAAATAATATGGAGCCACAAAATGCCAGTACTTATAATTTTGTTTCCAGCATGTGAGCATACATAATTGGGCATATGCATGAACCCAGTTCATTAGCTTTAAACCCATCATAAACAAAGTCAAAATGTAATACGTGAAAGAAAAGGTTACCCATGCTGTGCCACTTTGAATCAACTATATAACTTATGGTCTATACGTAGTTAGAATAATAACAAGACTAGTTCAAATTCCAAAATTTTGGAATACTAGCAGCCTTCCTGTGTAAGCGGGAAACGCAGAATATCAGTTCAGGAGGATTCTCACTATCTCTGCATACCCTCTATCTGTTCAGTCTGCACTCACCAGTCACCATCCCACAAAGAAGGCTACTTCACTACCATTATAATATTTATCAGAAATTTAAAGTGCATTAGGGAAATATATATGCCAGATTTTGAATCAATTTTTAGACAATTTAGAGAGATTTTGACAAAATATTCTTCTCATAAATTATAGCATAGGGTCTTACCTATGATAAGGCATATAGATTATGAATCCTATAATGAGGCATGATTGGGTGCGCATACATACGCCAGTTAAATGAGGGATTTTAATTCAATACTATGGTGGCGTGCGCAAATGTATATTAAATTAAAACTCTTTTATTTTATCAAAAAATAAAAGTAAAACGTTTAATTATAAAAAATATTATTAGTGATTTGAATTGGAAATATGTGGGTTGAAGACGGACTTGATCACAGATTGATATTTATATAAATGAATTAAGAATCAAACAATTCCCGTGGTCGACACAATGACAACGTGCAACTGTAGGTCGTCCACGGGAAATGAATTATTTTTGCTGACACTAAAATTTAATTGAAGAGAAGAAAATTGATTGGAAGCAAAAGAAAAAAAAAAAAACAATAATCACGAGTCTGCTTCTTAAATTTTGGCCATAACTAGTGAGGTGGGCACAAAGCTGAATAAAGACATGAAGTCATTTTTCAAAACACATATGACGTCATTTTTTTTTGCTGAAACTTCATCCTTATCTTCTTATTATTCATTCATTCCATAATTTACATATATGAATCAAGGCTTGTTTCTGTCTCGCATGGCAACCACATTTTCAAAACCTATGTGGAAGATTTTTCTCTTTTATCTCTTTCATGGAATTACATAAATATTTTTCTATTTGAAAAATGTGGCGTAAAAGTACAAATATTGTCAATTTACGTCATCTTATCTCGTTTTTCATTAATCTATGGTTTAAAGGTGATATTTTGCCCATTAAATTTTACAAAAGTGGTTATTTTGTTATTTTTAAAAGCAAAAATATATTGACTATGCACATGTGGCGTACACATGTACAAATTGTCAATTTATATCATATTCACATTAATAATGGACCTCGCTCTCCACTAATTTAATCGAAAAAGCTAACCTGGATTTGCTAACTGTGCTGCATTAGCAGTGCTTTAAACAGTTTAATAAAATTAAACAAATTTTCTATAAATTTTCTATAATCTGATGTATATACTTACAATATTTATTTTTGGATCAGTTTATGGATTCTAACCATCTTCCCCTTTTCCTTCTGTAAATTAAGGGATAAGCAGAGTAAGGCATCTAGTGACCTATCTACCGAACTCACGGAAACTTTCTCAACTCTCAGGAAGATCGGTTTGAAGTTCAACCCAGAGAAGTGTGCTTTCGGGATATAGTCCGGGAAGTTCTTGGGGTTCATGATCTTGAAGAAGGATATAGAGGCTAATCCGGCAAAGATTTAAGCCAGTTTGCAGATAAAACTCTCGAAGTCCAATTAGAAAAGTGCAAAAACTTAATGGCAAGGTAACAGATCTGGGCAGGTTTATCTCTTGTTCAGCTAAATACTGTTTTCCATTTCACTACAAGAAAACTGACTTTTAACGACCAAAATTTAACGAAAGGATAAAAATCCGGTCGTTAAAATATACAAATAACGAAGGGAAATTGATCCGGTCGTTAGTTCTTAAATTTTATTGTTATATAACGAGGGGATTAAATCCGGTCGTTAAAATACTAAAAATCCGGTCGTTAAAATATACGAATAACGAAGGGAAATTAATCCGGTCGTTAGTTCTTAAATTTTATTTTTATATAACGAGGAGATTAAATCCGGTGGTTAAAATACTAAAAATTCGGTCGTTAAAATATACAAATAACGAAAAAAAATTAATACGGTTGTTAATTTTTAAATTTTATTGTTATATAACGAGGGGATTAATACGGCATTTAAAACACTAAAATTCCGGTGGTTAATGGTGTAAAGTAATAACACTAAAATTCCGGTGGTTATTGGTGTAAAGTAATTGGCGGGACTTCATCTTTACCTCCGAAATAAAACACAGAATTGCGTGAACTAAACTAAACCTAATAGAATTGCTCTCGATTTTCTATCTCCCAAACACAGAAGATGAAGAAACACGCTCCATTTTCTTTCTGCAAAAAAACGCAAACCTAATAGAAGATTGCTCTCGATTTTCTTGGTCCTAGCTGCATCATTTTTCTTGGTTTTGCAAAATACGGATTTAATTTTGTTTGGTTCGGCGCTGTGCTGGTGATTATAGGTGAGAAATTGAAAAAACCCTTCTCTTTTGATACCAGTTAAATATCTCTTTATTTTTAATTTTCTTCCTGTCTAATCTTTGATTCAATTTCAGTAGAGCCAACAATCGCATCTCCAACCATTGTCCAGAATTTTCGTTTGGGATTGTGAAATTGGAAGAAGACAGTGAAGGGAGAAACCCAGTAGTTAAATGAAGGAGAAAAATAATGGTGGCAAGAATAAATCATTCCCTCTTAAAACCTTTGTATTCTATTAGTACAAAATCAATAAGAAGTGCCCAGTTCAATTACGGTCTCTGTTTCCCTCAAAATCTCTTATTTTCTTCTTCTAAATCAAGAAAGTCTCTGTTTTGCACATACGCAACTCTTGACAGTAAAATTCACAACCCTGCCCAAAATGGCGAAGCAGAAACATTTGTCCTCACAACTCCTCTTTATTACGTGAATGCCCCTCCTCATATGGGTAGTGCCTATACCACCATGCTGCTGACGCCATTGCTCGATTTCAGGTTAGTTCGTTATTTTGGTTGAATAAATTTTTATGCTTGACAAGCTTAATTGGATGGATAGATATGAATGGATTGAACGATATTTGTTAGATTGCTTATGGTATCGAGTTTAATTGGTTCAAACTTTAGTTTTTTGGAGCTGAACATGGAATACAGAGAGACCCTATTTATCCACACTAGTGTGGTTGCTCTGCTGTGTTTTTAGAAGCACTATTTCTTATTGGGTGTATATTAATTGGCAGAGGCTTTTAGGAAAGAAAGTTATATTTGTCACTGGAACGGATGAGCATGGAGAGAAGATTGCTACTGCTGCAGCTGACCGTGGTTCCAGCCCAAGTGAGCATTGTGATGTCATATCTCAAGCTTACAAGATACTTTGGAAAGATGTGATTTTTTCTCTACCTGACAATTTTTATCTTTCTGCTTATTGATTGTTGTATATGTTATAGCGTTTTATGTTTTTTCGATGACAGTTAGAAATTGCTTATGACAAATTCATTTGGACAACTGATCCCAAGCATGAAGCAATTGTCAAGGAATTTTATTCTAAGGTTCTTGCTAATGGGGATATCTATAGAGCTGATTACGAGGGATTATACTGTGTTAACTGTGAGGAGTATAAGGTGGTTCCCTGCACTTATAGCTTGTTATCATATTAGGGCCTTTTCTTTTGACATTTTGCTTTTTACTTGCAATTTATGGATTGAGAGTGTCATTGCTGATTACACTACAAATTGCTGATTACTTTTAGCACAGTGAAAGTTTATTAGAATTGACAGCTTTGAATGATTTCTTGCTTCTATGACTTATGAATGATATTTGTGCAGATACATCACGGCACTATCAGCCATTAGCAATGATAAAGAAAGTGATTGATTCTATGGCTTATGCAACACTGGTTTGATAGAAAACAGATATCAATATAAGAAATTTTCTAAAAGATTGTAGGATAAAAAACTATATGTATATGCTTCTATTTTTTCCAAGTAATCTGTGTCTTTTCTTGAGCATTACATGTCAGAATTGGTTATACGTTATGCTCTGGTAAATTAATATAATTTTTGGACATAATGTGACTGTAGGGGGAAGGGCTATCCTTCTCTATGGCCATCAAAGGACTGTCAGCAGCCTCTTGATGTGAGCAATGAATTCACATTTCAAGTGATAGATGGGATTCTTTCAGGTAATGAGTCACTTCATTTATAAAACTCAATAGAATTTATGTTACCATGTGATAAAACATGCTATGTAAGTGAAGCAGCCAAGCATTTTTCTTTTTCAGTCTTCCTGATTTGAGGAACAAAAATAGAGGCTAACATTCTTTTCACATTTCAGATTTCAGTAAGATTTTTAAATTTAAATTTGTGCACTTGGGAGGTGATGAAGTTGATACAAGTAAGTTTAAACCACATGTAACTCTTATGACCATTGTCTATTGGCATTTATACTCCATGACATCATTTATTATTTTGTCTTAATTTCTAAGGTTTTCATTCTTTTCACTCATCAGATTTTGAGTTGAATTCTAACAGGAGTGGTAATTCCACCATAATTGATGAAGCATCTATGATATTTTTTTTTTTTTTGTAAAGAATTTCAAGAATACGACTTTTTACCATTATTTGAATCCATTCGGAGATGGATAGTCTACTGAGATATGCTTGCTTCAATGGTTTCAGGCTGTTGGAGATCAACTCCTCGTATCATGAACTGGTAACATTCCTATGATATTAATTTTAATTGTAATATGTCATTCAATATTATGACAAATTTGCATTTTCTTATATTGTTGCTACAAATGCATAAATATTCTACTAACGGTTACATACACATATTGGCATCTCTTATGGAATAAAGGCGCATTTCAGTGTATTATAATTTTGTATACAACTGGATCAAACCACTCTAATTATGGTGCTCCTAAACTGCAGGTTATAAAAGCATGGTATTTTCTTTTAAGCTAGAAAACAGAATTGCCATTTTCTTAGAAAAAGTAAAACATCAAGTCAATCTAATTATGAAATCTGACAGGAAAGAAACCTTCAATAGTTTGTTTTCCTTTCCTCTTTATAAAAGGTCTTAGAGCTGTATATAAATAGATTGTACTATTAAAAAACTCAAGTTCATTTCGCTAAAAATTAGCAGTTACATTTTACTGTTTTGTTGCAATGTTTTAACTATGTCCTGTGCATAATTTTCATTTAGAACATAGCAATAATTAAGTAACAAAAATTTTAGATTCAAGATAAATTTGGTTTTCTATCATACAACTTCAATATCATTGCAGTCTTGTTGATGTTCTACTAACAAACTTCTGCTTCATAAAGTCGTGGACACAGAACCATAAATTGACAATTACTCTTAAGATGAATTATTAATAATTTGTAGAACATTCTTCTTTCTTGTATTTTTTTTTCATTTATATTATTCTTCACATGTTATATTATTGTTATTATTATTTTTTTTATGTATTCTTATTTTTCTTTTTTTGTTGCTATTGTTAGGTCCCGTCTGGTGAATATCGATTATCAGTTTTTGTTGCTAGTCTTGAAGAGTTCATTATGCATTCTTTAGAAGATTTTAGGTGAATAGAAAATAGTATAGGTAGCGGCTGTTTTTATAAATAAATTTGTATATGACAAATAAAATGTCAAACAATTTCAAAATATCGATATATTTTGCAATTGATATTTTGAAATTTATGAAAGTACTATTTATTATAATTTTGGATATATATGTGTGTGTGAATGATGTGTACAGTTAATATTCAAATAAAATATTTTGTTTATTTTGAAAATTTATTATTAATGACCAAATTTCCTTTTAACGAAGGAAAATTCAGTCGCTAAAATGACTCTTTAACGACCGGAATTTCTTTTGTTGAAAGTGAACATAATTAGCGAAGGAAAAATTCTGTCGCTAAAAGGTATTTTCAGCGACCGGAATTCCCTTCGCCAAAAGTGAATACAATCAGCGAAAGGAAAATTCGGTCGTTAAAAGATATCTTCAACGACCGGATTTTTCCTTCGTTGAAAGTGAACACAATCAACGAAGGGAAAATCTGGTTGCTAAAAGAATTTTCAACGACCGGAATTCCCTTCGTTAAAGGTGAACATAATCAGCGAAGGAAAAATCCGGTCGTTAAAAATTAGTATTTAACGACCGGAAACGTTCCGGTCGTTAAAGGCATTAACGACCGGATTCAAAATCCGGTCGTCTATACCTTTAACGAAGGAGCTTTTACCGACCGGATTTTCCGGTCGTTATTGGTTTTTAACGACCGGATTTCGACTTTTAACGACCGGATTTCCCTTCGTTAAAAGCCATTTTTCTTGTAGTGTTTTACAGGACACTCAAAAATTTAAAGAAGTTTGAATGGACTGTTTTCCATTTTACAGAACACTCAAAAAATTAAAGAAGTTTGAATGGACCCCAGAATGCTAGTAAGCTTTCGAGGAGTTTAAGCAATTTCTTAGTTTACCACCATTGCTGAGCAGGCCTCATGTGGGCGAGATTTTGTATTTCTATCTTGCAGTTTCCTACAGAGCTGTTGGTTCAGCTTTGATCAGAGAGGAAGATAGTCAACAGTTCTCGATTTATTATATGAGCAAGGTGTTGAGAGATGCCGAACTCAATTATCCCATTCTGGAGCAGTTAGCCTTGGCACTGCTTACATCATCCATCAAGTGCCGGCCTTATTTTTAGGCACACACTGTGGTAGTCCGGACAGATTCCAATCTCAGGAAAGTGCCCCAGAGGCCAGAAGCATTCGAAAGGCTTACAGAATGGTCAGCCCGTCTGGGTGAATTAGATGTTCGGTATGAAGCCTGACAATCAATAAAACCTCAAATTTTGGTCGATTTTGTGGTTGAGTTGCATGCTCTGCCTCCCGAGTCTGGCACCCGTTCTTGGAAGTTGTTTGTAGATGGAGCTTGCTCATCTGAGGGGGCAAGCATCAGTATAGTCCTTGGACCGGAGAGGATAACCGTTAAAGGAATGGCTCACATAGCATTCCTAGCCTCCAACAACATGGCAGAATATGAGTGTAGACACCGAGTCCTGAGTCAGCTCAGATCAGAATTACCCAATGATAATTATATGCCTATTTATAGGAAAAAACGTTGGAAGTGAAGATTTTCTTGTCAAATTTGCATTTTAGAATAAAAAATAAAAAATAATAAAAAATGTATTAAAAATTAAATTTGAAAAATGGAGTTTGGAAATTATAATATTTTAGTCAAAATTGTTATTTTAAAAAAAAGAAAAGTTTTTGGCATTTGCGGCAGCCGGCGCGCGAGGGCAGGCATTATGCAGGCTCCCTGAGAGCAAGCAACGCGTGCGAGCGACGTACAGAGAGTCGCCCGCACACGAGCACTGCGCAGGGCGTCCCTCCGCACTGGGTGCACGCACCGACGTGCGTCGTTCGGCTCTGGTCTGTCGAAAACGCGATTTTTGCCCCTTTTTTCGTTTTTTCTTGATTTTTTTTTTTACTTTTCACCATATTTTTCAGGATTTTTAATGATAATTCCCTTTTTTGAACCCAAATTAAGGGAAATTTAATAAAAATTCAATTTTCTTCCTTAATTAATTAGGTTTTCCTTTTTTATTGATATAAATAGAAAATTATGGAAAGGAAAAAATGGGGGATGCTTTTAAGTTAAAAATTTCTTTTTCATCAAAGAAATTCTCTCTACACTTTTTTTCTTGAGTTTTCTTTTTGTTCAAATAAATTTCTTAAAGTTTAGATATTCGGTATGAAGCCCGTCTGGGTGAATTAGATGTTCGGTATGAAGCCCGACAATCAATAAAACCTCAAATTTTGGTCGATTTTGTGGCTGAGTTGCATGCTCTGCCTCCTGAGCCAGGCACCCGCTCTTGGAAGTTGTTTGTAGATGGAGCTTGCTCATCTGATGGGGCAGGCATCAGTATAGTCCTTCTTAGACCGGAGAGGATAACCATAAAAGGAATGGCTCACATAACATTCCCGGCCCCCAACAACGTGGCAAAATATGAGTGTAGACACCAGGTCCTGACTCAACTCATATCAGAATTACCCAATAATGATTAGATGCCTATTCACAGGCAAAAAGTTTGGAAGTAATGATTTTCTTGTCAAAATTGCATTTTAGAATAAAAAATAAAAAAATAATAAAAAATGTGTTAAAAATTAAATTTGAAAAATGGAGTTTAAAAATTATAATGTTTTAGTCAAAATTGTTATTTAAAAAAAAAAAGTTTTCGGCATTTGCTGCAGCCGGCGCGCGAAGGCCGGCAACCCTCGCGCACGCGCTGGCATTAGGCAGGCTCCCCGCCAGCAAGCAATGCGTGCGAGCGACGTGCGGAGAGTCGCCCGAGCGCGAGCGCTGCGCAGGGCGTCCCTCCGCGCTGGGCGCGCGCCCGCACCGACGGGCATCGTTCGGCCCTGGTCTGTCGAAAACGCGATTTTTGCCCCTTTTTTCGTTTTTTCTTGATTTTTTTTTTTTTACTTTTCACCATATTTTTCAGGATTTTTAATGATAATTCCCTTTTTTGAACCCAAATTAAGGGAAATTTAATAAAAATTCAATTCTCTTTCTTAATTAATTGGGTTTTCCTTTTTTATTGATATAAATAGAAAATTATGGAAATGAAAAAATGGGGGATGCTTTTAAGTTAAAAATTTCTTTTCTTCTCTTATTTTTCATCAAAGAAATTTTCTCTACACTTTTTTTCTTGAGTTTTCTTTTTGTTCAAATAAATTTCTTAACGTTTTTAAACTTTTTTTTTAATCAATAATCATCTTTGAGATAAAAAAAATCAATTTTTTGTTCTTGAAAATTAATTTATTTTTTTTCCATTGTTTTTTAAGCAATTTTCTATTGGAATAAAATTTTAATTTTATTATTTTTATTTCTACTTTGTGAACCAAAGAAAAGAAAATCAATCATCTTCACCTATTCCATCGAATCCGAAATCTAAGGGTAAAAATTATAGGCTCGATCTTTTAATTTTATTCTTCTTTTATTTATTTTTGTTCATATTTAATTAGTAATCATGTAGATCTTTATATTTATTTATTTATTATTTATTTATTTTATGTTATTTTAGATATATATTTGATTTTTTGATCTTTTTCTTTTTTACTTTTTTATTTATTTGTTTATTCATTTTCTTTTATTTATCATTATTATTTATCATCATTATTTTTCATTATTATTATTATTTATTTAGTTACTTATTATTATTATTATTATTATTATTATTATTATTATTATTATTATTATTATTATTATTATTATTATTATTATTATCGTTTTTATCATTATTATTATTATTATTATTTATTTGTTTTAATTTACTATTCATTGTTTTATGTGTTTAATTGATTTTCTTGATTTAATTACCAACATTAATTTTATTTGTACTTGTTTTTGGTTTCAAATTTTTGTTGTTCCTTGTTTGAGAATCCATGCGAACGAAGGAAGAGATCCGGGGATTTTGGTTGATTTACCATTTTTGTATTATTTTTCCTTATTTGCCTTTTTAATTTATTTGTCTTATAATTAGCAATAAAATAATTTATTTTATGCACGTTTAATTAAAAATTATAAAAATATTTATATTAATAAAATTGAGATTTTTTCTAATAAAATAGGACCAATGTCCTAGTTTTTTCATCCAAATAAAATTGTCACTTTAAAATCTTTTTTTCTAAACATGCATGCGAGAACTAATGTCCTCATACTTAATGAATATTCAGTTTTATGCATGATTCGCATTTACTTTACATTAGGGATTGTATTCCACCCCTAGTTTTATTGTAATTTATTGCATTTTCATTTACCTTATTTTAATCTTGATTTTATTTACTGCTTCCATTACATGATTGACTTGCGCTTTAATTATTGCATTTAAATGAATGAGAAAATGGATGAAATGTTAAATTCAAAACTTAATTGTAATTTAATCAAGGTATGAATAAATGAAAAGTCCCCAACCATCTCTGGTCTTAGGCTCAACGAGGTTAGAGGACCATCTCAATATTTTATTGGGATGGGGTCTCCAAAATATCTCTTGTTGCCCAAAATAGGCCCAATTTGTATTGTCTTAGGCTCCATGAGATTAGAGTACCATCTCAATGTCCTATTGGGGTGGAGACTCCAAAATATCTTTGGTTTGCCCAAAATAGATACAGATGCGTTGTCTTAAGCTCATTGAGGCTAGACGATCTTTTTAATATTTTATTGGGTAAAAACTCCAAAAAACCTCCTTGTTGCCCAAAATAGACGCCCTTGTAATTTCTTATAAGTTTTATGAACCTCTCTCGAATGCCCTAAAAGCAGGTTTTCAGGGCACTCGGGGTTCGACGTGCGTCACAATGGCGACTCCGTTGGGGACCTAAGAGACTTCACTTTGAAAGTACCTTGGTTAAAACATATAATTGAGTTTTAATTTAAAAATTTCATCCCTTTTCAAAATTGCATTGCATTTTATTAGAGTCTTAGAACTATGCTAGTTTGGTCCCTATTATTACCCCGGTGCATTCCCGAAGCACGACCCTACGTTCACTCAATGTAGTGAAGTGTTAAGGATAATCACTAGTCTAAGCCTTGTACCATCATGGTGTATCAAATAGAGACCCGATAGGTCGTTATGCTCGTGATGAGCTAGACCCATTAGCAAGAACCATGCTTGGGTAGCCCTAAAATATCATTACCTTTGGCCAAAGCTCATATAATGGCAATAGATACTCCCCCTAAGTAAAATGTACCTTAATACGATGCTTGCTATGTGGGCCATTATTGCTAGACTTTTTCTTCTTCTCTTTTTTTTTTTAGGATCTGTGATCTACTTGGTGTCGATAAGATCTTGGATCTTATTTCTTAATGTTTGGCAATGGTCCAGTGTGCTGATGATAGGCATAATATTCATCCCTTTTGTGCCCTAGTTGTCCATGATTCTGGGTTGGCTTAGGTGGCAATGATAGCTGCTTGCCCTTCTTCAACAATCTCTCCAAAACCCACGACAGAGATTGTCCTAAGTTCAAAAAATAGCTCTAACCGCGGTTAGTCTTTGTAGCTGAAACCTTAACAGTTTTACCAGTTCTACTACTGTTGCTGCTCCTGGCACCAGCCGACCTATTTCTAGTTTGGTTCCCATAACCTCTCCTGGTGAAGTTATCTTGGCTTGCTTTCTTCGCCAAGTAATACCCCTCAGCCTCAATGGCAATATCTTTAAGCGCCTCCCAATCTTTAAGCCCCTTAAAGCAAAGCAAACCCCTCAAGTAGGGGCAAGAGTTCCTAATAAAGAGCCTGATCTGATCTGCAGTGTTGGGCTTCCTTTTAATCTCTATAACCCTATTCCTTCATTTGGTGAGGTACTCATTGAATGATTCATCATTATTCTATTGTAGAAGCTCGAGGTCCTTCAAAGTGACCTCTATCCTCGTGCTGTAGTCATCTTGCCTTAGGAACTCCTCAGTCAGTAAGTCCTAGTCCTCTTTAGCCCTCCTATCTAGACCATGGTACTAGCTCTCTATAGATCCCGTTATACTGAGGCATAAGTACTCTATTTTTTGCTTTCTTATCAATATCGTCCCCTTCATGACCAAGGAGTATTGCTTTATCTGCGCAGCTAGATCTTCAGTGCAGTCAAACTTTGGAATATCGGGCATTTTGAAGCTCTGGGGAAGTAAATTCTCACCTTTCAAATCTCTATCCTCTAGATTCATACCTTTTTTCACTGTCAACATGCGGGTCATAGCCTCAAACTTTTCTTCAAGATTCTTCATTATCATTTCCTCTGTCTTAGGCACCCTGCCCCTTGCAGCTATCGGCTCTTCTCCATCTTCCCCAAAATCATTTTTTGGTTCATAAGCATCGTTCCTTCTCTACCCTACTGGTGCTGTAGCTCTAGGATCAACAGCTGGTGGACATTCTATAGTTGCTGCAAGAGAAGCCTCCCTAACTAAGTCCTATTTAGCTTACCCCCCGGTAGGAGCAGCAGGTTGTTGCTTAGTGGACCGTGCTAACGTGGTGATCATTGCCATCACCCTCCTTTCAAATTCATCAAACCGGCAATCCATCCCTTAGGCCTTTCAGTCTATTTCCTCATCAACTACAGCATGGGTTGCATTTGTCTCTTGTGGTAAGTTGGCCATGGCTATTTCTAAAGAGTACTCGAAAGAAAATGACTTGCTACTGCTTGAAAGTGACTATGAACCCTAGTCAGATACCAACTCTGGCAATTTAAAAAATGGATTCCTTCTTAGACGACCATCGGAACCCTTAGACCACCTAAACGAATCTATGATGGCTGTAAAACATACATCATTAGAATGATGCATGAATGACATGTAATATATGATCGTGTTTTATGTAGCATCCATAACCACATGCAAGCAAATAGATTCTTCCAACCTTATCACTCCCACACAGGAGGTAATGCGGTCTCTTTCTTAGGTAGGCTCGGTCTAAGGTTATCAGGGAATCCAAAGGATGCGTATGGTGCATATTAAGAAATCGACAACATAACACCTCTTATTTAAAGCACATAGGTATGGGTGGTTTTGGCTATTATGTATTCGAACACCTCAATAAAATTAAAAATTCACCTACCGGGGCATGAAAGCCTTTGATGAAAAACCATCTAATTTATTTGATTTTTCTCAATAAATGATGACCCATATAGCAAGCATAGTATTATGAAACATATCAATTAAGGAAAGTATCTATTACCATTATATGAGCCTTGGTCGGGTGATGATACTTTAGGTCTATAACCCATTTTCAGCAAGTGTACTGAATTGGTTAAATAATATAGGGAAATATAATTACCCCTAAATATCGAACCCAAGTGATTGAGAGAAATAAGCAATTTGATTAATAAAAATATGCAAAAGAATTCCCAATAGTTGAATGAGTTTTTGACTTTAAAAACTAAAAAAGATTAAATTGATAAATAACTAAAAATTAGCAGTTAATTAGTGAAATAAATTGCAGAAGTAAATAACAAACTTAAGATAAAAAAAAAAGTATTAAAATCAGTTAACTAAAAACCCTGTTAAGGAATATTATCCTCCCCAAATTTACCATGCAAAAAATCTCAAAACATCACATTTGCACGGACAACTCTTCTATACCCAAGCCTACCAAATCTGGATTTAGCTATTCTAATCAATAAACTTACCAAATCTGGATTCAGTTCGTTGATTAAGATCAGTTTGAGTTATCAAATCCTAAATTTGAGATAACCTACCAAATCTAGACTTAGTCCTCTATAGACTCATTTATCTTTCATAGATTTGAACCTAGTAACACCATCAAAAATAATCTCAACTTACCAAATCTAGGTTTAGTCAAGAAAATAAATGAAAGGAATCACAAGAACAAAGCATTTATATGAATTAATCATCAAACCCATTCATTTAGATCACTAATATGGACTAGATATAAATAAAGTGATTGATTCATAAACATATAGAAAAATAAGAAGAAATATAAAACCAGAGCAACATGTATAAGCAATAAGAGTAAAGTTTTCACATAGATGATGGGATTTAAGAAATCCTTTAGCAAGTAAAAGATGACTCACTTATGGTCGGAGTAAATATTAAAATAGATGAAAAGAAACTTATATTACCCATTACCAATCTGAATCTGAAGTTCTTACAATGTTAAAAGTTGTTATTCAATCTAAATCAATTATTATAACACAAAGTTCCCATAAAAAATGATGGATTCTCAAGCTAAGATACTAATGAAAACCCTAAAACTAAGTGACACTCTGGATTATAGAGAAAAAGAAATAAAGGCAAAAGTTGTTTGGAAGAGCAAGACCAGATCCTCAATTTTTGGATTTGCAGATATAAATAGAAAATCATGTTACACTGCAGTATGGAAATTCTTACCGCCATGTAAAGTTAGTTACAACTTAGAATGACAAGTTACATGGCGATAAAGAATTCCCTAACTGCCGTCTAAATATCTGCTGGATGAGAACTCCGAAATATTCCCAAGTTTATATAGCAGTAAGGCATTCCCTGCCCGTCGTGTAAACAACTTCTGGACTATAAGTTGGCTCTTTGACACTTTACACGGGGGTAAGGTACTTTCTGCCCATCGTATAAATTACTTGAATTCTTGGATTTCTCAATTACACTACGGTAAGGAATATTTAATCGTCGTGTGACATTCTATGCACGTGCTTACTAGTTACTTTCTAATACAAGGCAGTATAGAATTTCTTATTGCCGTGTAATTCATCAAAATCTGCCAAAACATACTAAAAATGCTCAAGTTAGTCCATTTCAAAATCTAAGATCACTTTCAACCAAAATAACCTAAAATAACAACTACAAGACTCCAAAATTAACTAAAAATAACATAAAATAAAGTATAATGTGGATTTATTAACAACCCCACACTTAGTTTTTGCTCACCCTCGAGCAAAAATTGAATAAACACTTGCTACAACTTTTTTGCAATTTCCAATCAAGAATTTAAGAATCTCAAAATAGATAAATAGGATTTAGCAAGTTCCACTTAATAGAGATCTCATTCCTATAAAGTTTCCAAACGAGAAAATACCCATAAATTTCCAAGTGGGTGTGTGCAAAGGCAAAAACTAATGATCATTTTTCAAAAAAATAAAAGCTCCAGTACATTCCAACATTAAGCCAAAAAAAAATAATGTGCATAGATATACACATACAGTTTCGTAATTGAAACTCAAAAGACACCATAAGCCTCTTCTTTAGCACCAAAATCACAAGGGTCATCTCCGCTAAATAACTCAAAACAGGGAAGAGGATCAAAAGTACTTACATTAAGGTTGTAATGTTCGGCTAGGGTATTGGCTAACAAGAAAAAATTAAGTTGATAAATTAAGTATAGCCATCCTCTACCCAAATTCACCACCTAACTATCAAAAGCATCAACCAACCTACTTAAAGACTCACCATTACTTGCCAGAACTAGAATACTCAGAAAACTTGACAACTAAACACAAGAAAAATAAATGAGAGGAAAAACACTAATGATAGTTTTTTTTTATGAAAAGAAACTACAGAATTTCCTCTTCTTTGAAGGTACCCCACACGTAGAATTTACTATTTATAACTAGCTCAAAATTTAAAATTACTTTTTAAATTTTTTAATTTTTCCTAGCGAGTCTATTCCTTTATGAAAAATAGCTCAATTTCCAATTGTTTTTATTGTTATTACAATTTCAACTCGATTCAATACCCCTAACTCTCACAATTCAAAATTCAAAA
Source organism: Excoecaria cochinchinensis (assembly GCA_947683425.1). Lineage (NCBI taxonomy): Eukaryota > Viridiplantae > Streptophyta > Magnoliopsida > Malpighiales > Euphorbiaceae > Excoecaria > Excoecaria cochinchinensis. The sequence goes on from CANTUQ010000058.1 coordinate 10,126,665, forward strand.
TTTATCATCACACCCAAATTACCCTAATAATAGTGTTCCTTTCTTTACCGTCAAATGTTAGCCCAATCCAATCCTAGAGTGGCTAATTCTTAGAAGGGAAAGATAAAAGGCATGTAGGTTAAATGGCAAAATAATGAGTGTAACAACAAAATTAATCATAGTACACATTAAGCATACCAATTAAGCTCAATAGGGCTAGCAATGGTCAATAATTACTCAAGGTACAATAAAATTTATTTGAACTAACTCACAAAAGAAGGCTACCTTAATCATTTCCCGATTCTTGCTTGAGTTGTTATATGGCTTTGAAGAATGATGAGGAAGGTTCTAATGCTCTTAGAATTCTTAACTTAACTGTCTTCATACACTAGTTTTTCTTGACACCTGGCTTATGTGCAATGAAAATAGAAAATTTAAATGTATGCATCAAATACCTTAAATAGCAACGAACTCTCTTGCTACTTAAAAGTTCTAAACAATCCTATTCAAAAATGAAAACCTGAGAAATATTCCAATCGGAGAGACAAACAAGGGCTAATTAAACTAAGCATAAAGCAATTCATAAGCTCAATCTAAATAACACACAACACAACTATATTAAAGCAGAAAAGATAAATCTTTAACTAAAATAAAAGAAAAAAATAAAATGCATAAAAAGAAATAACTACTAAAAGATGAGCAAAACAAACTAATAAAACTAAAAACACTGATAAAAACTAAAAACATTAGTGGTTAAGAACTTCAAACATCAACAAGTTTCAATATCTTACAAAATCATAGTTCACACCCTACCCCACTTAAAAATTTATTGTCCCCAGCAATTAATCAATTTATCAATTTAAACAAGATATTGAAACAAAAGTTATGGTAGAGAGCACTCCCAGAAATCAATCTTGTGGAGGTGGTGGTGGTGGAGGAAATCATTCCAATAAACTGCTGTAAAAATGCTCTTGCTCTTACCTTATCAATGCCAAAGATCGCTCTATGCTCTCAAATCTTTGATCTTGAAGATCCATTCTGGTTACTACTTGGTCCAAGGTTGAATGAAGTAGGACCTGGCCTATTGAAAGCAGCTCTAGTTATAACAATAGCTCCGAATAGTCCTGACACGCAGGTGGCACAACAGCAGCTTGTGCACTTTCCTCTACTCCCTCTGCTAGTTTAGTTCCCTCTGCTACTTCTGTTCCCTCTATTGGCTCTGCTAGAAATTTGACTTTGCCTCTCTCTACTAGGCTCAAGTACTCCTCTCTAGTCAATAACCTTACCCCATAAAAATTATCATGCGCGTCCACAATAAGCCTTAAATTTTTTAACATTTTAAAATCCATGAGAGGGCTAGGTTCTACGTTTGAGCCCAAAGGGGTATGGCCTATTTTCTTGGCTAAGACAGTCACAATCCATCCTATCGATATTTTCTTAACTTTGGTCGAGTTTCCTTGTAAGTCTTCGAACTTCTTCCATAAAAAGTAAGCTCCATTCAGCTTAATTTTGTGAACCATGCAGTGTAAAAATAGAGCTTCCGCTTGATTCACTGATCCTGCTGCTTCAATATGACCATAAAAAGAAAGAGCTAAGAAGCGGTGTAGGATCCTAAGAGTATGACTCCTTAAATAGTGAGCCTTAGATAACCCCGTAACATACTAAGTCATAAAATCTTGATCACGGATGGTAGCCTAATTTGTGTGCTTATTCGAGTTTGGTAGATACCTTGTACCATCTGCAGGAAAACCCCAGAGTTTCACTGAACTCATTAAATTTCATTCTATAATTCTTCTTATTGAGCCAGAGCTAGAATGTTACTAATCCTGGATTCTTTAAATTGTCTTTATTTACCTTGCTATTGATGGTGGCCAAAAAGTCCCTAGTAAGGTTAGGATGGACTCTATCCTTCTTTTGAAAAAACTCCATCCATCCTATGCCTTCAATTAGCTCGTCTATCTCAGCTTTTATCTCTAGCCTCCACAGTGAATCAAAGTCGAAAAATGTGGAGGAGAGATATGTTGCTGCATCAAAGCACTTGTATACATGTCAAAAAATGGGAGGAACCCATGCAGGCACAGAACTATCTCTTTCTTGAAGTAAAACAGAAGAAGGCCTAGAAGATGAGGCTTGATCAATTTTTTTATCTTTTAGGAGCCGCTGCAAAAGGTGAAATAAATGACCTTTAGAGCAAAGTACATAATATGGTTCACTCAGTAATCAGTAATAAAAAAAATACTCATATTGAAAGTTCAAAGTGCAAAATATAGAGTATTGCCTAAACTTGTGAAAACAGAGTACACAATAGAATTATGGCTAACATGAATTAGTCTCAAAGCATTAAACATGAACATCAACTACATCTAATTGTAAAGCCAATGCTAGAGTAAATACAATAAAGAATAACAATGTTGTAGCTTAGAATTCTAATGCCTATTATGTTCTCTTTTAAAAGGAGATTTAACAACTAAGAGTATGTTGGAAAGCTAATAAACAAGTCTTCATTATATCACAGTGTTAACATCAACATCAAGTTAACAATGTAAATTCAAGGAATATAGATAACGTGAAAGAAGCATACCTAGTGGCAGATATAAAGCAAAGAACTCACCAAGATTGAAAGAAAGATAAATCACTACAAAAAAGGCCGAATAGCGACTAATTTTACCGACTGTTTTGCGACTGCAAAATTTTTTAGTCATAAAGATGGAGATTTTCAATTAGAATTGCAAATTAGCAACTAAATTGTGACTAAAAATTTATTTTGTCGCTAATAATTGGTGCGAAAAAAAATGCGCATTTTTTAGCGACTAAGTTAGCAACATTTAAATTAGTCGCTAAATTATAGTACCTAAAATTTAGTTGCTAATTACAAAAGAGAAAACTGCGACTATATAGCGACTAAAAGAGCTGTTACAATTTCTATTAGTATATTTAGTGACTATATTTGCGACTAACATTTTTTGTCGCTAACGTAGTAGAAATAAATTCAATTATTTAGCAACTAAATCTATTTAGTCGCTAAATAGTCACTAATTTTCGATTAAAACACAGATTCAAGAAAACCTAAACCCCCAAATTCGTTTCTCACTCGAAATTAAAAAACCAGAGACACAAAACCATAAATCTCGGAGTTTTTCCCCAATCCCTCGCAAGTGGTCTTGCCGACCATTATCGCCGATGGTGTACTTGGCGAGAGCAACTCCGGTTGGTTCAACTGTTTGAGAGGTAAGTTAGATTCACATAAACCTGGAATAAATGTCAGTACCTGTTGTTTAAAAGTTGATTTGCTCCTGTGTGACCGTTTTTAATGTTAAATTTATTTTGTTTGTTAAGGTTTCTGGTGAGATTAGACTATGAAAGGAGGTAGAAGGAGAACAGAAAAGCCTGTTCTGCCATCCATCGGTTTTCAGCGAAGCTAAACTCAAAAAAAAGGGATGTTCGGGATTGAGTTCCTGTGAATCTTTCAGACTGATTCATTTTATTTTGACATCTTCTTTACTTGATTGTGTATTTATGTTGGAAAAAAGTATGAGTAATGTGTTTATACAGAGTGTATTTGTTATGTTTCCATGATCGAGATTCTTAAAATAGATAAACTGTTAAAGCTTAACTTTGCCAGTGAATGCTGAGGTTTGTAAATGGGTAACTATATTTTTGGCCATTATCTCTGCATTGTAAATATGACATGTAGTTTCAGCAATTACACAAGCTGTGTTGTTTCACATTGCTTCAGTTACACAAGATGATTTCTATGGGAATTGGATCACTGGTGGTGGGGGAGGATGCCATGCTTGGCGGGTGGGTATTCACATGTAAATTACTGGTGATGATTTGTGTATTACAAAAGTATATTTTTGAAAAGATTATTTTGTGCTTCAAAATACGACCTTTTCTTTTTAACTTAAATGTGTAAAGTAATTCAAATGAAGTGATTTAGATGTTGGAATTTAAATATTTATGAATTTAGAAATGCTAGCAAAGTTAATAACCCGACTTGTTCATGCTGTGCTTCAATCTCCAAGTATGCAAGTTTAATAATGCTTAAAAGCTATATGTAGACTCTTTTTTGTGAGTTTGTACTCACCTTTTTTCAAAATTTATTTGGTATAAATTTAAATTAATGCAATTAATAGATTTAAAATATTGAATGTTATATATAAATATATTTAAGACTAATATTTGATACAAATAGTCTTAATTGTACATCCATAATCTCCAAAGAAGAAAAACTACTAATTAAGCTACGGTGGGCCCAAAACCACTCAATCTTCCATACTATTTCACTTAATTGGATCCATTATGACTTTAATTTTGGACTCAAGTTATGGAAATTAGATTATATTAATTAATTGTCTCTATTCCAATTTCCATCTATGTGTCTTTTATTATTGTGCTAATAAAATAAATGTAGGTATTCAATATTTTGATAATCTTACAAAATCATTTAACTTATTTATTAATTTATTTTAAATATTATCTATTTTTTTAGCCTTATAATGAACTTGTTAAATGCTTAACATATACCGTTTTAAAGTTCTTTGCAAACACAAATACAAATAATTATTTTCTAATTTATGAAAATGACCCTTATTAAATTATTATTTAGACTTGCATATACTGACAATTAGTTTTGTTTACTTTGCAAGGTAATGAGATGAGCGCCCCAAAGAGTGACCCTTGTTTGTGAAGTTATCTTACGGATCCTCACGACCCTCTTCACTTCTTTGTTCTGGTTCTTCAGTTGTATATAGATCTTCTTCATATTCCAGGTAAACTTTTTAAATTTATTAGTTTTATAAAAAAGATTATTTATACCAGATATACAAGTAGATCTTGTAATTTTTATGTGAATGTACAAGCAGATCTTGTGTTCCTTTGCAACATACAACTTAATTCATTTTGTTAGTAGATAGTAAAGAAATATATTCATTTTGTGCAAAAAACTATATATGCCTCTTATGTTTACCTTTAAAGTTTGATGTGTTTGTGTGGTTGTAACATTACTGATGCTTCCCAACATGTAGAGTTGTGTTTCTTCATAGATGTAGATATAAATAGTTTCCATCATATTTCCTACATTAGCATGCAGATGTATGTTGGTTAGTCTAACTAAGTTGATTTTTCTGGCAAGAAATAATGAAATGGGTAAATAGAATTAACTTTGTTTTGAATTGTTTGATGGTCAGAAAAGTACATGTAGAATGGAAAGGCTCTCTTTTTCCTTAACATGATAATTTGCTATTTAAGTTTCAAATCTTACGTAATCTGACCCAATAAGAATAGCAAATGATACTAGGCCATGTTTTAATGTATAATGGGGAGACTAAACTTTTGTTTTTTTCTTACTTTTTTAAAATCTAAAAATTTAGGTTAAATGGAATCCTTAGATCGTAATTGGATGTATAATTGACGAGATACAAGTGGACGGACTAATTCCTCATTCGTATATGGAGTAGAGAATTTTGTTAAATTCGCCACTTCTCATCCTGAAGAAATGAGTGGTGATCATATTAGGTGTCCCTGCAAAAATTATGTGAACCGAAAGTTCTATGATGTGGAAACCGTTATGAACCATCTCTTCCGTAAGGAATTTGTTCAGGATTATTTCGTTTGGAATTGCCATGGGGAGACACACATTACCCCTAATGAGTCAAATTGGAATCTGTTTTTGAATGAATTAGGGGATGGTGTAGAGGTAAGAAATCCATATCAGCAAATGGTGCTTAATGCTGCCGACACCTATTGGCAATAATTTATGCCAGAAGATCAAACCACTTATAATCATGAACAAGGCTCTCTGGCAAGTCCTAACTAACCCAAACCATTAAATTTTATGCAAATTCTATGGATGAGGAACTAAATCAGCAAGAATTTTATGATCTTCTTGAATCTAGTAATGTGAAGTTGTATCCCGATTGTAATAACCATTTTCAGCTTTCTGTAGTTGCAAGGATGTTGTATGCCAAATCCGAATTTAATCTGCCAGAGAGGTTTTATGATGCAAACATCCAACTATTTAAGGAAGCTTTGCCTAAAGACAACATATTGCCAGATAATTTTTACCAAACAAAAAATCTTGTTAGAAGCTTAGGATTGCTAGTGCAAAAAATCGATTGTTACAATAAGGGATGCATGTTATATTGGCGTGAAGATGAAAACTTGACACATTGTAATTTTTATAATCACCCTAGATTTAAAATGCGTGGTGGATCTCGTAAGCATAGATTGAAATTATATAAAAAGATGTATTACTTTCCACTAATACCTAGGCTATAATGATTGTATCAGTCAAAAGTGACAGCAATACATATGAGATAGCATTATAGTCATGTCCAAAATGATGGGGTTATGTAGTATCCTTCTGACTCTCTAGCTTGGAATCATTTAAATGAAACTCATCCTTCATTTGCTGCTGAGACTAGAAATATAAGATTGGGGTTATGCACAGACGATTTTCAGCCATTCGGACAATATGGGAGGAAATACTCGTCATGGCCTGTAATTATCAAGCCTTACAACCTACCATCTTGGATGTGTATGAAAGAGGCTTATATGTTTCTAACTATTATTGTCTCTAGCCCTAAGAATCCAAAACAAAAAATCGATGTCTTCTTATAACCCTTGATTCATGACTTGAACGAATTGTGGAATATTAGGGTGTTAACATATGATGTGTCAACCAAGCAAAACTTTATGATGCGAGCAGCACTTATGTAGACAATTAACGACTTTCCAGCATATTCCATGATGTCAGGTTGGAGTACATTTGGGAAATATGCATGCCTTTATTGCATGAAACATACACAATCATTTAGATTAGAGAGTGGTGGAAAACAAATATGGTTTGACAATCATAGAAAATTTCTTCATCCTGACCACCCATTTAGGAGAAACAAAAGGAACTTTAGAATCGAGCATATTAAAACAATGCCAACACCACCAATTTGAGATGGGAAAGAAATTCTGCAAGAAATTGATCAGTGTGGTCTAGTCAAAGTAACTGAGCTTGATGTAGACGAAATTAATGGGATCATTTGTTAGTCTTGTGCTTGGAGGAAACAAAGCATAATTTGGGATTTTCCTTATTGGAAAACACATATGATTCGACATAATCCTGATGTCATGCATATTGAGAAAAATGTGTTTGACAATGTGATTAACACAATTTTAAATGTTGAAGGCAAAACCAAAGACAATGCAAAAGCATGTTCAGATTTAGAGAAATATTATTGTCGGCTAGAGTTGGCAATGGATCCTATCAGTGGCAAATATCCAAAAGCATGTCACATATTGGATAAAGAATCAAAAAAAGAATTGTTTGAGTGGTTGAAAGAACTTAAGTTTCCAGATGGATATGTTTCAGACTTGGGTCATTGTGTTAACATGACGAAGCTCAAAATATATGGCATGAAAAGCCACGATTGCCATATATTTATGCAACGATTGATTCATGTTGCCTTCCATGAGTTACTACTTGGAAATGTGTGGCAGGTCCTTATGGAGCTAAGCTTATTTTTAAGGATTTGACATCCAATACTCTCCGTGTTGAAGACATTGAGGCATTGGAATTAAACATCCCACAAATTATGTGTAAGCTCGAAAAGATATTTACTCCATCTTTCTTTGACTCAATGGAGCACATAATGATACACTTACCATATGAAGCAAGGATTGCTGGCCCTATACAATATCGATGAATGTATCCATTCAAGAGGTAAATATTAATAAATCTGAACATTATGAAGTGTCAAAATTTATGCACAAAGTCATGTTTAAATTAATTATCTATATCCTCAATTTGCAAGTTCCTTCAAACACTAAAAATAAAGATTGGTAACAAATCAACAGTTGAGGCATCTATTTGCAATGCGTACTTACTCTCAGAATCATTTATTTTTTTCTCGCATTACTTTGAACCTCATGTCAGTACTAGACAACGACGTCCACCTCACAATGATGATGGAGATTGTCGAGAAAATATTAGTGGAAATTTAACAATTTTCATTTACCCAGTCTGACCATGCTCAAAAATTCATGATAGAGCATTAACATCAGAGGAGTATCAGGCAGCTCATACTTATATTCTACTAAATTGCGAGGAGGTTTCTCCATTCTTGAGGTGTATAATACTTATATATTTGATTAAGTTGCAATATATAGAAGGATTTCTCCAAAATGATTAATTTAATTTTTTTAATTAATTGTAATGAAGTATATATTGCAATAACTTACGTGAGAAGCATCCTGATCTTACTCTAAGTCAAATTGATGCAAATATTAATAACTACTTTGCAGACTGGTTCGAATCATATGTAAGGCCATTACAATTTCCAACTATAACACGTAAATATCATTTTATATTGGATTGATGATAACTTCCATATATTTTATTTCAAATTAGGTTCGTTACAATGGAATTGATAATGAATACCTCTGTAGTTTGTCACAAAAACCATTACGGAGAGTGAAGTGTTACTTGATCTACTTTGTCAATAGATACAAATTTCACACAAAAAGACATGCTTCTGGGAGACGTTTAATGAACATGGAGTTTGTGTAAAAGGGTCCAACTCATGTGATAATTTTGGTGATTACTATGGATGGATTGAGGAGATCATAGAGTTAGAGTACCCATCGTTACCAATAAAGCAGGCAGCAGTATTCAAGTGTCATTGGTTTGATCCCATTAAAGACATTGGTCTTAAGATACACAACTAATGTAGAATGGTTGATGTAAACCAGCATTGTCATTTCAACAAATATGAACCAATTTATCCTAGCAATGCAAGCAACTCAAATGTATTATGCAAGATATTCTGCTTACAGATTAGATAGAGCTAACTGGTTAGCTGTGTTTTCGGTTAAACCAAGGGACCTCATTATGACATCAGATGCTAAATATGACACTACTACTACATATTCTAATGCATTCAAAGTTGATGAAGTTACTGTGCATGATATAACAATGGAAGCTGGTAATAAAGATGATATTGATTTGTGTGACCCTTCCGGAGTGGTCATTGAACTTGATAATAGTATAAAGTGGTTCAAGAACTTGAAGTGGATGAGGATGAAGAAGAATTTTTTGATTATGATAGCAATGAGGACGACGAAGAGGAATTTCAAAATTCATCAGATAGTGACTAATTGATTAATTGTAATTTTTAAAGTATCATATGTTAACTTGTTAAACTTTTTTATTATATTTATTAGTTGGAAAAAAAGATTAATGCACTTATGAAATTATGAATTATATATGTTAAACACATACATGTATAGTTTATCATTGTGTAGGTATGGGTCGGGGTAGAGGACGAGGTATTATAGGTCGAGGACGTTGGGGAGGATGATCTGGAGGGGATTCGACAACTCCACCTTTTGGAGATATGCCAGATATACCTGGAGACCCTACATCCAGGAATGCAACATCGCCTTTTGTGACATTTACGCCATCTGCATCAACTCCTACTCCGTACACAGCCAATAGCAGTACATCGACTACATGTGAAGTGTCTAGTGAAAATATTAGTAGATTGTATATTACAATGAACTAAAAGGGCATGTGAGTATTCACCCATACAAATTGTGAATAAGTTATAAAAACATGTTTAACCACATTGCTTTTATAATATATACTTTGCAGGTTGGAACCTTCCTCCTAATAGTCTAGGATTATAACTAGCAGCTTTTATCAGTGGACAGACATTAATGGAGTTAGTTGGAAGGAGGTTTCTAGAGAAATTAAGGAGTTTTATTGGGAAGAATTCAAGGTATATCTATATATTTATTTGAAAATTAATGGTTGATTATAATTACTAATGAACCACTTGTAATATAAATGCAGAAAATGTGCCACTGGGATGCTGAAGTAAATAGTCTTGTTAGGGCAGGTTGGGAAACAAAAGCTGCACAGAGGTATAAGGATTATGCGTATCACATAAAGATCGCCAAGCAAAAGCCTAAAGACTTTCCAGAAGCTGCATGGTCCCGGTGGAATCAGATTTTTAATCTTCCTCCACACATTCAAGTTTCTACTCAGAAAAAGATCAATCATTATGGAGGGTCTGGAGATAAGGCTCCTGGATCATACACCGGTGGTACTATTTCTATTGGTGAGCATATCTCACGATTGGTAAGTACTTTAATTATAAGAGAAATTATACTTTTATATTAGTGACTTTCAATTTTCATAATGTTTGCCAATTGATATGTTGATTTCAATACTTTTGAAACAGTTTGCTTTTTTTAATTTGGATTATATAGAACCAATCAACTTTTGAATTTGATAGACATGCGAATTTTCAGTTTAGTCCTCGAACTTTTACTTTCATAATCATATTACATATTAATTCGTATTAAGCTTTTACTTTACAATTAAACCCATCAGTCATTCATTTTATCATTTTTATTCATTTAACCTATCATTTCATATACAAATTACGGTTTAGTCCCTATTTTATCAAGTTCAGGACAATTTACATTTTTGTTCTTCTTTTGACTTTATTTATGAAATTGCCATTAGTTCACTTTTCTTTTCATTTTAAATCATTATTTAACTTAGAAATTACATATTAGTTCGTAATTTATCATTTTCATGGCAAATTATATTTTACTTCCTAAACTTTGGATTCTTTACATATTTATCATTTTAATTTCACTTTGCATTTACATGTCACTTATTAGTGTACTTTTACACATAATTACTGTTTTGCCCCTAAACTTTATCAATTTACCATATTACCCTTCATTTAACGTTTACTTATAATTTTGTCGTTCACTTATTACATTTTCATATTTTTTCACTTCTTATCTCATAATTTATCAATTAGTCTCACGACTAGTTGTCTTTATGAAAAATTACGTTTTAGTCCTTAAACTTTTTGTCACCTTTCATATAAGTTCTTTTTCATTTATTTTCTTATTTTCACTATACTTTTTACATTTTCATATCATTTTTATCCTTATGACCCATTTAACTTATGATTTGGGTAAATTACCTATTTACCCCAAACTTGTCATTTTCTTTCACTTAGATCATTTTTCATATAACTACTCATTTTCATGTTACTTTTCACATTTTCAAGTCATTGTACTTTATGCCATTTTACTTTTGACAGAATCATATCATTTTGCAATTCTGCTTGTTACACTTAGGCTTTTCATACATTATGATATTATTCATTATATGTTTTACATATTATGTCATGTTACATTATGACTTTACATGTTACACTCTGCCATATTATGCTTTTACATATTATACTTTTATATATTATACTTTTATATATTACACTTTCACATATTGGGTCGTTTTACTTTATATCTTTTTACATTTTATCATTTTACATGTTATGCTTTTATATGTTACATTATGTTTCATGTTACATTATACATTGTGTCTTATTACACTTATGTTATATTACATTTGATCATTTTACTTTTCGCACTTTCAAATTATTTTACAATCATGCCTCTAGTATAACCCCGACAGAAAATCTGCAAACTGGATATACGGGACGTGGACTCCAAAGGTCCACTGCACTGCACTAGGGAATGACCCCGAATGATCACTCCATCATTTCATGTGACATATGACATATGACATATAACAGAGGGTTATGAGAGACCGTCGCGAATTTGTCATAGTAAAGCAAGTCGTCATGACTTGCATTGCGGTATGGGTGTCCTTATGGCTAGCCAAACATATCATGAACTAGATTAAACTAACAGACTACTACTAAGGGTAAAACTTTCTCAATCATATTAAATCCACTTTTCATTCTTTTAACACTTTCATTTTACATATAACATATAACTTACATTTATGTTTACATTACATTTTCATCTCATTCCCTTCATTATTGTTTCAATACACTAATCGATCACTATTCTGATCAATTAGGCACAGTTCTCATCATATACTTATTTTTCTTAATAAGTATACTTAAGCCATACAATGGCTTTAAGTTCATTTCAAAACTGATTTCATTCTTTTCTTGTCATTTTAATTTTGATTATTTCAATATTTATCATTAATTTCACTTTGAATAATGGAATATCATACTCAAAATATTCATATATATTCCATAAATTTCAAATAAATTTATGGATACTTGTTTTCATGTCTAAATTCATTTTAGGTTATTAATCTTCAAATACACTCAAGAGATACCCTAATATATACTAGGGTACCATTCGGCCAAGTTGATCACTTCACCTTACAAATTCTTTTAATTTCATTTTAGCATTTTAAATGTCATTTTAAAGGCTCTTAATCACTTTTCTACACTTACTATTCATTTACACATGCTTTTAACACAAATTCACTTACATCATTCTATTTTCATGTATTTCTTTGCATTTAACCTTTCATTTCACTTCTAAGTCATTCATATATTCATTTTATATTTCATATGACATGTAAACCTCATAATCTATCACATTTCCTTCCTTAACCCATTCGGCCACATTAGGGTTTTCACTAATATTTTATTTTTCATCCACTTATCACTCATTTCACTAGATTCAACATCAATTCACATGTGTATACCATTAAATTTCATGTAATCACTAGGTATATTATCAATATACCCAAGTATACCATTATGTCACATTATGGCCAACACTTGCCTTTAGTTTTATTTCAAACTAATCACTCTAATTAACTTAGTTACCCTCCTTAAACTCATTTAACACTTCAATTTCACTTCTATATGCTAATCACACATATTCACCATATAAGCATAATATAAAAACCTAATTTTCAAATGAAAATTCTTGGATTTTGAAATCACAAACCTCATATCCATGCTATAGCCTTCACAAGCTCCTTATTACTTGTCTTTGGCCCTTGAAAAGCCATTTCTCCTTGAATTCCTCATTATGGCTGAAAATACAAAGAAATATAACATCCATTAATTTTCTTCTTTTATCAAATCTAATCTTATAAACATACTCTAGACATCCTAGAGTACTCATAGAATCCATTAAAACAAATTAAAACACATAAATTTCCTTACCTCCATTTTGAGGCATAACCTTTGATCCTTATTTTTCCTTGCTTTTAATCCATCAAATGGATACTAGAGGTTGTTATGATCTTATATAGGAGCTAAATTACATCTAGGAAACTTGAATTTAGCAAGAAATTGGAGTAAAGATGAAGAAATTTGAGAGAGAGATGAGAGGGAGTGGCGTCGTCCAACTAAGGGGAAGAGAAGGCAGAAGAGATAAGGACTACACACCTAAATTTCTGTCATTTAAGTGCTTTTATAGTGGTCCAAATTGGTCCAACCAATTGTCCAACCTATAAAGCCCAATTGCCATTTAAGCATATTATGCACTTTTTCTATGGTTTTCTCACTTTTTAACTCCAAATCACTTCAAGTTTGATTCTATAATTCATATCATATGAAAAATAGGATGTACACAAAATTTTAACGCAATCAGAGTCCATTTTAAGTCTGATTTAATCAAATAGGTCCGATTAGCAAATTTTTAGTGTTCCTGAAAAATTCCCTTTTTACTACCAAAAAATTCTACATATCATTTAGAGTCAACGTGAAATTTTTCATCAATTTTGGATATCATTTACTATTTTTAAAGTCTCGGTCAAATCTCCGGTCAATCTCGAGTACTATTCAAATCGAAATCATATCTTTTTCCTTACTTTCTAAGGTCAACTCCTCATAAAAAATAACTCCATAATTTTTAACACATATTCATTAGACTCCAATAATATTTTGAAGTCAATCGGAAATTATTTTTTGGTCCGGTAATTATTTACCAGTCTGATAATCCAATATTTCAATGTCACCAAATTTTTATTACCATATAATTCTACTAACCTATATGAGTACGTCTATATTTTCAAATTAGTTTTCTGAGATCTGTAGCATCCTCTACGGTCCGGTCAAACTCCCAGTCAAACTAGTCACTTTTTACACCGAAACCGCTACTTTTTCTTATTTTTAACTTTTTGAGGCCTATTTGACCTCGATTTCACTTCAAATGTTAACTTCAGACTTATCATAACTTATAGTTTCCACTAATGAAATAAAATAATTTTCACCTCCGAGTGTACTATTCACCCCGAAAGCACTATTCATAATCAAAAAATACTTTTTCCGGTTAACCTGGTATTAGGGCCATTATAGAACTTCCCCCCGAGATACAATAGCCATTACTCCTTTTTCCCTCACATACAGGGCTGAAGCAGTCATTCCATGAGAAATTGGAATCCCCAGCATCCGAACTTTAAGCTATAATGCTGAAGAAAACGAGGCAATCACTTGGACAGGTTGGAAAAACTAAGGGACTCTACCCAAATTCAATCCGCAATATGCAAGCGATGCACGTCATCCTACCATGATCGAAAGTTGAAGCCGAGGTCCTTTCAGGTTGGACAACTCCTCCTAAAAAAGGTCATTGCAATACAAACGGAAGCAAGAGTTGGAAAACTCAACCCAAACTGGAAAGGTCTGTACTTAGTGCATGAAGTCAAAGGTGGAGCTTACAAATTGAAGGATCTTTTTGGGAAATTAATCCCTCATTCATGGAATATCTCTAATCTAAAGTTGTATTACTAGTAGCCTATCGCTCATTCGGTAGTATCGCCATTTAAGCATTTAGTTTCATTTTAATTTATTGCTTAGTTTGGCTATATCGCCATTTAAGTAGTTACACTAGCAAAAGTATCAATAAAGATGTTTATTCATTCAAAAGCTATTCGGCATTATCACCATTCGAGTATTTATTCATTGCTAAATTTTCTGCTGCATCACCATTTGAGCATATATTCCATGTTTCGTTATTTTAAGCATTAGCAGTTTCGCTATTTCAAGCATTTGTTAGTTTGAACAGTTTGAAAGAGCAATGCATATATACTTATCTTGGCAATTATGTATTACTTCACTCGTATTAGCATTGTCATTACCCGAACAATTATTCATCAATATACGCTATTAGTTTTTCTATTTTTCTAAGGCACTTGGAAAATAATCTATAGTAGTTCTCAAGTATATACAAACAGCAAGTTCAGACAATAACAATAAAGTAAAGCAAGAAACTATTTCGGATAAATGTTGATTCTATTAATTTTTGAGTATCATCTTCTTCTTTTCTATTTTAATTGAAGAACTATTGAAAATGTGAGGAAGATGATTATTAACAAGGAATTTTGCATGTGTATAATAGCTGAAGAAACCAGTGGAAAAAGGAAAGAAAAAGGGAAAGCACCATTGGAGCAAGTTTGAATGAGTTGGTTCAACAACTAGGTTTGGGATTAAATTGAGTTGTTATGTGTATGTTCAGTTGGATTAGAATGAAATTAGGATTATACGAAGTGTGTAATGTTCTGTAATGAGTTGGTTCTTAAAAACTGGTTGGATTGAAGGTTGGTGTAAATGGAGCATGTTTATAGTTAAACCCTGTTTTTCATTCATTTGTACAATATCTGGTATTTTGGCCATAGGTTGGCCTATAAATGCCTAAATGTGATGATTCTAGTTGCTAGAGAATTATGAGACGCGGACCTTTAAATGTCTAGAAAGAATGGATGCACAATTTTACCATTAGATTATGCTAAAATGCTATGGAAGTTGGAAATGAATTCTATTTTGAACCTAGGACAGGTTCTCTTCTAGTGGGTATAACTTTTATTTTTACAAGCTCAATTCTTGTAGTTTTTGCACTATGATAACCTTAGGAGGTATTTGCATATTTGTTTTGAAGGAGGTATGGCCTAAAAGTGTCGTTTGATGGGTGAATTGTGTTAAGTAAAATTGACAGATAAATCTGTAGAATTTGATATCTGAATTTGCCCAGTTACATGGCAGTCAAGGATTCCTACCCGCCGTGTAACATTTTTGACCGCCATGTAATCAGGTAATGGATTGCTTAGAATTGCCTTAAATGTATCTTACACGACAGTCTAGAATTTCTGATCGTCGTGTAATTCATTATGCCCAACGTGTAGGTAATCCTACATGCCGTGTAAATGGCTTCTGGATTAATAATCCTTTTCATGGCATTTTATGTGGTGGTCAGGAACTCTTGACCACCGTTTGACCTTCAATTTCAGCATTAATAAATTATAATTTTTGCTCAATTTTTCACATCCAGTCTTACCTGAAATTATATGTTATGTGTTTAATGATCAAACAATATGAATATATGGTTAAATTACGTGTAATATAAACAAATACTTTATAATGAGAAATTAATTAACATGATTGTAATTTGTGATTAAGGCATTAAGCCTGATTTGCTATATGAATAATGACATGACGATAAAGGATGAATTTGTGATTTAGATGTTACATGGGCTTATTATTGGTTAGATAAACATTACATGTCTGTATAAAAATATTAATATGTTAATCACTACAAAAAAAATTAAACTTGGTGACAGAAATTAGCGATTGAAATATTTTAGTCGCTAATTAGCGACTGATTTTTAGAATTAGTCGCTAAAGTCAATTTTTTATTTTTTTGCAACTAAATTAACGATTGAAAAAAGAAACGACCGCTAAAATTTGGCAGCAATTTATCGCGCCTTTTTTGCGACTAATTTAGCGACTAAATATTTAGTCGCTATTTTTTGCGATTAATTTAGCGACTAAATATCAGTCGCTAAAATAGCGACGGCCATTTCAGTCGTTAAATTTGTAGGCAATTTTAGTTAGCGACTGATTTAGCGAAGGCCGTTTTAGTCGCTAAATTTTCATGCAATTTTAGCTAATTCGATTTTAGCTAATATGAATCTCTCACGGGCTGGAAATGGAAGACAAATTAAAAAGGGAAATAAAGAATGGGGGAAGAACAGGAAAGTGGGACCGAGAGAGAGGGCGACGGAGGGCAGCACCGGCGACGACCCGCGACCACCACTACAACTGCCAGCCTGCACCTTTGCCTCCGTCCAGCCACCGATCTCCACTGCTTCTGCCCCGTTTGAGAGAGAGAAGCTAGAGATCTCCGCCGTCCTGTTCTGCATCGGATCTGCCCCGCGTCGAGCCTCCTGTCGCCGACGAGCCTCGCGTCGCCTCCTTGGATCTCCTTGCCGTGCCTCCTAGCCTCGTCGGCGCCTCCTCTCAGCAGTTGCCGCCATCATTGAAGATAGGTTTGTATCCTCAACTTTGAATTTGATTTTTGTCTTTCATTTTTTTTTAGATTATTAATGAATATTGGTTGTGATTTTTGTTTCTGATTTTTGTAGATTATTAATGAATATGTGTTTGGCTATGAAATTATTTTGTGATTTGGTTTTAGATTATCAGATGGAGCATGAATTTCTTGTCTGAATTATACCAGTGCCCAACCTATGTCTCTTTATTTGGACGAATCAGTTGCTCAATATGTTTTGCTGCTTTACATCAATGTTTGTTCTTTTCTTTTTGAAATTTTTCGGTATTAAATTATTAGTAATGGATGTATTTAAAGTTATTTGTTATAAATCATGATATTCTTTCAGATTGATACTTTCCTAGATCTGGCACATAGGTGTTAAGACCTGGAAAGTGAAGGAAACTAATGAACTATGTGCTTATGCATTCAATTCAATCTATGATTTCCAAAGTCCAAATTAGTACAAATGGTGCAATTATTTTGTTTCTAACAACCACTTGCATTTATCTTTAAGCACTGCAATAATAGGAGATGACATGACCCTTGGACTAATTATTACTTTCTTAATATCTTCTACCCAATACTTGCTGATACAATTAATTCTTGTGCTTTGTTGTAGCATTTACGAGTGGAGGAGAATCCTATACTTAAGATGCCCCATTTAGAAGCAGCATCCATTTTGCTTGTTGGTCCGACACTTAAAAAGTTTAATGATAGAGGTATTATTCTTTAGTTTTTTCCTTCAATGTTTTTAGTCTTTGGCACAAAATTTAGTAGGGTATTTCTTTCCTTTCTTACGAAACACAAGTTTTTTTTATTTTGGCTTCATTTTTTCTTTTGGCTTTTTTCGCTCTATTATCAAAAATGCTTTTAGTTTCTTATTATTTCTTTATGCTGGAAAATCTTATAGATCTTTCTCGAGAAGGGATGTTAGTTGCAAATCGTTATCTAGCTTGCACAGCCTTGTGCATTAGAGATGGTTGGGAGGTTTGTCATCCTGAGAATGCAGCAGGTGTGAACTCGGTAATATGCACTTACAATCATGCCTGATTTGAATGTACATCAAATATTCATAGCATCCAACTGCATGTTGAATTTGTGACTATCGCTATTAGCAGGTTACCGCTTTGTATGATCTATTTGTAATATCATATTACATTGTGCTCGATTTGCTTTGGAAGAAATTATCATATACAAGTGTTGAACTTTGCAATATGTCATAGAATGCTTAAAAGCTTTTACTAATGGTAAATGTCATAGCCACAAACTCAACTATTGTCATTAGATATTAAACATGATGCAACTTTTATGTCATTGTTGAGCATATACTGTTGCACATGCATGTGCATGAATTTCTGTCTTCATCCATAGATTATAGTGACAATGTTCAAGTTAATAAAATGGTCTTGCTTTTTTATTTTTCCTTCTTCAGATGCAATGATTATCATGTCATTCATTGGTTGAATGGGGATGAAAGAACATCTATTTAATCCCTTTTTGGAATCAAGTTCATGATCCTTGGTCAAATATGAGAACATCTCGTACTTTCATGGGAACTGATGTATTTATCATTCAGTACATCCTTTCTACTTTTTTAATTTATCAAATATTAAGAGGTTAAAAGTAAAATGTAACAAGCAAATATGTAAGCTCAAGGATTTTGCATTTTCTACGTGTTTTTTTTCCCTCTCTTTCCGGCTTGCAATTCTTCTTTAGTTCATATTAGACAAGTATACTTCTCCTTTGGGTTTAGAAAAATAGGTTCCAATTTATCTGTAACATATGATGTAAGGTTGAGATTGCTGAATGAAACTTAGATCTTCTACATACTATGAATATGCATTTGACACTCATAGATTCTTTGTAAAGGTTCTGAACTTAAATCATGGTCTTTTGAATAGACTCTACCTTTCACTTTCTTTTCGAGCAATGGAAAGATCAGTTTACCCCGGGCTATCTGCTCAAGGATGCCTCTGTTGATCAACCTTTTGAAGAAGATGCTTGTCACTGCACACTTAGTTTTGTATTTGTTTTTAATGTATGTTTTTTAGTGTAATTTTGCTTAGTATTTATTAGGAACATATGAAAAAATTATGTATGTTATTTTTCTTTTAGTTATTTTAACTGATTTTATTTTGTTGAATATAAGTTTAATTTTCGGTCTATTCGGTTCGATCCAAAACCGAAGCGATCATTTATACTCCTAATTATACAATTTAATATACTAATATAATTTTATATTTTTTAAATTAATAGTATTGTTAATAATATTGCATAATTATTATTTATATAAATTAAATTTTGGATATAATAATAATAATAATAATAATAATAATAATAATAATAATAATAAATTAAAAAAATTAATATTTTTAGCGACGGACTAACGACCGAATTTTTTGTCGCTAATAACTTTTTACTATTTGTAACGACCGATTTGAGGAGTTATTTAGCGACGGAATTTTTTATATTTAGTGACGATTTTTTCCGTCGCTATTTTTAGCGACTGTTTAATGTTTTAGTTGCAAAATTTTTTGCGACGGAGCTATTTGCGACAGTTAGTCGTTTTGCCGTTAAAATCAATTAGCGACGGAATTTCTAATATTAGCGACGGAAATGGCCGTCGGTAATTACCTTTTTTTTGTAGTGAATGAACCTGCTAGCCAGTTTTGGTTGTAGATAGATAGGAATGTCTATAGAGTACCCGAGCAACTGCTATCTATTATCTTCCCTTCGGGGGTGCCTGATATTTCACCCATTATCCACTCCTATAGAAAAGCAGGCTGTAAACATGTGTACAAGTGTTCTAGAAATGCTAAGTGATTATATAACTCAATATTTAATCTGAACATGATGAAAACATGATAGGTAGTAATATGAATTCTAAATTCTGATATCTAGTCTATACATGATTAATTTGTAATATATTAATATAAGCAAGTTATCATATGAATATTCTCATGCTTTTGTTTTATATTATGATTGTGTTCTTTTGTTATATCAATGGCATCTTTGTGTTTATAATTATATCGATGATTCCTGTGAGGGATCATCCATTATCATACATAATCCCTACTAATGTTTACGCTTAGCACTGATTTTCTTTTAATCCGTGTAGATACCGGTGTTAGTTCTACTCACAAGAACAATTCGCAAGGTCGGAGGTCAACACATGCTTAGGATCTGAAAAAAAGGTCTTTTTGTGTAGGTTTCTTTTTGGATATTAAAATTAATGTATTTTGTAATGTTCTCTTTGTAGAAGAAGTTAGTAAAGTAAACGGGGTTTTTTTTTAGTTTGGTGTGAAATGGATAAATATTAGTGAGAGTGGTGCTACAGGAAAAATAATTAGGGATTTGGTGTGCCAAAAAACGGCAAACTTATAGCCGTTTTCTGAAATGGAGGGGCCCACGGGGATTGGCGGATATTGTGCCAGAAAACGGCACCAAAATTTGCCGTTTTCTGGCAGGTTGCTTTTTATTTTTTTAATTTTCCAGGCGCAAAACGGCACCGTTTTGCGCCTGGAGAGAGGCGTCAGAAAACGGCAATAAAGATTGCCGTTTTCTGACTTATTCAAACGGCGCCGTTTCAATATTCGACATCGAATAATTGAGGGAGTTTCATCGAATATTGGGGGTGGACCAGGCGGACAGAAAACGGCACTTTTATGTGACGTTTTCTGTCTTGAAGCGGACAGAAAACGGCACATAAAAGTGCCATTTTCTGACTTCATTCTGCAGCGCACACGGGAACTACTGTGCGCTGCAGCTTATCAGACCCGTGCCCTCTGTAAGGCACGGGTCTTCATAGGTAAATGTAAAATGGTTTGTTTTTTAATTTTTTTTTTATTAAAATTGCCTATAAGAAGCCATCATAGTTCCATTTGCAACTTTTAGGAATCTGAAATTGAAAGGTAAGGTTTATAAGTTATTACTTTCGTTGGATACTTAAGTATATTATTTTAAAGAAGTATATTATTTTAAAGAAGTTTTTGATCGTAGAGTTAATAATTTCATGAAATTAATATTAGATAATATTTTAGTTGTTAGCTAATATTTTAGCATTTGAACATTATAGTTTAATTTTGATGTAAATATGTAATGAAGTTGTTATTCCTGAAATTAAAAATACTATTACATTAATGTGATGAATTTGACTTACATAAATTTATGTTTTGAAATGCAGGCGGATTATATTGAGAAGCAGTATTTTGTTCAGCATTTTGAAGTTAAGTTTTTGCTTATTTGTAATTAATAAATAATATTGTAGTTGTGAGATAATACTTTAATTGTTAGGTAATATGGCATGAAAAAATTAGTAGTTAATATATTGTCATTTGAATATTTTAGGTTTAGGTTGAACAAAATATATTAATAAGTTGGTATCGTTGAATTAAAAAATATTGTTACGTTAATATTTCGAATATGACTAACATAATTTTATGTTTCAAAATGCAGGACGTTTGGGTTGTAAAATTTAATTTTTCTTCAGCATTAAGAAGGTAAGATTTTGCTGTCTATTTAGTACTAAATAAAAGTTAATGATGGAAAAATTAATAAATTTGTAATGTAGGTTTGTTTAATAAGTAAATTTATTTTTTTGATACTTTATCGCGTATAATCAATTTAGAAAACGTATAATATAACAGCGTAAAATATACCAACGTGAAATATTTAAATGATAAAAACAAATTTTATGTTGCATATTTTAATGTAATTTTAATATTATAGATGGTTCGAACGTTTTTAACTCCTAGAGTGATGAGGGGTGATTTGGCGGAGGCAATAGTTAAGATGAAATGGGATGATTTGTATTGCAGCCGAATTGAAATTGAAATGACAATGTCGGAGTGCTTCGTTCAAATGAATAAAAAATTACAGGATATTATAATGCACGGATATCCAATGACGGAGGCTAAAAAAGTTGAGGCAATTTGGATGACGGTGCCACTAATTTTGATGCCAGTCATTATGAGAATTTGGAAAATGGATGACGTGACAAAATATGAGGAAGTTGTTTTTATATTTTTAAAAAATGTATATGGAATTAGTGAAAAAGAATTTTTAAAAGTTAGGGATACAATACCAGTACCCCAAATAACTTATTGTAGGTGGCGTAATTATAATTTATGGCCTAAACATTATGTCCATTAGATCGTGAGAAGGGAAAAAAATGTAATTGTTGTTTGATTTTGTAATATTATTGATGTTCGAAGAATGATGTTTATTATAATTTAGCAATGTTAAGTATTTTTGAGAATGGTAATATGTATTTAAACTTTTTTTTTTGTAATATTATAGAAAATGTAATGTAATATATATTCGAAAATGGTATAATAAAATATCGGAGTCGTGTAAATTGTCTTTTAATTTGTGTTATCTATATGGGAAATTAAAATCAACGTGAACGATCATAAGATAGTAAAACGAATAAAACTTAATATCCTTTTTGAAAGAAGTTAACATATATTATGAAAAAATTGATACAGTTGAGGACATGGATCGATATGTGGGAGCTGCACGAATTAATCCGGGTCCCATTAATAGGGAACTGCTGATTCATCAAGGGAGACACCGATCTGATGCAATTTGGAATAATTCGGTAATTATTTTGTTATAAATTTAACGTAAAGAGAAATATCTAATTTATTTGTGACTGTTGACCTTACGACATGGCTTATTTTGTGAATACTGAAGGCTGAGAGGGATTTGTTGAGGACCCGAAGGTGTAGTGTAGATGAGCACTATACGGCTATTGATCAAAGAATTATTCCTTATATAAGGGCAGCGGGTCTGTTGGGGCTAGTTAATATAGGAGTGGTGAGTTTAGATTGGAATTTAATTACATCACTTGTTGAGCGATGGCGACCGGAAACGCACACATTTCATCTGGCATGCGGTGAGGCGACAATTACCCTTCAAGATGTTGGAATTTTGACTGGTTTACCGATCGACGGTGAACCCGTGACGGGTCGATCAAATATGAATTGGCCAGCAATTTGTAATGAGCTACTAGGAGCAGTTCCAACTGAAAATAATATGCGTGGCGGGAAAGTAAAATTGACCTGGTTGGATGCTACCTTTAATGAGTTGCCTAACAATGCAACTCCGGAAGTCGTTCGACAGCATGCTCGGGCGTGGATGTTAAGATGTTTTGGCGGCATGTTATTTGCTTCGCAAAATGCTTCACTGGTTCACTTAATGTTCCTACCACTTTTAGCGGATTTAGAAAATGTAGGACAATACAGTTGGGGGTCGGCCTGTCTAGCATGGCTTTATAGAGATCTTTGTAGGGCAACGCGTCCCGATGCAAAGGGAGTTTCAGGATATCTTCAACTCCTACAGTTGTGGGCGTGGGAGAGGCTCCCCCAATTTTGACCGGAACATGTTCCGCCATATACGATAAATTCAAGCATGCCTTATGGATTCAGGTATACGTGTCATTGAGATAATTAATTAATTGACTTGAATTTATGAAATATTGGTAATAACTGATTTATTAGCAATTTGTTTTATTAGGTGGGCACAGCACGTCGAACCGCGCGTCATCCATATGCACAGGATGGAAACGAATACGTATCGAGAAATTTTGGATACGCAGTCAATAGAACAGGTGAAAATTGTAATATAATGCTTAATACATTTAGTTAAAAACTATAAATTATTGAACAATTATTTGTTTAATTTCATGTGTGTAACAGTTTGAATGGGAGCCCTATGCAAATATGATACAATTGCTCCCAGAATTTTGTAGAAGGGGCCAGTGCTGTTGGATGTCTGTTGTACCACTTATTTGCTTCCATATAATTGAGTGGCACCATCCAGACAGAGTAATGCGACAGTTTGGTTTTAACCAACCAATTCCATCTCCACCAATGGTACAAGATAACTTACATTCTATAGACTTGCGTGGACAAATTCAGGTGAATTGGGCTTTAGAATTTTCATCATTCATTAATGAGTGGACAAACCGTCATAATCGGGTTGTAATTGGGCAAGGGCAGAGAATTCATTTAAGCATTCGTTCTGAGTACATGCAGTGGTATGTACAACGAACAAGACGATGGATCACTCCAAGCGGCGCATCCCGAGCAGCAGCCGTAAGTATTTCACACAATTGTACACGTTTAACAAATTGAATTTTTTTTCACACAAATGTTTGGCAATTCATTTGGTGAATGATTAATTGTATATCGCGTAATTTAATTTTAGGCGGATGGACTCGAAAGACTAGTACATGATGAAGGTGATGCTGTAACGGGTCGAGGGTTAATGGCTAGTATTCTTGGTGCAATTGGTCATGAATCTAGATTACAAACTGTGTATCCGAGGCAACCAGCACCAAATACAATAAATATACAACCGATGGAAACTCAGTTTCAAGACTTTCGGACACAGCGACGTCGAAGAGGGATGGCTGACAGGCGAGCAGTTGTTCCAGAGAGGTATAACAACCCAAACGTCACGCAAATTCCACCACCCATGTCATGGCCTTTTAATGAGATTCAATGTCCGCTTGAACAATGCACGACGCCATTTCCAAGCATAAATGTTACATCGTACGAAGTTGGTTCAACGAGTTTTGATCATGCTGATGTAGGGGGTTCAAGTCATAACAATCCAAGTGTTCCCTTTCCTTCAGATGTTTTTCAGACACCCATAGAATACCGCGTCCCGGCATTTGGTACTGATCCTCAATCGTCGATCGGCCAGCACCAATCACAATTTGTCCATAGTATTTTTGGAGGCTTTGAGGACACCAATATGCAGCGAAATGAAGGACAAGCACCATCATTCACACAATTCTACCGTGATGTAGTTAGCGGTGATTCGAGCTCCAGTGGGGTACCCTCCGACCATTTCTTGCCAACAGATCCACCTACCGACTCGGACGAGGCAGGAGGTGAAGGCCCAAGCAATCCTGAAGCCCAACATCCTCTGCGTAGGCCCCCCGGGCGACGTAGAAGGCCAACTAGATGCAGGACAGGATCACATCTTTTACCGTAATAATCAATATTTGAGTTGAAAATTTAATACGTCAATGCCGAAAGACTAATAGATTGAATAATACCACTATTATCTTCGTTGTCCATTTTAATTTTCATGTTGAAATGTCGATTATAAAATTAGCGCAACAAATTAAAATAACATTTTAAGACATTAGATTAATATATGATAAAAAAACATAATCATACAATAACAAATATTATCAAATATGTCACACTTATACATACCTTCAAGTTAAAGCATACATTACATATTAACATTACATATAAACTAAATAAATCAAGGATAGCTTGACGTATACTCAGATGGACCGGCAACATTTGGGCATGTATTTCTGTTATGACCTTCATTCCGACATAACGTGCATCGATTAGGCCGACTGCGGTCTCTTCTATCCATTTCGTTTCTATATCTAGCCGTTCGTGGTCTTCCCTTTTTACGTACTAGCTCAGGGTTGGGAATTATTGTCGGACCAACATACGGCTCCCAATAATCACGGTGGGCCAGAGGTTGGAAGAAGGCCTGGTAACAACACAATGCCTCAGACAGTTTGTAACATTTATCGACATATGTCCACATGTCAACACGTACATGCATGCAAGCTGCAATTGCATGTGAACATGGCATCTTTGTCCCTTGAAACTTACCGCACTCACATGTGCGGCAATCCAAATTTACTGCTTGTGAGTTATTCCCTTTTCGCCTGCTCTTTTGATTTCTTGTCCTTATAACGAAAAGCCCAACACGTCTGTCAAAACTTTCAACTCTATGGCCCGTGGCCTTTTCGGCTCGTCTGTTCATCTCCATCATACATCTTGCAGTGTACCTATTACCCGATGCCATCTGGGCACGATACATGGTCCTTCTGTCATCGAAATATTTGACAAGTCGCACAAATACGTGCTCCACGACACTACAAACTGGCATCATTCGTACGCCCTTTAAAGCACTATTGACACTTTCGGCAATATTAGTGGTGGCGTTGCCATATCTTTGCCCATTATCATGCGACAATGTCCACTTATCCAAATTATTTTGCATGGCCCAATTGTACGAGTCATCATCGGGTTCCTTTATCTCATCCATTATTTTGAAGAATTTTCTCCGCTGAAACTTGCTTGCTGCAAATAAAAGAAGACATTTACATTTAAACATGCGCGAAACGGTTTATTCTAAAATTTATTAAGAAAATTACTTGCGACATACCTGATTTATATAACATGTCCTTGATTTTGGGATTTCGGTGTGCGGTATTGTAGTTAGAGACGAAATGGCGTAGACAATAACGATGGAATGCCAATGGCTCCTTCCACCCGCTATTTTCATCACGAAATAATGCCAAAATGCCAGCATGTCGGTCAGAAATAACTGTTATTCCTGACTGTTTTGTGACATACCGCCTGATGCATGTCATGAACCACGCCCAGCTAGATTTATTTTTGCCCTCAACTACGGCAAATGCTGTCGGGTACAGATAATTGTTACCGTCAACAGAACTAGCAATCAAAAGAGTTTGGTGAAACTTGCCCGTCATGAACGTCCCATCTATTAGCAATATCGGCTTGCAATGTGATAGCCCTTCTATGCATGGCTTAAATGTCCAAAATAGTCTTCTGAATTGCGTGCAATTTTGTTTCGCGCATTCATCAACAACAAATTCATAACAGAATCCCGGATTGTACCTTTCCATTGCTTTTAGATAAACTGGCAATTTCCCGTACGAATCCGCATAGTTGCCAAAAATTTCTTCCAGTGCTTTAGTCTTCGCATACCAAGCCTTGCTATACGAGACTTCGTAATTGAAACGATTCCTCATGTCGGCCATTATAACACTAACTTTTAGATCAGGGGCTGCACTAACCATCTCTAAGATACAGTCACAAATGATCTGCGTATCTAACTGTCTGTGATTCTGAGAAAGCAGTGATGTTGTGCAACTGTGGGATGCCTTGTACACACTTATTATCCAGTATGCACATGTCCTCTTTTTCATGGCACGTAACCTCCACTGACAACCACTTTCATCTGCTCTTGAGCAACAAACAACCCAAAAAGATGGCTTCGATTCCACAACCTTGTATGAAACATTGTTCATAATTGACCATTTCTTCACACATGCCTTCACTTCATCTTTCGAAGTGAACAACAAGCCTTCGCAAAATTCAGACACACCGTCCCACCTACCCGTTGACGTATCATTCGACATGTTAATCTCCGCTTCTGCAACATTGACATTTGTATGGTGCAATGTTGGAAATTGAAAGCGTGCTATCTCATTCGGTCCTCCCGCATCATATCTGACATCGTTAAAATTCAAATTCTGTATGCCTTCTGAAACATGGGTTGGACAAACTGTAGTAACTTGATCAACTACTCTAATACCGGTTCCCTCAAATGGATCATTCAAGTCAATCTCCTGGTCGTCCTCCTCCGGATCTAAATTTGGAGAAATGTACCCATCATCGGGATCAGCTATGCCGCTACTTGCACCGTCTTGACATTCAACCCTTGAACTTATACCAATATTAAGTTCATTCTGCCCTCTAAACTCTCTTATTGGACTTGCATCTATCATTTCCAAATCATCATTCCCTGCCCTCTGTGCAGGTTCCTCACACTGTCTAGCAAATACGGTCCCACTGCTACACGCAACATTTAACTCATCAAAAAATACATTTCTCTCATCCCCCATCGGAGTTGGATCTCCAGCGTTATCCCTATTCATGTCATCAACATCATTCACCACGTTATGTTCATCCCCAATTAGGATTTTTTCGGTCTCAATAATTAACTCCGCCACCGTATATCCAGGAAACATTACAAAATTTTCAAATATTTGATCTATGTCATCGTCGTCGGTAACATCCATAAGTGCCCAAGAATACGAGCCCTGACTGTTTACAGGACACTTATATATTACTCTACTAACCCTTACATCAACAGATAAATCCAATTTTACCGATATTTTATGAATAAGTTCCTGATATGTCGGTTTATTTCTAAGTTTCATTCGCCTCGACCGTCCTGATGAGCTTGACGTATCATACTGATAACCGGTCATACCCCATATTGACTGCCTCCCACTATGTAATATAAAGATGGCTTGAATCGACATTTTCGTCCTCCTACATTTAATGTAATGACATTTTACAATTAATCAATAATTTTAATCTCATCGTTGTTTACATACTACACATATTTTCATTTCCCTCGTAAATTAAATTATTTCATGCAACTAAATTTATTTAATCTAAATCATCTAATAATTTTATCCCAAAACTTTACAACAATATATATCACGATTATAAATTTATTCAATTAACTATACAACAATATATAATCGATAACTTTCATATCCTATTCAAATTATGTTTATAACTTAACACATGCTACTTAAATATGGCAAAAAAATAGTGATTTCATCCCTTATCCAATTCGCATATTGACAACTACAAATTTATTCAATTGACTAAACAATAATATATAATCGATAACTATTATAATCCATTCATACATAATTTATATCACACATAAAAAAAAAATTAAACTGTTAAAATTATATTTGTACCTTTAATACAGCTTTTCTTATACCAGTGATTAAAATATGACAATAAAAATATTAAGCATGCACTCAAATATTATTAATATTATTATTATTATTATATGATTTATTAAAAAAAAACATACCTTTTTTCTTTTCTTCACCGCAGCACTAACGCCTCAGTTATTTCAAATATTAAAACGAAATGAAGATGAAATAAATCTGTAAAGGATAAGAGAAACTACGCACAGCAAATATAAGAAAACTGCTTATGCAATTGAAAGTAAAAAAATAAAACAAATAGGAAGAGTGCATTTATAAAGATAGGAGGGAGAATTCAACTACATTATTAAATTTTACAGATCCATTATTAAATTTTACAGACCCGTGAAGCATCCCTTCATGGGTCTGATATGGTGCAGCGCACAGTAAGTTCTCACTGTGCGCTGCAGGGAATCATGACAGAAAACGGCACAGTCATGTGCCGTTTTCTGACAGGCAGAAAACGTCACTGCAATGTGCCGTTTTCTGTCTGTCCTGGCCCACTCCCTTTCGATGTCGAATATTGAAACGGCGCCGTTTGAATAAGTCAGAAAACGGCAATATTTATTGCCGTTTTCTGACGCCTCTCTCCAGGCGCAAAACGGTGCCGTTTTGCGCCTGGAAAATTAAAAAAATAAAAAGCAACCTGCCAGAAAACGGCAAATTTTGGTGCCGTTTTCTGGCACAATATCCGCCAAACCCGTGGGCCCCTCCATTTTAGAAAACGGCTATAAGTTTGCCGTTTTTTGGCACACCAAATCCCTAATTATTTTTCCTGTAGCACCACTCTCATTAATATTTATCCATTTCACACCAAACTAAAAAAAACCCAAGTAAACGCTCATTTAATATTAATATGGTCATGTAATAAATCTGTGTATGTAAAACCAAATGGTATAATCTAATTTTATCATAGACTAAGCACGCATGAAATGTTTTAATGATTATCTTCCGAAGAATATATGCATGTTTTAGATGACCTTTACGATTTATTAGGATTCTGAACTGTGTTGTGTGGCACCCCTACTTAGGTGAACCTGCATTTATGTTAGGGTTTTTGTCTGTCGGTAAGTGTGTTACAATCATTCATTTGCTTTTTCTTTTTCCGTCTCGTTTATTAAAATCAAACCAAATTCTACTACTGATTTTATTTAAAACGAATTCGAATATTTTGTTTATAACCGAATTGAAAATTATATTAAACTGCACTGAACAACTATAGAATCAAATTGGACCGAAAAAACCAATATTTGATAAATTTTTTGAATATTTTTGACTTATTATTATATTTTTGTTAAAATTTTGTTATAAATGTTGAATGACTCGAATATAATTTCTTTAAATTAAAATTGATGCTTGATGATGAATGTTTTTTTAAGTATTTTTTTTAATCTTTTTAATATAGTGGTATTTATAAAATATTTACCAAATTTTTATAAATAATATTATTTTGAAAATAAAAAAAAAAATCCAATCCAACCATCATTCGTTTGCTTTTTTTTTTCGATCTATTATAATCGTCCATGGGAAAAGAAAGAATTTTTCTTGCATTGACATTAAGTAATTTCCACAAAATTTAATTGAAGAGAAGAAAATTTTATGGAAGCAACAGAAAAAAAAGCCAAACAAACAATAATCATGAGTCCGCTTGTTAAATTTTGGCCACTAACTAGTGAGGTCGGCACAAAGCTTGACTATATATTTTTCTTTCTAGAAGAAAAATATATCAATTTTTAATCTTTAATTATGCTGAATTTTTTCTTCCTTGTTTTTCTTTTTGTTTGAAACTTCTTCCTTATCTTCTCATTATTCATTCATCGAATAGCAAGAGAGCCATAATTTACATATATGAATCAAGATTTGTTTCTGTCTAACCATGATCCTTTTGCTTTTTTTAATTCTTTATTCGGTCATTTATAATAAGTAAAGGTGTATAGGGATCTTAATTTTTTTTATATAATGGAGGTACCAAGAAAAAAAATTTATAATCGAATTGTACCGTTAATTTTTTTCAAAATAAATCCGAATTTTACTGCTAATTTTATTTAAAACGAATTTGAATAATTATAAAATACGCTTGTTAAATTTTTGCCACGAACAAAGCTTGACTATATATTTCTCTTCCTAGAAGAAAACTATATCCATTTTTATTCCTTACTTACGCTGAAATTTTTCTTCCTTATCTTTCTTTTCCTTGCAAACTCCTTCCTTATCTTCTTATTATTCCTTCATTCCATAATTTATGTATGTGAAACAAGACTTGTTTCTGTCTCATATTGCAACCACATTTTCATAACCCATGTGGGAGACTTTTCTCTTCTATCTCTTTCATGGAATTAGATAAATATTTTTCTATTACGTGGCATACACATGTACGGATTGTCAGTTTGCGTCATGTTCAAATTATTAATGCTCTCCACTAATCTATAGTTTACAGGTGATATTTTGCCCATTAAAGTTTACAAAAATAGTTATTTTGCTCTTAATATTTTGCTTAAATTGCTATATTCCAAATTTAATTTAAATTGGCTTAAGTTTGTTTCACACTTTATTTTCTATTATTTTTAAAAGCAATATATATATTTTATAAAATAAATGACACTAGAAAAACTCATAACAACGTACAAACCTTCTTTTTAACATAGTAAAAAAAAGTCTAGAAATTGAAAAATTTTACTATAAATCTAACTATAAATATATTAAAATAATAAAATATTTCATTTCTAGAGTGTTTTTATTTATTCATTTATTTATTTTATTAACAAGAAAATTCATATATTTGTTATGTATTTTTTACCATTATAATTAATTTATAAAATTTATTTTTTACTTTCAAAAATAATAAAAAAATAAAGTGTGTAATAAACTTAAAACAGTTTTGGAAAGATCAAACCAACGCTCACATCAAAGTAGTAGTAGCGCAAAGGCCGTAAGTCGGGGGTGGCGCAATAGTAAATTTATAAAATATTAAGAACCAAATAGCTATTTTTATAAAATGTGAAGGGCAAAATATTATATTTAAACTATGGATTAGTGAAGAATATGATTCATTGATATTTGATAATTTGGACTGACAGTTCATACATGTGTGTATAGTATTATCATCTCAATATTCACCTCAACATCGTTAGTCTCATGTTTCAATTAATGATTAATTCTATTGAGTTACTTGAACATTTGCTAAATTATCATAAAACTCAAATTTCGATGTATATATACATAGGGATGTACATGGTTCGGTACAATTTGGGGATTTGCAAATCTCCGTATTGTATTGAAATTTCGGTTTCTAAAAATTTCGGTACAATTCGGTACGGTTTTTTTAATTTTCGGTACAGTTCAGTTCGGTTTTTCGGTTCTTTCGGTACAAAACAAAACAATACAGTACAATACGGTACTTCAGATAATTTTAATAATTTATTTTTTAAATATTTTAAAAATTATCAATTCTTTAAATTTAAATTTTAATTCACTCCAAAAACTCAAAATAAAAATTTTTAAATTTTATTCTTAATAATATTGCTTTACAACTAAAATATTATTGACATTATTTTTAATAATCCTTGATGATGATTGGTGTGTTAATCATATATTAATTAAGTTTCTGGTAATAAAAATTATACATATTATTATCTTCAATCATATATGAATTTATAAAAATAAATTGGTTTTGTTTGCAATTTATATAGAAGCACTTGAGTTAGATTATTTATACATTTCATTATGTCAACCAAAAAGTGCATGGTAAATATTAAATAAAATTTTAATAGTAATGGCAAAAGTTTTGACATATATTAATTCATATTATAGTAGTGGAAGGAAATTCTAGTTATATTTTTGGATATATAGAGACTTTAAACTATATATAAAATGTGTATTATATTTATAATTTTGACATATATATTAAATATAGGAGGTTTTAACTAAATATAATATTTTATCCGTGTTCAATTACTCATATAGATAATTAGATATTGTGCTAGATATAAATGTGTATTAGTTGAGTGATATTAAATATAAATCAAATTAATTAATAAGAAAATTGCATACTCATATAATTAGTTATATATATAGCCTTAGCTAATTATATTTAGAGAATAGAAAATGGTTCTATGAACTATGATTATATTTAGGGTTTATTCACATTTATTATCTTAACTCAATTATTATATTCTTAGAGAATAGAAAATGGCTCTATGAACTATGATTATATTTAGGGTTTATTCACATTTATTATCTTAACTCAATTATTATATTCAATTTCATTAAATTTGGCTTAACAGTTAAGAGATTGTTAATTGCTATTATAGTCAATAGTTATATTATAAAGGTGAATGTGAAATGCAGCCATCTTTTTATAGGTTTTGTAGTTTAATATAATATATAATTAATAATACATATTGAACAATTACTTTATGTCTTAATTTTCTTTTATCAAATTATCCATATATAGAACAATTTTCATGAAAAATAAAATATTGTGATAATGAAAAACCAACATTTTTATAGTACTAATTACTAAGCTAATTAAATTATTCATAAGATCATTATATTCTTATATATTTATATTAATTGGTAAAATTTCATTGATACAATAATTATATATAATTATACTATTAAAATACATAATCAATTACTCATATAAATATTATGCCAAAAATAGATGAGTATTGGTTGAGTGATGCTAAAAATAAATTGAATTATTGATAAGGTGATTAATATTATATACCCATACATTTACATCAATTGGTAAAATTTCATTTTTAATACATGCTTATTTATAAATAGATTTTTAATTTACATACTCATATAAAAATTGTGACGAAAATAAATAAATATTAGTTGAGTGACACTAAAAGTAAATAAAATTAATTGCATATTCATATAGATATAGTAATTAAATTTATCAAATTAATAATTAAAATATCCATTTTAATTTATTAACTATTTATTATATTAATTTAGTGCATTAAAATATTTAATACAAATAATTATGAAACAAAATTTATATAATAAATATATAATATAAATTATAAATTATATTTATATATAAATTACTAGTATTATAAATAATAAGTAATAAATATAGGTTCTTTCGGTACAATTCGGTTCCAAAATAGTTCGGTACTGTTCAATACGGTTCTCGGTCCGATTCCAGTACAATTCGGTTCGGTCCTAGTCAAAAAGTTAACGGTACAATTTGGTTCGGTTTTAGTAAAAAAGTCAACGGTACAATTAAGTTCTGGATCTTTTTCTTCGGAATTTCGGTTCGGTACAGAAAGATCCAGACCCGTGTACACCCCTATATATACACACTTATATATAATTTGAAAATTCGATGTTGATTCTGGTCCTAAAATTTTCATAATTCAAATATATTGTTTTAAAAGAATCAAATTTAGATTCTGTATCGAATTAAACAGTAGATATATTTGCATTAATTATACATAAATTAACAATAAATGTAACTGATGGGAAACATTTTACACATAGAGGTAACATTAAAAATGATATCTCTCTTATAGCGCCAAAACGTTGCGGAAGCGTTTACAAGAATTTCGCTTGTTTTTTCGTCACTGATTTGACTTTTACCCATGTGCGGGATAACAACAGTTATTCTACAATGTAAAAATACCTAAAAGATTAAGACAAAAAACAAGTGTGAGTGGGAACGAGTATCCTTACGGCGCATACGTTTTTTTATTACTAAATACTGAGATTTTCCATCTATTTATAGAAATCCTAAAAATTAGAGATGTATCTCTAGTATAACTCAGGCTCCTTTTAAGATAGAATTTGGTAATATTAATCAGATTGAATTATTTAATTCTATCTGAATTGAAACTTATCCAAATTAGAGTCATGTGCGTATCCAAAGTCTATAATCTACCACTCGCACATGACGGAACGAATTTCGGTCTTAATTTTCAGTTATATTGGCAGATAGATTATGTGACCAATATATCTCGAGAGCATTAGTTGTATACATCTTGTAGACATCGGATCCCGAGTCGGTTCAAGATTATGATTACCCGATGATAAAAGCGTCACCTATTCACAGGCAAAAATGTCGAAGATGATATTTCTCTTGTCGAGACCTTAATTTTTTAAATAAAAAATAGATAAATAAATATACATAATAAAAATTATAAAAAAAATATTATAAAAAATATTATAAAAAAAAATAAATTAAAAATTAGGAAGTGTTATTTTTATATATATCAAAATTTTTGATTAAAAAATATATATATTTAAAAAAGAGAATTAAATTAATTATTAATAAAAAAAATTTAATCTTTAAAAAAAATTAAGGTAATTTAGATGGGATTTGCGTGGCCATGTGAGGCCACAACTCATAAAATGAGTTGCGGCCTCACATGAGGCAGCAACCCATTTTATGAGTTACGGCCTCACATGAGGCCGCAGCTCATTTTGTGAGTTGCGGCCTCACACAAGGCCGCACCTCCTGCTGCCTTGTCCCCTTTTTTGCTTGCAAAATATATTTTTGGCACCGTAAAAAATGGATTTTCTTTTTTGACTTTTTGAGGATTTTGGGGAGATGAAGAAATTAAAAGGGGACTGGGTCTTCATTTTCAAAGGACTGCTTCTGGAGAACACAAAAGAAACTCTTCTTCCTGGAGAGAAGAGAGAGGCAGACGAGAGCAAAAAAAATTATCTTCAAAAATTCGTAGAAATTTAATTCTTCTTCTTTCTAAAAAAGTTTTATTCTTAGTTTGGCTTGAATAAGGAAAATTAATTTATTTGGTTTGATCACTCCATCAAAATTATTTTTTTGAATTTTTTTTGTGTTAAAAATTAGAAGTTTTTAAATATTTTCGGTATTTTGCCACTGCAAATTCGATAAGAGAGAGGAATCAAGACATCATTTCTCCACTCTATAAACTCTGAGGGTAAAGATTTTTGGACTCATCTTTTTAGCACCTCATTTACTTTATTTTTTTTTGAGATCTTGATTAATACAAGTAGTGGTTTGATACATGCATGTCCCTTTTCTTTGAGTTTGAGATTTATTTGTCGACATGATTTTTGTGACCTTTCTTCTATGTTTATATATTAATATTTTTGCTACTGCATGTTCATTTAGTCTCTTTATTCTCCTTTATCTAATTTAATTGGCTTATTGTTAACATTATTGCTTAGTATTAACATTATTACTATTATTTATTTTATTATTATTTGGTATCCGTTTTAATGTTACTGTTATCATTATTATTTTAATATCATCAATATCATTTATATTATCATTATTATTATTGTATTATTATTATTATTTCATTATTTCATCATTATTGTTTTTATTATTGTTATTATTATCATCAGTATTATTATTTTGTTGCCATTATTATTATTATTATTATTATTATTATTATTATGCTATTGTTACTATTATTGTTATTATTATTATCACTATTAATGCCACCATATATTTGTTCTTTTGTTATTAAGCATCATCATTATTTTATGATTGTTATTCTTGATGTTATTATCGTTAATGTATTATTATTACCATGTTATTATTGTTGATTATGTTTTGTTTTCCTTTTATTTTTATGTGATTAATTTTTGAACTATTACTAACCTTTTCCTACTGTTATTTTTGTTATGTGGGTAAAATCTGATGCTTACTTTTTTGAACATCGCCGTGACCACACGGAGGGGTCACGACACGTAAGAGACCACATCGTTTGGGTGAGACCTTTCATATCCCCTATCTGTGTTTGTGTTTGGTTATAAATAAAATATTTTTATTTTATATGCGTGTAAGATAAAAAAATTACAAAAATATTTTTATAACTAAATTGGAATTTTATTAATAAAATTGGGATCAATGTCTCTCATTTTAGTAAAGGAATGTAAAATGTCATGAATAAAACGAAAAGTTAAGTTTTTAAAAAATGGGATCACTCATCCCGGTTTTCAATCCAACAATCAAAATAACTTTTCGATCCCTCTTTAAGTGAGCATGAAGGAACCAATGTTTCTAAACCAAATAAATATCCCGATTTATGTATATCATTTTTTATGCTTGACTTTGTTTGTTTGTTTTAAATTTATGTTCATATATCTTGTGGGCCCTGTAATTAATTATTTTTGGGGCAATGTTATTTAGCTTTTATTTAGGATTGTATTCTGTCCTAATTTTCACTTTAATTTTATTTGATTTTCTTTCATTTGGGATTGTATTCTGTCCCAATTTCTCCCTTGTAATTGGGTACTTGATGTGTTTACCACTTTTTTTTACCTCTTTATTTTACTGCTTTCTTTACAACTTTTATTTACTGCTTTCGACTGCTTGTAATGCGCTTTTTAATTAAATGCATTAATCGTGTGAGATGAGAGATAGAATTTTATGAATCTAAAAACTCATTTATAATTAACCAAGACATAAATAAGTGTAAAGTTCCGAACACCATCTCTGGTTTAGACCATAGAGGTTAGATAACTTTTTCTAATTTCTTGTAAATTGGGTGGTGACTCCAAAATACCTCAAAAGTGCCTAAAGGCATGAGGCTAGATGACCTCCCCAATGTTCTATTGGATAGGGATTCTAATATGTCTCATGACACCCAAGATCAAAAGATGCGAACCAATCCCTCGAGCTCTAAAAGCGGGTCTCATAATGAGGGCCTTTACTAGGTTCGGCACGCATCATAGTGGCGACTCCACTGAGGACTTTGTGACTTTGCTCCGAAAGTGTCTTGGTTAAAATGTATAATTGAGTTTTTAAAACTAAACTTCCATCTCTCCTCTAAAATTGCATTGCATCATGCTAGAGCCTTAGAGTTATGCTAGTTTGGTCCCTCTTTTACCCCGGTGCATTCTCAAAGTACACCCTACTTTCACTCATTGTAGGAAAGTGTTAAGGATAATCACCAGCCCAAGCCTAGTACCTCATGATATATCAAATGGAGACCCGATCGATCGCTATGCTCGTGATGAGCTACACCCATTGGCAGGGACCATGCATGGGTAGCCCTAAAGTATCATCACCTTCGACCAAAGCTCATGTAATGGCAATAGATGCTTCCCCTAGGCGAAATGAACCGTAATATGATGCATGTGATGTGGGCCATTATATATTAAACAAAATCAAGCAAATTAAGTGGTCTTCTATCAAAGGCTTTCATGCCCCGGTAAGCCCATGGATCAAGCCTGCCTACGAAAAAAGACCACACGACCTCGTGTGTGGGGGTGATAAGGTTTGAAGGACCTATCTGCTTACGTGTGGTTGTCCATGATGCGTCAATACGATCATACATCGCATAGGTCATCCATGCATCATTCTAACAGTCTGAGTCTTCCAGCCATCATAGATTCATCTAAGTGGACTAGAGGTTCTAACGGTCGGCTAGTAAGGACAAACTTGCTCTTTAGATTGCCAGAATTAGTGTCTGATTAGGAGTTTGAGTCACTCTCAACGCCCAGTGAATCATCCTCAATAGCAGAAGAGACCGGAGCTCTAACCACTCAAGACCTTGCAGGGAGAATAGACGATTTTGAGCGGAGGGTGTTAGAGATGATGAGCACCATAGCCGAAAGGATTACTCCTCCTCCTGCTGCACAACCACCCGTCGCTCCACAACTACCGGTAACCCCCTCCTCGGGGGCAAATTGAACTGCTGCTGGTGAAGATGTCCCCATTATAGGTAATGCTGCTCGCCAACCTATCAATGAGAATAAAGCTATTGCTGCGCCCATTGAGCCAAGAAGGGCAAGGATCCGTAATCCTCATGAGGATTTCATGATAAAAGATGAGGTTAAGGAGCTAGTAGCCCATCAAGCTGTGAGGGGTAGGGCACCCAAGGTGGAGGATAAGGCTATGAGAGGAATGAGACAGGAAATTGAGGTGATCACCCACCTGTTATCAGCTGGCAAGGGAATCAACCCCGAGGATAGAGATTTGGAGGATGAAGAGCTGCTGCCCCAAAGGTTTAAGATGCCTGAGCTACCGAAGTTCGAGGGTACTTCGGACCCATCTGTACATATTAAGCAATACACCCTGGTTATGAAGGGCGCAGGGCAGACCAAGAAGCAGAAGGTAGAATATTTCTGCCTTAATCTGGTGGGTCCGGCAGTAGACTTGTATCACGGGTTGGATAGGAGATCCAAGAAGGACTGGGACCTTTTGACTGATGAATTCATGAAGCAGTACGACTGCAGCACTAGAATGGAGGTCACCCTAAAGGACCTCGAGCTCTTACAGCAAAGGAGTGATGAATCATTTCACGAATACCTCACCAGATGGAGAAATAGGGTCATGGAGATGAAATGGAAGCTTGACACTGTTGACAAAATCAGGCTATTCATCAGGAACTCCTACCCTTACTTGAGGGACTTGCTCAGCTTTAAGGGGCTTAGAGATTGGGAGTTGCTTAAGGACATTGCTGTAGAGGCTGAGGGGGCCTACCTAGTAAAGAAAGCAAGCCAAAATAATTTTGCTGGGAAAAACTTTGCAAACCAGTCAGTGCACAGATCAGGCGGTGCTGGAAGTAGTAATGGTAGAAATGGTAAGACGGCCGAGGTTTTAACTATCGAAGTGGAATAAGGCCAAAGTCACTTTTCTAATCTGAGCCAGCCTTTGTCCTAGGTATTAGAGAGATTGACAAAAGAAGGTAAGCTGAGACCACTGCCACCTAGGGCAGCTGCAAATTAGGGATAGCTGGAGCATAGAGATGATCAATACTGCGCCTACCATCGGCACACTGAGCACCTGACAGATTATTGCCGAACTTTGAGGAACAAGATCAAGATCTCATTGACTCCAGGGAGATCACTGATCCTGAGAAGAGAGAGAAGAAGAATAAGGCAAGTTATAATGCAGTCTCCCCACTGTGCATT
This sequence comes from Excoecaria cochinchinensis, assembly GCA_947683425.1. Taxonomy (NCBI): domain Eukaryota; kingdom Viridiplantae; phylum Streptophyta; class Magnoliopsida; order Malpighiales; family Euphorbiaceae; genus Excoecaria; species Excoecaria cochinchinensis. The sequence continues at coordinate 10,166,218 of CANTUQ010000058.1, forward strand.
TGATCAAGTCTGGTCCACCCAAGTGACATGTTTTACAAGAGCCGTATGGAGATGAGTGCGTCGCTGTCACTCGTTAGGAGATGGTTGAAGAAGGGATTATCGTGGCGATGGTAGATTGTGGATCCACTAGTGAGAGTGGAGAAGAAGATTATATTTTAGATGCTTTATTTTTTTTTATTCCAAGAACTTCGTATGACAATGTTTGCAATTTTAATATGATGGACAATTTTTGCTTATTTGTATAGTGTTTCTAATGATTTCATTTCTTATGATCATGATGCATCCATTCATTTTTGACATTAATCCAATTAATACGACTTCATCTAATCTCAAAACTTTGGAAAATCCAAACAAAATCTTGCTAGCATCTGATATGACTCCTAAAGAGGGGAAAAATTCTGAGAGATAAAGTCAAGAGATAAAAAAGAGAGAGCCTTTGCTTGGACTTGGAATGACATACTGACGATTGACAAGGACATTATTGGGACGACGCTGTTTCAACATGCCAGCAAGACGGCGAGCAGAATTTGAAAAACCATCTCTTTGCATCCTCAACGTCTAGGATGCACACAATGCAATCTAACAAAATTAAACTCCGATCATAAAAGGGCTACATTAGGAGTTAAATAGATGAAGCTTCAGGTCTTCACAAGAAATAAATGACGCATTGGAACCAAGCCTTACGACTCCTTTCTTCCCAACCATTTGACCTTTAATCGTATGGGACCAAGATAAGCAAAGTACGAGCCTTTATAACCAAACTTAGAAGGATATCTCTTTACCTTTCAACAAAACACACCAAAAAAAAATTAAAAAGAGAAAAAAGAAATAAATAATAATAAGAAGAAAAAAAAAAACTCACAATTTTGTCCTAGACCATCTAAGCCTAACCTGTAACCTAATTTCAAACATTAAAAGCCACTTCAGAAATTGGACAACCAAAGCCGACGAAAGCAAGGTGTGGGATTTCACATTCAAGTCCCAAATAAAGAACTCGTCATCTCAGCCAGTTTGCACAAGGGCCGAGGAAAAGACTTTGAGGCCAAAGAAGGAACACCGTCAGAAGAAGCAACCTTCCCAGTTAACAAAGATGAAAATGAATCTAATCAACACTGACAGGCTGAAGGAGGTCCCATGGCAAAGGCTAAACAAAAAAAAATTAAGAAAATAAAGGAGGCTGAGAGAAAATCTTCAATCATGAAAACCCGAGAGGGCTGATTGATAACAGGAATTTGATGCTTTCAGGATCTATTCTGAGATTAGATGAGGTCTTGTATTTTTCAAGTTAATGCCAAATAACGATCATATCTTATGAAATCAAATTGAAATATATGCATTTATGCAATGATATTGATGTGACCAGAGCAATTCATTATGCATACTCAAAGTTGCTTGATTTCGGTATAAAATCAGCACATTTTTACTATCTACCCTTTGCTACTCTCGCCACTCAAGCGCTTTAATCAACTCATCCTACCATCAACTGTGAAGCCAATTCTATAACACCTTCATGATAAGAATCAAGCTTATACAACCATGATCTAAGACGTAAGTGCATGCCGATCATACCAGAAAGATCTTTGGCAGTAACTTTAGCCTCTCTTAAAATCTACAAAAAAAATAAAAATAAAATAATAATAATAATAATAATAATAATTTAAAAAAAAAAGAGAAAAAGCCGTTAGAGATGAAAATCATAACTGGTTCTTTAAGCAAAAGTTAGGCTAAAGGGCAGGGTAAAAACCTGGAAATAGGCAGTCTATCCTATAAAAAAAATAAAATGAATAAAAGCCGCTAGATTGGGTTGAACCCATTCTAGGCAAGAAATAAGGCATAGGGTTATGTGAAAATCCGAAAAGGGCGCATTTCCCGCTAAGATAAACTAGTGTGAAAATCCACAAGGGACACGCTACCTTAAAAGAATGACTACAGGTATCAGAGGAGAATCTCATAATCCCCAAAGGCATGAAATTCAAAAGCAATTCCAGAGGGCACCGATCCTACTACAAATTGCGACCAAACCGGCTATCGCTTCCAAATCCACTTAGATGAATTCGTGTCCTGCATTGCTGCATGACACATGCATTTCACGTGCATGCTCACTATTTTTCCTGCATATTTGGCTTTCTAAGTTTTGCAGTAAGAGGGGTTCGATGCAGATACAGACAAAAGGCACATGACGATTTCAGTTAAAATACCAATACAACAACCAACCAAAGACCTCTTAGGGGGCACCATCTCAGAAAGGTTAGCACGATGGCGTCACTATAATTCTACAGAAGGTTAGCACGACCACGGCATTACCACTTCAGAAGGGTTAGCACAATAACGACACTACCACTCTACGGAGGGTTAGCACGATCATGGCACTACTGCTTCAAGTTTCAGAAGGGTTAGCATGATGGTGGCACTACCATTCAACGAAAGGTTAACACGACCACAACATTACCACTTCAGAACGGTTAGGACGATGACGACACTATCACTCTACGGAGGGTTAGCACGATAACGGCACTACCGCTTCAAGTTTCAGAAGGGTTAGCACGATGGCTGTACTACCATTCTACGGAAGGTTAGCACAACCACGGTATTACCACTTCAGAAGGGTTAGCACGATGATGACACTACCACTCTACGGAGCACGATCACGACACTACCGCTTCAAGTTTCAGAAGGGTTAGCACGATGGCGGCACTACCATTCTACGGAAGGTTAGCACGACCACGGCATTACCACCTCAGAAGGGTTAGAACGATAACGATACTACCACTCCACGGAGGGTTAGCACGATTACGGCACTACCGCTTCAAGTTTCAGAAGGGTTAGCACAATGGCGGCACTACCATTCTAAAGAAGGTTAGCACGACCACGATATTACCACTTCAAAAGGGTTAGCACGATGACGGCACTACCACTCTACAGAGGGTTAGCACGATCATGGCACTACCGCTTCAAGTTTCAAAGGGGTTAACATGATGGCGGCACGACCAATCTAAGGAAGGATACCACGACCACGACACTACCACTTAAGAACGATTAGCACGATGATAGCACTACCACTCCATGGAGGGTTAGCACGATCACGATACTACCACTTCAACAAAAGACAATACACCGACAACATGGTGACATCCACCCCAACAATATCATCCTGTCTGGAAAGGCGACCGTCTCAGGTACGTGTCTCTTTCCTTCTTTTCTGAGGCACCTAAATTCTAGGCTCTCCAAAATTGGGGGCAACTGTAAACACCGGGTCCCGAAACGGTCCAAGATCAGGATTACCCGATGATAAAAATGTCGCCTATTCACAAGAAAAAATATCGAAGATGATGTTTCCCTTGTCAAGACCCTCATTTTTTAAATAAAAAATAGACAAATAAATATATATAATAAAACTTACAAAAAAAATTAAATTAAAAATTAGGAAGTGTTATTTTCATATATATCAAAATTTTTGATTAAAAATATATATATTTAAAAAAGGGAATTAAATTAATTAATAATAAAAAAAGATTTAATCTTAAAAAAAATGTAATTTAGGTGGGATTTGCATGGCCATGTGAGGCCACAACTCATTTTATGAGTTGCGGCCTCACATGAGGCTGCAACTCATTTTGTGAGTTGCGGCCTCACACGAGGTCGCACCTCCCGCTGCCCTGTCCCCTTTTTCGCCTACAAAATATATTTTTGACACCGTAAAAAATGGATTTTCTTTTTGACTTTTTGAGGATTTTAAGGAGATGAAGAAATTAAAAGAGGACTAGGTTTTCATTTTCAAATGACTGCTTCCGGAGAACAAAAAAGAAACTCTTCTTCCTGGAGAGAAGAGAGAGGCAGACGAGAGCAAAAAAAATTATCTTCAAAAATTCTTAGGAATTTAATTCTTTTTCTTTCTAAAAAGATTTTATTCTTAGTTTGGCTTGAGTAAGAAAAATTAATTTTTTTGACTTGATCACTCCATCAAAATCATTTTTTTGAGTTTTTTTTTGTTTTAAAAATTAGATTTTCTTAAATATTTCCGGTGTTTTGCCACCGCAAATTCGACAAGGGAGACAGATCAAGACATCATTTCTCCACTCTATAAACTCTGAGGGTAAAGATTCTTGGACTCATATTTTTACCACCTCATTTACTTCTTTTTTTTTTTGAGATCTTGATTAATACAAGTAGTGGTTTGATACATGCATGTCCCTTTTCTTTGAGTTTGAGATTTATTTGTTGGCATGATTTTTGTGACCTTTCTTCTATTTTTATATACTAATATTTTTGCTACTGCATGTTCATTTAGTTTCTTTGTTCTCCTTTATCTAATTTAATTGGCTTATTGTTAACATTATTACGTAGTATTAATCTTGTCCATTGTCATTTACGTTGTTGTTGTTATTATTAATATTATCATTATTATTTGCTATCCGTTTTAGTGTTACTATTATCATTATTATTTTAATATCATCATTATCATTTATATTATCATTATTATTATTGTATTATTATTATTATTATATTTCATTATTTCATCATTATTGTTATATTATTATTATTATTATTATTATTATTATTATTATTATTATTATTATTATTATTATTATTATTATTATTATCAGTATTATTATTTTGTTGCCATTATTATTATTATTATTATTATTATTATTATTGTTATTATTATTATCACTATTAATGCCACCATATATTTGTTCTTTTGTTATTAAGCATCATCATTATTTTATGATTATTATTATTCATGTTATTGTCGTTAATGCATTATTATTACCATGTTATTATTGTTGATTATGTTTTGTTTTCCTTTATTTTTGTGTGATTAATTTTTGAACTATTTCTAACCTTTTCCTACTGTTATTTTTGTTATGTGGGTAAAATCTGATGCTTACTTTTTTTAGCATCGCCTTGACCACACAGAGAGGTCACGACGCATAGAAAACCACATCATTTGGGTGAGACCTTTCCTATCCCCTATCTGTGTTTATGTTTGCTTGTAAATAAAATATTTTTATTTTATACGCGTGTAAGATAAAAAATAACAAAAAAATTTTTATAACTAAATTGGGATTTTATTAATAAATTTAGGATCAATATCCCTCATTTTAGCCAAGAAATGTAAAATGTTATAAATAAAACGAAGAGCTAAGTTTTCCAAAAATGGGATCACTCATCCCAGTTTTCAATCCAACAACCAAAATAACTCTTCGATCCCTCTTTAAGTGAGTATGAAGGAACTAATGTTCGTAAACAAAATAAATATCCTGATTTATGTATGTCATTTTTTATGCTTGACTTTGTTTGTTTGTTTTAAATTTATGTTCATACATCTTGTGGGCACTTGTAATTAATTATTTTTCGGGCAATGTTATTTAGCTTTTATTTGGGATTGTATTCTGTCCTAATTTCCACTTTAATTTTATTTGATTTTCTTTCATTTGGGATTGTATTCAGTCCCAATTTTTCCCTTGTAATTGGGTGCTTGATGTGTTTGCTGCTTTTTTTTACTACTTAATTTTACTGCTTTCTTTACAACTTTTATTTACTGCTTTCGAATGCTTGCAATTTGCTTTTTAATTAAATGCATTAATCGTATGAGATGAGAGATAGAATTTTATGAATCTAAAAACTCTTTTATAATTAACCAAGAGATAAATAAGAGTGAAGTTCCGAACACCATCTCTGGTTTAGACCATAGAGGTTAGATGACATTTTTCAATTTCTCGTAAATTGGGTGGCAACTCCAAAATACTTCAAAGGTACCTAAAGGTACTACGAGGCTAGATGACCTCCCCAATGTTCTATTGGGCAGGGATTCTAATATGTCTCATGACACCTAAGATCAGAAGATGCGAACCAATCCCTCGAGCTCTAAAAGCGGGTCTCGTAATGAGGGCCTTTACTAGGTTCGGCGCGCGTCACACACTTGTTAGGGATATATAGCGTCTTGAAAAAAATGAGATCCTCCTTTTCACGTGTACCGAACCCTAGATGGCCTTCTCACATTCACTATTTTAACTCATGATCTCATAAAATAATTTTCGTGTCCACTATTATATTTCTACTCATAGAAACTATAATAGGCTAGCCAGTGAACTACGAAATAATTGAATGTGATCAAAAGGCTATCTTTCCCTCTTATTATATGCCATCCATCATGGTTCAACTCGATTTTCTAAATAGATCCACCAGGCCTAAATTTTTTTCGGACCTCTTAAAGACTAACTAAGCTAGCCATATTGAACCATACTTCAGGGATAAGTTAAGGGTTCTAAGAAAATATAAATAGGGTCTCATAGTAGGAATAGTTAAGATCAATGATATTAAATTCCCATCCCTTTGGTTACATAAGCACACACGGTATAAAACATGTGTTATGGTGTTCTTTTCTTCCCTTAAAGAAGCGCATGTCTCACATTTATAAAATATATATATATAACACCACACAGTAGTGTAAGGTTGCGATGCATCGAAACATCCAACTTTAGTCCGCTTACTTAAGGACTACTTCTGGCTTTTCCAATAGAACATGGTAGTTGCATATAACTTACCATCGGATTCCATACAATCCTTATTTGGATCTCAATCCAAAGCATACAGCCTTATGTATGTATTTATCTCGCACTTTAATAAAACTAATCTTGTAATTTTTGCAAGACGGCACTTTTATTTTGAATAGACTCTCTAGCATTCTCACATGTTCAAAAATTGCCTCATCTTAGTTTTTGACAACTCATTGACAAAACTAAGGGAAACACCCTTGTAAGTGGGCTACTTTTCTGCCCGACATGCTCAATCTCATATAAATAACAGTAAATATTTAGACATAAATTCACACTCATGTATTGCCAATAATAAACTTTGGTTATTATTCACAAATAATAACTTTAAGGGAATATTAAAATATAACAGTACCAATTAAATTCTATGCAAACCTCGAGATCTAATGTGTCTCTCAAAACACGTCTCTCATTATAGGTTTACTCAATGGATCTACATGCACAGAAACGTAATGTAATTTCACTTCTCCTCATGTAACAATATCTCTCGTATATTGATACTTAATGTCAATATACTTAGCTCTACTATATTCTATCAATGACTGACTGTCACTGGTACCTCTGAGGCAGTTACTCTTAAATGGCTCACAAATTATTTTAGCCAAACTGTCTCTTATACTGCAGTCAAGAAAGCATCAAATTTAGCTTCTATTGTTGATAGGGCTACACAGGTTTATTTCTTACTACTCCACGAGATAGAACCATATTGCCAAGCAAGAATATGAAACCTGAAGTGGATTTTCTCTCATCCACATCTCCTGCCTAATCAATGTTTCTGTATTCTCTCAATGCAGATCTTTTTCTTGATAATAGAGAGAATAATTTGTTGTACCTTTAAGGAATCTAAGTATCATTTTAATTGCTTCTAAAGTGCTTTGCCTGGATTAGATTGACATCTATTTACCATGTCTACTGCATAGCATATATCATGTCCTATACACAACATCGCGTATATAAGACTACCCACGACAGTGGCATATAAAATGTTCCTCATACGTTCATTTATTCTGGTGTCTTAGGACACACAACTTTGCTAAGAAATTGATTCTTGGCAATGGGGTTATCTATAGGTTTGTAGTTTTGCATATTAAATCATTCAGGACTTTGTTGATATATTTCTCTTGAGAAAAAAGACAACAATCTTCTCTAACGATCTCTTGAAATCTTTAACTTCAATAATGTAATATGCATGACCCATATCCTTTATCTCACAGTTAGACGATAACCAATCTTTGATTTTATTTACGTACCCTTTGTGATTTTTAGCTTTAAGTATGTCGTTTATATACAATGCCAAAATTACAAATTTACTTTTAGAGCTTTTACTGTAAACACAATGATCTTCATCAATCATGCTGAACCCATTTGACATGATTGTATGTTGAAGTCTCAAGTTCCATTGTGTTGAAGACTGTTTAAGGCCATAGATAGAGCTCATCAATCAACAAACCCTATGTTCACTACCTTTTTCGATGAAATCTTGAAGTTGTTCCATCCAATTCTCCATTGAGAAAAGCAGTCTTTCCATTTGTTTAGGTCTAGGTCCAAACTTGCCACTATGGCCAGAATCAAACTTATGGACGTAAATCTTACAATAGATGCGAAAGTTTTCTCATAGTCAATCTCTTTATGTTGTGTAAACCCCTTAGCGACTAGCCGATTCTTATATCTTTTGATACTTATTCTAGCCTTTCGCATCACTTTGATAATCCATTTATTCTCAATTTATGTCCTTCCAGTAGATTAACCAGTTCTCAAATACGGTTTGATCCTATGGATGCCATTTCTTTTTCCATTGCTTTAATCCATTTTTCCTTAGATGGCATGAGAAAGCCTTTTGAATATTTTTATGCTCTTTTTAGTCTTGTGGGCTAACCAAAAAGGTTTCGTTCAAGCCTTCGATTTTAAATCATCAGCATAGAACACTTATCCTTTTAGATTTTTGCAGTTCTGAATCTTAATAAACATATTTCATATATTTATCGTGATTCACAATGCTCACACGGAGTGAAGAATACTCCCATTCAAATCAAGTCTCAAATATCCGGATCGTTTGGATGATGAAGGTCTTTACCTTCTTCCTCTAACTCCCTCCCACTCGGATGGAGTAATCCTAGTGGTTCTCATCTTGAGTTTCATAAAAGGTGAAATCCTAATTCAATTTGCCCAACTTTGAAAATTCATTCTCTAAGAATATGATGACTCGTGATCTGAATTCTGTCACAGTGCCATTTTCTTGCTCACCTACGAAAATATATCCTTTTGACACTTCAGTATATCTCACATAGATACTCTTTTTACCTTTTGGTCTCAATTTATCAAATTAAGGTATCATGGACGTAAGCATTATAGCCCATATTTGGAGGACATATAGTTCAGAATATATGTGGTAGTCAATAAAGCATATCCTCAATAGGAGATAAGTTAATCTGCCTCTGCCATAATAGATCTAACCATATCGAGGAGAATTCTATTTCTCCTTTTCGCAACAGCATTTTATTGTGGATTTGTGGGAATGGACAATTGATATTCAATTCCTCTTTTATCACATAAAGCTTTAAATTCATCTAAAATATGTTCCCGACATCGGTCAGTACTTAACGCTTTCATATTTTTGTCTATTGATTGTCAACTAAGTTCATATAAGCCTTGAAGTAACTTAATACTTTTAACTTGTGAGAAATCAAATAGACATGACTATACCTAGTATAGTCATCTATAAATGTGATGAAGTAGTAGGCCCCATGCCTCGCCCTCACATTCATTTGACAGCATACATTAGAATAAACTAATTGCAATGGAAATTTGGCTCTAGTACCTTTTTTCGAACGGTTTTCTCACTAGGTTTCCTTTTAGGCAATATTTACACGTAGGCAATTCAATCTCATTTGAATCACCTATTAAACCTATTTTGGCTAACCGACTCATTCGGTCTTGCCCAATATGGTTTAATTTAGCATGCCATAATTTCACATTGCTTTCATAACTATGTGAAAAATAAGGAATTAAAGGAAAAATTAGTTTTACTCAAATAGTCATGGTCCACATCCATAACAATAAAATCATTCATCACATAACCAGAACCATAATAGAAATCATTCAAGCATGAGCGTACACTGTCATCTTTAAAATGTAAATTGAAAACAAATATCAATAAAGTAAGAATAGAAACCGAACTCTTAACAAAGGCATCTTGATCCCTTGTTACATGGTCTATTGGTCCTGAATCTATCATTCATAAAGGATGAAATTCAGAACTAAATACACAAATTTCACTCACTCTTGAGTCGGAATAAGGTACTAATTTAGGCACAGTACAGTCTCTTGCACAGTGTCCTTTTATTTTGGCAATTGAAAACATTTCACTCTTAAAACATTTGCTTTCTTTTTGCCTTTAGACCTAATGTGATTCTATTTTATCTTTTGCTTTTTAAGCTCTCGAGCCTTTTCCTTATCCCTACTTTTGAAGCCTTTCTTTTATTCTGGTAAGAACTCATTCCACCAAAATAGGACTGTGCCATATGCACTATGGCATTGACCTTAATCACTGCCAGACGATCCCTTTTAACTTCCAAATGATGAACAATGTCCTTTTATGTTCTCCATATGAGTTAGTTGCATCTTTATATGCTCCTAACTCTTGGATAAGAAATGGATAACAGTTCGGACCTGCTACTCGTCAGTCAACTTATGACCAAGCTTACTAAGCTCATTTTTCCCTTTTCCATATATCAGATGTTTTCGCATCGAATGATCAGACTTTTATGATATGTATCAAATTTGATCATTGATGATCGGAACTTAGTCAGAGACACACCTCTGAATTTCCCGCAAAGTGATCAATAGATCCATTGCATTTTGATACTTGTGAAATGGCTTAGTGATAACATCATCCATTGCACTTAGTAAAATTATGCGAGCAATGGAATTCTACTTTTTCTATGCCACATAGGTATCTCGGTCCTACCTATGCTGGGCTGTGATGCCATCCTCAGGTTTAGCCATAATCGAACTTGAGGGTTCAAGAGCCTCTTGCTCTTCAAGCACATTTTGGATCTTTATATTCCAAATTTTATAATTATCACTATTAGTTTCATATCTTTACTAAGCTTGGCGACAATTGACTTGGAAGCAATATCTATTAGGATCCTTTGATCTCAAATGGAACAATATTGTACATTTTTAAGGGAGATAAGGCAATACATGCAATTTACTATGCATCTAAAATAATAACCTAGTAAAATTTTCTATTAGGCTCAAATTCGAAAATGCTACTTATAGTATCCAATTACCCTCTAAATCCTAATGTCCAACCTTACAGATTAAAATTTCATGCATAATAAATCTAAATTATTGGATTATTAAGTTCTCAAACTTATGAGTGAATTTTTATTAAGTCTCTACTTAATAAACATGCAATCATTTTACTCATACAATATTGTAAGGCAATTAACAATGAAAATGTACACATTTATTATAAAGTTAAATGCCATCATAATAAATAAACACATTTATTTAACCAATAAATAAAATTCAATAATCCTAAAATAAGAAACTCATGTCAAATATCAATAAAAACTATAAATCCTATTTAATAAAAATAAACGCCAACTCAAATTGACATTTATGTCAACTATTCTAGAAGTCCAGATTTCATAAAATATTTTTAACTGTTAGGATTATTTAATTGACCGACTTCATCAATTTATCAGGCAACTCATAAGTCTGTTGATAAAGTCATGAACGATGCACACTGTGTCCATTCCTCACTGTCATCATAGATTTAGTGTTGCTTTTCAACACTTTCCTTTTGACAACTCTAAACAAAAAGTGAATAATAGATTTTCTATAAAATCTATTTCCTTTGAACTAGGTAGTTTCCAATAACTCTCTCAGTTCTAGATGAAATTCAAAGGAGTCGATCAACACTTTAACCAAGACTCTATCATCCATTTCCATACTCAAAGCACCAATCCAAATGCACTCTTGCATTTGTTCTCACACATGTACTTCATGATACACTATTGCATCAATATCACCAGCTCAAATCTTCCTTTGCATTCTCATGTTACGTATTGATTGCACTCTTTCATTTCTCAAAGTAATCTATGCGTAGTTTAAGGAAAAGCCGGTGTCCTTATTCAATATTTCTGTAATATATTACAGAAAATTTTATGCACTTATGTATAAACTCAAATAATTGAAACACATTTTAATCAATAAGCAAGGACAGAACCTCAAAAATTTTTCAAAATATTTTTAAAAATGTTTAAAAGCAGAAAACACATTTTTTACACCTTTTTATAATATTTTTAAAATTTTTAAAAAAAAAATTAATTTTATGGTCATCAAAAAAATTTGAAAAAATGACCAAAAAATTAGAAATAATTTGAAAAAAATTATTTGACAAAAAACGGAGCTAATTCAGTGACCGAAAGATGACTCATGCGCCTACCCACACCAGTGAAGAGAGCTCAAATGTGCTCACGCGCCTCCACATGCCACCACGCATGCATCCCTCTATCCTGCCACGTGGCGTTGACCCATTGGTTGACTTGTCCATACATTATCGACACGTCATACCTCCTACCTAGAACACACGTGGCACCTTGGTGACACATCACCAACCGCGTGGCACCGACACACTGGGCCATGTGTCAGATAGTGATGCGACGAAAAAGTGGACCTAAATATAATGATTTTACATATAAAATTTTAGATCTATTTAGTCACATGCTAGAACGCAAAAACAACGGCTCTTATACCAATGATGGGAAAAATTATACACATATAATTTAGAGGTGACATTAAAAATGGCACCTACCTCTTGTAGCGCAGAAATGTTGTGAAAGCGTCTACAAGGTTCCCGTTTGTTTTTTGTCACTGGTCTAGCTTTTACCCATGAGTGGGATAACAACAGCTATTCCATAATCTAAAAGCTCCTGAAAGATCAAGATAAAGAATAAGTGTGAGTGAGAACGAGCAGTATTGCGGCATATACATTTTCTGGTTACCAAATACTGATATCTCCCATCTATTTATAGAGACCCTAAAGGCTAGAGACCTATCTCTAGTATAACTCAGACTCCTTCTGAGATCGAATTTGGTAATATTAATCAGATTGAATTACTTAATTCTATCTGTATTAGAACTTTATCCAAATTAGAGTCATGGTGTTGACATTTATGGCTCACTACCCACCATTGTTGACAAATGAAGATTTGTTACCAAATTTTAGGAATCCCACATCGGGAATTCAAGGAAAAATAGAAATTTTGATCACCTATATAAATAAGCTTCCTTTGATTAGTTTAATCATCCTGAAAATTGCCATTCTTTTCTAAGGAAAAATTCTTTCACTCTTTTGTAAATATTTCACTTGTATTATTTATTTGAAATAGTGAAATATAATTTGGTAGTCTCCGATGACGTAGGCATAATTGTCCGAACCTTGTTAAATTCTGGTGTTCTTTATTTGTCTATTTATTAATAGCTATTGTTGAGTATATTGTTAGTAAATTATTGTGACATTAAATTACGTAAGAAAATTCTGTCTAAGGAGATTGGGTTTTAAGTGGGATCATTTGTGACCCCTCCAGTCTTTTCAGGGAAGTTTACCTTAAGTGTTTTTTCAATACAATCATTTACGCTTTATTCACCTATGCACTAGTATTCAAGGTGAATTTGGTGAAAATTAACTCGAGTTTTCACAACAATTGGTATTAGAGCATAGGTTCTTTCTTAGTATGCTCTGTGGTTGCAGCGTAGTCTGATATTTCACATCAAAAAAGATTTTTCCTTAGGCTATTGGCATTTCGCATCGACGGCTATTGAATAATAATTATAGTAGAAATGACAAATCCATCCACTTTATCTTGCTCGTCCATTTTGGCAAGAAATGCGATGGTAAATGCAAGAGTTGCGGTAAAAATTTTTGATGTTACAGGTCATTTTGGCATGTGGCAAAATGAGCTTCTAGATGCTCTCTTTCGGCAAGGTCTAGACATTGCCCTTAAAAAAAAAGAAACCAGATGATATTGATGAGAAAGAATTGAAGACTTTTAATTGTTTGGCATGTGGTACAATTCGATCGTGCCTTTCTAGAGAGAAAAAGTATGCTTTCTCAAAAGAAACTTCTGCAAGTAAATTGATGAAGGCACTGGAGGAAAAAATCTTAAAAAAAGCAGTCAGAATAAGCTCCACATGAAGAAAAACTGTTTCGCTTCAATTATGTTTCGGGTACCACAATAAATGATCACATCACCAGTTTTAATCAGTTAGTCATTGATTTATTGAATATGGATGTGACATTTGAAGATGAAGATCTGGCTTTGATGTTGTTGGGATCCCTTCATGAGGAGTTTGAGTTTCTTAAAATGACTCTACTTTATGGGAAGGCTGCTGTGTTTCTCAATGAAGTTTGTGCTGCCTTGTATAGTTATGAACTGAGAAAGAATGACAAGAAAGAAAGCACAAGTGGAGTTACAGAAGCTCTAGTAGTGAGAGGTCGGTCGCAGAGCTAGACTAAAGGAAATAAAGGGAGATCGAAGTCGACGCCCAAATTGGGCAAAGACAAATGTGCCTTTTTTCGGGAAAAAGGGCACTAGAAGAAAGATTGTCCTAAGCTGAAGAATAAAGGCAAACCTGATAAGGGAAAGGCTATTGCAGATTCACATGTAGCTGAGTATAATGATGAAGACTCGGATTTTTCACTTGATGTTACATCGTCAACTAGCTCTTCTAGTGTATGGCTGCTTCAATCAGGCTGCAGTTATCATATATGTCCCAATCAGGATTGGTTCTATGAATTTACAGAACTAGAAGATGGAGTTATTTTTACAGCAAATGATGTTCCTCTAACCACACATGGGATTGGTTCCATTCATTTGAAAAACTATAATAGATCAATAAGAATCCTAAAGGACGTTCGTTATGTGCCCAGTTTGTCAAAGAATCTCATTTCCCTAGGGGCTCTAGAAGAAAAGGGTTTCAAGGTGCGAGCAAAATATGGAGTAATAAAGATAATCTCTGGTGCACTTGTGGTGTTAAAGGAAATTTGAAAGAGTAACAGATTGTACCACTACCAAGGTACTACTGTTATTGGTACAATAGCAGTGGCTTCTACTGATATAAAAGAGTTAGAAGCAACCAGGTTATGGCATATGCACTTGAAGCATACAGGTGAAAAATCCTTGAATCTCTTGGTGAAACAAGGATGGTTGAAAGGAGTTTAGACTTGCAAATTGGTGTTAAAGAAAATTCGAAAGAGTAACAGATTGTACCACTACCAAGGTACTACTGTTATTGGTACAGTAGCAGTGGCTTCTACTGATAAAAAGGAGTTAGAAGCAACCAGGTTATGGCATATGCGTTTGAAGCATGCAAGTGAAAAATCCTTGAATCTCCTGGTGAAACAAGGATTGTTGAAAGGAGTTCAGACTTGCAAATTGGATTTTTGCGAGCATTGTGTCAAAGGGAAAAAGACAAGGGTGAAATTTGGAACAGCAATCCACAATACCTAGGGTATTTTGGACTATGTTCATTCTCATGTGTGGGGACCTTCCAAGATGGCTTCTTTGGGAGGAAAAAACTACTATATGACCTTTGTTGATGATTTTTCCCGAAAAGTTTGGGTGTATATTATAAAAACTAAGGATGAAGTGTTGGAAGTTTTCCTCAAATGGAAAAAGATGGTGGAAACTCAGACAGGCCGAAGGATCAAGTATCTCCGTACAGATAATGGTGGGGAATATAAGAGTGATCCATTTTTGAAGGTGTGTGAAGATGAAGGCATTGTCAGAAACTTCACACTCATAAATACACCACAATAGAATGGGGCGACAAAACGCATGAACTGGATATTACTGGAGAAAGTTCGGTGTATGTTGTCCAATGCTGGGTTGGGCAGGGAATTTTGGGCTGAAACTGTTACATATGTTTTGTAACAGCCGAATACCGGGTTAGTCATAAATAGTATTTTTCAAGAGTGAATAGTGCTTCTGGGGTGAATAGTATTTCCCAAAATTAAAAAATATTTTATTGGACCATTGGATAGAGCTCGTCAATATGAGTCCGTAGGCGTAAATTTCAAGTCAATCGAAAGTCAAATGAGTCCGGAATAGTCAAAATAATAAATAAAAATATTTACTTCGGTAAATAGTAAAAGTGAGTCTAGGTGGGGCCCACTAAATAGTAAAAGTGGGTCCAGGTTGGGCCCTACTGAATAGTAAATGTGGTACCATAAATAATGACATCATGATGACATTAGCGATGACATCATGATGACATCAGTAATGTCATTATGATGAATACTAACAACAATGAATAGTAATATCATCAGTGACTGTGTCCCATGAATAGTAATATCATCATTGACTGGATCTCATAAATAGTGACAGCATCTTTGACTGGTCTATAAATAGTGATTGTGGGTCCCGTGAATAGTAACTGTGGGTCCCACAAATAGTGACTTCAGGGTTAATAGTACAAAAAAATATTTTATTTCACAATTAGAAAGAGGATGTTAAATGGAGGAAAATGGTATAATTTGGTGCAAAAATGAGGTCATTTAAGCTCCCGAAAGTCAGTCTGAAGTTTCCACTAGTTCGATTCAATTGAACCAAAGTTTGACTGAACTTTGACCGAATTTTTATAAATGGCTAGAGTGGATAAAATGGTCTACTATAAGAGGATTAAAAGCTTAGAATAATTTTTAGAAAGTTTTGACAGCATTAGAATTGTATTTTACGGCAAAACCGAACTGAACCGAATTGGACCGATTTAAGTGAACCGAATCCCAAACGGACTCCGATTGAGCTAAAATTTTCCAAATTTCAACTTTCAACAATATAGATCAACTCCAAATAATGTTGCAACTTGACCGCAGTCACCACTTTTGTCAACATATCAGTAGGATTCTCAGTGGTCCTAATCTTCTGAATTGTTACTCCACCTTATTCCAAAATCTCTCATATAAAGTAATAATGAACATCGATATACTTCATCCTTGCATGGTAAACTTGATTTTTTGCCAAAAGAATAGCACTTTAACTATCACAATACATTTTGATGTGCTTATGTTGAACCCCTAATTCACCAAGCAACCCTTGAAGCCAAATTGCCTCCTTCACACCCTCTGTAGCTGCCATATATTCTGCCTCCGTATTGGACAAAGCAACTGTGGACTGTAAAGTAGAGTTCCAACTAACTGGTGCCTTCGCAAGAGTAAACACATAACCAGTAGTTGATTGTTTGTCCAAATCACTAGCATAGTTGGAATCACAATATCCAACTACACATTGACCATCTTGATCATCCCACTAAAATACCAAACCAACATCTACAGTGTTCAGAATGTACCGCAAAATCCATTTCACAGCTTGTCAGTGCTCCTTTCTAGGATCATGCATATACCTGCTCATAACCCCAACTACCTGTAAAATAACGGGCCTTGTACATACCATAGCATACATTAAGCTACCAACAATATTTGCATATAGTACTTTGCCATATATTCTCGTTCCGCTTCATTCTTTGGAGACAAAGATGCACTGAGCTTGAAATGAAGAGTAAGAGGAGTACTCACAATTCAAGACTCAGTGCAATCTAAGAGGATACTCACAATTCAAATCACAGCACTGTTCCCGAGGGAGCAGTTGGAAGGAGGTAGCCTTAGGTACGCACTTCTTTCCTTTTCCTGAATTTTGGCTCACCTAGGCACCCACACACTAGCCTCCCCAAAATTGGGGGCAACTGTAGACACCGGGTCCCGAGTAGCCTTGATCAGGATTACCCAATGATGAAATTAAGTGTGTCGATTTATAGGCAAAAACAATGAAACTTGGAAATGATAATTTTCTTGTCGTTTTAATTTGTTAGGAATGAATAAAAATGTATTTTAAAAATATTTTTAAAAATATTTTAAAAATTATTTTGGGGTTATAAAATGGGAATTTTAGAGGAAAATTAGGGGGGGAGGATTTTCTTTAGAAAATTATTTTTTTTCTTCTTTTTTCTCTTAAACAAATTCTCTCAATTTCTAAAAAAAATTTTCAAGTGAATCTTGAGACAAAAAATAACAATTTTTGTTCTTGGGAATTTTTATCATTTTCATCAAATAATTTTTACTTTGAGACAAATAAATCAATTATTTGTTCTTGAGTAAAAATTCATTTTCAATAATTTATTTTTTCTAATTTTATTCTTACAAATCAAGACAAGGAATTGGATCTCCTTACCTTCATTTCATTAAGCTAATTTTGAGGGTAAACATTCTTGGCTCAATTTCTTAATTTAATTTTTTAATTTAATTTTTTTTTATTTCCAATTAATTATTTAACATGTAAATTCTTTTAGTTCTATCATTTTCTTCTTAGTTTCTTATTCTTTTGTTTTTATTTAATTAATTATCATGTGAATTCTTTTAGATCTATTATTTAATTGTTCATATTTCTTATTTTTTTATTTAATTGTTCATATTATTATTTCTTATTCTTATTTCTCATTTAATTGTTCATGTTCATATTATTGTCATCATTATTTGTTCATATATATTATTAGTATTATCATTTAACATGTTTTAGCATAATTGGCTTATTTTATTTTCATTTTATTCTTCCATATTTAATTGGATTGCTCATCTTCTTTGATGTTATTATCATTTTTATTATTATTATTATTATCATCATCATCATCATCATCATCATTATTATTATTATTATTATTATTATTATTATTATTATTATTATTATTATTATTATTATTATTATTATTATTATTATTATTATTATTATTATTATTATTATTATTATATTTGATTGTTCATATTCTTTGTTATTATTGTGTTATTATTATTATTATTATTATTATTATTATTGTAGTTATTACCATCATTAGTATTATTACTATTATCCTTATTCTTGTTTAATTTTATTATTACTATTATTATTTATGTTTTATGCATGCTGAATTTTATATGTATTATACTTTTTATGCATGATTGGATATTATTTTATGCTTTTATGCATGTTAAATTTTATTAACACTATTTTATGTTTTTTTAGCATGTTGATTTTATTAATTTGTTAAATTGCATATTTTTATTATGTCATTTTAATTGGCTTGTCATGCATGATGCAATTTTGTTTGCCTTAATTTAATTGCTTTAATGTTATATATTTAATCATTTTTTATACTAACTTCATTTTTATTTGTTTTTTTATTTTTCAATACTTATTTTTCATGTGTGAGTTTTTGTCAAGTGGGAGCCCATGGAGATTTGAAGATCCATTTGGGAGTTGTTTATTATTTTTTATTTCTTTTTATTATTTTGGATTAATTTATTTTATCATATAATTTGTAAGAAATTTTATTTTTATGCATGTTAATTGAAAAAACCACAAAAATATTTCTACTTAATTAATTTGTTTTTTTTCTAAATAAAATGGGACCAATGTCCTAACTTTTTTCATCCAAAATAAGTGTCACTTTAAAATTATTTTCTTTAATTATGCATGAGAGGACCAACGTCCTTATTTTAATAAATAGTCCGATTTATGTATGAATTGTATTTTATTTACAAATGGGGGTTGTATTCCGCCCCTAGTTTTGTTGTAATTTATTTTGCTTTCATTTACTTTATTTATCGCTTTCATTATGTGGTTGATGTGCGTTTTAATTAAATTGCATTAAAATTGAATGAGAAATGGGATGAAACGCTAAATTCAAAACTTGATTATAAACTTAGCCAAGATATGAATAAATGGGGAGTCCCGAACCATCTCTGGTCTTTGGGCTCAACGAGGCGAGAGGACCATTTCAATGTTCCATTGGAATGGGACTTCTAAGACACCTCTTATGTCCCGTAAAAAGGTTTTAACTTGCATTGTCCTGGGCTCCATGAGGCGAGAGGGCCATCCTAATGTGCTATTAGGATGAGACCTCCAAGACCCCTCTGGCTTGCCCAAAATGGACATAGCAGCGCTGTCTTAGGCTCACTGAGGCTAGACGAACTTTCCCAATGTTCTATTAGGTGGCGACTCCATAAAACCTCCTTATTGCCCAAAATAGACGCCCTTGTAATTTCTTACAAGTTTCGAATGAACCTCTCTCTATCGCCCTAAAGTGGGCCTTCAGGGTGCCAGGGGGTTCAACACGCGTCACACC
Source organism: Excoecaria cochinchinensis (assembly GCA_947683425.1). Taxonomy (NCBI): domain Eukaryota; kingdom Viridiplantae; phylum Streptophyta; class Magnoliopsida; order Malpighiales; family Euphorbiaceae; genus Excoecaria; species Excoecaria cochinchinensis. Next base: position 10,185,939 of record CANTUQ010000058.1, read on the forward strand.
AAGCCTCGTGCTATTAATGGCATATTAAATGGAGATCCGATCAGTTGCTATGCTCGTGATGAGCTAGACCCATTGGCAGGGACCATGCTTGGGTAAACCTAAAAAAATCACCATCGATCAAAGCCCATGTAATGACAAATAGAAACTTTCACTAGGTGGTATGCTCCTTAATACGATGCTTGTGATATGGGCTGTTGATAGGAGCTTGTGAGGAGCTTAATTGAGGTATAATTTAGAATGTGTTTTGTATGAATTTAAGTAAATTAAGTGTGTCACTATGTGTATATTTCAGGTATTCGCATTAGTTTTTGTGTTTGTTTGTGTTTACTGGTGTATTTAGGTGAAAAGAAGGAAAAGAAGCATATATGGTAGAGAGGAGCACGAGATCAGAGAAGACAGATGAGGGAAGAACACTACTGGGACAAAAGAACACGACTGGGACAAAGGAGCACGACTAGGATGGGAAAGCACGAGTTATGTTGGCGCAGAGACAAAAGAGAAAAGGGAAAGGCAAAGACAAAGAAGAGAAGAAGAGAAGAGAGAATAGGCTGAGACGTGCTGCATGAGCACGACTAGGACAGGAGAGGAGCACGACTCGGAGAGGAGAGCACGAGTCGTGCTGATGCTGAGACACACCGAAGAGAAAGGAGGAAAGGAAAGAGGAAAAATGGCATAGCGTGTTTTATCGCGCGTGACAGAGGCGACCGTTGTAGCAGTTTTCAGCCAAAAGTCACTTGAAAAGTCATTTCTTTTCACCAACAATTGCAACCATCTCCAAGGGACATCTCTAAGGGACACCAATTCAAAATAACATCTATAAATATTAGTTTAACTGTAATTTTTAAGAGTTGAACAGAATTTTATTAAGTAATTTCTGTAAGTTTAGAACAGTTTTTCTTCTTAGTAAATTTGCTTAAGTTAGATTTTATGTTTTGAGAAGAAGACTTTTGCAAGGAAGAAGATTACATTTGGTGAAGTGAAAAAGGGTTGAGCGATCTCCTTTTATTTCTTATCTTTCTCTTCTTCTTTGTAATTATTATATGATGTATTTAAGAACTTGAACATTTTAACACTAAGTTTTATTATTCAATATCATTTGTTACTTTTATATGTAGAATTTCTATTGGTAATTTATGCATGATCTTTATAAGTTTGAGTTTAGTTGAGAGATAAATTCATATTTAAATCTAATAAATATTCATCATTTAAGCATTATTTGAGAGATCATAATGTTTAATTGGTTGCTATAGGTTGTTTTTTATTCTTGAAATATGCATGTATAACACTCTAAGTCTTAGATGAGAATTGGGATTTAGAATTACATATGCATATTTTAGGCAATCCTATTTATGTCGAGAGAGTAAGTAGGAAATTTATTCAACTTGGCTTATATGACAAGAGTACAATATTAATCAAGAATAATCAATTCAAGTTCCATTTTTATACGTATCATCATTCATCTTTTATCTTCTTTGACTATCAATAACTAGGTCTAATTAGTTTATATGTTAGTATAGTTTATAATCAACTTTCCCATAATTTGATAATTGTAAACAAAATTAAAATCAAGTAGTAATAGTGAGTAAAAATAATGTTCCTCGTGGGATCGATATCTTTTGTACTATTTCGGTACACCGTATGCTTGCGAAAAATTAGCACTTATAAAATATGCTAACAAGTTTTTGGCGCCGTTGCCAAGGAATTTTGATTTTTGCCATTATGAAACTTGATTTATGATTTTGGATTACAATATTTTCTTTTGCTTTAGTTTGATTGTGTGTTTAGTTTGACTTTGTATTTTGTTTTTGGTTTATACAGGATTTGAAAGTTCATGCCTAGTACAAGAAGTTCACAAGAAGAACTTGAACCGTTGAATCCTGAAATTGAACGATTTTTGTCAAGTAACCGAAAATTCAATAGAAAAAAGAACAAGAATAAGAGACCAATTATCATGGCTGAAGAAGGAAATCCACCTAGACTAATGGACTTTGCCACCCCAGCATTGAGTGGTGCTCAATAAGGAGTGGTAAGACCTACGGTAAATGCTAACCAATTTGAGATTAAACCTTCACTTTTACAAATGATTCAAAATAGTATTCAGTTTTACGATTTGGCAAATGAGGATTCCAATGCTCATTTGGCAAATTTCCTTGAAATTTGTGATACTTTTAAAATCAATGGTGTTTCGGCTGATGCAATTAAGCTTAGGCTCTTTCCTTTCACTTTGAAAGATAAGGCCAAAGCTTGGTTGAATTCATTAACAAGGGGGTCTATAACCACTTGGGATCAATTGGCCCAAGCTTTTCTATCAAAATATTTTCCATTAGCCAAAACAGCCAAGATTATAAAAGATATCACAACCTTTGTTCAAAATGACAATGAATCTTTGTATGAGGCTTGGGAAAGGTTTAAAGAGTTGCAAAGGATGTGCCCACACCACAATCTTCCAAGGGAGCTTTTGATGCAAACTTTTTATAATGGAGTTAACCCAACTACAAGAGGTACAATAGATGCTGCGGCTAGAGGCTCTTTAATGAGAAAAACTACTGAAGCAGCTTTTGAATTATTGGAGAAAATATCAATGAATAATTGCATGTGGCCTACTGAAAGAGTAAGGGAGTCTAATAATTCTAATGCTAGGGGGGTCCATGCAATAGATTCTATGGTTGCATTACGAGCACAAATTGAAGCTTTGACTCATAAGGTTAATAGCTTAAGTATGTGTGGTAATTCATTAAATGCATGCAATGTTTGTGGTTAACTAGGGCATGTTAGTGGCAATTGTAATTTAGAAATGGTTAGTAAGGAGGAACAAGTTAATTTTGTCCAAGGCCAAGGACGTGGGAATCCTTACTCTAATACTTATAATCCTAGTTGGAAAAACCAATTTGTCATGGGGCAATAATAATAATTATAACCAAAATAGGGGAGTAGGATACCAACAACCACAAGATAGGTTTGGTGCTTTTGAAGGGAAAATTGATAAATTCATTGAGGAAATAAATTATAAGATGAATTCTTAAGATGAAAGTCAAAAGAAACTTGAGGCAAAAATTGATCAAATTACTAAAATTCATGCTGCCTCTATTCATAATCTTGAAGTTCAATTAGGCTAACTTGCTAGTTCCTTACCTTCTAGAAATCTAGGATGTCTTCCAAGTCATACTAAGGAAAATCCTAGAGATCCTATAAAGCCATAATATGTCTAGTCTCTTATTTAGGTTACTTAACTATATTTTCTTTTTACATATTTTTTTTATGTTGTTTTAGATTAGATTATGTAAATTTATTAATTACTTTTTGTATTTTAAATTTACATGTTATTAACACGGTGGTTTTTTTATTTTTATAGGTAATTTAGTAAGAATAGGAGTTTTTTAAATTTAGTGTATTAATTGAGAAAGAAAAAAAATTTCAAGATGGCATCTCTGTCGCGCGCGCGGAATCCTCGCGATCGCGACAAAGAGCAAATGCAGGAGTACGTGAGCAAAGCATCCGAGACGTGCTGGCGAGCATAAGTCATGCCAGGTGAGAACAACCAGCACGAGTCGTGCTATGTTCTCCGACTCGTGCTGGGTGCACAGCCTCTTTTTAGTTGCATTTTGGATCTGTAAAAATCGTGTAACTTTTCTTTTCTTCTATTTGTTTAATTTCTTTTTATTTTCTTCTAATCTTGTTTTCTTTTCTTAATCGCATGTGACCTCAATTAGATTACCCTAAGTTTAATTACCCTAATCCCTAAAATTACCAATATATAAATCAAAACAGGGTAGTTTTATTTTAAAACCCTAACTCAGTAAAATTGCAACTTTTCGTTTTCACTTAACATTTCAGTTTTCCCTCTTCTTTTTATTCTTTCCTTTAGTCTTTACCCTCATCATGTTCTACTCCACGAGTCGCGTCCCTTCATCTTCCTTCTTCATTCTTCTTTCTTTGTTCTTTGTTCATTCTTTCTTTTCTTTTCTTTCACGCAATATACTCTGTTTTTAGTTTCTTGGTTTCTTTCTCTTCGAAACGCTGATTTTGTTCTCGTCTATATTTTCCATTTTATTATGATTTACTTGGTTTTATTCCATTTCAATCTCTGCATTTCAAACACCATAGTAAGAACTAAAAATCCCTCTTCTTCAAGAGTTAGCCAAGAGCAGATGGAGGAAGCAATAGGTGATCTGTCTTCAACATTGGGAGCAAATTTCCCCATCCATTCAGCTGATGAAGGTAACAAATTTCTTATTCTTAAGGACAGAGCTATACTTCATTGTAAGTTTTTCCCCTCCACTCTTCTTGAACAAGCTGGTATGTTGAATATTGTGAATGAGATGCTTTCTAACTGTGGATTGTTGAGGTTTGTGAATTTTCATGAGAATTTTTATCCTGATATTGTGCTTGAATTTTACACTACATTGCAACCTAATGCACAGAATGATAGGCTCTTAGATTTTCGCTTAGATGGTAGGTAATACACACTCACATATTTCATGATGCATAGAATTTTTGGTTTTTCCCAACATGGATTAACTGAATCACTTAGGTCCTTTAAGCCAAATGAGTTTTGGACTTTTCTCACTGATTTGCAAACACCATTTAAGACTAGAGATGCTAAATCTATGTTCATCAAAGACTTAAAATTTTGGATTTTACACAAGATTTTAACTTCTTATGTTTTTAATAGGTCTGAATATAATAGGGTATCTTTGCATGAATTATTCCTAATGTGGTGTGTGCACAAGGGCAAAGCTATAGGTTGGTCATATTGGCTATTTAATCAATTGTTGCAATGTGTTGGAAAAAAAGATTGACCTCTCACTCATGGACACATAATTGGTGTTATTGCAAGACATTTGGATGTTAATCCCCGATGTTTCACTAGGATGCATTCTTGCATATTCTTTACTAAACATTTATTTGTGCGTGGAGAGGTTTGTAGTTCTAATTTTCAGGAAATCCCACCACATTCGAGGTCTTATTGGAGGGATATTGCTGGTGCCTATGCCCAATAAGAAGTAGAGAGTGATGAGGAGCCAAGTGGAGATGCATCAATGCATGATTTACCAGCAACACCTGATGTTGGGTCCTCCAACACCCATGTTATTGCTATATTTGAGCAACTTCTTCAAAATCAGAATCGCATGCAAGACCAGCTCTCAGCCATGGCTAGAAGGTAAAGTCGGTTGGAGTACAAGGTTGATAATTTCATCACGCAAGTTGGTTTCGTGGTTCCATCTCCTCCACCTTTACCATAATAGGAGAGTTTTCCTTCTCTTAATTTTATTTCTTTCTTTTACTTGTTTATTGTGTGTCATTCCTCAATATTGTTGACAATGTTGGTTCTAAGTGTGGGGGAATGATAAGGATTGCTTGGTTGTTGTTGTTGTTTTATATGATTATGTATATGTTGTTTATATGTTAATTGCATGCTTGTTATGTGTATTTATGTTTCAATTAGGTTCTTAGTAAGCTTTATTATAAAGTATTGTTCTTTTGGTATATTATATAGGTTGTTAAGTCAATTATTTCTAATGCTCATTTTTATCAGTTTTTTCAAAATTTTTGGTATGAGTTTTAAGTTTTTTAAGTTATTTTCTTTTACTTCTTTCAACATTATGGATTATTTAATCTTTCTATTAACCATGTTTGTAAAGTTAGAATTTGCTCATTTAGTTACAATTTTAAGTTTCTAATTGCCTATGGAAACTATAGTCATAATTCTTACCCTATGTCTTTTTAATAATGGATGAGGACTTAGAAAAAATAAAATTAAATCATAAGTGGGATGGAGCATAAAATACACCCATAATTTTCAAAAATCATTAGCAAGATGTATATCCAAAATTGCAAAAAAATATGGGATAGAGCGTAAAACGCACCCATATTATTTTCTCTTGCTCTACATGGGATTAAATTAAAAAATATACCCATATTAAAAGAAACAAAAAGAAAAATCAAAAAGAAGAGAAAAAGAAAAGTCTAAAAATGCCATGAGATTGGATTAAGGGTAAGTGAGCTTAAAATTGGTCCTAAAATGCAGCTAGCAATCTTAGAATTTTTAACTTTATGATCAATTTTCTTCCTTTAATTCATGTTTAGTTTTTTGAGACTCAATACTCTTTATGTTGGAATTAGTAAAGTTAAGTAAATTGTTAATTTTTTAATGCATACTTTAAAATTTGATTTACTGATATTTGTGAGTGTTTGAGATGGTTGCTCTTTGTAATTTTAGTATATATACTGAATGGACAGTGCTATATAATTATGTTTACTAGCTGTTAAATTTTCTCATGTCTTTTCTTTTGCTTGGGGACAAGCAAGGGTTAAGTGTGGGGGAATTTGATAGGAGCTTAATTGAGGTATAATTTAGTATGTTTTTATATGAATTTAAGTAAATTAAGTGTGTCACTATGTGTATATTTCAAGTATTCGCATTAGTTTTTGTGTTTGTTTGTGTTTACTGGTGTATTTAGGTGAAAAGAAGGAAAAGAAGCATATATGGTGGAGAGGAGCACGAGATCAGAGAAGACAGAAGAGGGAAAAACACTACTGGGACAAAAGAACACGACTGGGACAAAGGAGCACAACTAGGATGGGAAAGCACGAGTCGTGCTGGCGCAGAGACAAAAGAGAAAAGGGAAAGGCAAAGACAAAGAAGAGAAGAGAGAATAGGCTGAGACGTGCTGCATGAGCACGACTAGGACAGGAGGAGCATGACTCAGAGAGGAGAGCACGAGTCGTACTGATGCTGAGACAAATCGAAGAGAAAGGAGGAAAGGAAAGAGGAAAAATGGCATAGCATGTTCTGTCGCGAGCGCGACAGATGCGACCGTTGTAGCACTTTTCAGCCAAAAGTCACTTGAAAAGTCATTTCTTTTCACCAACAATTGCAACCATCTCCAAGGGACATCTCTAAGGGACACCAACTTCAAAATAACATCTATAAATATTAGTTTAACTGTAATTTTTAAGAGTTGAATAGAATTTTATTAAGTAATTTCTGTAAGTTTAGAACAGTTTTTCTTCTTAGTAAATTTGCTTAAGTTAGATTTTATGTTTTGAGAAGAAAACTTTTGCAAGGAAGAAGATTACGTTTGGTGAAGTGAAAAAGGGTTGAGAGATCTCCTTCTTTTATTTCTTATCTTTCTCTTCTTATTTGTAATTATTATATGATGTATTTAAGAACTTGAACATTTTAATACTAAGTTTCATTATTCAATATCATTTGGTACTTTTGTATGTAGAATTTCTATTGGTAATTTATGCATGATCTTTATAAGTTTGAGTTTAGTCGAGAGATAAATTCATACTTAAATCTAATAGATATTCATCATTTAAGCATTATTTGAGAGATCATAATGTTTAATTGGTTGCTATAGGTTGTTTTTTATTCTTGAAATATGCATGTATAACACTCTAAGTCTTAGATGAGAATTAGGATTTAGAATTACATATGCATGTTTTAGGCAATCCTATTTATGTCGAGAGAGTAAGTAGAAATTTATTCAACTTGGCTTATATGACAAAAGTACAATATTAATCAAGAATAATCAATTCAAGTTCCATTTTTATACGTATCACCATTCATCTTTTATCTTCTTTGACTATCAGTAACTAGGTCTAATTAGTTTATATGTTAGTATAGTTTATAATCAACTTTCCCATAATTTGATAATTGTAAACAAAATTAAAATCTAGTAATAGTGAGTAAAAATAATATTCCTCGTGGGATCGATATCTTTTGTACTATTTCGGTACACCGTATGCTTGCGAAAAATTAGCACTTATAAAATATGCTAAGAGCTGTCACATATTAAACTAAATCAAGCAAATTAAGTGGTTCTTTATCAAAGGCTTTTATGCCCCGATAAGCCCACCTTAACTTGATTGAATTGTACAAATACGTAATGGCCAAAACTCATACGTATGTACATTAGGTAAGAGTGTTATGCTGCCGGTTTTTCACCGTGCACTACACGTGTCCGATGGGTTCCCTGTTAACCCTCGGATAAAGCCCACCTAGGAAAGAGACCGCACGACCTCATGTGTGGGAGTGACAAGGTTGGAAGGATTTATCTGCTTGCATGTGGTTGTAGATACTGCACAGCATGCTCGTGCATCACATGTCATTCATGCATGTCAATAAAATAAATATATGTATATATAAATAATAATATATTTTATCTCATGCTATGCGTGTATATACCTTTTCATCTACATATTATTTTTTTCACGTGTACATATCATCCTGCGTGTAATTTCTTCTGAGCATCCCATCGTATTGTGGTAATCCATTGATCTCCCACTCATCAAAAACCATTTGCATGACATGATCATGCATTATATATGTCATCCATGCATCATTCTAACAATCTGGATCTTTCAGCCACCATAGATTCATCCAAGTGGACTAGAGGTTCTGACGGTCGATTAGTGAGGACAGACTCGCCCTTTGGGTTGCTGAAACTAGTGCCTGTTTGGGATTCTGAGTTACTCTCTACAGCTAGTGAATCATCTTTCATGGCAGAAGAAATCGGAGCTTTGACTACTCAAGACCTCGCTAGGAGACTAGAGGAATTTGAACGAAGGATGTTGGACATGATGGGCGCCATGCCCGAAAGGATTGCTCACCCCCCTGCTCCACAATCACCTGTTTCTCCACAACCACCGGTAGCCCCTCCTCGGGGGCAAGCCGAACCGCCTGCTAGTGGAGAGGCTCCCCTCGCTAGAGTCGCTGCCCATCAACCTATAAATGAGAGCTGCTGCTGTGCTAGTTGAGCCAAGAAGAGCAAGGATTCCAAACCCTGATGAGGATTTCATAATGGAAGAGGAGCTTGAGGAGATAACAACTGTAATGGCCCCAATACCGGGTTAGCCGGAAATAGTATTTTCTGATAGTGAATAGTGATACCGGGGTGAATAGTACTTTCCGGAATCAAAAAATATTTTATTTGATTAATGGAAAATATAAGTTGCAGTGAGTTCGAGGTTAAAATTTGGAGTAAAATCGAGGTATAAAAACTCAAAAGTCAAAAATAAGAAAAAGTAGCAGTTCCGATATGAATAGTAACTAGGTTGAGTGGGAGTTTGACCGGACCGTAGAGAGTGCTACAGACTTCAGAAAAATAATCTGAAAATATGCACGTATTCGTATTGATGAGTAAAATCATATGGTAATGAAAAATTTAATTTTGGTGATACTGAAAAATTGGATTATCGGACTGATAAATAATTGACTCCAAAATATTATTGGAGTCTAATGGATATGAGTTAAGAATTATAGAGTCATTTTTATGAGAAATTGACCTTAGGAAGTAAGGAAAAAGATATGATTTCGGTTTGAATAGTACAGGGTTAACTGGAGGTTTGACCGAGACTTTAAAAATAGCAAATGATGTACAAAAATTGCAGAAATTTCCAGATAGGCTGTAAATCATATGTAGAATTTTTGGTAGTAAAATGGGAATTTTTCGAGAACATTGATAATTATTGATCTGGACCGATTTGATTGAACCGGAGCAGAAACGAACTCCGATTAGGCTGAAATTTTGTGTACAGCCTAGTTTTAGTATGTTATGAATTTTAGAATCGAATGTGGGAGGATTTGGATTTGGAAAATGAGAAAATCACAGAAAATTGCATTTTCAGGCCAAAATCATTTTTTTTGGTTTGAGTGGTTGGACCAATGGTTGGACCAAGGTCCCACCCACTTTGACCATCATAATTAAGAATTAATTGGCAGTTGAGAGTGGCTGTAATCCTTATCCCTCTCGTTTTGTTTCTTTTTCTTTTTGGCCGAAGTGAGGTTCTCACTTCCTTTCTCATTTTTTTCTACTTTGTTTCTTCAACTTCTTGCCAAATTTTACCACTTTAAACAAGATTCAGCCTCTCAAGTTACACTTTAGGGTCCCTAGTCCTTGATTGGAGCTAAAGAAGTGGATTAAAAGCAAAGGAAAGCTTGAATCAAAGATTATGTCCTCAAATGGAGGTAAGAGATTTAGAGTGTTTTAATTTGATTTATTAGTTTCAAATGATAGATTATGGTGTAATAAGCATGTTTATAAGGTTATATATGAAAAAGGGAAGGAATTAATTGGTGTTTTGTTGCTTGACATATTCGGCCATGATGAGAAAAATCATGGGAAAATGGTTTTTCAAAGGTGAAAGGCAAGAATTAAGGAGCTTGTGAAGAGATTAGCATGGATATAAGGTTTATGATTACTCAATCCATGAATTTCCTTTGAAAAATTAGGGTTTGAGGTTATGTTTATATGTGACTATGTGTAATTTGTATGTATAATTGCAATTGAGGTGATAATTGAGTTTAAGAAAGTGAAACATGCTAAATTGAATGATTAAAATGGAAGATAACTAAGTGTGAGTTTTGGACATAATACGACATAAAGGTATACTTAGGTATATTATTGGTATACCTAGTGATTTAGTGAAATTAAATGGTATATATGTATAATTGTGATTTAGTTTAGTGAAATAAGCTATAAATGAGTGATAAATAAATTATTATTGATAGACCTTAAGATGGCCGAATGGCTTAAGTGAGGAGAATTGATAGATTATATGATATATATGTTTTATGAGATGTGAATTGGATAAATGAATGAATTAGAAGTGAAATGGAGAGTTAAATGTTAAGAAATACATGAAAATAAAATGATCGAGTTAAGTGAAAATTAAGTTAAATGTAAGCTTAGTTAAGTATAAGCTTAGAAAAATGATTAAGGGCTTTTGAAATGACGAATGAAATACTAAAAGGAAATTAAAAGAAATTGTAAGGTGAAATGATCACCTTGGCCGAATGGTACCCTAGTGTGTACTAGGGTATATTTTATGCATATTTGAAGATTAATGACTTAAACTGAATTTAAACATGAAAACAAGTGTCCATAAATGTATTTGGAATTTATAAAATATATATGAATATTTTTGAATATGATATTCCGTTATACTCAATGTGAAAATAAAGGTAAATAATGAAATAATTATATAATGAGCATTTGCCTAATTGATCATAATAGTAATCAATTAGGGTATTGAAATGAAAGTAAAGTGATTGAAGTGAAAATGAAATGTAAAACGTAAGTGAAAGTATAAAGTATGAAAATGCATTGATAAGTGATATGTTACATGTTACAAGTAAAATGAAAGTGTCATAAGAACGAAAGTGGATTTGAAAGTCTAATTGAAAAGATAAATTTTGGATAAATGTGAAATTTTTGCCCTTAGTGATCTGGCGGTTTAATATAGTCCAGGATATGTTTGGCTAGCCATAGGGACACCATTGATACCGCGGTGCAAGTCATGGCGACTTGCTTTGCTATGACAGATTCGCGATGGTCTCTCATAGCCCTCTGTTATATGTCATACGTCACACGTTACACGTCATATATTACATGATGGAGTGATCATTCGAGGTCATTCCCTATTGTTTTACAGTGGGACTTTGGGGCCCACGTCCCGTATATCCAGTTTGTAGATTGTCTGCCGGGATGGTACTAGGGGCATAAAAGTGACATGATTGCAAAATATTTAAAAATGCAAAATGTAAAATGATCAAATGAAATATGACATGAGTGTAATATGACATAATGTATAATGTAAAAGCATAATATGGTGAAATGTAAAATGAGAAAAAGTAATATGATGCAAGGTAAAACAGCATAACGTAATATGTAAAAGATATAAGTATAAAAGTCTAATATGTGCAAGTGTAATATGCAAAAGTGTAACATGTAAAGGCATAATGCCACACGGCATTATGTAATATGATATAATATGTAAAAGCATAATGTATAAAAAAAGCCAAAGTGTAATAAGCAGAATCATAAACTGATATGATTCTGTCAAAAATAAAATGACATGAAAATGTGAAAAGTAACATCATGAAAATAAGAAGTTATATGAAGAAGGACTTAAGTGAAAGAAAGTAAAAAGTTTGGGGTACAAACGTAATTTACCCAAATCATAAGCCAAACGGGTCATAGTGATGAAAATGACCTGAAAATGCAAAAGGTATAGTGAACATGAAAATTTAAATGAAAAAGGAGTTACATGAAAGAAAATAAAAGTTTAAGGACCAAAACGTAATTTACCCCAAAAACAATTAGTCGTGAGTCTAATTGGCAAATTATAAGCTAAGAAGTGAATAAATATGAAAATGTAGTGAATAAATGATAAAATTGTACTTAAAGGTTAAATGAATGACTAAATTGTAATTTTGCCAAAAGTAGGGGCAAAATAGTAATTAAGTGTAAAAGTACACTAATAAGTAACACGTAAGTGAAAAGTGAAATTAATATGACAGTCCCGTGAAAAGTCCAAAGTCCAGGGACTAAAATGTAATTTGCCATGCAAATGACGAAACAAGGACTAATATGTAATTTATAAGCCTAATAAGGATTTAAAATGAAAAGAGAAATGAAATAGTGACGTTTCCGTAAATAACGTCAAAAGAAGGGTAAAAATGTGAATTTGCCCTAAAATTGATAAAATAAGGATTAAACGGTAATTTGTATATGAATTGATAAATGAAATGAACAAGAATGATAAAGTGAGTGATAAAATAGTTAAATGCAAAGTGAAAGCTTAAAATGAACTAATATGTTAAATGTACCTGAAAGTAAAAGTTCAAGGACTAAACTGTAAATTGACATGTCAAAAAAATATAAAATAAGTGTAAAAAGAATAATGTTAGTGTGAAAGTGGAAAGGTATAGTAATATGTGGTTTAAGGAATGAAGTGATAGTCAATAAGAGCTAAAAGGAAAGTTCGAGGACTAAATAGTAAATTATACGCTAAATAAGTAAATAAAAGTGAGCAAATTTGCTTAAGGACATATTTGTAACTAAATGGAAACTAAAGGGCAAAGTAGAAATTTGAGTGAATGGAAGTGTAATGTGATAAGTATTGAATATGTTAGGGATTAAATGATAATTTGCCAATAAGAAGGGCAAATAAAGGATTGTAGTGTAAATTGACACTAAGTGAAACTTAGTGAGTAATCTAAGTGAAATTAATTAATAGTGTAATTTTGATGCATGAGTATGTGTATAAGTTTAGAATTAGAAATTATTAAATTCGTAATCACCACTGAGCATATTTAATGCTCAGCACGTAGTTGTTTGACTACGTGTAGGTACTCGGTGGAGCCTCTGTGGAGCAAGCGACCTATCAGATTTGAGATCAGTTTGGACTGGTAGATTTAAGATAAAAGCGTTTCATTTATTGTTACTTGAATATATGTAAAAGCTATATGTTATGAGAACAGGTATATGTAAAGATAAATGTTATTGTATTTGGATTAGTTACATGTATTAGTTGGAGAGTAAATAAACTATATATGTTGTGCCCCTGAGTTGGGCTGCGTATTGTTTGAATTGCAGGTTTTGGGTAGTTAATGTTATAGACGTTATGCTGCCCAATTTTAATCAAATGAATAGTATTAGTGGCATATATATGTGGAATGGTTTAGCATTGATTATATATTGAATATTATGATGAATGTTATAGGCTATCGAATAACATGATAAGTTCAATGTAATGTTAGGATTGGATCGAATGAAATGTAATAGTGACATGAAATTGTTACAGGATAAATGATCCGATAAGTTTATAAAAAAAAATATTTTCGCATTTATCATAAGCATCGATCAGTCGATATTGCCGTGACATCCGATGACCATACCAATTGTGGGAATGGGGTGTTACACCAACCCATCAAGCCGTGAGGGGCAGAGCACCCAGGGTAGAAGATGAGGCCATGAGGGGAATGAGGCAGCAGATTGAGGCTATCACCCGCATGTTGACAGCTGGTAAGGGAATCAACCCCGAGGATAGAGATTTGGGGGATGAGGAGCTGCTGCCCCAAAGGTTTAGGATGCCTGAGCTGTCGAAGTTTGAAGGAACGTCAAACCCGTCTGCACACATCAAGCAATACACCCTGGTGATGAATGGCACTGGGCTGACTAAGAGGCAAAAAGTGGATTATTTCTGCCTTAGTCTAGTGGGTCCGATAGTGGACTGGTATCATGGGCTGGATAGGAGATCCAAAGAGGACTGGGACCTTCTGACTGATGAATTCATGAAGCAGTATGACTGCAGCACTAGAATGGAGGTCACCCTAAAGGAACTCGAGCTTTTATAGCAAAAGAATGATGAGTTATTCCACGAATACCTCACTAGGTGGAGAAACAGGGTCATGGAGATGAAGCAAAAACCCGACACTGCTGATCAAATCAGATTATTCATCAGGAACTCCTGCCCTTACTTAAGGGATTTACTCAGCTTTAAAGGGCTCAGAGATTGGGGGTCGCTCAAAGACATTGCTATAGAGGCTGAGGCGGCTTACCTAGCGAAGAAAGCAAGCTAAAATAACTTTGCTGGGAGGAGCTTTGGAAACCAGTCAGGGTACAGGTCAGGCGGAGTCGGGAGCAGTAATAATAGAAATGGCAAAACAGCTGAGGTCTCAGCCACCAGAGCAGAACAGGGCCAGCGGTACTTTTCTAACTTGGGTCGACCTCTATCCTGGGTGTTGGAGAGACTAATGAAGGAGGGCAAGTTGCAACCTTTACCGCCCAGACCAGCCTTAAGTCAGGGACAGCCGGGGCATAAGAGTGATCAATACGACGCCTATCATCAACACACTGGGCACCTAACAGACCATTACCGAATCTTCAGGGGTAAGATCCAGGATCTCATAGACTCTAAATAGATCATGGACCCTGAAAAGAGGGAGAAGAAGAAGAATGCGAGCTACAATGCAGTTCCCCCACCATGAGTTTGATAGGTCCTGGCCAGATGAGTACGTCGCTGTCGCTCGTCAGGAGTGTGCAAGAGAAGACTACGTTTTTTTAGATGCTTTATTTCTTTTTACTTCAAGAACTTTTTATGACAGTTTAGTTATTGTAATATGATGGAAAATTTTTGCTTATTCGTATGGTGTTTCTATTGATTTCAATTCTTATGATCACGATGCATCCATTTATTTTTGACATTAACCCAATTAATATGACTCTGTCTAATCCCAAAACTTTGGGGAATTCAAACAAAATCTTGATAGTATCTGATATAACTCTTGAAGAGAGGATAATTTTGAGAGATATATAAAAAAGAGCCTTTGCCTGGACCTGGTATGACATGCTAAAGATTGACAAAGACATTCTCGAGACCATGCAACTTCCACGTGCCAACATGACGACAAACAGAATTTTGAAAGCCCTTTCCCCTGCATCCACAACATCTGGGTTGCATATAGTGTTGCCAAATAAAGCCAAACTCCGAGAGCTACATCAGAAGTTGGACAAATAAAATTCAAGACCTTCCCGAGGAAAATATAACTCATCAGAACCGAACAACGTGACCTCTTTCCTTCCAACCATTTGAAATGTGTACCCCAAAACCAATTAAGATCGACCTTTAACCATCCGAAACCCTTATAACCAAACTTAAAAGGACAACTTTTTACCATTTAAAAGAAGAAAAAAAAAGACGAAAAAAACAAAAACAAAAAAGGAAAAAAAAAACAAAAAAAAAAGAGACAAAAAAGAGAGAACAAAAAAAAAACAAAAAAAAAGAGCAAAACAAAACAAAGACAAAAAAAAAGAGAGAAAAGGAAAACCATAAGAAAAAAAAAAACCACAACTTTTTTTTGCCCCAGGTCATCCACGCCTAACCTGCCCCCAATCGCCAAGTCTAACCTGTCCCCAATCGCCAAGCCTAACCCGTCCCCAATCTCAACCGTTGAAAAACCATTTCAGAATTTGAACCACCAAAACCAATAAAAGCAAAGCATGAGATTTCGCATTCAAGCCCCGAACAAAGAACCCATCGTCACAACCAGTTCGCACAAGGGCCAAAGATAGGACTTTGATATAAAAAAAAAGAACCACTCTCCGAAGGAGCAGCTTTCCCGACTAACGAAGATGGAAGCAAATTCAATCAACACTAATGAACTGAAGGAGAGGCCATGGCAGAGGCTAAATAAAAAAAATAAAAAAAAAAGAAAAAATATTCAATCAAGAAAACCCGCGAGAGCTGATTGATAACAGGAGTTTGATGCTCTCAAGATCTATCCCGAGATTAGATGAGTTCTCATATTTTTTCGAGTTAATGCCAAATAGTGATCATGTGTTATGAAATCAGATTGAAATATATGCATTTATGCAAAGATGTATTGGTATAACCAGAGCAATTCATCTTGCACACTCAAAGTTGTCTGGATCCGGCATAGAATCAGCACATTGGTACTATCTACATTCTGGTACTCTACCCGGTCAAGAACTTTAGTCGACTAATCCAGTCGTCAACTGTGATGCCAGTTCTACAGCACCTTCCTGATAAAGAACCAAGCTCATACAACCATAATCTGAGACATAAGCACATGCCGCCCGTACCTGGAAGATTTTTTGCAACAACTCCAATTTCTCTCATAAAAAAAAGTGGCCGTTAGAAATGAAAACCGTGACTGGTGCTCTAAGCAAAAGTTAGACCATAGGGTAGGGTGAAAACCTAGGAACAGGCAGTCTTTCCTACAAAAAATGAAATATATAAAAGCCGCTGGATTGAGTTGGGTCCATTCCAAGAAAAAAATAAGGCACAGGGTTATATGAAAATCCAAAAAAGACGTATTTCCCGCTAATAAAAGTTAGTGTGAAAATCCAAAAGGGATGCACTATCTTCAAAAAATGACTACAGGTATCAGAGGAGAACCTCATAATCCCCCATAGGCATGAAACTCAAAAGAAATTCTAGAGGGCACCGATCCTACTGCAAATCGCGACCAAACCAGCTGTCGCCTCTGAATCCACTTAGACAAATTCTTATCCTGCATTACTGTATACATATGCATCTTACATGCATGCTCACTATTTTTTCTGCATATTTGGCTTTCTAAATCTTGCAGAAAGAGAGAATCAATGCTAACGCCAACAAAATGGCGAGTAACGACATTGATCAAAACACCAATTCAATCCAATCCAGCTAATCGAAGACCTCTCAGGGGGCGATCAATCGAAGACCTCTCAGGGGGCATCCAACCATCAAAAGACCTCTCAGGGGGCGGCTAACCGAAGACCTCTTAGGGGGCGATCAACTGAAGACTTCTCAGGGAGCAGCCAGCTAATCGAAGACCTCTCAAGGGGCGATCAACCGAAGACCCCCCAGGGGGCGATCAACCGAAGACTTCTCAGGGAGCAGCCAGCTAACCGAAGATCTCTCAGGGGGCGATCAACTGAAGACTTCTCAGAGAGCAGCCAGCTAACCGAAGACCTCTCAGGGGGTGATCAACTAAAGACTTCTCAGGGAGCAGCCAGCTAACCAAAGACCTCTCAGGGGGCGATCAACCGAAGTCTTCTCAGGGAGCAGCTAGTTAACCGAAGACCTCATAGGGGGCGATCAACCGAAGACTTCTCAGGGAGCAGCCAGCTAATCAAAGACCTCTCAGGGGGCGATCAACCGAAAACCTCCCAGAGGGCGATCAACCGAAGGCTTCTCAGGGAGCAGCTAACTAACCGAAGACCTCTCAGGGGGCGGCAAACTGAAGACCTCTCAGGGGGCGATCAACCGAAGACCTCTCAAGAGGCAGCCAGCTAGCCAAAGACCTCTCAGGGGGGCAGCCAATCAAAGACCTCTCAAGGGGCGCCAGCCAGTCAAAGATCTCTCAGGGGGCACCGGCCAGCCAAAGACCTCTCAAGGGGCACCACCTCAGAAAGGATAACACACCAACAATCTCTTGCAGTCCGGAAAAGCGACCGCCTTAGGTACGTGTCTCTTTCCTTCTTTTCTGAATTTTGGCTCACCCAGAGACCCAAGTTCTAAGTTCCACAAAATTGGGGGCAACTGTAGACACCGGGTCATGAGGCGGTCCAAGATCAGGATTACCCGATGATGAAAATAATACTTGCCACAAGTAAAGGTGTCGAAAATGATATTTTCCTTATCGAAAATCTCCTTCGTTACTCTAAAAATTTTAATTCAAAAATTTGCATTTTTACTCTCTTTTATTTATCTATTTATTTTATTTTATTCCCTTTATTTTTATTTTTATTTTTATTTCTATTTTTACCTTTTTTCTATTTTTTATTTTTTTATTTTATTTTTTTCGCATAGCGCGCGGGCGGGTCGCGCTTGCACGGGCGCTGTGGAGGCAGCGCGCGCCTCGCCTGCCCCCTGCACGCGGCCATTTTTGGCCGCAGTCTTCGCTGCGTTTTCGGATTTTTTCCGTTGTTCCACGTTTTTGTGCAATTCTTGGTTAATGAAAAATGAAAGGAGGCTTGTCCATTTTCCATTTCGGGACAAGACAGGAATTACAAGGATTTCTTGTCTTCATTTCAAAAGGAGCTGCCATTTTATTTAAAGGGGAGAACTTCATTTTTCTCTCAACCAAGGGGCAGCCGTAGCTTTTTTAGAAAAATCTTAAAAATTCAAAGCTTGAATTTTCTTCTTCTTTTTTCCTTTTCACTTCAAGAACATTTAATTCCCGGATGATTTTGAGCTTGAAAAATTAATTTCCTTTGCTCAATCATCCTCCAAAAATATTTTCTCAAGTTATTTTTCTTGTGTTCATCACCGTAAAATCGACAAGGACATCGATTAAGACACCCTATTTTCCGATCTATAAATTCTGAGGGTAAACATTTTTGGACCCGTTCTCACTTATTTTGTTCATCATTTATTATTATTAATATTATTATTTTTGCTATTATTATCATGTCTATTATTTATTTTTAGCATTTTAATGTGTTAATATTATTGTTGATACATTATTCGTTTGCTTTAATTTTACTTCTTTGTGAATCTCCTATTATTATTATTATTATTATTATTATTATTATTATTATTATTATTATTATTATTATTATTATTATTATTATTATTATTATTATTATTATTATTATTATTATTATTATTCTTGTTCTTGTGATACTATTATTACTATTAATATCAATAGCATACATAGTAGTTGTTATGTTGCTGCATCTTTATATATTCTCTTTATTTGCTTTAATGTTTATAACCATTATTATTGTTATTATCATTTTATTTGTTGTCCTCTTATTTATTATCATTTTATTTGTTGTCATTTTATGTTTTTTCATTTCTCGTTTATTATTATTATCATTGTTATTCTTATTATTATGCCATCATCATTATTATCATTCGTGATTATCATCATTATCTTTGCTTGTTATTATTTTGTTGTCATATTTACTGTCATTGTTGTTCCTTTTACATTTTTATCATTAACCTTAGGTTTTTGCATGATTTATTTTATTTTCTTTGCATGTAAATCATTGGTATATTAAATTAATATGTCCTATATTTATTTTGTCTTTACTTGATTAATTTTGTTTAGAATTATTACTAATATTTTTAACATTATTTTTTGGCTTGAGATTTATTTTGAGTCGCACTATGTGAGCGTCCCCGTGGCTCCCCGGATGGGTCACAACGCGTAGGAGACCGCGTCGGTTTGGTGAGATCTTTTCGACCCCCCTTTATGTATTTTGTGTTTATTTGCAAATAATGATTTCATTTATGCACGCGTGTGATAAAAAAATCACAAAAATATTTTTATAATTAAATTAAAATTTTCGCAAATAAAATTGGGACTAATGTCCCGCGTTTTAGCCAAAGAATGAAAAATATCACAATAAAACGAAGAGTTTAATTTTCACCAAAAATGGGATCATTCATCCCGGTTTTCAATCCAATGATCAAAATAACTTTTCGAACCCTCTTTAAATAAAAACGAAAGAACCAATGTTCCTAAACCTTCAAACGAGTGCGAAGGAACCAATGTTTCTAAAACAAACAAATGTCCTGATTTATGTATGTTTTTCTTATGATTTCGTTTGACTGCTTTAAATTTATGTTCATTTTCTTTTGGGCCCTTGTAATTAATTTTGGGGCAACATTATTTAATTCCCATTTGGGATTGTATTCCGTCCCAACTTATATTTTTAATCTTCTTTCAATGGGGTTGTATTCTGCCCCAACTTCTCGTGTAATTGTGTGCTTGCGTGTTTACTGCTTTCCTTTATTACTTTATTTGCCGCTTTCTTTATCGCTTTTCTTTATTTTTTGTACGTGCTTGTGATGCGCCTTTAATTTAAACGCATAAATCATGTGAGATAAGAGATAGAATTTTAGGAAGTTAAAAACTCATTTATAATTAACCAAAGCATAAATAAGAGTGAAGTTCCGAACACTAATCTCTGGTCTAGACCAATAAGAGGTTAGGGACTTTTTCCAATTTCTTGTAAATTGGGTGGCGACGCCATGATACCTCAAAGGTGCCTAAAGGCGTAGTAGGGCTAGATGTTCCTTTCCAATGTTCTATTGGGAAGGAAACATCCAAGATGTCTCATGGTGCCCATGATCAAAAGACGTGAACCAATCCTTCGAATCCTGAAAGCGGGTTCAGCGAGGGCCCTTGCTGGATTCAGCGCGCGTCACAGTATCCAAACTCTATCAGTAATAAATAATTTTTTTTAATATTATTATCCAATATGCGTAATATAATTCTTAACATTTATATGTTACAAAATGAGGAATTCTTTTATAGAAACTTAGTAATTAAAATTATAGGAAAATAACACCACCTTCACACATATTCTCCCCCAACACTCTAAATAATTTGAGGGTCAATTTCACTCATAGTCACTCAACTTATCACTTATCGCATAAAAATAACCGACTTTTTTTTCTGACCTAAATGTCACTAAACTTCTAATATTTTTGCAAAAAAGTCATGTAGACCGGAATCTGACGAGAACCCTTGCCGGATTGATGACATGGTCAACGAATAGTAAATACATGACTTTTTTGCATAAATATTAGAAGCTCAGTAACATTTAAGTTGGAAAGAAAAAGTTGGTTACTTTTGCGCGATAAATGATAAGTTTAGTGACCATGAGCGAAATTGATTTAGATGTAGCATTTATTGGAAATATTATTAAACGATATGTAGTTTCTAACATGGCATGCCATGTCATCAATGCGGCGAGGGTCCTCGCCGAATTTCGGTCAACATGACTTTTTTGCAAAAATGTCAAAAGTTCAGTGACATTTAAGTCAGAAAAAAAGTCGATTACTTTTGCGCGATAAGTGATAAGTTGAGTGACCGTGAGTGAAATCAACCCAATAACTTGATCTTCTCGCATTATGGAAAAATATGTGCCAGGTTTTGAATTAATTTTTAGACTATTTAGAGACAGATTTTGATAAAATATTCTTCTTATAAATTATGGCTTAGATCATTCTAAATAATTCTCTTGTTTAAAGTACATTAGATCAACTTTATCACAAGGGTGTATAAAAAAACATGAGACCCAATCCCAATTGTATTGTAGAAATATTGAAGCTAGCAGAAGATTATCATATACAGGTAAATTAAATTTGTTAAGGATGATTATATTTAGACAAAATGCAAATATTTACTTCTTTTAATTAAAGACTATTAAGCTTAGAGCATATGTGATGTGATGATTAGTTCTGCAAAAGCTTATCGGGCTTACTAATAAAGAAATCAAGTGAATAGTTGCAAAGGTAAGAGTCAAAGAATGTGAGCAGTAACAGCAAAGATATTTGATAACTTCAATACAGTACTTAGTTTTGTGGGTGTTTTTATATGATTTTAGGTGTTTAGTTGTGTTTTTGTGTTAGGTTTTGTTTCCTTTAGGTTACTTTTACTAATCTTAGTCAAATTGGAATTTTGATGCATTATAGATAGTTTTTGATGGATTTTTATTTGTCTTTGCAGGTGAGGTAATAGGTACATCACGGTCACAATGAAATTCATTATGACCGTGATATAAAGAGAAGTGAAAGTCAGGAGCTGACCAAGATGGGTCACGGTCACAATGGATTTCATTGTGACCGTGACATAGCAAACGATTGGGCAGAATGCAAGTAGGAAGCATGTCACGGTGACAATCAATTTCATTGTCACCGTGACATAAAAATCATCAAGGCAGAATCAAGGCAGCACGTGCCTCACGGTCACAATGGATTTTATTGTGACCGTGACATAATTATTTCCTGGACAGAAGCGAAACTTTGAAGACTTCACGGTGACAATGAATTTCATTGTCACCGTGACCCCTCTCCTGTGCGTGAAAGGATTTGAAATTCTCGACTGGACACGATGACAATGAATTTCATTGTCACCGTGACCCATCTGAAACTATAAAAATGCACTTTTCTCTTTGGCTAGGGTTCCGATTTTTTTAGTTAGTTTTTATTATTCGTTTTGGCAGCTTATATTTTCTGAGTGATTCTTCGGTTCTAAACTTTAATTTTCATTCTTGCTTTGAGATTTTAATTAGAAATTGAGAGTAATTTTCATTAGATAGATAGTTAATTTCCAGAGATTGTTAGTTTTCTAGTTTTCCAGAATTTTGGTTTTATTCTCCATTAAAGATCTGAAGAAGAAGACTGAAGAACGTGGGATTCAATCGGGATTTCTACCTCAATGAATTTCTGGGTTTATTCTTTCCTTTATTCTTTTGAATTTGTAATGGATTGTGAGTTGTTTCTTAGTTGTTTGGGGGATCTCTAAACCCCTATCTTAGATGTGAACTCTAAACATATTTTGATGTTTGATATATGAATGAAGGTTTATTTCACTGGTTGTTATTGTCAAATCATGAGATGTATGTTTTCAAGTTAATTTCCTGTTTTGATGAATGGATTAATTCATGTATCTTAATTGGTTATTGAATTGAATGATTAAATGTCATGGTAATTTATCTTCAAATTTTCTGTCATGTGTGCTGTAACATTCAGACTGCTCCGGAAGGGAATCCATATGTACATGTTTTCATGGTTTAAGATTTGAGTGAGGAGTGAAATAAGTAGGTTTTGGGTTGTTTGGCTCCGGAATGGGAAAGCAAACCGAACCTAGGATTTTAGACCCATGATTAGGCTAGTTGTATGACTTGCTCCGGAATGGGACGTCATGTAATTAGAGTAGCTTGCTCCGGAATGGGACGCTTGGGTTAAGAGGGTTATCCTGATTTCGTTCATATATGTTTTCTTTATGTGTTTTGATTCATATCTGGGTATGGGGTGGATGAGTGAACCTGAGCAACGTTTGTCTAATTTTGAATTCTTATCTTGTTAATTTTTCCGTCATTTAGTTTATTGCGATTGTTGCCGTCAATTTAATTTGATTGTTTCTGTTTACTTATTTTGGTTATTTAAATTCTTTGTTTTTAATCAGTAGTTAATTCAATAAATTCAAACAATTGGGAATTCTTTAGCATACATTTGATTTTCATCACTTGCGCACACAGTCTCTTGGGTACGATAACTCGAAGTCTTAAAAATACTTCATTATATTACTTATCGATTCAGTACACTTGCTGAAGTCGTGTCAATATTCAAGCAACAAGAAGGTAATCCACAGCTAAGAATTGAGTACAAGCAGATTATAAATTGTTAGGTCCACTGACTTGGGACCAAATTCATTTCCAACCTTGTAGGGTTCCTAAGTTTATGTCAGCCAAGCAATTTTTCTTACAAGAAATAAAAAATTACTTACTGCAAACTGCAAAGCCATTACACTCAGAGGATAGCACAAGCAAAACGGAGTAAACAATTGCACTAAAAATAGAAAACTTTCACCTTGATTCACCAAAAAATTGCGAAAAATACCTTTTTAGTCTCAAATGCATCAAACAAGATGGGAACTTGTTAACTGTATATAGCTAACAGTGTTTGTTATTAGTTAGTTAGTTGTAGTTAGATTAATCATAGTTAGCTAACTATAGTTATTTTTAGTTAGTTAAATTAATGTGTATAAAAGGCAAACTAACTGCACTTTATTTTAGTGTGGTTTGGTACAGATCTAGAAGCAGTTACAGCTTCATCTTTTCCTTGCTCTCTATTTGTTCTTATTATTTTTGCTTTGTAACTCTTGCTACATGGTATCAGAGCCTGCGATCAAGAAGTCTGTTGTTTGATATCAAAGTTAATTAAGAGTAGCCTGGCTAATCTCGGCGATAATCCAGTAACAGGCACTGTTGCTGAAAATAGTCTGAATCGAGGAGGCGCTAATCAAGATGTTGATATCGATCCTTTACTACTATACAGCTCGGATCATCCAGGAATGGCCTTGGTGACTTCACGATTAACAGGTAATAATTACCTTACTTGGAGTATTGCAGTCAGAACATCTCTGGAAGCAAAGGACAAGATTTGCTTCATCGATGGATCCTATCCATCTCTTACAAACCCTAATCAGTATAGAAAGTGGAAAAAGGTGGATTCTATGATTAAATCTTGGCTCTTAAACTCAATGACAAAAGAAATGTCAGATAATTTTATCTACTGTCTCAGCTCTAAAATACTCTTGGATGCGATTGAAAAAAGGCTTGGAGAGAGTAATGGCCCTTTGAGATATCTGTTGCAGAGAGAGGTTTCTTCTCTAGAGCAATGGAATGATTCTGTTACAGCTTATTATAGTAAGTTGAACAGATGTTGGGAGGAATTAAACAAGGTTGTGCCTTTAATTTCTTGTTAATGTAATGGATGTTCATGTAATTTGAGCTCTAGATTAGTTGAGAGAGAGGAGTCGGGAAGATTATTGCAGTTCTTAGTGGGACTTAATCAAGTTTTTGACAATGTGAGGAGTGAGATCTTGAATCTTGAACCCCTTCCAAATATAGATAAAGCCTATTCTATGGTGTTGAGGGCAGAGAAACAGAAACAAGTTAACATGGTGTATGGCAACGATCCAACAGAAGGAAATGCTTTATTAGCAAAGAGTTTTAACTCTAAAGGAGGGTATAAAAAGAAAGAAAGACAGATTTTGTGAACATTGCAATGTGAATGGGCATACCAAAGACTCATGCTTCAAAATTCACGGTTATCCTGAATGGTTTAAAGAATTAAAAGATAAGAAGGCTGGAGAGAAAAAGGGAGTTGCAAACATGGTCCATTCTGATCTTCAGTCTACTCTTGTGGACATTGTTTCTGATAATGATTTTCAATAGAATGACAATCTTGCAATTATGGTGAATTCTTAAATAAGGAGCCTAGGATTAACGTCAAAATCTCGTGACACAAGAGGCGTCTTGGAGGGTAAACCTCTCGCCTCTTTGAGCCCAAAGACTAGAGATAGGTTCGGGACTTCTCATTTATTCGTACTTTGATTAATTTTACAATTAGGTTTTGAATTTATTATTTTGCTCTCTCTCCATACGATGCAATTTAAATTAAAGGCGCAATCATCCATTTAAGAGCATAAAATAAAATAGCATTAAAGTATAAAATAAATTTACAATAATATTAAGGGCATAATACAACCCTCGCTTGTAAATGTACGATACATGCATAAAACGGGTTATTCATTAACAATGAGGACATTGGTCCTCGCATGCATTCATTATGGAAAACGATTTTTATGTGATGGTTTTATTGGGTAAAAATAGGACATTGGTCCAGTTTTATTTAGCAAACATTCTATTTAGTAGACAACATTTGTGTGGTGTTTCTTTTAAGTACGGTCGAAAAATCATTTATTATTACAAACCACAAATAAATAAAATAATATAAGATAGTAATTACATGCTTCTAAATAAATAAATTCTGAATGAACAATTAAATGAATTAAATTAGAAGAATTAATGGATGCAAAATATGATGACAATTATAATAATCTAACAAAAATAAATATGCTAACAATAATATCATACAATAATATTATTAATAATAAAACAAATAGCATTTGATAATAATAATAATAATAATAATAATAATAGCAATAATGCAAATAATAATAATATGAACCCAATAATAATAATATATTAACAACAATAATAATTATAAAATGTATTAAATATAAAATAACAATAAGAATAATAATAATATAATATTAATATAACAATAAAATCAATATAAATCAATAGTGCTAATAATAGATAAAATAATAATAATAATAATTAACATTTATATTAATAATAATAATAATAATAATAATATAACAGAAAATTAAATAAATTAAATAAATATATATATAAT
Source organism: Excoecaria cochinchinensis (assembly GCA_947683425.1). Lineage (NCBI taxonomy): Eukaryota > Viridiplantae > Streptophyta > Magnoliopsida > Malpighiales > Euphorbiaceae > Excoecaria > Excoecaria cochinchinensis. The sequence continues at coordinate 10,211,967 of CANTUQ010000058.1, forward strand.
ATAAACAATATTAATAAAACATACATTAAATAAATATAAATATATATATATATATAATTAAAATAAGGAGAGAGAGAGAGACTCACCGTCACCGGAGCCGCCGTGGATCGCCGGTGGTCGACACCTCCGTCACCAGATCGAAGCTCAGGTCACCGGATGAGGAGCGGATAGCTTCACGCGCCGGAAGGTGGTCGGACTTAGCCGAAAAACGCTGAAGAACGTCCTGGACGTTTATCCCTCACGCGCCGGTTGCCGGCCACCGGTGGAGGATCTGAGGATGCGACTGGCTTCGTCCGGCGATGTTGGTTCCGGTGGTGGGGGGCGTGCCGCCGCAGACGACGGCGTTTGGCCGGCGGAGGGAGCGCTTTCTTTCTCTCTCCTCTTTCTTCTTTCTCTTTTCTTCCTCCGGTCCGGCGTCCCTCCTGCTCCTGGTTCCCCTTTCCTCTCTTCTTTCTATTTCTTTTCTTTTACTTTGATTTTTGGTTTTTCTTTGTCTTTGATCTCTTACTCTCTCTTTTATTTTCTTCTCTTTTCCTTGGTCACTGCTCTCAGCTCCTCCTTCTTCCTCTTGCTCTCTCTTTCTTTTCTTTTTCTTTATTTCTTTGGCCAGCTCCCTCTTGCTCTCTCTTTCTTTTACTTTTTGTTTCTTTTTCTTTGGTTTTCCTTTCTATTTTCTTTCTCTTTCTTTTGCTTGTGTTTCCAGCCGAGAGAGAGAGAGCCCCCCTTCTAATTTCCTCATCTTATTCTACTTATACCCCTAAATTAGGGCTAAGGGTCATCCAAGTAATTTTCTCCTTTTTTCTTCCTTTTCTCTTTAATTAATCTCACTTAATTCAAATTAATACACACATACTAATTTAATCAAACATTATACATTAACACATTAATTAATTAAACATTACATACATTACACATTGATATAATTAATCTACTTAATATATAATTTATCTAATTAATTAAACATTCTACATTTTAACTAATTAATTAACTAATTAATCTTTAATTTTACATGCATTTTAATTAATACCATAATATTAACTAATTAATTAACTAACAACATTAACTAATTAATTACCTAATTTTACACGCACACATATTTATATATTTATTATATATATATATTTTTTTCTTGGAGGGAATTATCAAGGATCCAAAATCACTATTTTCATTTTATGCCGGACTCGGGACCCGGTGTCTGCAGTCACTCACTATGGTCAAGTATCTCTGAATTCCATCTTTAACCTTAGAGATGTTTTGTTTATCCCATCCTTCAAGTTCAATTTACTTTCTGTCAATAAACTCACTAAAGATTCTAACATTTTTTTGTCTTGTTGTCCTGATTGTTGCTATATACAGGACCAGAAGACTAAGTCTGTTTTCCCAACTGCTCATGTGATAGGATATTTATACATTCTCAATTCCAAGTCATTCCAGTCCTCAACCTCAAATATCAACTCCAACCATTTTTCTTTTACTCTTTCAAATACTTTACCAAACTGTAATACAGTTTCAATTTTAAATGTAAATGATAGCAATTTGAATACAGTTTGGCATCATAGGTTAGGTCATGCTTCAATTCCTGTAATAAAACACATTCCCTGTATCAATTCTATGTCTTCAAATAAAACGTGTGACATTTGTCATTTTTCAAAGCAAACTAGACTTCCTTTTTCTTCTACTTTAATTCAAACCAAACATATTTTGGAGTTGCTACATATAGATTTATGGGAACCTTATAAACAATCCAGTTTAAGTCAATCTCATTATATGTTGATAGTCGTGGATGATTTTAGTAGGGCCACCTGGACATTCTTGCTGAAATACAAGCAGCAAGTCTGTCATATTCTTCAAACTGTGTTACACATGTTGGCTACTCAATTCAATTACAAGATGAAGTGCATCAGAACCGATAATGGCACAGAATTTATCAATGAGAAATGCACAGATTTGTTACAGCGGCTGGGTATTCTTTATCAAAAAACTTGTGTATACACTCCACAACAAAATGGAGTGGTGGAAAGGAAGCATAGACATTTAGCCTAAGTTGCAAGAGCTTTATTGTTCCAAGCAGGTTTACTTAATCATTTTTGGGGGGAAGCTATGTTAACAGCTACTCACATCATCAACAGATTACCTTCTGCTCTTTTACAATGGAAGTGTCCATTTGAGATGTTGTTTCAATCACAGCCAGACTATAACAAACTAAGAACTTTTGGGTGTTTATGTTATGTCACTGATATTCATCCTATTAAGGATAAATTTGCTCCCAGATCTCATAAATGTGTTTTCCTAGGATATGTTCCAGGACAGAAGGCCAAAAAGGCTTATGATTTGCAATCTCATAAAGTTTTAATTTCTTGGGATATTGAATTTTATGAAACTCAGTTTCCTTTCAAGTCTGCTATTGCTCATCCAGAATCCTCTACTCCTCTTCCCAATGTGTCTATAAATGCTGATATGCAAGATCCTGATCAATTCAGCTGTGCAGATGATGTTCCAGCAGCTAATACAGAAGTTCAACTTGATAATATTGTAGTTCAAGCTGATAATGCAGACGTTCATCATCAGCCAATGAGAACCAGCTCTCGAGCCAAGAAATCCCCTGCATGGATGCAAGATTATATATGCAGCAGTGCTGTCCATTTTGATTCATTGAAGTCTACCTCCGATGTTACCATTTCTCCCTTATATGCAGCTTTTATGACAAATGTAAGCATGGTTGCAGAACCTACAAGTTACAAGCAAGCTGTTAAACATCCAGGATGGGTAGAAGCCATGGATAAGGAGATAAAGGCACTTAAAGATAATAAAACTTGGGAGATTACTCAGTTGCCTACCGGAAAGAAACCTCTTAGTGCTAAATGGTTTATAAAGTCAAATTTAATTCTGATGGCATAGTGGAAAGACTCAAGGCCAGGTTAGTAGCTAAAGGTTATAACCAGAAAGAAGGGATAGATTACTTTGATAGTTTTTCTCCTGTAGCAAAATTGGTGACCATTCGCCTGTTCTTAGCCATCTCTACTGTTAAGGGTTGGGGAATCCATCAACTAAACATCAATAATGCTTTCCTTCATGGTTATCTCAAGGAGGAGGTTTATTTGACACCACGTGAAGGATACACAAAGGCTGGTCCAAATGAAGTTTGCAAACTCAAAAAATCTCTTTATAACCTAAAACAAGCCTCTAGAGAGTGGAATACAGAATTCACTGCACAATTGAAACTCTCTGGGTTTGTGCAATCTCAGCATGATTACTGTCTCTTGACAAAATCTTCTACTAATTCTTTTATAGTATTAGTGGTGTATGTAGATGATGTGTTGCTTGCAGGAGATAATGACCATGAAATAGCTGCTGTTAAGTAGTTTCTTCACTCCCAGTTCACCATCAAGGATCTGGGCTATGCTAAGTATTTTCTAGGCATTGAGATAGCTAGATCAGCAACTGACACATTTATTTCTCAAAGAAAGTATCTTACTGACATTTTGAAGGATGTGGGACTGAATGGTTCTAAGCCTGTTTTGACACCTCTACCTAGAAATCACAAGTTTGCTCAAAATTCCCCTTTGCTTCAAAACCCAAATTCTTACAGGAGGCTTATTGGGAGGTTGTTGTATTTGAATATGACTAGACCTGATATTTCTTATAGTGTTCAACAATTAAGTCAGTTTATTTGTACTCCGTATGAGACTCATTGGTCAACTGCATTGCATGTATTGAAATATCTTAAAGGCACTAGTTCATATGGCCTTTTCTACAAAATCGACACAACTACTGCTATTGAAGGTTACTGTGATAGTGACTGGGCCACCTATCCTATCACTAGGAAATCTCTTACTGGTTACTGCATTTTTCTTGGCAGCTCTCTTATTTCATGGAAGACCAAGAAATAAAATACAGTCTGTAGGAGTTCTTGTGAAGCCGAGTACAGAAGTATGGGTTCAACTATTTGTGAATTGCAATGGTTGAGTTACTTGTTGAAAGATTTTCAAATCCAGATCAATTCTCCAATTCCTCTATGGTGTGACAGTAAATCAACCCTGCACATCACCGAAAATCCAGTTTTCCATGAGCGTACGAAACATTTGGAAATTGATTATCATCCCTTCCGCAATAATTCAAAGAGGGATTCATTCTCCCGCAATACGTTTCTACTCATTTTCAGTTGGCTGATGTTCTTACCAAATCCTTACCTCATCCTCCGTTTCATGCTAGTCTTATCAAGTTTGGACTGGTTTCTCAACCATTTCCAACTTGAAGGAGGGATGTTTACTGTATATAGCTAACAGTGTTTGTTATTAGTGAGTTAGTTGTAGTTAGATTAATCATAGTTAGCTAACTATAGTTATTTTTAGTTAGTTAAATTAATGTGTATAAAAGGCAAACTAACTGCATTTTATTTTAGTGTGGTTTGGTACAGATCTAGAAGCAGTTACAGCTTCATCTTTTCCTTGCTTTCTATTTGTTCTTATTATTTTTGCTCTGTAACTCTTGCTATAGAACTTTAGATTCAAGCTATGCTACAAATAACAGAGAAGCATACAGCATAGCAAAGCAAAACAGAGAGCACCGAAGAAAACAGAGGGGTAGATATGGGAGATGAAAGAATCCAAAGCTGCAATTTTTATTAGTTTTCAAATTAATAAAATGCACACTAAAATGAATTACAAATTGAAGATTTATTAGAGAGTTTATCACTAAATCTATTGTGTATTAATTCCTCGATTTATACTTAAATTTAATTCCTCGGTTCATACATTAAACAAGAGTAAATGAGAGCACATGAATAATATGCTGTAAATTGGTAATGTATCTTTTTACAAAAAATTATCACATGGAAAGTTCCAAATATATTCACTATACCTATAAATGAAACTTACTTTTAAATGTATATTCTCTACAAACCTGTTAAATAAAAAAACATGTATGTATTTTTTTTTTTTTGATAAGTGGGATTTTATTTCAAGAACCAAAAACAAGATACAAGGTGCAAAACTGTAAAGCTAAAATGACTAAACCAATACAAGCACACCAGCAAAGGGGAAAAACTAAAATTTAAACTATGTGATTAATTAAATCATCGATTTTTATTCCCAATAAGGATCCACCTTCTATCCAAATTCCCATCATTTCACTTGATGCAGGTAATCAACAGGCTGTTGCTCCACCAACATCACATCCTCCTCCTCCATCACCACCACCACCGTCGCATTCATTAGGTACTCCATTAAAGGGATCTTCTCCATGTTGCCCTCTACCACCATCATCGCATCCTGCATATAGCACAGCCACATAAATAGAGAAGGCCATAAAGGAAAAAAAACATTATTATAATCAACCAAATTTGCATTTTCTGTATTTAATCAAACTACTCACGACTCTTTATTTATTAGCATCTATGATACCTGAATCCTCTGTTATTAGGCTTAATATTGCTCTTATTCTTTGAAAAAAAAAAAGAAAAGAAAAGTCAAATTGGCCAACAAAAGTGAAGTCAAAAATAGTGGCAGGAATGGAGGCTGGAAACTGATTCAGCAATTTCTAGTTGGCCATTAGCTGGCCTCATTGCCACCGCCATTAAATGGCAGTGACTCCTGCCTATATAAGTTAGGAGCTTGACTCCTTTTTGATATGTGTTTGAGTTATGGAGTGAGAGCTCCAAAAATTTGGGAAATTTAGTTTCAAAAACTTGAGTATTGTAAGAGATAAAATAGAGGGTTAGTGTTCTTTTATTTTAAAAGTGAAACTAATTATTTTCTCCTTAAAATAGAGAGATGTTATATTGTTGTAACTCCTACTTTTCTCATAGTAAAAATTATTCTATCCTCACCCATATTTCGTTGTTTAATTATTGTTTTGTCAAGTTCAATTTAGCTGCGATTTTGCTCTATCTGTGTATCTATTTCCTCAACAAATATGTTATTTGTCCCTTTAACTTGCACTCGATTGCCATGCCGCCTCTCTAACTTACAAGTTTACCAGTTGAACGCCTAAAGTTAATTATAAAGATAATTTTAAACCCTTATTACTGACTGTACAACACATGTGATATAAAAAATAGTGAAGTGGCATAAAAAGTGTAATACACGCATTGTAGACGCATGAATTGTGAAAAAACACTATTAAAAGATCAAGTGATATAATTAAAAAAAAAAAGAAAAAGAAAAGAAAATGTGCTTTCCGTTTCTCTCTCTAAAATGGTGTCCTCACCGGATTCTCCTCTAGCAACTGCACCTTCTTCATCCACCATCGATCCTCTGCAGTCTCCTCCTCCTTCATCTTCACCGTCTCTACCTTTCTCTCTTTCTATCTCTAGTCATTAACACTTTAATTTCCATTTTTATATACAGAAGAAAGTTATGAGACTCACCAAACATTCATACGCAAGGATCCTGCTAATGATGTAGACATTTTAACAAATCTTGATTGGGAATAGTTTCAGGAAAAACTTCAGAAATACATACATAGATTTTGGACATGTTTCAACAATTATCTCAATATAGATTTAGGCCTCTTTTAACATTTTCTCGGAATGAAGCCATGAACATTTAAAAATTGATAGAATTTGCACTTCCAATTTTCTGTATATATAATCTAGATCAATAAGTACATTGATTCTACCTTCCACAAACTTAGGAATTCTTTTATGAATCATCAAATGCCGATCCATTTTGGAGTTCCAAAAAAGCTAATAAATTTAATTTACAAATGCAAAATTTTTGTGGATGAGAGCATCATCCCTTACAGCAACCATTTTAGAGTGTTGACATGGGAATATAAAAAGCTCCAACAATTAAGGTTGATTTTAGAAAAATCAAGAGCTCAACTACATAGGAGACCAACATTCATCTTCACAGGAATAGTAAAAATTCAAAACCCAATAGGTAAAGAAAAATATTGAACAAAATAAAATACATATATCTATGAACTCAAACAAATCAAGTGAAATCAAAACATATGGGAAGAGAGAGAATCACTTCGTCGGTGGTGGATCGTTGACTGTTGGCATGGCGGCTACTGGTGGAGGAGTTATGTTGTCATTGGATCTACATCGTCTTCAGGCGAGATATCGGCGGGGGCTGGCTGGCTGCTAGCACTGGATCTGCTGGAGCTGGTGGAAGAGTTACGTGGTGGCACGGTAAGCATCCCACACCATGTTTGCCGAAGGTGTCATCGAAGAGAGAGAGAGGGAAGACAGAAATGAGAAGCGAGAGAGAGGGGAGAGAAACAGAAGGGGAAGAGAGAGGTCAGTAAATTTAAGTTGACTTTTTTTAATACACATGTCGCTTTATTATTGGTTAAAAAATAACTTGACAGCCACATTACGCGTGTATTGTTCACGCGCTACCTTCTCTTCAAATCTATGTTTATTGTTATCTTTAAAATCAATTTCAGTTATTCAACCGATAAACTTGCAAGTTATAGAGGCGGCATGTCAATCAATTACAAGTTAAAGAGGCAATTAACATATTAAGCCTTATTATTATTATTTTAGGCTTGCAATTGACAAAAATTCAAAGGTTTTCCTTGGCATGCACGGAGGGGTGTAGCTGTCCATATTGGGTGGATAGCTATACAAAATTTCAAAAATATCTTTATAATTTTATTTTTTTTTTAATAAATGAGCCATTTAATCAAAAAGAAAAAATAAAAAAGCACTATATAAGTTTATTTTTTTAAAATTGATTTTACTAAAATATTTAAATGTGTTCCTTATTTTTTAGTGATAAAAATTGAATTTGTCCTTAAATTATTAAAAATAGTACATAAAATTTATTTCTTTTTTAAAAACAACTATTTAAAATATTAAAATAATACAAATTTGCTTTTATTTAAAATTATTCACATAAGGACTAACCTCCAATTTATTTCAAATTCATAGTTTATTTTATTTTATTTTTTGATAATTGCATCATTGTAAACAAGAAGGGTATGATTCGAATTTGATAAATTGAAAGAACAAATATATTCTCAACCATTTCAAATTCATAGTTATGCATGACAGATTAGCACCAAATTTAATTACACGTCCAAAATTAAATGAGAACTAAAGTAAATAAATTAAATTTGAGTTGTTTTTATCTAATTAGATAAATACATAATTACTTTTTTTTCCACTGATGTTTTTAATCATATTGCTAATTTTATTAAGCGATTTATATGCGCGCCGGTGACTGAAAATATAATTATTCAGTATTTTTGACTTTGTTGTTATAAAATAGTACTTGAGTTAATTTATTGTTATCAATCGAAATATAATAATCAGAACATTACTTATGTAAAAGTTAAGTGATCATGAATAAAATTACTCTAAATGTGGGTATGTGTTTTTAGTTCAAAAGTAAAGAAGTAATTTTTTTTTTAATTTCTACATGGAACAATTTGCAAAATATATATTGTAATTCAATGAAAGTAATTATTTATTTATTACGGCGTAATCATTTAATTGTTGGTGTTTAATTTCCAAAATTTTTGAAAATATAATTTATTTAATTTAGTGTGAAAATAAAAAAAAAAAAGCATATGGATTATGAATCCTATAATGAGGTACAATTCGGTGCCCATATATACGCCAATCAAGTGAGGGAATTTAATTCAATGCTACGGAGGCGTGCGCAAATGTATATTAAATTAACACTCTTTTATTTTATCAAAAAATAAGAATAAAACGTTGATCACCCCTAACGAATAATTTTTTTTTTTTTGAAAAAAAAATATTATTCGTTAGGGGTGATCATGCACTACTTAACCATATCATGAGTCAAAAAAAAATAGTTCATTAACTATCAGTTTTTAAAAATTATTAATCATTAATCGGTCTGTTACTATCTGTTAGTCAGTCCATCGGTTTCGAATTTTCGGACCGCTTAACTAATATTTTTTCAGTTAACCACTATAATTATAAAATGCGTTTATAAAAAAAATTAAATTGTTGAAAATACTTAAAAATTAAAATTAAAACACAAACATAATAATTAAATATAATGTTTAAACAACAAATATAAACTAAAAATGTTTAAAGCATTTAAAAATTAAAATTATAAACCAAATATTTAATGATTAAAGTAGTTCAACAAATAAAATTCACATAATAAATTATTAATTTATTTCATAGAAAAAATAAGACTAAATAATTTTCTAACTTGTTATTTATAAAAATACTGATTTCTAACAAAAATTGTTTGCCATCTGTCCTCCAATAAATTCAGCAAAAAAGCATCTATTTTGCTCCCTAGAGTTTGAGTTATTTTTGTTTTTAATAATAAAAAAAAATCATATATTCGATAATATCTAACTCTAAATTAATCGGTATTTTAGGAAATTAGATCGAATACCAGAAAATAATGGAAAAAATGATAATTCATTATTTTAAGAATAAAATTACATTTAATAACTTCATAATAATACTCTCTCAAAAAGAGAATAACATTCTTTAAAAAAAATAGGGAAAACCCATAATTTAGTTCATGAACTTTAACGTTTTTATGAATTAGATTCATATATTTTAAAAACTACACATTGGATTCTTAAACTTTAAAGTTTTTACATATTGAATCCTTATACTTTAAAAACTATACATTGGGTCCGCGAACTTTTCGAAGAGAACACATTAAATCCAAACGGACGTTAAAAATAATAATATTTCGTTAAAATACACGCGACTTTAACCGCGCTTGTATTATACTGTTTGTGCCGTCCATTTTAGACTTAATGTGTTTTCCTCAAAAAGTTCGAGAACCCAATGTGTAATTTTTAAAGTATAGAAATCAAATGTGTAAAAAGGTCAAAATTCAGGGATCAAAGTATGAGTTTTTTCAAAAAAATATATATATATAAATTTAAATTTTGCAGACCCGTGCCTGCTCTGGCACGGACCTATTACTGTGCACTGCAACATATAAATTAAAAAAAATGATAGAAACCGGCAAAGTTGGGTGCCGATTTCTGTCAGATTTCTTCCTTATCTTCCTTTTTCTTGAAACTGCTTCCTTATCTTCTTATTATTCATTCATTCCATTACGTATATGAAACATGTCTCATATTGCAACCACATTTTCATAACCCATGTGGGAGTGCTTTTATTTATTTATTTATTTTATTAATAATAAGATTCCTAAATTTGTTATGCATTTTTTTACCATTATAATTAATTTATAAAATCTATATGTTACTTTTAAAAATAATAAAAAAATAAAGTGTGAAATAAACTTAAGCAATTTTGGAAAGATTAAACCAATGCTCCCATCACAGTAGTAGTAGCATAAAGGTCGTAAGTCGGCGAGGTGACCTGATGCGGACAAGTTGGGCTTTCAACATCTGAAGCGAGCTGAACGGGCCAATCGTCGTTAATATATTTTGTTTTTACGGTTGAGACTATTTTTGCTATAACTTTTGTTACAAGTGTCCGATTGTTTATTATAATATATTTTCGAAAATCTCGTTTTGAGCCGATCAACTTATATAAAGACTTTGCCCTCTGTAACAGCCCATTTCGGGCCTTAAAAATAACGTTTAGGCTTCCATTTTTTAGTTTGAAGTTTAGTGGCATTATTGTAATTTTATTATTTTTTCATATAAATTGTTTGTTTCCCTAGTTTAGAGGGGACTTTTGAGTTGGAATAAAATTATTCTATTTTTGGATACTTTCACTGCGTCAGGTGGTATCAGAACCCAATGGCAACAGGGAATGATGGCGATGGAAACCGCAATGTAGTCCGTGAGGCTGCAGACCTGGAGAACGATTTGCTGTAACGTTTAGAGTAGCATATCGAGCAATAGATTGATCTCAGATTCCAGCACTTTGAGAGACGCTTTGAAGAAATTGTAGATCATTTGGATGCTCTAGGGAGGGTTGTACCGAGGAATCGGAATGGCAATAGACGACTAGGGGTGGATGTGGCTCGTGGTGAACCTATTGATAGACCTATTACAGGGCGTAGACAGATTTCGTATATGGAGGATTCCAAGGAAAAGGACAAGTTTGAACCAATCAGGTATGGTGGTTATCAACCTTATGGGGTTAGAGGAGAAGGGATGTTTTTTAGGAGAGAGATCAGGGTAAGTTTCGTTTAAGAGTGGATATTCCATACTTTGATGGGAGTCTGAACATATAAGAGTTTCTCAATTGGATCGTTGAGGTTGATAGATTCTTTGACTATATGGATATCCCGAAAGAAAAATGGGTTGGGATGGTTGCCTGTCAATTGAAGAAAGGTGCTTCTGCATGGCGGGACAGAGTGCAGAGTAGACGAGAAAGAGAAGGCAATGGTCCTGTTAGAATGTGGTACAGGATGAAGTATTTATTAAAGAACGAATTTCTACCGCCGGATTATGAGCAGATTCTGTTCCAGTAGTACTAGAAGTGTCAATAAGAAAATAGGACCATGCATAAGTATAGTGCAGAATTTATGAGGTTATCAAAGAGGAATAACCTCCTTGAATATGAGGGCCAGTAGGTTGCCTGATTTCTCGAGGGATTGAGGCCAGCTTTGAGGGATAGAATAGGAGTACAGGTGGTGCGAACCTTATCAGAAGCAAAGAATCTGGCAATGAAAGCAGAATTGATGTAGCAGGAGAGGAGCAAGAGAACTTTTTGATAATTTTAGACCGGCTGGGTCTAATGATAGATCCAGGTCGGCACAAGAAAGTACGGCACAAAGTTGGAACAATCGTTCTAATAATGATAGGCATTTGGAGGAACGGGTAGGAGACAAGCGTGGCATGAATGAAGGCAAAGAAAAAGAAGTGCAGAAGCCAGATAATCCGTATGCCAAGCCAATGACGAGTAAATGTTATAGATGCAGACAACCAGGGCATCTGTCTAATAACTATCTTCAGCATGAAATAGTGAATTTAGTTGAACGAGAAGAAGATGATGATGGTGTTTATTGTGAGGCAGATGGAGATAAAGAAAATGATTATAAGGCGCTAGCTGATGAGGGGCAGAATTTGGTGGTCAGGCGAATGATGTTAGCTCCCAAACATGCAGACCAGACCCAACGACATCAACTATTTTGAACTAGGTGCACAATTAATAATAAAATTTTTGGTGTCATTATTGATAGTGGTAGTTGTGAGAATATTATTGGGAAGATACTGTTAAAAGGTTAGATTCCAAATCCCTATACTTTGGGATGGATCAAGACAGCAGTTGAGAAAGTTGAGGTGACAGAGCACTGCAAGGTTCCTTTTTTTATTGGTAAATATCAGGATGTTGTGTACTGCAATGTAGTGGACATGGATGTTTTCCATTTACTATTTGGTAGGCCCTGGCAGTTTGATATGGATGCTCAGTATTCGGGAAGGAGAAATGTATATAGGGGATGTTAAATATACCCTGCTGCCTGTATCCAGCAAAACAGAGGTGCAGGAGAGGGGGCAGCCTTTCTTAATAGTTACCAGAAAGTTTGAGGTTGAAATGAAAGAAACCAAGCAGGTTCATGCGCTGATTGTTAAGCAGGTAATACATGCAGATTCAGATCCGCATATGCAAGAATATCTTGAAACTATTCAGCCTTTACTACAGGAGTTCAAGGAATTAATGCCGGATGAGATTCTTGATGGGTTACCACCCATGCGGAACATACAACATCACATTGATTTTATCTTGGGAGCTAATTTACCGAATTTACCTCACTACCGGATGAATCCGAAGTAGAGCAAAATTTTAAAAGGGAGTTGAAGAGTTGATCAGAAAAGGGCATATCCAGGAGAGTATGAGTCCTTGTGCAGTCCCTGCTTTGCTTACTCTCAAGAAAGATGGAAGTTGGCGGATGTGTGTGGATAGCAAAGCCATTAACCGAATACCTGTTGGGTATAAATTTCCAATTCCTCATCTGGATGATATGCTGGAGTACGTTACGCTTGATTTGAAGAATGGTTATCATCAAATTCGTATCCGTGCTGGGGATGAGTGGAAGACGGCTTTCAAAACTAAGGAGGGATTGTTCGAGTGGCTAGTGATGCCTTTTGGGCTGTCCAACGCACCAAGTACCTTCATGAGATTGATGAACTAGGTACTCAAACCTTTTATTGGCAAGTTTGTGGTGGTATATTTTGATGATATTTTGATATTTAGTCATTTTAAAGAGGAGCATGTGTCACATTTGTGTGAAGTTCTAACAGTTTTGCAGGTCAATAAGCTTTATGGCAATCTCAAGAAATGTAGTTTCATGACCAATACACAGTTGTTTTTAGGCTATGTAATTTCTGCTGATGGTATAATGGTAGATAATACAAAGATAAAAGCAATCAGAGAGTGGCCAACGCCAACCAATGTGTCAGAACTTCGTAGTTTCCATGGGCTGGCAACCTTTTATAGGCATTTTATCAGGAATTTTAGTACTATTGCTATTCCCATGACTGAATGTTTGAGGAAAGGCAGGATTTTATGGAGTGAAGAGGCTGCCAATAGTTTTGCAATTTGGAAGGAAAGGTTGTGTACCGCTCTAGTTTTAGCCCTTTCAGATTTTGAGAAGTTATTTGAGGTCAATTGTGATGCGAGCGGGGTCGGAATTGGGGCTATGTTGTTCAGGAGAAGCGACCAGTAGCATTTTTTAGTGAAAAATTAAGTGATTCGCGTTGAAAGTGGAGTACTTATGATAAGGAGTTTTATTCTATTATTAGAGCACTTCAAACTTGGGAGCACTATTTGATTGGGAAGGAATTTCTGTTGTATTCTGATCACAAGGCATTAAAGTATTTAGGTAGTCAGAAGCGGATAAGCAGCGATATGCATGCTAGGTGGAGTCAGTTTCTGGGCAAGTTTCCTTTCATTTTGAGACATAAATCAGGTGTATAAAACAAAGTTACTGATGCTTTGAGTAGGCGAGCTTCTTTACTGTTGACTTTGAGCAATGAGATTGTCGGTTTTAATCAGCTCAAGGACAATTATGCTCAAGATGATGATTTTGGTGAAGTGTGGATGAAGGTTTCAAATAGAGTTCCATGTGAATCATTTTACATTCATGATGGCTTTTTAATGCATGATAATCAGCTGTGTTTACCCAGGACGTCCTTAAGGGAACAAGTGATCAGATATTTGCATGGAGGCAGTTTAGCTGGTCATATAAGGCTTGATAAAACCATTGTAGCAGTAAGAGAACTTCATTTTTTTTTGCCCCAATTGCGACGGGATGTATCCAGATTTGTTGAGAGGTGCATAGTCTGTCAACAAGCAAATGGTCAATCCAAAAACAGTGGATTATATATGCCTTTACCCATTCTTGAGAATATCTGGGAGGATTTATCAATGGGTTTTGTCTTGGGATTACCTCGAACACAAAGAGGTACTAATTCTGTCTTTGTGGTGGTTGATCGGTTCTCAAAAATGGCTCATTTTATTCCATGCAAGAAGACTTCGAATGCTGTTAGGGTGGCGAAATTGTTCTTTAAGGAAGTAGTTCGCCTACATGGTGTTCCTAAGATGATCACTTCTGATAGATACAGCAAGTTTGTGGGGTATTTTTGGCTTACCTTGTGGAAACTATTCGATTCTTCTTTGAATTTCAGAAGCACTGCGCACCCGCAAACGGATGGCCAGACTGAGGCTGCAAACAGAACATTGGGGAACCTAATTTGTAGCATTTGTGGAGATAAACCAAAGCTGTGGGATGTAGCACTGCTGCAAGCTGAGTTCGCTTATAACAATGCAGTTCATAGTGCAACGGGAATAACATCATTTTCAGTGGTGTACACTAAAGCACCACATCATCTTTTAGACCTGATTAAGCTACCTAAAGGGGACCCGAACCATGTCCAGGCTAGACATTTGGCTGAGCAGGTCGTTGGTGTGCATGAGGATGTCAAGCAGAAGTTGGAAGCTGCCAGCCAGAAGTATAAACAGGCTGCTGAAAAGCACAGGCGCAAAGAGGTTTTCAATATTGGTGATCAAATTATGGTATTCTTACGTAAGGAGCGGTTTCCAGTCGGGACTTACAGCAAGTTGCAATCCAGGAAGTATGGCCCATACACGATTGAGAAGAAGATTAATGACAATGACTATGTGGTCGGGTTGCCGAATTCGATGGGTATTTCCAGAACATTCAATGTGGCGGATATCTATCGTTTTCATCCAACGGATGTGCCTTTATATCCACCTCACTCGGGGTTCTCAAGTGGGGGGGACTGATGCGAACGAGTTGGGCCTTCAATATCTGGAGCGAGCTAAACCGACCAATCGTCTTTAATATCTTTTGTTTTTACGGTTCAGACTGTTTTTGCTATAACTTTTGCTACAGGTGTCCGATTGCTTATTATAATATATTTTCGAAAAACTCGTTTCAAGTCGGTCGACTTATCCCCCTGTAAAAATTTATTTCGGGCCTTAAAAGCAACATTTAGGCTTCCGTTTTTCAGTTTAAAGTTTAGTGGTATTATCGTAATTTTATTATTTTTTTCATATAAATTGTTTGTTTCCCTAGTTTGGAGGGGACTTCTGAGTTGGAATAAAATTATTCTGTTTTCAAATACTTTTGCTGCGTCATAACCATAAAAATAAAATATTATATTTAAACTATGAATTAGTAAAGAATATTGTTGATTGATGTTTGATAATTTATACAGTTCATACGCGTACGTGTATATATAGTATTGTCATCTCAATATTCACCTCAACATAGTTTTTTTTCTTTTTTTGAGAAGACCTCAACATAGTTAGTATCATGATATTGTACAAAAGGGGCAAAAAGAGCACCATTTCTTATCCTCAACTTTGCGTGTACGAGAGGATATACTATTAAATTCTCTACAAAATCTAATTTTAATTAATAAACAAAATGCTATTTGTCCTCTTAATAATTGGTTTAAATTAATGATTAATACATCTTATGTCTCCACGTAATGGCACCATAAGAAAACAGAAGAAAACAAAAATCCAAGAATTGCACCCATGGGTGGCAAACGACTCGGGTCAGGTGGGTTTGGGTCAAGTCATGATGATCATATTATAAATAGATCAAAATTTTGCAAATCATAAATAAATTGGATTGAGTTAAATGACTCTAATTGATTGTTGTTAAACTGGTCACAAATAAGTTAAGTTTTATGTCTCTTATCTTTTTATATATTTAAATTTTTTTTGTTAAAAATAAAAATTACATATGTATAATCTATACAAATAATTATTTCGATAAAAAAGTTATCATAAACGTGCCATAAATGGGTTTGGTCATATAGGTCGAGTTGGGTTGAGTCATTTTATAAGTCAAATAGGTCATTAACTGATCGGATCGGGTCAGATTTATGGGTTTTTTTTAGTTTGGTGTGAAGATCGCAAAAAATAGGCAGAGTGGTGCTACAAGAAAAGAATTTGCGAAATTGGTGTACCGGAAAACGGCACTCATGTTTGCCGTTTTTCGAAATGGCGGGGCCCTTGCAGGAAAGAGAAAATTTGCCAGAAAATGGCAAACATTGGTGCCATTTTCTGGCCAAATGTAATACATTATGCAGTCAGAAAACGGCACGTAATGGTGCCATTTTCTGACCTTTACGGACCGGTCAGAAAACGGCACCATTACGTGCCGTTTTTTGACATGAAGCAAACGGCACTACTTGGTGCCGTTTTTTGACCCCAATTCTTCCCACACCACACAATTTTCTGACGTGATTCGCAGCTCACAGTTTTAAATTACTGTATTCTGCACTGAATTAGACCCCGTGAAAATGATTCACGGGTCTGAAAAATTTTAAAATTATTTCAGATTCAATTTTCATGTCTTTATAAACCTACACCTTTCGATATATTTCACTCTTCGGTTTCTATTGTTTAAACGTTGCTCCTGCATTTATTCAGCATTTCAATTAACTATTGCATATTTACTTATATAATTTTCATTCAGTCTTAATACTTGAAATAGAGAAGTCGCTGGTGCTGCAGTCAAAGAAAGAAAAAAGGTATGATTATGTAAATAAAGTATAAAATAATAATGTTAATATCATGTGAGTGTATGCATAATAATTTTATTGTAATGTGTTAATCGTAGGTGCAAGAAAAACTGAATTGAAGTCACAAGCGTAATTTGGACAGGTAAATTTTTTATTGTTTTTATTGTATGATATAAGTTTTGTATGAATGGATTATGAAAGTTATCGATTATATATTATTGTTTAGTTAATTGAATGATTTTTTAACTACAAATATGTTTAATGCTACGGGATGAAAGCGTTGATTTGTTGCCTTACATTAAGTAGCATGTGTTAAATTATAATCAAAATTTGAGGAGGTAAATATCTCAAGTTCTATATCTTTTTTTTTTGTATGATAAAAATTATGTTTGAATAGGTTATGATAGATATCGATTATATATTATGGTATAGTTAGTTGCAATAATTTATAATCTTGAATATGTGTAAAGTAATGTGACAAAATTATTAGATGATTTAAAATAAATAAAAATTGTTGCAAGGAATAATTTAAGTTAAGAGGGAAATGAAAACATGTGGGTAGTATGTAAACTTCGATGATGTTAAAATTATTGATTAGTTGAAAACTATAAAAAAATTATATGTAGGAGGACGAAAATGTCGATTCCAGCCATTTTTATATTACATATCGGGGGGCAGTCAATATGGGGTATGGCAGGTTATCAGTATGATACTTCAAGCTCATCAAGACGGTCGAGGTGAATGAAACTTAGAAATAAACCGACATTTCAGGAACTTATTCATAAAATTTCAGTGAAATTGGATCTATCTGTTGATTTGAGGGTTAATAGAGTAATATATAAGTGTCCTGTAAACAGTCAGGGCTCGTATTCTTGGGCACTTATGGATGTTACGGACGACGACGACATAGATCAAATATATGAAAATTTTGTACTATTTCCTGGATATACAGTGGCGGAGTTAATTATTGAAACCGAAAAAATCCTGATTAGGGATGAACAGAATGTGGCTAGTGGATTTGATAACATGAATAGGGGTACTGATGGAGATCCAACTACAACCGGGGGTGAGAGAAATGTATGTAATGAAGAGGTCAATGTTGCGTGCGGTAGTGGGACCGTCTTTGGTGTACAGTGTGAGGAGCATGCATAGAGAGAAGTGAATGATGATTTGGATACGATAGAAGCAAGTCCAATAAGAGAGTTTAGAGGGCCAATAAGAGAGTTTAGAGCGCAGAATGAACTTAATATTGGGTCCAGTTCAAGGACCGAATGTAGAGACGGTGCAAGTAGCGACATAGCTGATACTGATAATGGGTACATTTCGCCCAATGTTGATCCGGAGGAGGACGACCAGGAGATTGACTTGAATGATGCTTTTGAAGAAACCGGTATTAGAGCAGTTAGCCAAGTCAGCACAGGTTGCCCAACCCATGTTTCAGAAGAAATACAGAATATGAATATTAACGATGTCAGATATGTTATGGGGGGACAGTATGACATGTCAAGATTTCAATTTTCATCAGTGCACCATACAAACGCAAATTTCGTAGAAGCGAAGATTAAGACGTCGAATGATTTACCAATGGGGAGGTGGGACGGCGTATCTGAATTTTGCGAAGGCTTGATGTTCACTTCAAAAGATGAAGTCAAGGCATGTGTGAAGAAATGGTCAATTTTGAACAATATTTCTTACAAAGTTGTGGAATCGAAGCCATCATTTTGGGTGGTTTGCTGCTCAAGAGCAGATGAAACGGGCTGTCAGTGGAGGTTACGTGGCATGAAGAAGAGGACATGTGACTACTAGATAATCAGTGTGTACAAGTCATCACACAGCTGCACATCATCAATGGTTTCTCAGCAGCACAGAAGTTAGACACGCAGCTAATTTGTGACTGTATCTTGGAGATGGTAAGCGCAGCCCCAGATCTCAAAGTTAGTGTTATAATGGCCGACATGATGAGCCGGTTCAACTATGAAGTATCGTACAGCAAGGCTTGGTATGCGAAGACTAAGGCGCTGGAAGAAATTTTTGGCAAATACGAGGACACATACGGTAAGTTGCCAGTTTATCTGAAATCAATGGAAAGGTACAATCCCGGATTCT
This sequence comes from Excoecaria cochinchinensis, assembly GCA_947683425.1. Taxonomy (NCBI): domain Eukaryota; kingdom Viridiplantae; phylum Streptophyta; class Magnoliopsida; order Malpighiales; family Euphorbiaceae; genus Excoecaria; species Excoecaria cochinchinensis. Next base: position 10,230,954 of record CANTUQ010000058.1, read on the forward strand.
GCTATGAATTTGTTGTTGATGAATGTGTGCAACAAAATTGTACGCAATTCAGAAGACTATTTTAGACTTTTAAGCCATGCATTGATGGGCTATCACATTGCAAGCCGGTGTTGCTAATAGACGGGACGTTCATGACGGGGAAGTTTCACCAAACCCTTTTGATTGCCAGTTCTATTGACGGTAATAATTTTCTATTCCCGACAGCATTTGCAGTTGTTGAGGGCAAAAATAAATCTAGCTGGTCGTGGTTCATGACATGCATCAGGCGTTATATCACGAAACATTCTGGGATAACAGTTATTTCCGATCGCCATGCCGATATTATGTCATTATTTCGAGATGAAACTAGCGGGTGGAAGGAGCCTTTCGCATTCCATCATTATTGTCTACGACATTTCGTGTCGAACTACAATAGCGCACACCGTAACCCCAAAATAAGGACATGTTGTATTCAGCAGGTACGTCGAAAGTATAGTATTCATATATAAGTATACTATTCAGCGAAGAATGTTTATATTTAAATTTTTTTAAAAAATTGCAGCTAGCAAATTTCAGCGTAGAAAATTCTTCAAAATAATGGCCGCGATAAAGGAACTCGATGATGACTCATACAATTGGGCCATGCAAAATAATTTGGAAAAGTGGACTTTATCGCATGATAACGGGCACAGATATGGAAACGCCACCACGAACATTGCGGAAAGTGTTAACAGTGCATTGAAGGGCATACGGATGATGCCAGTTTGTAGTGTCGTTGAGCATGTATTTGCGCGACTGGTAAAATATTTTGATGACAGAAGGACAATGTACCGTACCCAGATGGCTGCGGGTAATAGGTACACTGCACGATGTGTGCAGGAGATGAACAGACGCGCTCAAAAGGCTACAGGTCATAGAGTTGAAAGTTTCGACAGACGTGTTGGTATTTTTGTAATCAGGACAAAAAATCAACAGAGCCAGCGGAAAGGGAATAACTCGCACTCAGTTAATTTGGATTGCAGAACTTGCGAATGCGGTAAGTTTCAGGGGACAAAAATGCCCTGCTCACATGCAATCGCAGCGTGCATGCATGTAAGAGTTGACATGTGGACATATGTCGACAAATGTTACAAGCTGTCAGAGGCATTGAGTTGTTACCAGTCTTTATTCCAACCTCTGGCACACCGTGATTATTGGGAGCCCTATATTGGTCCGACGGTAATTCCGAACCCGGAGCTGTTACGTAAAAAGGGCAGACCACGAACGGCAAGATATAGAAACGAAATGGATAGGAGAGACCGTAGTCGGCCTAATCGATGCACGTTATGTCGGAATGAAGGTCATAACAGAAATACATGCCCAAATGTGGCCGGTCCTTCGGAGTATACGTCAAGATATCCTTGAGTTATTTACTTTGTATGTATTGGCAATATATATTGTACTATGTGCTTTAATTTCGGTATGTAAAAATTTGGCGTTGTTTGAGAATAATTGTTATTGTATGCTCATATGTGTTGATAATATAGGTCCAAACTTAAGATAATAAATCTAAGTTTAATCATGAAAAAAATAATTATAAAAAAAAATTCAACTAATTACTGGTAACACGTGGACAACAAATTTCCATGACACAGTACTACATTAGCATTTAAGGTAAAAGATGTGATCCTGTCCTGCATCTAGTTGGCCTTCGACGTCTATCGGGAAACCTACGCCGCTGTTCTTGTCCGACGGGGTCCTCATTGCCTTGACGTCCTGCCTCGTCCGAGTCTGTAGGTTGATCCGACGGCAAGTACTGATCGGATGGTACCCCACTGGAGCTAGAATCACCGCTAAGTACATCACGGTAGAATTGTGTGAATGCTGGTGCGTTGCCTTCACTGCGTTGCATATTCGTTACTTCAAATCCGCCAAAAAGACTTTGGAATATTTGTGGATTCTGCTCGTCGTGTGATGACTGAGGAGCATCTCCAAATGCCGGAACACGGTAGTCCATGGGTGTCTGAAATACATCTGAGGTCACGGCAAAGTTTGCAATGTTCTGACTTGAACCACCTACATCAGCAATATCAAAACTAGTTGAACCAACTTCATATGATGTTATGGTTGGAAATGGTGGCGTCGAATGTTCAGTCGGACATGACACAGTACTACATTAGCATTTAAGGTAAAAGATGTGATCCTGTCCTGCATCTAGTTGGCCTTCGACGTCTATCGGGAAACCTACGCCGCTGTTCTTGTCCGACGGGGTCCTCATTGCCTTGACGTCCTGCCTCGTCCGAGTCTGTAGGTTGATCCGACGGCAAGTACTGATCGGATGGTACCCCACTGGAGCTAGAATCACCGCTAAGTACATCACGGTAGAATTGTGTGAATGCTGGTGCGTTGCCTTCACTGCGTTGCATATTCGTTACTTCAAATCCGCCAAAAAGACTTTGGAATATTTGTGGATTCTGCTCGTCGTGTGATGACTGAGGAGCATCTCCAAATGCCGGAACACGGTAGTCCATGGGTGTCTGAAATACATCTGAGGTCACGGCAAAGTTTGCAATGTTCTGACTTGAACCACCTACATCAGCAATATCAAAACTAGTTGAACCAACTTCATATGATGTTATGGTTGGAAATGGTGGCGTCGAATGTTCAGTCGGACATTGAATCTCATTGAAAGGCCACGACATTGGCGGTGGAATAGGTGGGATGTTTGGGTTGTTATACCGCTCCTGAATAGCCGACCGCCTGTCCGCCATCCCTCTTTGACGTCGTTGAGTACGAAAGTCATGAAACTCGGTTTCCAAAGGTGGAATATTTATTGTACTTGGTGCCGGCTGCCTTTGATACTCAGTTTCCAATCTAGATTCGTGGCCAATTGCGCCAAGTATGCTAGCCATTAACCCGCGACCCGGTACATCATCACCTTCCTCATGAACTAGTCGTTCAAGGCCATCCGCCTGAATATATATTACGCGATGTACAATTAAACGTTAAGCAAAAGACTTGCAATTGAGTTATGTAAAAAAAAATATGTCCCATTGAAAATACGTAATCATTGAGTGAAAATACTTACGGCTGCGGCCCGGGATGCGCCTATTGGAGTGATCCATCGTCTAGTTCTTTGTACGTACCACTGCATGTACTCGGATCGATGGCATAAATGCCGCCTCGGCCCTTGGCCAATACAAACCCGATTATGCCGGTTCATCCACTCATTAATGAATGCGGCAAACTCTAAAGCCCAGTTCAACTGGATTTGTCCACGCAAATCTATAGAATGTAAATTATCTTGCACCATCGGTGGAGCTGGAATGGGTTGGTCAAAACCAAACTGTCTCATTACTCTATCCGGATGGTGCCACTCAATGATGTTGAAGCATATTAGTGGTACAGCAGACATCCAACAGCACTGGCTCCTTCTACAAAATTCTGGGAGCAATTGAATGACATTTGCATATGGCTCCCACTCAAACTGTAACAAACACAAATTCAAACAGATAATTATTATCTAACATTTTGATTTGTACTAAACGGAACAGGACACATATTTCGATATGAACCTATTCTATTGACTGCGTATCTAAAATTTCTCGATACGTATTTGTTTCCCTCCGGTGCACATGGATGTTGCGCGGTTCAACGTGCTGTGCATGGCTACGTCAACATAATGCATAAATCGCAATTATTAACAATTTCTCGTGTTTTCAAGTCAATTAAAATGTTTTCTAGTTCATGCATATACCTGAATCCATAAGGCATGCCCGTTTCTGTCCGATATGGTGCCACGTGGTCCGGTCAAAATTGGGGGAGCCTCTCCCACGCCCACATCTGTAGGAGCTGAAGATATCCTGAAACTCCCTTCGCATCGGGCCGCGTTGCCCTACAGAGATCTCGATAAAGCCATGCAAGACAAGCTGACCCCCAACTGTATTGGCCAACATTATCTAACTCCGCTAACAGTGGTAGGAACATTAAGTGCACAAGTGAAGCATTTTGCGAAGCAAATAGCATGCCGCCAAAACATCTTAACATCCACGCACGCGCGTGCTATCGTACAGCTTCCGGAGTTGCATTGTTGGGAACCTCATTAAAGGTTGCATCCAACCAGGTCAATTTAACTTTACCTCCACGCATATCATGTTCGGTTGGAACAGCTCCCAGAAGCTGATAACAAAGAGTTTGCCAATCCATATTTGTTCGACCGATCACAGGTTCGCCGTCTATTGGTAATCCCGTCAATATTCCCACATCCTGAAGGGTCACCGCATGTCAGATGAAAAGTGTGAGTCTCCGGTCGCCATCGCTCAACAAGGGACGTTATTAAATTCCAATCTAAAGACACCACTCCTATATTAGCAACCCCTTCCAGACCAGCTGCCCTGATATAAGGTAAAATTCTATGGTCAATAGACGTGTAGTGCTCATCTACACTACACCTTCGGGTCCTCAACAAATCTCTCTCAGCCTGCATCATGAAAACAACAAGTCAGGCCGTAAGGTCCTGATAACAAACAACTTGGATATTTATCTCTACGTTAAAATTATAATAAAATAATTACCGAATTGTTCCAAATTGCATCTGATCGGTGTCTCCCTTGAAGGGTCAGCAGTTCCCTATTAATAGGGCCCGGATTAATTCGTGCAGCTCCAACGTATCGATCCATGTCCTAACCTGTATTAATTGCACCATCATTCACTTCTTGTAAATTAAGTGCATGCAAATTTTATTTTTCCATATTGAAAACTAAAAATTACTCAAAATCGTACACCACCCCACTATTATATTATACCATTTTCCAATATTATATCATTTTCCAATATAGATTACATTACATGTATTGTATTATAAAAAAATGTATATATACATATTACCATTCGCAATAATAACTTACATTTTCTAACTAAAAATGCATATCGTTTTTTATTCATGCATATATATATTGATTATGAACATTACTATTTTCTCTCGTAACACATTTTGTATATTATTACAACAAAAATAAAATATTAATAGATATTATCATTCGCAAAAATATTTAACATTACTATTTTATAAGTCACACCGTTCTTAATACATCATTAATATTACAAAACAAACAACAATTACATTTCTCCCCTAACTAACGATCTAATGCACATAGTGTTTAGGCCATAAGTTATAATTATGCCACCTGCAATAAGTTCTTTGGGGTACTGGCATTGTATCCCTAACTTTTAAAAATTCTTCTTCGCTAATTCCGTAAACATTATTCAGAAATATAGCAACAACCTCCTCATACTCTGTCACTTCATCAATATTCCAAATTCTCATAATTGGTGGCAAAAAAATTATTGGTATCGTCATCCAGATGGCCTCAACTTTTTTTGCTTCCGTCATTGGATAACCACGCATTATAATATCCTGCAATTTTTTATTCAATCTTACAAAATACTCCCCCATTGTCATTCCATTCTCAATTCGGCTGCAGTACAAATCATCCCATTTTCGCTTCACTATTGCTTTGGCCAAATCACTCATCATGGCTCTAGGGGCTAAGACCAATTGCACCATCTATAATATCAAATTCACATTAATAAACTCACATCGCAATTTTATTATGCTGCATTATTTCACGTTCTTATATTTTACATTGTTATATTATAGGTTTTCCAAATTGATTTTCGGCGATATTGTGTCAAAAAATTACTTAACCTATTCCACGAACCTATATTACACGTTTATTATATTTTTCAGCAATGACTTTATTTTTTTAAAATAATACACAACAAAATCTTACCTTCAAAATGTTGATTAAAAATTAATTTTTCCAATCAAAACCTCCTGCATTTTGAAAAATAAAGTTATGTTAGTCATATTAATAATAATAACGTTATAATATTTTCTACTTCAGCTACAAAAACTTATTAAAATATTTAGATCAACCTCAACCAAACATATTAAAATAATAATATATTAATTACTAATACTTTCATGCCATTTTACCTAACAATTAAAATGTTATCTCACAACAAAAATATTATATAATAATTACAAATAACCAAATACTTAACTTCAAAATACTGAACAAATTAGTATTTCTCAATATCACCCGCCTGAAATTCGATACATAAGTTTATGTTAGTCAAAATCATTACATTAGTGTAATAATATTTTTTATTTCGGCCATAGAAATTACATATTATTTTTACATCACTATTATACAATAATATTCTAATGCTCAAATAATAGAATACAACTAAAATATTAGCAATGAATTCTTTTATTACAGTTTACCTAACAACAAATTATTATTTCACAGCTCTAATATTATCGATTACTAATTTCATGAAATATTAAACTTCACAACACTTTGAAAAACTTTTTCCAAATTGCAAAATAACTTATGCAACGAAATAAGAAACTTACCTTTGGTCTTCAAGCTTGTAAACATATCTATGCAAACCACAGATAGCTTCTTATAGGCAAAATTGTAAAAAAAAATATATATTTTTTCCTTTTTTCCCGCACAGACCCGTGCATGGCAGAGGACACGGATCTGTGATGGCTGCAGCGCAAAGTATTTCCTGTGCGCTACAGCCACGTGGGAACAGTGCTCCCAGTCAGAAAACGGCAGATTTAATTGTCGTTTTCTGACCGGCCCCAGCAGCGCAGAAAATGGCACTTTTCAATGCCGTTTTCTGTCTTCAGTCAGAAAACGGCACTATCATGTGCTGTTTTCTGACCTCCCTCCAGGCGCAAAACGGTGCCGTTTTGCCCCTGGAGACAAAAAAAATAATAATAATTTTCCAGAAAACGGCACAAATGTTTGCCGTTTTCTGGCAAAATCACACATCTCCCCGTGGACCCCCCTAATTCAGAAAACGGCATTAATATGTGACATTTTCTGGCACACCAATTTCACAATTATGTTTCCTGTAGCACCACCCTTCCTAATTTGTTCAGTTTTCACACCAAACTAAAAAAAAAACCCCAGATTTATGTTACATTTTTTATGGGCAGCTTAGGTCGTGTCAAAATTTGACACGTCTAATTGCAATAATAAGAATTTGTATGCACATTTTCAGGTAACCATTTACTTAATTTTAAAGCCATTTTTTTTCCTATCTTCTGACTTTGCAATGCGCTTTTATTTGGGGTTAAATTTCATACCTAATTACCTTACCTTTTTGAAGTGCCTCTTTCTTGTCTTTGGATGCTATTATATATTGGGCAAAGTGTAATGAACCCAATCCATTATTATTGAATCAATGAAACAAACCAAATTGGAGTTTACTGTTGCTGTCGATATTTGAGGGTTCTATTATTATGTTTATATTTTAAATTTCAGGAGGCACAATAGTTGCAACTATTGAGCTAATCAAAGAAAGTGGGGTTGAGAACAGACAAATCAAAGTGGTAAATAGTTTATAAAAGATTATTAGGGAGTGTTCAAAGATGGGTTGTAATTGGTTGTTAATCCAATCCATCTAAAATTTTAAATGGGTTGAATCCAACTCAATTCAGTTGGATTATAGTTTAAACTTGTTATGTTGGGTTGGTTTGTTTATCACTGAATTACGTGAATAATGTTAAATGTCTATAATGTATTATAAACATATAAATTATAAATTATCCATATTTATATTTTTTTTAAGTATAAAATATTAATTTCATTTTTATAAACATTTTTTTAGATAATGCATGCATGTTTCATTTTTTAAAAAAATTTCGCAAAAAAATTAATTGTGTCCTAGAACTAAAAAAATATATATAAATTTTTAAGTTGTGAAATTAATTAGTCTAATTATAATAAAAAATGAAAAAAATACATATAGAAAAAGGTTATAAAGTTTTATCAAATTTTCATGAAAATATGTTCATAAATGTGAAAAAAAAATATCTTTTTAGTTGTGTTTAAATTTTTTGACTAAAATTAGATCGTTTCAATAAATTTTTTCGGTTTGAAGGTGCATTTACTAGTTCGGTAATTTACTTTTCTGTCTTAACTTTATTTTAGTTTTTCACTTTCGTAAATTTCATTTTACAATTATAATCATTCCCCATGGTCAAATTAATTTTTAGAAGTCCCGAAAACTTTTTGTACACTTTGTCAAACTGGGTCAACTCGTGCAATATTCATGCTGAATCCGCTACTTTTTTTTTGAAGCCTTATTTAACCTCAAGTTCACCTCAAATTATAATCTCGGACTCTCTATGAAATGTACTTTTCAATGGTAATTTACTTTTCTGTCTCAATTTTATTTTAATTTTTCACTTCCGAAAATTCCATTTTACAATTTATAATCATTCTCCACTACAAGAAAACAGCAAAATAGAGACGGAAATTTAGAGACCGAAAAATTTCCATCTCTAAATAGAGACGGAATTCAATTTCCGTCTCTAAATAGAGACGGAATTCGATTTCCTTCTCTAAATATAGACGGAATTCAATTTCCGTCTCTATTTAGAGACGGAACATGAATTCCGTCTCTATTTAAAGACGAAAAATTTTCCGTCTCTAAATTTGGTCGCTAAATATGGCGGGATTGTTTCCCTCCATAATTTGAGACCATATTTAGAGACGGAATTATTTTTTCGTCTCTAAATACAGACCGAAAAAGTATTCCGTCTCAATTTTTAGAGACCGAATTGGAATTCGGTCTCTATTTAGAGACCCAATTGCATTTCGGTCTCTAATTTTTGGGAATTAATTCTCACTTCTCTCCCTTTTTACTTTCTCTATTTAGAGACCGAATTGCATTTCGGTCTCTAAATAGAGACCGAATTGCATTTCGGTCTCTAAATAGAGACCGAATTGCCTTTCGGTCTCTAATTAGAGACCGAATTTTTATTCGGCCTCTAATTTTCGAGAAATAATTCCCACTGCCCTCCCTTTTTACTTTCTCTATTTAGAGACCGAATTGCATTTCGGTGTCTAAATAGAGACCGAATTGCCTTTCGGTCTCTAAATAGAGACCGAATTGCCTTACGGTCTCTATTTGCGGTCTCTAAATAGGCGGAAAATATTCCCGCCTATTTAGAAACGGAATTTAATATCCGTCTCTATTTAGAGACGAAAAATTGCCTTTCAGTCTCTAATTAGAGACCGAATAAAAATTCGGTCTCTAATTAGAGACCGAATTAAATTCGGTCTCTAATTTTCGGGAAATAATTCCCACTACCCTTCCTTTTTACTTTCTCTATTTAGAGACCGAATTGCATTTCGGTCTCTATTTAGAGACCGAAATGCCTTACAGTCTCTATTTGAGGTCTCTAAATAGGCGAGAAATATTCCCGCCTATTTAGAGTCGGAATTTAATATCCGTCTCTATTTAGAGACGGAAAGTCATTCCGTCTCTAAATAGAGACAGAATTTTTTAATTCCGTCTCTAAATAGAGACGGAAAAAGTTTACAGTCTCTAAATAGGCAGGAATTAATCCCGCCTATTTAGAGACGGAATTTTTATTTCCGTCTCTAAATAGAGACGGAAATTAGATTTCGTCTATATTTAGAGACGGAATTTTTATTTCCGTCTCTAAATAGAGACGGAAAACAATTTCCGTCTCTATTTTTCAGGATATTTAAATCGCTTTTCTTTTCTTTTTCCTTCTCTCCCTTTCTTCTTTTTCCCCCTCTCTCCCCTCTCTCTGCGGCAAATCTGCACCATGCACCCCCGCTCTCCCCCGTGCCGACCAAAGCCGTCACTCTCCCCCTTCACCACTGCCGGTGGATCTTCTTCTCCGGCCAGATTTGCTACACATGTATTTTATTTAGATCATTTTTTTATTTTTTATTATTTTAATGTACTATTTTATTTATGTTTTATATTTATGTATTTTTTTTATTTTAATTTGTTGGTTAATATTTTATATTTATTTTGTATTTTGTTATTTTTTATTATTTTAATGTAGTTTTTTATTTATGTTTTATATTTATGTATTTTATTTATTTTAATTTGTTGGTTAATGTTTTATATTTATTTTGTATTTTCTGTATTTTTTTATTATTTTAATGTAGTATTTTATTTATGTTTTATATTTATGTATTTTTTTTTATTTTAATATTTTGGTTAATGTTATATATTTATTTTGTATTTTACGCATTTTTTATTTTTTATTATTTTAATGTTGTATTTTATTTATGTTTTAAATTTATGTATTTTGTTTATTTTTTATATTTATTTTGTATTTTTATTCTAATTAATCTATATTAATTAATTGAATAAAAAGTTGGAGAATATTAATACATTATAAAATACATTTTTTAAAATTTATTTTTAGTTCATTTAATATTTGTTTCATTATATAAATTAATTAAAGTAATTTTAAAATTAATATTATTTATTATTTTATATATTTTTTTAAAAAAAAATATTTTAAAAAATAGAGACGAAAATTCATTTTTCGTCTCTAAAAATAGAGACGGAAATTCTTTTCCGTCTCTAATTAGAGACGGAAAATACGATTCCGTCTCTACTTTTAGAGACGGAAATCTATTTTCCGTCTCTAAAAATAGAGATGGAAATACTATTCCGTCTCTAATTAGAGACGAAAAAATGACTCAGAGACGGAAAAAAAATTTCCGTCTCTATTTTTAGAGACGGAGTATTTCGGTCTCTAAATTTTAGAGACCGCCGAAATAGAGACGGAAATTTTTCGTCTCTATTTCCATCTCTATTTTCGATTAGAGACCGAATTCCGTCTCTATTTTGCTTTTTTCTTATAGTGCTCCATGATCAAATTTAGTTTTAGAAGTTCCGGATAATTTTTATATACATGGTCAAACCCGGATTAATGCGTGCACAATTCATGCCAAACCCGCTGCTTTTTTTTTTATTTTCAACTTTTGAATCTCTATTTGACCTCAAATTACTATCTCGGGTGGCACTAATCAAGACTCGAAAAGTATTATTTTCGTAATAGGAAGTTTCAGAGCGTTACATCTTATTTATTATATTTTATGACCTACTCTTGCATATCCATATCTATAGAAAAAAAAAATCATGGAAACACCTAAAGTTAGACCTATGAATTAGTTGGTTGGATTGTATAATAACCCATACAAATATTTTTAAATTTTTCAAATGAATTATATAGGTTATAATAATCTAATAAAATTATAAAAAAAAATAGTTAGATGGATTGGATTAAATGGATTAGATGGGTTATACCATTTTTGAACACCCCTAAAGATCATGCACTTAATAAAATTGATATGCAGTTAACGTCTTCCCTAGCAATTGCATCATGACAATGGCTTGTGTCATATAAAAAGCTTGACTTAGCTAATATTCTTAATTGTCTTCTATGGCTTCATCTACAATTATTTGAATTATTCTTCAATTGTTATTGTTATTTGTCTTAGAATTCAGTTTCATGCTTCTCATAAGATGATCTGCCTTGTCTACCTCCTTTGCGCGATTATTTATTTCAACAAGTAAAAGTTTGAAGTTTGGAAAATCATTTGCATGCATCAGCTAAAACATCGAAATTAGTTTTGGCATTATTTTGTCCCCTTGTGACATAAGGAAGAATGCGAGTCCTTTGGAAAATTTTAAATATTACTTGGGCAGGCACCAGATAAATTCATATGGATTTGTTCTCTCTCTTTTAAAGACAGTATAATGCCATTTTTTTGTTCCTATACCTTTCAAAATGGATAGATTATATCCTTTTTTATATCATTTTATGCTACTAACTGCCTAAAATATTCAGAAAATACCTTTTTTCATTTTTTTGGATTGTAATCAATTAGAGAATGCCATGTGATCATCACTTTAGGGACAATTTTTCTATTTCGTGGATGGGCGAAATTCCTCTTTTAAAAAGCATATGGACGAAATTGCTCAATTTCATGCTCTTAATGGCAAAAACTGAAAATAGAAAAGTTTAGGGGTAAAATATATCCATTTTGAAAACTTTAGGGTTAAAAAATGACCTTATTCCTATATGATGTGATGAGTTCTTCCACCCATAGAAGCTTAATCAAGAAACTCAGTTTATGTTTGCTTTATCAGAAAAAAGCAGCACTGGCTCAATGCATTTTCAGGATCCGTTTGCTTTGTTGTGCACATAATGCGATACTAATGCATTTACTTGTGCTCGGATGACGTTATTGCTTTTGTGTTGTGATATGCTTGAAAATGGTGTCCTTTAGTCTGCATTTGATAGGATAAAGATCTTGACATTATACATTTAATAATTTGTTTTTATGTACATGGATTGCTTTTATCATTATCTTCTAATTTGTTGAATGCGAGGCATTTGTCTGAAAATCTGAAGCAGATTAGATGTTTGTTGTCTAATGTTCGTAACGTTACACTACTAAACAAATGGGCATAGATGGATATTTACTGTCTTTGAACTCTGATTAGTACACTGCTGAATGAAGCTGCTGTGTGACAGATATCCGCAGTGGCTGCATCTCCAGCCCTTCAAAAGCTCAGCGAGAAGTTCCCTGGGTAATACGAATTAAACAGCTTTTTGTAATCAATTTTGGGATACTTTGCAATGTTTCACGTTATTTCTTGATAATCCAGGCTTCATGATTACACTGGAATTATTGATCCCAGTATCAATGACAAAGGGTAAGTACCGGACTTTATTAAGCACAAGGAACAGTTATGAAAATTCTTTGCGAATTTTTATGGTAAAGAATGGCACCAATATTTAGCAACGATTTTCAAGTTCTATCGCTATTTTGTTGCTAAACTTATTGACAATTTAGAAAATGCATTTTCACGATTGATATGAAAAACAGTTGCTTATTCGTCACTAAGATATAAAATATGCTATCGCTAATTCATGTTTTTTTTATATTATATATCGAAAGTACTAACAATTTATAATATTTTAAATTTACCTCATTGAAATGTGCCGATTTTGATAAACATGACTTATATTTAACAGCAAATATAGCTAGCTTAACGTTAAAAAATAATAAATTTAAACAGTTAAGAGTAGAAGATAGCATAAATTCGCAACATTAAACAATAGTATGTGAATGATATGCAGTAAATTGATAATGTATCTTTTTACAAATAATTATCACATGGAAAGTTCCAAATATATTCACTCTACGTATAAATGAAGCTTACTGTTAAATGTATATTCTCTACAAACCTGTTCAATAAAAAAATGTATATATATATATATATATAGCCATTCATGATATGAACTAAGAATTAAACTATGTAATTAATTAAATCATTGATTTTATTCCCAGTAAGGATCCACCTTCCATCCAAATTCCGATCATTTCACTTGATGTAGGCAATCAACAGGCTCCTACTCCACCACCACCACCTCCTCCTCCTCCTCCTCCACCACCACCACCACCGTCGCATCCACCAATTCCTCCACCAAAGGCAGCTGCTCCAACTGGGTCATGTCCTCCACGGTGGTGGGCTAGGTCATGTCCTCCACGGTGGTGGAATAGGACATGTCCTACATGGTGGAGGACGCCACGACGATGGAATTGTTGGGCACAGCGGGTAAATAAAAATAAATTAGCAGAGCAGAATATTGACACCAGCAATTTTACGTGGTTCACCCAAAACGTTTGGGTTACGTCCACGGGACAAACTCCGAAAATATTTCTTCCACTAATAAAATTAATGGGTACAAGAGAGAAAGGCAAAACAATAATTTTGAGATAAACCCAAAATAGTAGCACACAAGTATTTCCCAAACTCACTATTTTGTCACTCCCCTTTTAGAAAAATACCCTAAATATTTTTCTAAACTATTTCTTTCTCTCTATTTACAAAACTATCTCAATCATTTTTCTTAGGAATGGAATGAATAAACTGATGTTGGAAGCCCTATTTATAGGGGGCCTTTACGCGTTTTTTACGCGTTTGAAATGTGGGCAGCCGCATACAAATACGCGGACAGCCACCTGCATTTCAAAGAAGCAAAATCAATTGTGATTTTGCTTTGACTTTTCAAACATTCCCACTTCCTTTTTTTTTTTCTTTTCATTCAATGGTGTGGGTCCCGCTACCATGTGGAGGAACCCACTCCCAACAATTCTCCCCCTTCCGACTACATGGTGGGGGGCTCCGCTAGTCCTACAACTAGCCGACAATACTCGAAATTCTATCTTGGTAAAATTTTCGTTAACATGTCTGATCCATTTTCTTTCGTATGGATCTTCTCAAGCTGTAGTAGCTTCTTCTCCATCACATCTCTTATCCAATGATATCTCACATCAATATGTTTTGATCTTGAGTGAAAGGAGGCATTCTTACCAAGATGAATAGCACTTTGACTATCACAAAATAGATGATATTTGTCTTGCTGCAAATCAAGTTCTTTCAAGAACTTCTTCATCCATAGCAACTCTTTACAAGCTTCCGTTGCTGCTATAAACTCTGCTTCTGTAGTAGAAAGTGCAACACACTTTTGTAACTTTGACTGCCATGACACAGCTCCCCCTGCAAAGGTAATCAGGTAACCAGAAGTGGATTTTCTAGAATCCACATCGCCAGCCATATCTGCATCTGTGTATCCAGCTAACACAGGTTTGTCATTTCCAAAACATAGACATATTTTGGAAGTTCCTCGAAGATACCTGAAAATCCATTTTACTGCAGCCCAATGTTCCTTTCCTGGATTTGAAAGAAATCTACTCACAACTCCAACTGCATGAGCGATATCTGGCTGTGTACACACCATGGCATACATTAAACTTCCAACTGCTGAAGCATATGGAACTTTATCCATCTCTTCCTTCTCTTTGTCTGTAGAAGGGCTTTGTTCAGAACTCAGCTTAAAGTGAGTAGCAAGAGGACAACTAACTGCTTTAGCCTTGTCCATATTAAATCTCTGAAGTACTTTCTCAATGTACCTCTCTTGTGACAACCACAATTTCTTGGCGCCTCTATCTCTGATAATATTCATGCCAAGAATCTGTTTTGCTGGCCCCAAGTCTTTCATAGTAAAAGACTTATTCAACTGCTTTTTCAAATTGTTAATTCTGGAAACATTCTGGCCAGCAATCAACATATCATCCACATAGAGCAAAAGAATGATGAAATCATCATCAGAGAATTTTTGCACAAAAACACAATGATCCGAAGTAGTCTTTTTGTAGCCTTGCTCCCCCATAACAGACTCAAACTTCTTGTACCATTGCCTTGGCGCCTGTTTTAAGCCGTAGAGGCTTTTCTTCAACTTGCAAACATAATTCTCTTTACCTCTTTCTTTGAACCCCTCTGGTTGCTCCATGTATATTTCTTCTTCCAAATCACCATGCAGGAAGGCAGTTTTGACATCCATCTGTTCAATCTCCAGGTCAAGACTTGCTGCTAACCCCAGCACAGTTCGAATAGATGTCATTTTCACAACTGGTGAGAAAATCTCATCAAAGTCAACCCCTTTTCTTTGACTGAATCCCTTGACAACCAGTCTGACTTTGTAACGTGGACTGCAACTGTGTTCTTCATGCTTAATCCTGAACACCCATCTGTTTTTCAAGGCCCTTCTGCCTTTGGGCAACTTCACCAGTTCAAAAGTTTTATTCTCATACAAGGACTTCATCTCATCTTGCATGGCTTCAATCCATTTCTGCTTGGATTCATCATCTATGGCTTCTTGATAACTCTCAGGTTCTCCCCCTTCAGTAATAGTCACATACTGGTCACGAGGATATCTGGAAGATGGCCATCTTGTTCTTTCACTTCTCCTTTGTGGAGGTGGAGAAGCCATAGGTGTTGGTGCTGGAACATCATCTTGATCTTCATCATCATCATCTTCAGAACCAACTTCTATAGGAGCATCATCATCATCAGGTGGATAAACCTGGTCTTCATCTCCAACTTCTCTTGGCACCGGTGTTGGAGGAATTAATTTTAAATCTGATAAGTCGCCATTGGAATCAAGAACATCCTTCTTCATTTTGTCAATGTCTTCAATGGTCTCATCTTCAACAAATACAGCATCACGACTCCTGACAAGTTTTTTTTCAATAGGATCATAAAATCTATAGCCAAATTGATCTTGACCATAGCCAATAAAAATACACTGTCTTGTCTTGGCATCAAGTTTGGACCTCTCATCCTTGGGGATATGAACAAATGCTTTACAGCCAAACACCCGCAGATGATTATAGGAAACATCTTTTCCTGACCATACTCTTTCTGGAACATCCATCTTGAGAGGAGTACAAGGTGAACGATTCAACACATGTGCAACCGTGAGAATAGCTTCACCCCAAAATCTCTTAGGTAACTTTGCATGTGAGAGTAGACATCTGACTCTCTCCATCAAAGTTCTGTTCATCCTCTCAGCTAAGCCATTCAACTGCGGTATCTTTGGAGGTGTCATCTGATGCCGAATACCATGCTCTTTGCAATAAATATCAAATGGCCCAGTGTATTCTCCACCATTGTCTGTCCGGATGCATTTTAACTTCTTCCCAGTCTGTCTCTCAACTGAGGCATGAAATTCTTTGAAAACATCTAGCACCTGATCTTTTGTCTTCAGAAGATATACCCACGTCTTTCTCGAATGATCATCAATGAAAGTCACAAAATACTGAGCACCACCAAGTGACTTTGGCATTGGTCCACGTAAATCTGAGTGAATCAGATCTAACACATTCTTCATTCTGGAAGGAGGGAAACTTTTAAAAGCAACTCTGTTTTGCTTTCCAAATAGACAATCAACACATTTGTCTAAGTGTACTTCATCCATACCAGGCAACACTTTCTTCTTGGCGAGGCTTTTCATTGCTTTTTCACCCATGTGGCCAAGTCTCCGATGCCACCGTTCAATTGCACTGTCTTTCTCCACGGCTGCAGCCGCTACTGTGTCGGTGGAGAGCTTTGCTTCCATTACATACAGAGTTGTATGATTTTCACCTCTAGCCACTACTAATGAGCCTTTTGTAAGCTTCCATTTGTCATAAATGAAGGAGCTGCAATATCCCTCATTTCCAAGTTTGCGTACGGAGATCAAATTCAGGCGCATGTCTGGAATATGCCTGACATCCTTCAGAATTAATCTGGTACCATTCTCTGTTTCCAAGCAAACGTCTCCTCTGCCAACAATCTTTGACAGGCCTTCATTTCCCATCTTAACAACACCAAAATCTCCAGGTGTGTATGATGAGAAGAATTCTCTACGGGATGTAGCATGAATGGTAGCTCCACTATCAAGCACCCAACTGAACTCTTGAGATGCAAGATTAATAACATCTTCATCATAAATGATATTGAATTCATCTATGATATTAGTCTGCTCGTCATCACTGCTGTCATCTCTCTTCACAGCTCTGCTTCGGTTCTCTTGTTCCTTTTTGAACTTTCTACAGAACTTTTTAATGTGGCCCTTCTTTTTACAGTGATGGCATTCAACATTGGCATATTTGTTTGACTTCCCTCTGCTCTTGCTTCTAGGATTCTGTTCCCTAGACTGTCTCCTTCCTCTGGATTCGGCAACCAAAACATCTAATTGTGATGAAGAAGATGAGGCCTGTGATCGCCTTCTCATTTCTTCATTCAGGATACTGCTTTTTACAATCTCCATGTTAACTACACCATTGGGTGCAGTGTTGGTGATGGAGATTTTTAAAGTCTCCCAAGACTGTGGCAGAGAGGCTAATACCAATAAAGCAAATACTTCATCATCCAGCTTTACTCCCATTCTGTTTAGCTGATCCTGGATCCCTTCCATCTCATTTAAGTGGTTTGGCAAGGAAGTCCCTTCTCTATATCTCACTTGCACCAACTTGGTCAAGTAAAATAATTTATTATTTCCCGTCTTTGAAGAGTACAACGTCTCCAGCTTACTCTACAGTGTTCTGGCATCTGTCTCATTACAAATGTGATTGAACACATTATCTTCGACAAATTGTCGGATAAAACTGCACACCTGCTCATGGTCAAACTTCCACTCCTCATCGGTTTTACCTTCGGGTTTAGCTGTGGCAAACACCGGCAAATGCATCTTCGTCACAACTAGAAGATCTTTCATCTTTTTACTCCAGATGTGGTAATTTGAGCCATTTAAGTAGATCATTCTGCTATTTTTTGCCTCCATTTAGATCGGAATTTGATGAACTTCTTCGATCCAAAAAAAAATTTCTGACTGTGAATAGTACCCGTATACGTGAATAGTAACCGTATACGTGAATAGTACCGTATGTATGAACAGTGCTGTATACATAAACAGTACCCGTGAAAAAATCTTTTCTGATGTGAAAGATCAGTCTATGCTGCAACCACAGAGCATACTAAGAAATAACCTTGACTCTGATACCAGTTGTTGGGCACAGCGGATAAATAAAAATAAATTAGTATAGCAGAATATTGACACCAGCAATTTTACGTGGTTCACCCAAAACGTTTGGGTTACGTCCACGGGACAAACTCCGAAAATATTTCTTCCACTAATAAAATTAATGGGTACAAAAGAGAAAGGCAAAACAATAATTTTGAGATAAACCCAAAATAGTAGCACACAAGTATTTCCCAAACTCACTATTTTGTCACTCCCCTTTTAGAAAAATACCCCAAATATTTTTCTAAACTATTTCTTTCTCTCTATTTACAAAACTATCTCAATCCTTTTTCTTAGGAATGGAATGAATAAACTGATGTTGGAAGCCCTATTTATAGGGGGCCTTTACGCGTTTTTTACGCGTTTGAAATGTGGGCAACCGCATACAAATACGCGGACAGACACCTGCATTTCAAAGAAGCAAAATCAATTGTGATTTTGCTTTGACTTTTCAAACATTCCCACTTCCTTTTTTTTTTCTTTTCATTCAATGGTGTGGGTCCCGCTACCATGTGGAGGAACCCACTCCCAACATGAATCCACCATTATCATGTGGTGTTCCACTATAGTTTCTTCTTCTGAGTAAAGCCAAAAGGATAAATAAGGCCGTAAATAAACAAAAAATTATGATCACCAAAATTTCCATTTTCTGTATTTAATCAAAATACTCATAACTCTTTATATAGCATCTGTGTCGCCTGAATCCTTAATTGTCAACTGACGAAAATTCAAAGATTTTCCTTGCCTTGCACGGATTTTATTGCTTAATGACTCTGGTTTAGAAAATTTTAAAAGAATGTTAATTTTGTCGATTCATGGTTATGGAATCTCTGAAACTTTCTCTCTAAGTATTCTCTCTACAAAGCTACTAAATTAATATTCGGAGCGCTCACGTCTGATCCAACCGGATATTATTTCTTGCAAGTCTCAATCATCCGACCGGCTCTTCTTTTATATCATTTAAAATTTCCGATCGGCTTTTTCTCTTTTCTAAATATAAAAACATTTTACGTCTTATCAGTTATATATTAATAATAAAATAGGCAGCCTGGAAATTTTTTAGGTTTGTCAACTTAAAAGATAACAGTTTATATAAATTAAATATAAAAAATATATTTTTCTAAAAAAATTTCTTTTTATTTTTTCACATTTATGTATAGGATTGATAAAGCCAGCTATTAGTACCACTAATTGATTAGTATAAATATCAATGTTATTAAAATTGGTAGGACGGGTTTAATTGTGAACAGAATCTAGTTTTATTTTGTTCGGTATATAAAAATGGGCTAGCCAAAAATCGGTTTGTACCAAAAAGAAAATTGAATTGAACGGGTGTGAACAGTAAAAAACCAGTAAATTGTGTAAAAAACAGTTGTTGTCCAAATTATACACATGATGTCATTTTTTTGCTGAAAGAAAATATAAAATATAAAATATAAAATATAAAAACAGAATAATTGAAATAGAGAGAATTTTGATGAATAAAATAAAAATTTATATTTGATGAATTTTTGGGATATTTGTGACTTACTTAAGTATTTTTTTTTATAGTAGTATTTATAAAATATTTACAAATTTTTTATAAATAATATTATTTAAAAAAAAAAATCCAATCCAACCATGACCAGTTTGCTTGTTTTGATTCTTTATTCGGCCTGTTATAATAAGATTGATATTTATACATACGAAGGAAGAGTCGAACAATTCCCGTGGTGGACACCAGGACAACGTGCAACTGTAGGTCGTCAATGGGAAAAGAATTATTTTGCTGTGACATTAAATAATTTCAATGAAATTTAATTGAAGCGAAGAAAATTATATGGAAGCAAAACAAAAAAAAGCCAAATAAACAAAAATCATGAGTCCGCTTCTTAAATTTTGGCTGCTAACTAATGAGGTCCGAGTAAAGACATATGACAGTCAATTTTTTATGAAACTTCTTACTTATCTTCTTATTATTCATTCAAGGCTTGTTTCTGTCTCGTATTGCCACCACATTCTCAAAACACGTGGGAGACTTTTCTCTTCTATTTATTTCATGGAATTAGATAAACATTTTTCTATTTGTAAAATGTGTCACGTACACACAAATGAATTGTCAATTTACGTCATGTTCACATTATTAATACACCTCGTTTTCCATTAATCTATGGTTTAAAGGTGATATTTTACCTATTAAATTTAACAAAAATAGTTAATTTCCATTATTTTTAAAAGCAAAAATATATTCATTATTCAAGGAACTTAGAAACGGCACTTTCGGTCGCTATTTGCTTAAATTCCGTCGCTAATTTCTTTTAGCAACAACAATATTAACGATTGCAGCAGCATAATCGTAAAATGTTTCGCGACTAAAATCTAATACCATAGCTAAATTTATCAACAGCTTATAAACAGTCACAAAAAAGTAAAACCGTCGCTAAATAAATTTTAAATTAGTTGCAAAAATACAAGAGAAATTATTAGTAACAAAACATATCGCGTTGCTAAATTTCGTCGCAATACAAAATATTACAATTGCTACATGGCATGTCCCTAAAAGTTGCCGTCCCTAAATGTTAGCATCGCTAAACGTTACCGACAAAGCATGTACTCATCAAACTTCCAGATCTTCTACATATTAGGGTCGAGTTGTTATCGAGAAACGAAAAACAAGCATAATTTATTTATTTATTTATTTTTTAATTATAGATGCAATTATTTATAGCCTGCAATTATTTATAAACAAGTCTCGGGTCAATTTCACTCATATTCACTCAACTTATCATTTATTACACAAAAGTAACCGACTTTTTTTCGTTACTTAAATGTCACTAAACTTCTAACATTTTTGCAAAAAAGTCATGTTAACCGGAATCCGGCGAGCTCTTGCCGGATTGATGACATGGCATATGACACGGCATATGACACGTGACAACGAATAGTAAATATATGAGTTTTTTGCAAAAATGTTAGAAGTTCAATATATAACATTTAAGTTGGAAAAAAAGAAAATTGGTTAATTTTGCGCGATAAATTATAAGTTTAGTGACCGTAAGTGAAATTGATTTAAATGTAGCATTTGTTGGAGATATTGTTAAATGGCATATAGTTTCTGACATGGCATGTCGTGTCATCAATCCGGCGAGAGTTCTCGCCGGATTCCGGTTAACATGACTTTTTTGCAAAAATATTAAAAGTTCAGTGACATTTAAATAAGAAAAAAAAAAGTCGGTTAGTTTTGCGCAATAAGTGATAAGTTGAGTAACCGTAAGTAAAATCAACCAACAAGCCTCTTATAGCCTGCAATTCCATATGAAAAATAAATGGAAATTTATCCTCTAACCTCATGACTCATATGGCTAGGATCAACATCGTCTTGCCACGTGACCTGCAGAGTTCACAGATAATACAAAATACTTACTTGTCCATCAACATTGCAATATTTGTTCTGCAGGAAAAGAAAAAGGCACTGCTAACACTTTTGATATGCTAAATCAGTACCGGTAGCCTGCAAAGGATGCACTTCGCTTCCAATAAGTTTCTTTCACATATTTCGTTGGATTTTCTCATTCAAATCTCTAAGAACTGTTGTATGCTCTTTTCATTTATAATTTCTAAAAATTAAATGAACCCAGCATGTCAGCATACATAATTGGGCGTATGCATGAACCCAGTTCATTAGCTTTAAACCCATCATAAACAAAGTCAAAATGTAACACGTACGTGAAAGAAAAGGTTACCCATACTGTGCCACTTTGAATCAACTATATAACTTATGGTCCAGACGTAGTTAGAATAATAAGAAGACTAGTTCAAATTCCAAAACTTTGGAATACTAGCAGCCTTCCTGTGTAAGCGGGGAACGCAGAATATCAGTTCAGGAGGATTCTCACTATCTCTGCATACCCTCTATCTGTTCAGTCTGCACTCACCAGTCACCATCCCACAAAGAAGGCTACTTCACTACCATTATAATATTTATCAGAAATTTAAAGTGCATTAGGGAAATATATATGCCAGATTTTGAATCAAATTTTAGACATAAATTATAGCATAGGGTCTTACCTATGATAAGGCATATGGATTATGAATCCTATAATGAGGCATGATTGGGTGCGCATACATACGCCAGTTAAATGAGGGATTTTAATTCAATACTATGGTGGCGTGCGCAAATGTATATTAAATTAAAACTCTTTTATTTTATCAAAAAATAAAAGTAAAACGTTTAATTATAAAAAATATTATTAGTGATTTGAATTGGAAATATGTGGGTTGAAGACGGACTTGATCACAGATTGATATTTATATAAATGAATTAAGAATCAAACAATTCCCGTGGTCGACACAATGACAACGTGCAACTGTAGGTCGTCCACGGGAAATGAATTATTTTTGCTGACACTAAAATTTAATTGAAGAGAAGAAAATTGATTGGAAGCAAAAGAAAAAAAAAAAAACAATAATCACGAGTCTGCTTCTTAAATTTTGGCCATAACTAGTGAGGTGGGCACAAAGCTGAATAAAGACATATGAAGTCATTTTTCAAAACACATATGACGTCATTTTTTTTTGCTGAAACTTCATCCTTATCTTCTTATTATTCATTCATTCCATAATTTACATATATGAATCAAGGCTTGTTTCTGTCTCGCATGGCAACCACATTTTCAAAACCTATGTGGAAGATTTTTCTCTTTTATCTCTTTCATGGAATTACATAAATATTTTTCTATTTGAAAAATGTGGCGTAAAAGTACAAATATTGTCAATTTAAGTCATCTTATCTCGTTTTTCATTAATCTATGGTTTAAAGGTGATATTTTGCCCATTAAATTTTACAAAAATGGTTATTTTCTATTATTTTTAAAAGCAAAAATATATTGACTAGGCACATGTGGCGTACACATGTACAAATTGTCAATTTATATCATATTCACATTAATAATGGACCTCGCTCTCCACTAATTTAATCGAAAAAGCTAAGCTGGATTTGCTAACTGTGCTGCATTAGCAGTGCTTTAAACAGTTTAATAAAATTAAACAAATTTTCTATAATCTGATGTATATACTTACAGGTTATTCTCCTTATTTACTATAATATTTATTTTTGGATCAGTTTATGGATTCTAACCATCTTCCCCTTTTCCTTTTGTAAATTAAAGGGTAAGCAGAGTAAGGCATCTAGTGACCTGTCTATCGAACTCACGGAAACTTTCTCAACTCTCAGGAAGATCAGTTTGAAGTTCAATCCAGAGAAGTGTGCTTTCGGGGTACAGTCCGGAAAGTTCTTGGGGTTCATGATCTTGAAGAGGGGTATAGAGGCTAATCCGACGAAAATTTAAGCCATTTCGGAGATAAAACTCCCGAAGTCCATTAGAGAAGTGCAAAAACGTAATGGCAAGGTAACAGCTCTGGGTAGGTTTATCTCTTATTCAGCTAAATGTTGTCTGCCATTTTACAGGACACTCAAAAATTTAAAGAAGTTTGAATGGACCCCAGAATGCCAGTAAGCTTTCGAGGAGTTTAAGCAATTTCTTAGTTTACCGCCATTGCTGAGCAGGCCTCATGTGGGCAAGATTTTATATTTGTATCTTGCAGTTTCCTCCAGAGCTGTTGGTTCGGCTTTGATCAGAAAGATAGTCAACAGTTCTCGATTTATTATATGAGCAAGGTGTTGAGAGGTGCCGAACTCAATTATCCCATTCTGGAGCAGTTAGCCTTGGCAGTGCTTACATCACCCATCAAGTGCCGGTCTTATTTTCAGGCACACACTGTGGTAGTCCGGATAGATTCCAATCTTAGGAAAGTGTCCTAGAGGCCAGAAGCATTCGAAAGGCTCACAGAATGGTCAGCCCGTCTGGGTGAATTAAATGTTCGGTATGAAGCCCGACAATCAATAAAACCTCAAATTTTGGTCGATTTTGTGGCTGAGTTGCATGCTTTGCCTCCCGAGCCTGGCACCCGCTCTTGGAAGTTATTTGTAGATGGAGCTTGCTCATTTGAGGGGGAAGGCATCAGTATAGTCCTTCTTGGACCGGAGAGGATAACCGTTGAAGGAATGGCTCACATAGCATTCCCAGCCTCCAACAACGTGGCAGAATATGAGTGTAGACACCGGGTCCTGAGTCAGCTCAGATCAGAATTAACCAATGATGATTAGATGCCTATTCACAGGCAAAAAAGTTGGAAGTAATGATTTTCTTGTCAAATTTGCATTTTAGAATAAAAAATAATAAAAAATATATTAAAAATTAAATTTGAAAAATGGAGTTTGAAAATTATAATATTTTAGTCAAAATTATTATTTTAAAAAAAAAAAGTTTTCGGCATTTGCGGCAGCGCGCGCTGGCATTGTGCAGGCTCCCCGAGAGCAAGCAACGCGCGCGAGTGACGTGTGCAGAGTCGCCCGCGCTCGAGCGCCACGCAGGGCGTCCCTCCGCACTGGGCGCACGCATCGACGGGCGTTGTTCGGCCCTGATCTGTCGAAAACGCGATTTTTGCCCCTTTTTTCGTTTTTCTTTATTTTTTTTACTTTTCACCATATTTTTCAGGATTTTTAATGATAATTCCCTTTTTTGAACCCAAATTAAAGGAAATTTAATAAAAATTCAATTTTCTTCCTTAATTAATTAGGTTTTCCTTTTTTTATTGATATAAATAGAAAATTATGGAAAGGAAAAAATGGGGGATGCTTTTAAGTTAAAAATTTCTTTTCTTCTCTTCTTTTTCATCAAAGAAATTCTCTCTACACTTTTTTTCTTGAGTTTTCTTTTTGTTCAAATAAATTTCTTAAAGTTTAGATGTTCGATATGAAGTCCGTTTAGGTGAATTAGATGTTCGGTATGAAGCCCGACAATCAATAAAACCTCAAATTTTGGTTGATTTTGTGGCTGAGTTGCATGCTCTGCCTCCCGAGCCAGGCACCCGCTCTTGGAAGTTGTTTGTAGATGGAGCTTGCTCATCTGAGGGGACAGGCATCAGTATAGTCCTTCTTGGACCGGAGAGGATAACCATTAAAGGAATGGCTCACATAGCATTCCCGGCTTCCAACAACGTGGCAAAATATGAGTGTAGACATCAGGTCCTGAGCCAACTCAGATCAGAATTACCCAATGATGATTAGATGCCTATTCACAGGCAAAAAAGTTGGAATGTTTGCGGAAAATTAGCACTTATAAAATATGCTAACAGCTGTCACGTATTAAACTAAATCAAGCAAATTAAGTGGTTCTTTATCAAAGGCTTTCTTGCCCCGATAAGCCCACCTTAACTTGATTGAATTGTACAAATACGTAATGGCCAAAACTCATATGTATGTACATTAGGTAAGAGTGTTATGCTGCCGGTTTTTCACCGTGCACCACACGTGTCCGATGGGTTTCCTGTTAACCCTCGGATAAAGCCCACCTAGGAAAGAGACCGCACGACCTCATGTGTGGGAGTGACAAGGTTGGAAGGATCTATCTGCTTGCATGTGGTTGTGGATACTACACACCATGCTCGTGCATCACATGTCATTCATACATGTCAATAAAATAAATATATGTATATATAAATAATAATATATTTTATCTCATGCTATGCGTGTATATACCTTTTCATCTGCATATTATTTTTTTCACGTGTACATATCATCCTGCGTATAATTTCTTCCAAGCATCCCATCGTATTGTGGTAATCCATTGATCTCCCACTCATCAAAGACCATTTGCATGACACGATCATGCATTGTATATGTCATCCATGCATCATTCTAACAATCTGGATCTTTCAGCCACCATAGATTCATCCAAGTGGACTAGAGGTTCTGACGATCGATTAGTGAGGACAGACTCGCCCTTTGGGTTGCTGAAACTAGTGCCTGTTTGGGATTCTGAGTTACTCTCTACAGCTAGTGAATCATCTTTCATGGCAGAAGAAATCGGAGCTTTGACTACTCAAGACCTCGCTAGGAAACTACAGGAATTTGAACGAAGGATGTTGGACATGATGGGCGCCATGGCCGAAAGGATTGCTCACCCCTTGCTCCACAAGCACCTGTTGCTCCACAACCACCGGTAGCCCCTTCTCAGGGGCAAGCCGAACCGCTTGCTGGTGGAGAGGCTCCCCTCGCTGGAGTCGCTACCCATCAACCTGTAAATGAGCCTAAAGCTGCTACTGTGTCAGTTGAGCCAAGAAGAGCAAGGATCCCAAACCCTGATGAGGATTTCATAATGGAAGAGGAGGTTGAGGAGATAGCAGCCCATCAAGCCGTGAGGGGTAGAGCACCTAGGGTAGAAGATGAGGCCATGAGGGGAATGAGGCAACAGATTGAGGCTATCACCCGCATGTTGACAGCTGGTAAGGGAATCAACCCCGAGGATAGAGATTTGGGGGATGAGGAGCTGCTGGCCCAAAGGTTTAGGATGCCTAAGCTGCCGAAGTTTGATGGAACGTCAGACCCGTCTGCACACATCAAGCAATACACCCTGGTGATGAAGGGCACTGGGCTGACTAAGAGGCAAAAAGTGGATTATTTCTGCCTTAGTCTAGGGGGTCCGACAGTGGACTAGTATCATGGGCTGGATAGGAGATCCAAAGAGGACTGGGACCTTCTGACTGATGAATTCATGAATCAGTATGACTGCAGCACTATAATGGAGGTCACCCTAAAGGACCTCAAGCTTTTTCAGCAAAAGAATGATGAGTCATTCCACGAATACCTCACTAGGTCGAGAAACAGGGTCATGGAGATGAAGCGAAAACTCGACACCGCTGATCAAATCAAATTATTCATCAGGAACTCCTGCCCTTACTTAAGGGACTTACTCAGCTTCAAGGGGCTCAGGGATTGGGAGTCGCTCAAAGATATTGCTGTAGAGGCTGAGGCGGCTTACCTAGCGAAGAAAAAAAACTCAAATAACTTTGCTGGGAGGAGCTTTGGGAACCAGTCAGGGTACAGGTCAGGCGGAGCCGGAAGCAGTAATAACAGAAATGGCAAAATAGCCGAGGTCTCAACCACCGGAGCAGAACAGGGCCAGCGGTACTTTTCTAACTTGGGTCGACCTCTATCCTGGGTGTTGGAGAGACTAATGAAGGAGGGCAAGTTGCAACCATTGCCACCCAGACCAGCCTTAAGTCAGGGACAGTCGGGGCATAAGAGTGATCAATACTGCGCCTATCATCAACACTCTAGGCACCTAACAGACCATTGCCGAATCTTCAGGAGTAAGATCTAGGATCTCATAGACTCTAAATAGATCATGGACCCTGAAAAGAGGGAGAAGAAGAAGAATACGAGCTACAATGCAGTTCCCCCACCATGAGTTTGATCGGTCCTGGCCAGATGAGTACGTCGCTGTCGCTCGTCAGGAGTGTGCAAGAGAAGACTACATTTTTTTAGATGCTTTATTTCTTTTTACTTCAAGAACTTTTTATGACAGTTTAGTTATTGTAATATGATGGACAATTTTTGCTTATTCGTATGGTGTTTCTATTGATTTCAATTCTTATGATCACGATGCATCCATTCATTTTTGACATTTACCCAATTAATACGACTCTGTCTAATCTCGAAACTTTGGAAAATCCAAACAAAATCTTGATAGCATCTGATATAACTCTTGAAGAGAGGATAATTTTCAGAGATATATAAAAAAGAGCCTTTGCCTGGACCTAGTACGACATGCTGAAGATTGACAAAGACATTCTCGAGACCATGCTACTTCCACATGCCAACATGACGACAAACGGAATTTTGAAAGCCCTTTCCCCTGCATCCACAACATCTGGGTTGCATACAGTGTTGCCAAATAAAGCCAAACTCCGAGAGCTACATCAGAAGTTGGACAAATAAAATTCAAGACCTTCACGAGGAAAATATAACTCATCAGAACCGAACAGCGTGACCTCTTTCCTCCCAACCATTTGAAATGTGTACCCCAAAACCAATTAAGATCGACCTTTAACCATCTGGAACCCTTATAACCAAACTTAAAAGGACAACTTTTTACCATTTAAAAGAAAAAAAAAAGGAAGAAAAAAACAAAAACAAAAAAGGAAAAAAAAACAACAAAAAAAAGAGAGAGAAAAAAGAGAGAACAAAATAAAACAAAATAAAAGAGCAAAACAAAACAAAGACAAAAAAAAAAAGAGAGAAAAGGAAAACCATAAAAAAAAACCACAACTTTTTTTTGCCCCAGGTCATCCACGCCTAACCTGCCCCCAATCGCCAAGCCTAACCTGTCCCCAATTGCCAAGCCTAACCCGTCCCCAATCTCAACCGTAGAAAAACCATTTCAGAATTTGAACCACCAAAACCAATAAAAGCAAAGTGTGAGATTTCGCATTCAAGCCCCGAACAAAGAACACATTGTCACAACCAGTTCGCACAAGGGCCGAAGATAGGACTTTGATATAAAAAAAAAGAACCACTCTCCGAAGGAGCAGCTTTCCCGACTAACGAAGATGGAAGCAAATTCAATCAACACCAACGAACTGAAGGAGGGGCCATGGCAGAGGCTAAATAAAAAAATAAAAAAAAAAAGATAAAATATTCAATCAAGAAAACCCGCAAGAGCTGATTGATAACAGGAGTTTGATGCTCTCAAGATCTATCCCGAGATTAGATGAGTTCTCATATTTTTTCGAGTTAATGCCAAATAGTGATCATGTGTTATGAAATCAGATTGAAATATATGCATTTATGCAAAGATGTATTGGTATGACCAGAGCAGTTCATCTTGCACACTCAAAGTTGTCTGGATCCGGCATAGAATCAGCACATTGGTACTATCTACATTCTGGTACTCTACCTGCTCAAGAACTTCGGTCGACTCATCCATTCATCAACTGTGAGGCCAGTTCTATAGCACCTTCCTGATAAAGAACCAAGCTCATACAACAATAATCTGAGACATAAGCACATGCCGCCCGTACCTGGAAGATTTTTCACAACAACTCCAATTTCTCTCACAAAAAAAAAAGTGGCTGTTAGAGATGAAAACCGTGACTGGTGCTCTAAGCAAAAGTTAGGCTATAGGGTAGGGTGAAAACCTAGGAACAGGCAGTCTGTCCTACAAAAAATAAAATACATAAAAGCCGCTGGATTGGGTTGGGTCCATTCCAGGCAAAAAATAAGGCACATGGTTATATAAAAATCCAAAAAGGACGCATTTTCCGCTAAAAAAAGTTAGTGTGAAAATCCAAAAGAGACGCACTACCTTCAAAAAATGACTACAGGTATCGGAGGAGAACCTCATAATCCCCCAGAGGCATGAAACTCAAAAGCAATTCCAAAGGGCACCGATCCTACTGCAAATCGCGACCAAACCAGCTGTCGCCTCTGAATCCACTTAGACAAATTCTTATCCTGCATTACTGCATACATATGCATCTTACGTGCATGTTCACTATTTTTTCTGCATATTTGGCTTTCCAAGTCTTGCGAAAAGAGAGAATCAATGCCAACGCCAACAAAATGGCGAGTGACGACATTGATCAAAACACCAATTCAATCCAATCTAGCTAATCAAAGACCTCTCAAGGGGCGATCAATCGAAGACCTCTCAGGGGGCATCCAACCATCAAAAGATCTCTCAGGGGGCGGCTAACCGAAGACCTCTCAGGGGGCGGCTAACCGAAGACCTCTCAGGGGGCGATCAACTGAAGACTTCTCAGGGAGCAGCCAGCTAATTGAAGACCTCTCAAGGGGCGATCAACCGAAGACCTCCCAGGGGGCGATCAACCGAAGACTTCTCAGGGAGCAGCCAGCTAACCGAAGATCTCTCAGGGGGCGATTAACTAAAGACTTCTCAGGGAGCAGCCAGCTAACCGAAGACCTCTCAAGGGGTGAGCAACCGAAGACTTCTCAGGGAGTAGCCAGCTAACCGAAGACCTCTCAGGGGGCGATCAACTGAAGTCTTCTCAAGGAGCAGCTAGTTAACCGAAGACCTCTCAGGGGGCGATCAACCGAAGACTTCTCAGGGAGTAGCCAGCTAATCGAAGAGCTCTCAGGGGGCGATGAACCGAAGACCTCCTAGAGGGCGATCAACCGAAGGCTTGTCAAGGAGCAGCTAACTAACCGAAGACCTCTCAGGGGGCGGCGAACCGAAGACCTCTCAGGGGGCGATCAACCGAAGACCTCTCAAGAGGCAGCCAGCCAGCCAGCCAAAGACCTCTCAGGGGGGCAGCCAATCAAAGACCTCTTAGGGGGCGCCAGCCAATCAAATACCTCTCAGGGGGCACCGGCCAGCCAAAGACCTCTCAGGGGGCACTGGCCAGCCAAAGACCTCTCAGGGGGCACCACCTCAGAAAGGATAACACACCAACAATCTCTTGCAGTCCGAAAAAGTGACCGCCTTAGGTACGTGTCTCTTTGCTTCTTTTCTGAATTTTGGCTCACCCAGAGACCCAAGTTCTAAGTTCTACAAAATTGGGGGCAACTGTAGACACCGGGTGCCGAGGCGGTCCAAGATCAGGATTACCCGATGATGAAAATAATACCTGCCACAAGTAAAGGTGTCGAAAATGATGTTTTCCTTGTCGAAAATCTCCTTCGTTACTCTAAAAATTTTAATTTAAAAATTTGCATTTTTACTCTCTTTTATTTATCCATTTATTTTATTTTATTCCCTTTATTTTTATTTTTATTTTTATTTTTATTTTTATTTTTATTTCTATTTTTACCTTTTTTCTATTTTTACCTTTTTTATATTTTTTATTTTTTTATTATTTTATTTTATTTTTATTTTTTTCGCATGCCGCGTGGGCGGATCGCGCTTTAGCAGGCGCTGCGGAGGCAGCGCATGCCCCACTGGGGGGCGCGCGCGCCTCGCCTGCCCCCTGCACGCGGCCATTTTTGGCCGCAGTCTTCGTTGCTTTTTTTTATTATTTTCAGTCTGATTTTTTCCGTTATTTCACGTTTTTGTGCAATTCTTGGTTAATGAAAAATGAAAGGAGGCTTGTCCATTTTCCATTTCGGAACAAGACAGGAATTAAAAGGATTTCTTGTCTTCATTTCAAAAGGAGCTGCCATTTTATTCAAAGGGGAGAACTTCATTTTTCTCTCAACCAAGGGGCGGCCGTAGCTTTTTTAGAAAAATCTTAAAAATTCAAAGCTTGAATTTTCTTCTTCTTTTTTCCTTTTCTCTTCAAGAACATTTAATTCCTGGATGATTTTGAGCTTGAAAAATTAATTTCCTTTACTCAATCATCCTCCAAAAATATTTTCTCAAGTTACTTTTCTTGTGTTCATCACCGTAAAATCGACAAGGACATCGATTAAGACACCCTATTTTCTGATCTATAAATTCTAAGGGTAAATATTTTTGGACCCGTTCTCACTTATTTTGTTCATCATTTATTATTGTTAATATTATTATTTTTGCTATTATTATCATGTCTATTATTTATTTTTAGCATTTTAATGTGTTAATATTACTGTTGATATATTATTCGTTTGCTTTAATTTTACTTCTTTGTGACTCTCCTGTTATTATTATTATTATTATTATTATTATTATTATTATTATTATTATTATTATTATTATTGTGCTACTATTATTACTATTAATATCAATAGCATACATAGTAGTTGTTATGTTGCTGCATCTTTATATATTCTCATTATTTGCTTTAATGTTTATAACCATTATTATTGTTATTATCATTTTATTTGTTGTCATTTTATGTTTATTCATTTCTTGTTTATTATTATTATCATTGTTATTCTTATTATTATTATTATGCCATCATCATTATTATCATTTCGTGATTATCATCATTATCTTTGTTTGTTATTATTTTGTTGTCATATTTACTGTTATTGTTGTTCTTTTTACATTTTTATCATTAACCTTAGGTTTTTGCATGATTTATTTTATTTCCTTTGCATGTAAATCATTGGTATATTAAATTAATATGTCCTATATTTATTTTGTCGTTACTTGATTAATTTTGTTCAGAATTATTACTAATATTTTTAATATTATTTTTTGGCATGAGATTTATTTTGAGTCGCACTATGTGAGCGTCCCCGTGGCTCCCCGGATGGGTCACCACGCGTAGGAGACCGCGTCGGTTTGGTGAGATCTTTTCAACCCCCCTTTATGTATTTTGTGTTTGTTTGCAAATAATTATTTTATTTATGTACGCTTGTGATAAAAAATCAAAAAAATATTTTTATAATTAAATTAAAATTTTCACTAATAAAATTGGGACTAATGTCCCGCGTTTTAGCCAAACAATGAAAAATATCACAATAAAACGAAGAGTTTAATTTTCACCAAAAATGGGATCACTCATCCCGATTTTCAATCCAATGATCAAAATAACTCTTCGAACCCTCTTTAAATAAACACGAAGGAACCAATGTTCCTAAACCTTCAAACGAGCGCGAAAGAACCAATGTTCCTAAAACAAACAAATGCCCCGATTTTTGTATGTTTTTCTTATGATTTCGTTTGACTGCTTTAAATTTATGTTCATTTTTTTTAGGCCCATGTAATTAATCTTGGGGCAACATTATTTAATTCCCATTTGGGATTGTATTCCGTTCCAACTTATATTTTTAATCTTCTTTCAATGGGGTTGTATTCCGCCCCAACTTCTCGTGTAATTGTGTGCTTGCGTATTTACTGCTTTCCTTTATTACTTTATTTGCCGCTTTCTTTATCGCTTTTCTTTATTTTCTGTACGTGCTTGTGATGCGCCTTTAATTTAAACGCATAAATCGTGTGAGATAAGAAATAGAATTTTAGGAAGTTAAAAACTCATTTATAATTAACTAAAGTATAAATAAGAGTGAAGTTTCAAACACCAATCTCTGGTCTAGACCAATAAGAGGTTAGAGACTTTTCAATTTCTTGTAAATTGGGTGGCGACTCCATGATACCTCAAAGGTGCCTAAAGGCGTCGTAGAGCTAGATGTTCCTTTCCAATGTTCTATTGGAAAGTAAACATCCAAGATGTCTCATGGTGCCCATGATCAAAAGACGCGAACCAATCCCTCGAATCCTAAAAGCGGGTTCAGTGAGGGCCCTTGCTGGGTTTGGCACGCGTCACAGTATCCAAACTCTATCAGTAACAAATATTTTTTTTTAATATTATTATCCAATATGCGTAATATAATTCTTAACATTTATATATTACAAAACGAGGAATTCTTTTTTAGAAACTTAGTAATTAAAATTATAGGAAAATAACACCACCTTCACACATATTCTCCCCCAACACTCTAAATAATTTGAGGGTCAATTTCACTCATGGTCACTCAACTTATCACTTATCGTACAAAAGTAACCGACTTTTTTTTGACTTAAATGTCACTGAACTTCTAACATTTTTGTAAAAAAGTCATATAGACCGAAATCTGACAAGAACCCTTGCCGGATTGATGACATGACATATGACACGTGGCGACGAATAGTAAATACATGACTTTTTTGCAAAAATGTTAGAAGTTAAGTAACATTTAAGTTGGAAAAAAAAAGTTGGTTACTTTTGCGCGATAAATGATAAGTTTAGTGACCATGAGTGAAATTGATTTAGATGTATCATTTGTTGAAAATATTGTTAAACGACATGTATTTTTTAACATAGCATGCCATGTCATCAATGCGGCGAGGGTTCTCGCCGAATTTCGATCAACATGACTTTTTTGCAAAAATGGTAAAAGTTCAGTGACGTTTAAGTCAGAAAAAAAAAGTCGATTATTTTTGCGCGATAAGTGATAAGTTGAGTGACCGTGAGTGAAATCAACCCAATAATTTGATCTTCTCGCATTCTGGAAAAATATGTGCCAGGTTTTGAATCAATTTTTAGACTATTTAGAGATAGATTTTGACAAAATATTCTTCTTATAAATTATGGCTTAGATCATTCTAAATAATTCTCTTATTTAAAGTACATTAGATCAACTTTATCACAAGGGTGTATAAAAAAACATGAGACCCAATCCCAATTGTGTTGTAGAAATATTGAAGCTAGCAGAAGATTATCGTATACAGGTAAACTAAATTTGTTAAGGATGCTTATATTTAGACAAAATGCAAATATTTACTTCTTTTAATTAAAGACTATTGAGCTTAGAGCATATGTGATGTGATGATCAGTTCTGCAAAAGCTTATCGGGCTTACTAATAAAGAAATCAAGTGAATAGTTACAAAGGCAAGAGTCAAAGAATGTGAGCAGTAACAACAAAGATATTCAAGCAACAAGAAAGTAATCCACAGCTAAGAATTGAGTACAAGCATATTATAAATTGTTAGGTCCACTGACTTGGGACCAAATTCATTTCCAACCTTGTAGGGTTCCTAAGTTTATGTCAGCCAAGTAATTTTTCTTGCAAGAAATAAAAAATTACTTACTGCAAACTGTAAAGCCATTACACTCAGAGGACAGTACAAGCAAAACGGAGTAAACAATTGCACTAAAAATAGAAAACTTTCACCTTGATTCACCAAAAAATTGCGAAAAATACCTTTTTAGTCTCAAATGCATCAAACAAGATGGGAACTTGTAAACTGTATATAGCTAATAGTGTTTGTTATTAGTTAGTTAGCTGTAGTTAGATTAATCATAGTTAGCTAACTATAGTTATTTTTAGTTAGTTAAATTAATGTGTATAAAAGGCAAACTAACTGCACTTTATTTTAGTGTGGTTTGGTACAGATCTAGAAGCAGTTACAGCTTCATCTTTTCCTTGCTCTCTATTTGTTCTTATTATTTTTGCTCTGTAACTCTTGCTACATAGTATCAGAGCCTACGATCAAGAAGTCTGTTGTTTGATATCAAAGTTAATTGATAGTAGCCATGGCTAATCTCGGCGATAATCCAGTAACAGGCACTGTTGCTGAAAATAGTCTGAATCGAGGAGGCACTAATCAAGATGTTGATATCGATCCTTTACTGCTATAGAGCTCGGATCATCCAGGAATGGCCTTGGTGACTTCACCATTAACAAGTAATAATTACCTTACTTGGAGTATTGCAGTCAGAACATCTCTGGAAGCAAAGGACAAGATTTGCTTCATAAATGGATCCTATCCAGCTCCTACAAACCCTAATCAGTATAGAAAGTGGAAAAAGGTGGATTCTATGATTAAATCTTGGCTCTTAAACTCAATGACAAAAGAAATATCAGATAATTTTGTCTACTGTCTCAGCTCTAAAATACTCTGGGATACGATTGAAAAAAGGCTTGGAGAGAGTAATGGCCCTTTGAGATATCTGTGGCAGAGAGAGGTTTCTTCTCTAGAGTAATGGAATAATTTTGTTACAGCTTATTATAGTAAGTTGAACAGATGTTGGGAGGAATTAAACAGGGTTATGCCTTTAATTTCTTGTTAATGTAATGGATGTTCATGTAATTTAAGCTCCAGATTAGTTGAGAGAGAGGAGTCGGGAAGATTATTGCAATTCTTAATGGGACTTAATCAAGTTTTTGACAATGTGAGGAGTCAGATCTTGAATCTTGAACCCCTTCCAAATATAGATAAAGCCTATCTATGGTGTTGAGGGTAGAGAAACATAAACAAGTTAACATGGTGTATGGCAACGATCCAACAGAAGGAAATGCTTTATTAGCAAAGAGTTTTAACTATAAAGGAGGGTATAAAAAGAAGGATAAGAAAGACAAATTTTGTGAACATTGCAATGTGAATGGGCATACCAAAGACTCATGCTTCAAAATTCACGGTTATCCTGAATGGTTTAAAGAATTAAAAGATAAGAAGGCTGGAGAGAAAAAGGGAGTTGCAAACATGGTCTATTCTGATCTTCAGTCTACTCCTATAGACATTATTTCTGATAATGATTTTCAACGGAATGACAATCTTGCAATTATGGTGAATTCTTTAATCAGACAAGAGATGGAAAAAATTCTTAAAGGGAAACAACCAGCAGATCAGTATGTGAATATGGTGTCAGAACTTGCAAACTTTGCAGGTAAACTCAACAAGATTCATTATGCACTTAATGTTCATAGTTTGAAACAAGAAGCTGTTTGGATACTTGACACTGGAGCATCTAATCATATGTGTTTTGATAAGAGATTCATGAATTCTATTACACAACTCCAGCTCCCTATACCAATTCATCTTCCTAATGACTCTATTAAAAATGTCACTCACTATGGTCAAGTATCTCTGAATTCCATCTTTAACCTTAGAGATGTTTTGTTTATCCCATCCTTTAAGTTCAATTTACTTTCTGTCAATAAACTCACTAAAGATTCTAACGTTTTTGTGTCTTGTTATCCTGATTATTGCTATATACAGGACCAGAAGACTAAGTCTGTTTTGGCAACTGGTCATGTGATAGGATCTTTATACATTCTCAATTCCAAGTCATTCCAGTCCTCAACCTCAAATATCAACTGCAACCATTCTTCTTTTACTCTTTCAAATACTTTACCAAACTGTAATACAGTTTCAATTTCAAATGTAAATGATAGCAATTTGAATACAGTTTGGCATCATAGGTTAGGTCATGCTTCAATTCCTGTAATGAAACACATTCCTTGTATCAATTCTATGTCTTTAAATAAAACGTGTGACATTTGTCATTTTTCAAAGCAAACTAGACTTCCTTTTTCTTCTACTTCAATTCAAACCAAACATATTCTGGAGTTGCTACATATAGATTTATGGGGACCTTATAAACAATACAGTTTAAGTCAATCTCATTATATGTTGATAGTCGTGGATGATTTTAGTAGGGCCACCTGGACATTCTTGCTGAAATACAAGCAACAAGTCTATCATATTCTTCAAACTGTGTTACACATGTTGGCTACTCAATTCAATTACAAGATAAAGTGCATCAGAACCGATAATGGCATAGAATTTGTCAATGAGAAATGCACATATTTGTTATAGCGGCTGGGTATTCTTCATCAAAAGACTTGTGTATACTCTCCACAACAAAATGGAGTGGTGGAAAGGAAGCATAGACATTTAGCCCAAGTTGCAAGAGCTTTATTGTTCCAAGCAAGTTTACCTAATCATTTTTGGGGGGAAGCTATGTTAACAGCTACTCACATCATCAACAGATTACCTTCTGCTCTTTTACAATGGAAGTGTCCATTTGAGATGCCGGTTCAATCACAACCAGACTATAACAAACTAAGAACTTTTGGGTGTTTATGTTATGTCACTGATACTCATCCTATTAAGGATAAATTTGCTCCCAAATCTCATAAATGTGTTTCCTAGGATATGTTCCAGGACAGAAGGCCTATAAGGCTTATGATTTGCAATCTCATAAAGTTTTGATTTCTCGAGATATTGAATTTTATGAAACTCAGTTTCCTTTCAAGTCTGCTATTGCTCATCTAGAATCCTCTACTCCTCTTCCCAATGTGTCTATAAATGCTGATATGCAGGATCCTGATCAATTCAGCTGTGCAGATGATGTTCCACAGAAGTTCAACTTGATAATATTGTAGTTCAAGCTGATAATGCAGACGTTCATCATCAGCCAATGAGAACCAGCTCTTGAGCCAAGAAATCCCCTGCATGGATGCAAGATTATATATGCAGCAGTGCTGTCCATTTTGATTCATTAAAGTCTACCTTCGATGTTACCATTTCTCCCTCATATGCAGCTTTTATGACAAATGTAAGCATGGTTGCAGAACCTACAAGCTACAAGCAAGCTGTTAAACATCCAGGATGGGTAGAAGCCATAGATAAGGAGATAAAGGCACTTGAAGATAATGAAACTTGAGAGATTACTCAATTGCCTACCGGAAAGAAACCTCTTGGTGCTAAATGGGTTTATAAAGTCAAATTTAATTCTGATGGCACAGTGGAAAGACTCAAGGCAAGGTTAGTAGCTAAAGGTTATAACCATAAAGAAGGGATAGATTACTTTGATAGTTTTTCTCCTGTAGCAAAATTGGTGACCATTCGCCTGTTCTTAGCTATCTCTACTGTTAAGGGTTAGGGAATCCATCAACTAAACATCAATAATGCTTTACTTCATGGTTATCTCAAGGAGGAGGTTTATTTGACACCACGTGAAGGATACACAAAGGCTGGTCCAAATGAAGTTTGTAAACTCAAAAAATCTCTTTATGGCCTAAAATAAGCCTTTAGAGAGTGGAATGCAGAATTCACTGCACAATTGAA
Source organism: Excoecaria cochinchinensis (assembly GCA_947683425.1). Taxonomy (NCBI): domain Eukaryota; kingdom Viridiplantae; phylum Streptophyta; class Magnoliopsida; order Malpighiales; family Euphorbiaceae; genus Excoecaria; species Excoecaria cochinchinensis. The sequence goes on from CANTUQ010000058.1 coordinate 10,269,289, forward strand.
ACTCTCTGGGTTTGTGCAATCTCAGCATGATTACTGTCTCTTCACAAAATCTTCTACTAATTCTTTTATAGTATTAGTGGTGTATGTAGATGATGTGTTTCTTACAGGAGATAATGACCATGAAATGGCTGCTGTTAAGTAGTTTCTTCACTCCCAGTTCACCATCAAGGATCTGGGCTATGCTAAGTATTTTCTAGGTATTGAGATAGCTAGATCAGCAACTGGCACTTTTATTTCTCAAAGAAAGTATCTTACTGACGTTTTGAAGGATGTGGGACTGAATGGTTCTAAGCCTGTTCTGACACCTTTACCTAGAAATCACAAGTTTGCTCAAAATTCCCCTTTGCTTCAAGAACCAGATTCTTACAAGAGGCTTATTGGGAGGTTGTTGTATTTGAATATGACCAAACCTGATATTTCTTATAGTGTTCAACAATTAAGTCAGTTTATTTGTACTCCATGTGAGACTCATTGGTCAGCTGCATTGCATGTATTGAAATCTCTTAAAGGCACTAGTTCATATGTCCTTTTCTACAAAACCGACACAACTACTGCTATTGAAGGTTACTGTGATAGTGACTGGGCCACCTGTCCTATCACTATGAAATCTCTTTCTGGTTACTGCATTTTTCTTGGCAGCTCTCTTGTTTCATGGAAAACCAAGAAATAAAATACAGTCTCTAGGAGTTCTTGTGAAGCCGAATACAGAAGTATGGATTCAACTGTTTGTGAATTGCAATGGTTGAGTTACTTGTTGAAAGATTTTCAAATCCAGATCAATTCTCCAATTCCTCTATGGTGTGACAATAAATCAGCCCTGCACATCACTGAAAATCCAGTTTTCCATGAGCGTACGAAACATTTGGAAATTGATTGTCACCTCGTCCGCAACAAATTCAAAGAGGGATTCATTCGCCCGCAATACGTTTCTACTCATTTTCAGTTGGCTGATGTTCTTACCAAATCCTTACCTCATCCTTCGTTTTATGCTAGTCTTGTCAAGTTTGGACTGGTTTCTCAACCATTTCCAACTTGAGGGAGGGATGTTAACTGTATATAGCTAACGGTGTTTGTTATTAGTTAGTTAGCTGTAGTTAGATTAATCATAGTTAGCTAACTATAGTTATTTTTAGTTAGTTAAATTAATGTGTATAAAAGGCAAACTAACTGCATTTTATTTTAGTGTGGTTTGGTACAGATCTAGAAGCAGTTACAGCTTCATCTTTTCCTTGCTCTCTATTTGTTCTTATTATTTTTGCTCTGTAACTCTTGCTACAGAACTTTAGATTCAAGCTATGCTGCGAATAACAGAGAAGCATACAGCATAGCAGAGCAAAACAGAGAGCACCGAAGAAAACAGAGGGGTAGATATGGGAGATGAAAGAATCCAAAGCTACAATTTTTATTAGTTTTCAAATTAATAAAATGCACACTAAAATGAATTAAAAATTGAAGATTTGTTAGAGAGTTTATCACTAAATCTATTGTGTATTAATTCCTCGATTTATACTTAAATTTAATTCCTCGGTTCATACATTAAACAAGAGTAAATGAGAGTACATGAATAATATGCTGTAAATTGGTAATGTATCTTTTTACAAATAATTATCACATGGAAAGTTCCAAATATATTCACTATACCTATAAATGAAACTTGCTTTTAAATGTATATTCTCTACAAACCTGTTAAATAAAAAAAAGTATGTATTTTTTTTTTTGATAAGCGGGATTTTATTTCAAGAACCAAAAACAAGATACAAGGTGCAGAACTGAAAAGCTAAAATGACTAAACCAATACAAGCACACCAGCAAAGGGGAAAAACTAAGAATTAAACTATGTGATTAATTAAATCATCGATTTTTATTCCCAATAAGGATCCACCTTCTATCCAAATTCCCATCATTTCAATTGATGCAGGCAATCAACAGGCTGCTGCTCCACCAACACCACATCCTCCTCCTCCATCACCACCACCACCACCGCATCCATCAGGTACTCCATTAAAGGGATCTTCTCCATGTGGCCCTCTACCACCATGGTCGCATCCTGCGTATAGCATAGCCACATAAATAGAGAAGGCCGTAAAGGAACAAAAAAATATTATTATATCAACCAAATTGGCATTTTTTGTATTTAATCGAACTACTCACGACTCTTTATTTATTTAGCATCTGAGATACCTGAATCCTCTGTTATTAGGCTTAATATTGCTCTTATTCTTTAAAAAAAAAAGAAAAGAAAAGTCAAATTGGCCAACAAAAGTGAAGTAAAAAATGGTGGCTGGAATGGAGGCTGAAGCAATTTCCAGTTGGCCATTAGCTGGCCTCAGTGACTCCTGCTTATATAAATTAGGAGTTTGGCTCCTTTTTGATATGTGTTTGAGTTATGGAGTGAGAGCGCCAAAAATTTGGGAAATTTAGTTTCAAAAACTTGAGTATTGTAAGAGATAAAATAGAGGGTTAGTGTTCCCTTATTTTAAAAGTGAAACTAATTGTTTTCTCCTTAAAATAAAGAGATGTTGTATTGTTGTAACTCTTATTTTTCTCATAGTAAAAATTCTTCTATCCTCGCCCATATTTCATTGTTTAATTATTGTTTTGTCAAGTTCAATTTAGCTGCGATTTTGCTCTATCTGTGTGTCTATTTCCTCAACAAATATGTTATTTGTCCTTTCAACTTGCACTCGATTGCCATGCCGCCTCTCTAACTTACAAGTTTACCAGTTGAACACCTAAAGTTGATTATAAAGATAATTTTAAACCCTTATTACTGACTGTACAACACATGTGACATAAAAAATAGTGAAGTGGCATAAAAAGTGTAATACATGCATTGTAGATGCATGAATTGTGAAAAAACACTATTAACAGATCAAGTGATATAATTAAAAAAAGAAAAAGAAAAGAAAATGTGCTTTCCGTTTCTCTCTCTAAAATGGTGTCCTCACTGGATTCTCCTCTAGCAACTGCACCTTCTTTATCCACCATCGATCCTCTGCAGTCTCCTCCTCCTTCATCTTCATCGTCTCTAGCTTTCTCTCTTTCTATCTCTAGTCATTAACACTTTAATTTCCATTTTTATATACAGAAGAAAGTTATGAGACTCACCAAACATTCATACGCAAGGATCCTGCTAATGATGTAGACATTTTAACAAATCTTGATTGGAAATAGTTTCAGGAAAAACTTCAGAAATACATACATAAATTTTGGACATGTTTCAACAATTATCTCAATATAGATTTAGGCCTCTTTTAACATTTTCTCGGAATGAAGCCATGAACATTTAAAAATTGATAGAATCTGCACTTCCAATTTTCTGTATAATCTAGATCAATAAGTACATTGATTCTACCTTCCACAAACTTAGGAATTCTTTTATGAATCATCAAATGCCGATCCATTTTGGAGTTCCAAAAAAGCTAATAAATTTTATTTACAATTGCAAAATTTTTGTGGATGAGAGCATCATCCTTTACAGCAACCATTTTAGAGTGTTGACATGGGAATATAAAAAGCTCCAACAATTAAGGCTGATTTTAGAAACATCAAGAGCTCAGCTACATAAAAGACCAAAATTCATCTTCACAGGAATTGTAAGAATTCAAAACCAAATAGGTAAAGAAAAATATTGAACAAAATAAAATACATATATCTGTGAAATCAAACAAATCAAGTGAAATCAAAACATATGGGAAGAGAGAGAATCACTTCGTCGGTGGTGGATCGTTGACTGTTGGCATGGCGGCTACTGGTGGAGGAGTTACGTTGTCATTGGATCTGCATCGTCTTCAGGTGAGATATCGGCGTGGGCTGGCTGGCTGCTAGCACTGGATCTGCTGGAGCTGGTGGAAGAGTTACGTGGTGGCACGGTAAGCATCCCACACCATGTTTGCCGAAGGTGTCATCGAAGAGAGAGAGAGGGAAGACAGAAATGAGAAGCGAGAGAGAGGGGAGAGAAACAGAAGGGGAAGAGAGAGGTCAGTAAATTTAAGTTGACTTTTTTTTAATACACGTGTCGCTTTATTATTGGTTAAAAAATAACTTGACAGCCACATTACGCGTGTATTGTTCACGCGCTACCTTCTCTTCAAATCTATGTTTATTGTTATCTTTAAAATCAATTTCAGTTATTCAACCGGTAAACTTACAAGTTATAGAGGCGGCATGTCAATCAATTACAAGTTAAAGAGGCAATTAACATATTAAGCCTTATTATTATTATTTTAGGCTTGCAAATGACAAAAATTCAAAGGTTTTCCTTGGCATGCACGGAGGGGTGTAGTTGTCCATATTGGGTGGATAGCTATACAAAATTTCAAAAATATCTTTATAATTTTAATTTTTTTTTTAATAAATGAGCCATTTAATCAAAAAGAAAAAATAAAAAAGCACTATATAAGTTTATTTTTTTTAAATTGATTTTACTAAAATATTTAAATGTGTTCCTTATTTTTTAGTGATAAAAATTGAATTTGTCCTTAAATTATTAAAAATAGTACATAAAATTTATTTCTTTTTTAAAAACAGCTATTTAAAATATTAAAATAATACAAATTTGCTCTTATTTAAAATTATTCACACAAGGACTAACCTCCAATTTATTTCAAATTCATAGTTTATTTTATTTTATTTTTTTGATAATTGCATCATTGTAAACAAGAAGGGTATGATTCGAATTTGATAAATTGAAAGAACAAATATATTCTCAACCATTTCAAATTCATAGTTATGCATGACAGATTAGCACCAAATTTAATTACTGGTCCAAAATTAAATGAGAACTAAAGTAAATAAATTAAATTTGAGTTGTTTTTATCTAATTAGATAAATACATAATTACTTTTTTTTCCACTGATGTTTTTAATCATATTGCTAATTTTATTAAGCGATTTATATGCGCGCCGGTGACTGAAAATATAATTATTCAGTATTTTTGACTTTGTTATAAAATAGTACTTTAGTTAATTTATTGTTATCAATCGAAATATAATAATCAGAACATTACTTATGTAAAAGTTAAGTGATCATGAATGAAATTACTCTAAATGTAGGTATGTGTTTTTAGTTCAAAAGTAAAGAAGTAATTTTTTTTAATTTCTACATGGAACAATTTGCAAAATGTATATTGTAATTCAATGAAAGTAATTATTTATTTATTATGGCGTAATCATTTAATTGTTGGTGTTTAATTTCCAAAATTTATGAAAATATAATTTATTTAATTTAGTGTGAAAAAAAAAAAAAAAAAAGCATATGGATTATGAATCCTATAATGAGGTACAATTCGGTGCCCATACATTCGCCAATCAAGTGAGGGAATTTAATTCAATGCTATGGAGGCGTGCGCAAATGTATATTAAATTAACAATCTTTTATTTTATCAAAAAATAAAAATAAAACGTTTAATTATAAAAAATATTATTCGTTAGGGGTGATCATGCACTACTTAACAAGATCATGAGTCAAAAAAAAATAGTTCATTAACTATCAGTTTTTAAAAATTACTAACCATTAATCAGTCTGTTACTATCTGTTAGTCAGTGCATTGATTTCGAATTTTCGGATCGCTTAACTAATATTTTTTCAGTTAACCACAATAATTATAAAATGCGTTTATAAAAAAAAATAAATTGTTGAAAATACTTAAAAATTAAAATTAAAACACAAACATAATAATTAAATATAATGTTTAAACAACAAATATAAACTAAAAATGTTTAAAGCATTTAAAAATTAAAATTATAAACCAAATATTTAATGATTAAAGTAGTTCAACAAATAAAATTCACATAATAAATTATTAATTTATTTCATAGAAAATATAAGACTAAATAATTTTCTAACTTGTTATTTAAAAATACTGATTTCTAACAAAAAATTGTTTGCCATCTGTCCTCCAATAAATTCAGCAAAAAAGCATCTATTTTGCTCCCTAGAGTTTGAGTTATTTTTGTTTTTAATAATAAAAAAATGATATATTCGATAATATCTAACTCTAAATTAATCGGTATTTTAAGAAATTAGATCGAATACCAGAAAATAATGGAAAAAATGATAATTCATTATTTTAAGAATAAAATTACCTTTAATAACTTCATAATAATACTCTCTCAAAAAGACAATAACATTCTTTAAAAAAAATAGGGAAAACCCATAATTTAGTTCATGAACTTTAACGTTTTTATGAATTAGATTCATATACTTTAAAAACTACACATTGAATTCTTAAACTTTAAAGTTTTTACATATTGAATCCTTATACTTTAAAAACTATACATTGGGTCCGCTAACTTTTCGAAGATAACACATTAAATCCAAACGGACGTTAAAAATAACAATATTTCGTTAAAATACACGCGACTTTAACCGCGCTTGTATTACACTATTATTTATGCCGTCCATTTTGGACTTAATGTGTTTTTCTCGAATAGTTCGAGAACCCAATGTGTAATTTTTAAAGTATAGAAATCAAATGTGTAAAAAGGTCAAAATTCAGGGATCAAAGTATGAGTTTTTTCAAAAAAAATATATATATATAAATTTAAATTTTGCAGACCCGTGCCTGCTCAGGCACGGAATTATTACTGTGCACTGCAGCAGATAAATTAAAAAAAAAATGATAGAAACCGGCAGAGTTGGGTGCCGATTTCTGTCAGATTTCTTCCTTATCTTCCTTTTTTCTTGAAAACTGCTTCCTTATCTTCTTATTATTCATTCATTCCATAATTTACGTATATGAAACATGTCTCATTTTGCAACCACATTTTCATAACCCATGTGGGAGTGCTTTTATTTATTTATTTATTTTATTAATAATAAGATTCGTAAATTTGTTATGCATTTTTTTACCATTATAATTAATTTATAAAATCTATATGTTACTTTTAAAAATAATAAAAAAAATAAAGTGTGAAATAAACTTAAGCAATTTTGGAAAGATCAAACCAATGCTCCCATCACAGTAGTAGTAGCATAAAGGCCGTAAGTCGGGGAGGTGACCTGATGCGGACGAGTTGGGCTTTCAACATCTGAAGCGAGCTGAACGGGCTAATCGTCGTTAACATATTTTGTTTTTACGGTTGAGACTATTTTTGCTATAACTTTTGTTACAGGTGTCCGATTGCTTATTATAATATATTTTCGAAAATCTCATTTTGAGCCGGTCGACTTATATAAAGACTTTGCCCTCTGTAACAGTCCATTTTGGGCCTTAAAAATAACATTTAGGCTTCCATTTTTCAGTTTGAAGTTTAGTGGCATTATTGTAATTTTATTATTTTTTCATATAAATTGTTTGTTTCCCTAGTTTGGGGGGGACTTCTGAGTTGGAATAAAATTATTCTATTTTTGGATACTTTCACTGCGTCAGGTGGTATCAGAGCCTAATGGCGACAGGGAATGATGGCAATGGAAACCGCAATGTAGTCCGTGAGGCTGCAGACCTGGAGAACGATTTACTGTAACGTTTAAAGTAGCATATCGAGCAATAGATTGATCTCAGATTCCAGCACTTTAAGAGACGCTTTGAAAAAATTGTAGATCATTTGGATGCTCTAGGGAGGGATATACCGAGGAATCGGAATGGCAATAGACGACTAGGGGTGGATGTGGCTCGTGGTGAACCTATTGATAGACCTATTCCAGGGCGTAGACAGAATTCGTATATGGAGAATTCCAAGAAAAGGACAAGTTTGAACCAATCAGGTATGGTGGTTATCAACCTTATGGGGTCAGAGGAGAAGGGATGTTTTTTAGGAGAGAGATCAGGGTAAGTTTCGTTTAAGAGTGGATATTCCATACTTTGATGGGAGTCTAAACATATAAGAGTTTCTCAATTAGATCGTTGAGATTGATAGATTCTTTGACTATATGGATATCCCAACAGAAAAATGGGTCAGGATGGTTGCCTGTCAATTGAAGAAAGGTGCTTCTGCATGGTGGGAGAGAGTGCAGAGTAGACGAGAAAGAGAAGGCAATGGTCCTGTTAGACTATCGTATAGGATGAAGTATTTATTAAAGAACGAATTTCTACCACCGGATTATGAGCAGATTCTGTTCCAGCAGTACTAGAGGTGTCAATAAGAAAATAGGATCGTGCATGAGTATAGTGCAGAATTTATGAGGTTATCGAAGAGGAATAACCTCCTTGAATATGAGGGCCAGTAGGTTGCCTGATTTCTTGAGGGATTGAGGCCAGCTTTGAGGGATAGAATAGGAGTGCAGGTGGTGCGAACCTTATCAGAAGCAAAGAATCTGGCAATGAAAGCAGAATTGATGCAGCAGGAGAGGAGCAAGAGAACTTTTGATAATTTTAGACCGGCTGGGTCCAGTGATAGATCCAGGTCGGCACAAGAAAGTACGGCACAAAGTTGGAACAATCGTTCTAATAATGATAGGCGTTTGGAGGAACGGGCAGGAGACAAGCGTGGCATGAATGAAGGCAAAGAAAAAGAAGTGCAGAAGCCAGATAATCCGTATGCCAAGCCAATGACGAGTAAATGTTATAGATGCAGACAACCAGGGCATCTGTCTAATAACCATCTTCAGCATAAAATAGTGAATTTAGTTGAATGAGAAGTAGATGATGATGGTGTTTGTTGTGAGGTGGATGGAGATAAAGAAAACGATTATGAGGTGCTGGCTGATGAGGGGCAGAATTTGGTGGTCAGACGAATGATGTTAGCTCCCAAACATGCAGACCAGACCCAACGACATCAACTATTTTGAACTAGGTGCACAATTAATAATAAAATTTTTGGTGTCATTATTGATAGTGGTAGTTGTGAGAATATTATTGGGAAAGATACTGTTAAAAAGTTAGATTCCAAATCCCTATACTTTGGGATGGATCAAAACAGCAGTTGAGAAAGTTGAGGTGACAGAGCGCTGCAAGGTTCCTTTTTCTATTGGTAAATATCAGGATGTTGTGTATTGCAATGTAGTGGATATGGATGTTTGCCATTTACTGTTTGGTAGGCCCTGTTGTGCATTTTCTAATGATGCAACATACCGCAAGTATACGGTGTACCGCAATAGTACTTAAGATATCGATCCCACGAGGAACGTCTTTACACACTATTACTAATTGATTTTAATCTTGTTTACAATGATAATAAATTTGATGGTTGAATTAGAACTACTTAATTTAAACCTAATTTATGTTTATCAGAAGAAGATAAATAGTATATGAATGAAGAAATAAACATAATGAATTTGATCCATCATTTTGATTTACATTTATTCATCTTTCATGCAAGCCAAGTTAGAATAGATTTTTAACTCACTCTCTCGATATGAATTAAAATGCCTAAAACATACAATTAAAATTCTAACTCACAATTTTCATTAATGAATTAGAGGTTTCTAATTACATATTTTAAGAATAGACACTAACCTATAGCAATTATCTCAATATATCAATCTCTTAAATATATCTTAATAATGAAATTCTATTAGATTTCAGATAAAGCAAACTCTCGAATTACTTTAACTTATAAAAATCAAGCAAAAGATACTAATAGAAAATCTGCAATGAAAGACTATGAAAGTAGATGAAAATAGAAAGAATAAAAACATGCAAATTCATTAAAATGATTTTCATAGAAATATTGGAGAAGAATTAAAAATAAGAGAATAAGATAGAAGCCTTTCAACCATTTTCTCAATCTCTTGAAAATAAATTTCCTTCTCCTTGATCTTCTTCTTCAAACCATAAAACTAAATAGAAATTTAACTAAGAAAAATCTCTCTTACAAAATACAGAAAAATTACTTAACTAAACAAAAATCATATTTTTAAAATTACAGTTAAACTAATATTTATAGATGATAATTGAAAGATTGTGTCTCTTGAAGATGTCTCTTGGGAATGGTTGCACAATTTGGTGAAAAAGGATGACTTTTCATGTGAATTTTAGCCCAAAACCGTCCAACGGTCGTTTCTGTCGCGATCGCAACGTTGTCGCGATCGCGACAGAACGCGCTCCTTCTTTTTTTCTTTCTTTCTTTCTCTCGGTTTTCTCTTCTCTCCCTCGCCAGTCACGTCGCGTTACTCCCCATCACGGCGTGACTTCGCGTGTGTGCGTGTAACGTGACTGACGCTCACGCCTCGCTTCCTCCTCTCCTTTCTCTTCTCTTCTCTTTTCCCTTCCTTTCCTGGCCTCTCTGTGGCGTCACGTCGCGTGACCGTTGCTCACGGCGTGACTCTTCTTCTTTCTTCTTCTCTTTCCTTTCTTTGCTTGCTTCTCGTCACGTCGCGTGACCTTTGCTCACGGTGTGACTCGTCTCTGGCAGCTCTTCTCTTCTTCCTTCTTAGCAAGTCACGTCACGTGACTCCTGGTCACGGCGTGACCTCTTATGTGAGACGTGATCTGCTCCTCTTCTTGTGACTTCCCACTCTATATCTGGTTCTTCTCTTCAATTGTCACCTAAAAACAACACTAAACACACAAACATCCAATCTAATACAAATAATCCTAAACTAACATATCACCTCAACTTTTACACACAATTGCATGATTAATTACATAAATTTATACAAAATAAATACTAAATTATACCTCAATCAAGTACCTATCAAATTCCCCCACACTTAACCTTTGCTTGTCCTCAAGCAAGAGATAAGACATGAATAAATTCAACAGCCAGTAAATATAATTACAAAACAATGTCCATTCAGCATATACACTAGAGTTGCAAAGATCAACTATCCCAAATACTCACACATATCAGTAAATCAAAATTCAAATTATGCATTAAAAATTCATCAAGTTTCCTAACTTTACTACTTCCAACATAAAGAATATTAAGTCTCAAAAACTAAACATGAATCAAAGACAGAAAATTGATCATAAAAGTTGAAAATCTAAGATTGCTAGTCACCTTTTAGGACAATTAAAGCTCACTTACCCTTAATCAAATCTCATGGCATTTTTAGACTCTTTTTTTTTTTATATTCTTTCTTACATGGATATATATATTTTTTTCATTTAATTCCATGCATAGCAAGAGAAATTAATATGGGTGCGTTTTACGCTCCATCCCACATTTTTGCAATTTTGAATATACATCTTGCTATGTTTTTCTTTTTATAACTTAAGTGAGTGCATTTTATGCTCTATCCCACTTATTTTTATTTTTCTTTTATTTTTAGTCCTCATCCATTATTGAAAAGAAATAAGGACAAGTATTATGGCTATAGTTTCCATAGGCAACTAGAAACTTAAAATTTTAAACAAAATGAACAAATTCTAACTTTAAAAACATGGTAGATAAAGAGACTAAATAATCTATAATGTTGAAATAAGTAAAACCAAATAACTTGAAAAACTTAAAACACATCCCAAAAATTTTGAAAAACTGATAAAAATGAGAATAAAAGATAATAGACTTAACAACCTATATAATATACCAAATAAACAATGCTTCATAATAAAACTTACTAAAAACTTAATTGAAATATAAAAACACACAAACAAAAACAATCATGCAATTTACATACATAATACCTACACAAACTCACAAACACAATCACAAATATCACAACACACAACACAATCACTCCCCCACACTTAGAACCAACATTGTCCTCAATGTGTAGGAATGACACACAAAAACAATAAGTAAAAGAAACAAATAAAATGAATAAAAAGAAAAACTCCCCTATCATGGTGAAGGTGGAGGCGAAGGAACCCGAAATCCAGCTTTGGAGAGGAAGCTATCAAACTTGTACTCCAAACGCCTTTGACGTCGCTCAATAGAAGATAATTGCTCTTGCATATTAGAGAACATTGAAGGGATATTATGGCTGGATGAGCCAATATCAGGAGCAGCAGCATGAGCAGGTGGAATATCTGCCATCTCCTCATCTTCACTTGCCTCCTCCTCACCTTCATCTTCTTGTTCCTCAACTTGTGCCGCAGCATTTCCAGCAATATCCCTCCAACATGATCGAGCACGTGCCGGAATTTCCTGAAAATTATTTCCAACAACCTCTCCACGAACTAACATATTCTTATTAAAATAATGGCAAGGAAAAACTCTATAGTAGGCATCAAGATCAACATTTAAATTGTTTGCAATACTAGAAATAACATGCCCATGTGTTAAAGGCGAATCATGTTTATGTACACATTGCAACAATTGACTTACTATCCAAAAAGGCCAACATACGTCCTTGCGTTTATGTACACACCATATCAAAAACAACTCATTATATGAAACTCTATTGAATTCGGACCTATTAAAAACTAAAAAAGCTAAAACTCTATGCAAAATCCAATATCTTAAATCTTTAATAAACATGGATTTAGCATCCCTAGCCCTATAACGAGTTTGTAAATCAGTCAAAAACGTCCAAAATTCATGGGGCTTAAAAGATTTAGGTTGCTCGGTTAAACCCGTTTGAGAAAATCTAAATATCCTATTCATCATAAAATAGGTTAAAGTATAAGGTGTACCAGCCATCCTAAAATCTAACCAATTCTCATTATCATCATTCTTTTTTAATGTGGTATAGAATTCTAAAACTAAATCAGGACGTACATTTTCATGCATAGAGGCAAATTTAAACAACCCACATACTCTTAACATATCATTAACTACTTCTACCATGCCAATTTGATTAAGTAAAGAATCAGGAAAATACTTACATTGCATCAAATGCCTATCACGAAGAGTCAAATACCTACTACCTTCATCTACAGAAAAGATAGGAAATAAGGCACCATAATGAGCAGCAATATTCACTTCCTCACCTTCCTGCCCTTCTTGCTCAATATGAGAAACAGAGGGATTCTTTGTTCTCACCATATTTGTTTATGTTGGGTAAACAGACAATGATAAACTAAAGGGAAGTAAAGCTGTAAAAAATTAACAAAACCAAATACTCAAAAGAAAAACAGAAAAGATAAAAGAAAAAGAAATAGAAACAGAGAACAAACTATAAACGAAATGTGGCTTAGTGATGCATGAACATGCCGAAATTAAATGTGTTTAGGGAAAGAAGAAAAGAAAAATGAACTGAAACAAAGAAGAACGAAAAGAAATTAACAAACCTGAATGAAAAGCCCGTAATCCCTAAGAAGATTTAAGAAGATAGAAGAGAAATAGAATGCTAAAATAGAGAACAAGAAAAACAAAAGGAAAACAGGAGATGGTAGTTCGAAAGTCTCTATGGAAGAAAGAAAAAGAAGAAGAAAGAAAAAGAAAAATTGCTAATGAGGGTCTGTATCTCGTGACCTGTGTTGGGAGAAATAAAACTAACAGAGACAAATGAAGGGTTAAGTGAAATAAAGCCAAGCGAAAGAAAAATTGGAAAGGTCACGACTTTTAGGGTTTTAAAATTTTAAGTTCCCGCTTTTAATTCTTCTTTTTCTGTGTTTTAATTCCTAAATGGTTAAATTAAGTTAATGTAATTGAAATTAAATCATCTAAAGCAGAAAATAAAGCAAAACAAAACCAAATAATATAAAAACAATAAGTGAAATAAGAAAATAAAAGAAAAGAAAAAAAAAAATTTAAAACATACCTGACGGAGCACCTCACGCGTCACGTCGTGAGGCAACGTCACGACTCGTGACGCTTCAGCCTTACCTGGGCGAAGTCCCTCGCCTCAGCCCCTCACGTCACGTGAAGGTGCATCACGACGTGCTCCCCTGCAGAAATCACGTTCTGTTTATGCTTCAATGCCTTCTGTCGCGATCGCGATACTTGCCGCGATCGCGACCGAAGCAACGTCTGCAAAACACAAAAAAATTATTTTTTTTTTATTTAATTATTTTGTTATTAATTTTTTTATAATTGAACAACTCTAATCTTACAAAATTATCTGTAAAATAAAAACAAATGTGTTAGTAGCATGAAAATCTATAAAATAAAAATATATAAATAAATTGAAAACTAAGAACAAAACATAAATAAAAATAAAATAACTAAGTAACCTAAATAAAAGAACTAAATATATCATGGCTTAATATGCTCCCTAGGATTCTCCTCAGTATTGCTTGGAAGGCATCCTAAATTTCTTGAAGGTAGAGAATTAGCAAGTTGGCCTATTTGAACCTCAAGATTATGAATAGAGGCTGCATGATTTTTAGAAATTTGATCAATTTTTGCCTCAATTTTCTTTTGGCTTTCATCTTGAGAATTCATCTTATAATTAATTTCCTCAATAAACTTATCAAGTTTTCCTTCAAAAGCACCAAACCTATCTTGTGGTTGTTGATATCCTACTCCCCTATTTTGGTTATTATTGTTATTTCCCCGTGAAAGGTTAGGATGGTTTCTCCAACCAGCATTATAAGTGTTAGAATAAGGATTACCACGACCTTGGCTTTGAAGAAAATTAACTTGCTCTTTATTAGCGATGCCTAAAGTGCAGTTGCCACTAACATGCCCATTTTCACCACACACATTGCAAGCATTTGATACATTACCTCCCATGCCTAGGCTATTAACTCTATGAGTTAAAGCCTCAACTTGAGCTTGTAATGCAACCATAGAATCGACTGAATGTATCCCCCTAACATTAGAATTATTATACTCTCTTACTCTTTCAGGAGGCCACATACAGTTGTTCATTGCCATTTCTTCCAAAAGATCATATGCTGCATCAATTGTTTTTCTCATTAAAGATCCTCCAGCAGCAGCATCAATAGTCCCCCTTGTGGTAGGATTTACTCCATTATAGAATGTTTGCATCAACAACTCTCTTGGCAAGTTATGGTGTGGACACATCCTTTGCAATTCCTTGAATCTTTCCCAAGCCTCATATAATGATTCATTTTCATTTTGAACAAATGTAGTAATATCCTTTATGATTTTTGCAGTTTTGGCCAATGGAAAATATTTTGATAAAAATGCTTGGGCCAATTGGTCCCAAGTAGTTATAGATCCTCTTGTTAGGGAATTCAACCAAGCTTTTGCTTTATCCTTTAAAGTGAATGGAAAAAGCCTAAGTTTGATTGCATCAGCCGAAACCCCATTTATCTTAAAGGTATCACATATCTCAAGAAAATTTGCCAAATGAGCATTTGGATCCTCATTTGCCAAACCATAAAATTGAATACTATTTTGAATCATTTGTAATAATGAAGGCTTAATTTCAAATTGATTGGCATTTACCGTTGGTCTTACCACTCCTTGTTGAGCACCACTCAAAGCAGGTGTGGCAAAGTCCATCAATCTTGGTGGATTTCCTTCAGCCATGATAATTGATCTCCTATTTTTGTTCTTCTTTTTATTGGATTTTCGGTTACTCAATAAAAACCTCTCAATTTCAGGATTTAAAGGCTCAAGCTCTTCTAAAGAACTCCTTGTACTAGGCATGAACTTCTCAAATCCTGCAAAACAAATTTAAAACACAAAATTAACTTAAACAAATAAACAAATTAAAACAAAAGAAAATATTGTAATCCAAAATCATAAATCAATTTTTATAATGGCAAACAACCGTTCCCCGGCAACGGCGCCAAAAACTTGTTGTGCATTTTCTAATGATGCAACATACCGCAAGTATACGGTGTACCGCAATAGTACTTAAGATATCGATCCCACGAGGAACGTCTTTACACACTATTACTAATTGATTTTAATCTTGTTTACAATGATAATAAATTTGATGGTTGAATTAGAACTACTTAATTTAAACCTAATTTATGTTTATCAGAAGAAGATAAATAGTATATGAATGAAGAAATAAACATAATGAATTTGATCCATCATTTTGATTTACATTTATTCATCTTTCATGCAAGCCAAGTTAGAATAGATTTTTAACTCACTCTCTCGATATGAATTAAAATGCCTAAAACATACAATTAAAATTCTAACTCACAATTTTCATTAATGAATTAGAGGTTTCTAATTACATATTTTAAGAATAGACACTAACCTATAGCAATTATCTCAATATACCAATCTCTTAAATATATCTTAATAATGAAATTCTATTAGATTTCAGATAAAGCAAACTCTCGAATTACTTTAACTTATAAAAATCAAGCAAAAGATACTAATAGAAAATCTGCAATGAAAGACTATGAAAGTAGATGAAAATAGAAAGAATAAAAACATGCAAATTCATTAAAATGATTTTCATAGAAATATTGGAGAAGAATTAAAAATAAGAGAATAAGATAGAAGCCTTTCAACCCTTTTCTCAATCTCTTGAAAATAAATTTCCTTCTCCTTGATCTTCTTCTTCAAACCATAAAACTAAATAGAAATTTAACTAAGAAAAATCTCTCTTACAAAATACAGAAAAATTACTTAACTAAACAAAAATCATATTTTTAAAATTACAGTTAAACTAATATTTATAGATGATAATTGAAAGATTGTGTCTCTTGAAGATGTCTCTTGGGAATGGTTGCACAATTTGGTGAAAAATGATGACTTTTCATGTGAATTTTAGCCCAAAACCGTCCAACGGTCGTTTCTGTCGCGATCGCAACGTTGTCGCGATCGCGACAGAACGCGCTCCTTCTTTTCTTCTTTCTTTCTTTCTCTCGGTTTTCTCTTCTCTCCCTCGCCAGTCACGTCGCGTTACTCCCCATCACGGCGTGACTTCGCGTGTGTGCGTGTAACGTGACTGACGCTCACGCCTCGCTTCCTCCTCTCCTTTCTCTTCTCTTCTCTTTTCCCTTCCTTTCCTGGCCTCTCTGTGGCGTCACGTCGCGTGACCGTTGCTCACGGCGTGACTCTTCTTCTTTCTTCTTCTCTTTCCTTTCTTTGCTGGCTTCTCGTCACGTCGCGTGACCTTTGCTCACGGCGTGACTCGTCTCTGGCAGCTCTTCTCTTCTTCCTTCTTAGCAAGTCACGTCACGTGACTCCTGGTCACGGCATGACCTCTTATGTGAGACGTGATCTGCTCCTCTTCTTGTGACTTCCCACTCTATATCTGGTTTTTCTCTTCAATTGTCACCTAAAAACAACACTAAACACACAAACATCCAATCTAATACAAATAATCCTAAACTAACATATCACCTCAACTTTTACACACAATTGCATGATTAATTACATAAATTTATACAAAATAAATACTAAATTATACCTCAATCAAGTACCTATCAGGCCCTGGCAGTTTGATGTGGATGCTCAGTATTCGGGAAGGAGAAATGTATATAGAGGGTGTTAAATATACCCTGCTGCCTAGTTCCAGCAAAACAGAGGTGCAGGAGAGGGGGCAGCCTTTCTTAATAGTTACCAGAAAGTTTGAGGTTGAAATGAAAGAAACCAAGCAGGTTCACGCGCTGATTGTTAAGCAGGTAATACATGCAGATTCAGATCCGCATATGCAAGAATATCTTGAAACTATTCGGCCTTTACTACAGGAGTTCAAGGAATTAATGCCGGATGAGATTCTTGATGGGTTACCACCCATGCGGAACATACAACATCACATTGATTTTATCTTGGGAGCTAATTTACCGAATTTACCTCACTACCGGATGAATCCGAAGTAGAGCAAAATTTTAAAAGGGAGTTAAAGAGTTGATCAGAAAAGGGCATATCCGGGAGAGTATGAGTCCTTGTGCAGTCCCTGCTTTGCTTACTCCCAAGAAAGATGGAAGTTGGCGGATATGTGTGGATAGCAAAGCCATTAACCGAATACCTGTTGCGTATAAATTTCCAATTCCTCATCTGGATGATATGCTGGAGTACTTACACGGTGCTAAGTGGTTCTCTACGCTTGATTTGAAGAATGGTTATCATCAAATTCGTATCCGTGCTGGGGATGAGTGGAAGACGGCTTTCACAACTAAGGAGGGATTGTTCAAGTGGCTAGTGATGCCTTTTGGGCTGTCCAACGCACCAAGTACCTTCATGAGATTGATGAACCAGGTACTCAAACCTTTTATTGGCAAGTTTGTGGTGGTATATTTTGACGATGTTTTGATATTTAGTCATTCTGAAGAGGAGCATGTGTCACATTTATGAGAAGTTCTAACAGTTTTGCTGGTCAATAAGTTTTATGGCAATCTAAAGAAATGTAGTTTCATGACCAATACACTATTGTTTTTGGGCTATGTAATTTCTGCTGATGGTATAATGGTAGATAATACGAAGATAAAAGCAATTAGAGAGTGGCCAACGCCAACCAATGTGTCAGAACTACGTAGTTTCCATGGGCTGGCAACCTTTTATAGGCATTTTATCAGGAATTTTAGTACTATTGCTATTCCCATGACTGAATGTTTGAGGAAAGGCAGGTTTTTCTGGAGTGAAGAGGCTGCCAATAGTTTTGCAATTTTGAAGGAAAGGTTGTGTACCGCTCCAGTTTTAGCCCTTTCAGATTTAAGAAGTTATTTGAGGTCAATTGTGATGCAAGCGGGGTCGAAATTGGGGCTGTGTTGTTCAGGAGAAGCGACCAGTAGCATTTTTTAGTGAAAAATTAAGTGATTCGCGTTGAAAGTGGAGTACTTATGATAAGGAGTTTTATTCTATTATTAGAGCACTTAAAACTTGGGAGCACTATTTGATTGGGAAGGAATTTGTGTTGTATTCTGATCACAAGGCATTAAAGTATTTAGGTAGTCAGAAGCGGATAAGCAATGATATGCATGCTAGGTGGAGTCAGTTTCTAGGCAAGTTTCCTTTCATTTTGAGACATAAATCGGGTGTACAAAACAAAGTTGCCGATGCTTTGAGTAGGCGAGCTTCTTTACTGTTGACTTTGAGCAGTGAGATTGTCGATTTTAATCAGCTCAAGGACAATTATGCTCAAGATGATGATTTTGGTGAAGTGTGGATGAAGGTTTCAAATAGAGTTCCATGTGAATCATTTTACATTCATGATGGCTTTTTAATGCATGATAATCAGCTGTGTTTACCCAGGACGTCCTTAAGGGAACAAGTGATTAGAGATTTGCATGGGGGAAGTTTAGATGGTCATATGAGCCGCGATAAAACCATTATAGCAGTAAGAGAACTTCTTCTTTTTTTTTGCCCCAATTGCGAAGGGATGTATCCAGATTTGTTGAGAGGTGCATAGTCTGTCAACAAGCAAATAGTCAATCCAAAAATAGTGGATTATATATGCCTTTACCCGTTCTTGAGAATATCTGGGAGGATTTATCAATGGATTTTGTCTTGGGATTACCTCGAACACAAAGAGGTGTTAATTCTGTCTTTGTGGTGGTTGATCGGTTCTCAAAAATGGCTCATTTCATTCCATGCAAGAAGACTTCGAATGCTGTTGGGGTGGCGAAATTGTTCTTTAAGGAAGTAGTTTGCCTACATGGTGTTCCTAAGATGATCACTTCTGATAGATACAACAAGTTTGTGGGGCATTTTTGGCTTACCTTGTGGAAATTATTCGATTCTTCTTTGAATTTCAGAAGCACTGCGCACCCGCAGACGGATGGCCAGACTGAGGCTGCAAATAGAACGTTGGGGAACCTGATTCGTAGCATTTGTGGAGATAAACCAAAGCTATGGGATGTAGCACTGCTGCAAGCTGAGTTCGCTTATAACAATGCAGTTCATAGTGCAACGGGAATAACATCATTTTCAGTGGTGTACACTAAAGCACCAAATCATCTTTTAGTCCTGATTAAGCTACCTAAAGGGGACCCGAACCATGTCTAGGCTAGACATTTGGCTGAGCAGGTCGTTGGTGTGCATGAGGATGTCAAGCAGAAGTTGGAAGCTGCCAACCAGAAGTATAAACAGGCTGCTGAAAAGCACAGGCGCAAAGAGGTTTTCAATATTGGTGATCAAATTATGGTATTGTTACGTAAGGATCGGTTTCCAGTCGGGTCTTACAGCAAGTTATAGTCCAGGAAGTATGGCCCATACACGATTGAGAAGAAGATTAATGACAATGCCTATGTGGTCGGGTTGCCGAATTTGATGGGTATTTCCAGGACATTCAATGTGGCGGATATCTATCGTTTTCATCCAGCGGATGTGCCATTGTATCCACCTCACTCAGGGTTCTCAAGTGGGGGGGACTGATGCGGACGAGTTAGGCCTTCAATATCTGGAACGAGCTAAACGGATCAATCGTCTTTAATATCTTTTGTTTTTACGGTTCAGACTGTTTTTACTATAACTTTTGCTACAGGTGTCCGATTGCTTATTATAATATGTTTTCGGAAAGCTCGTTTCAAGTCGGTCGACTTCTCCCCCCATAAAAGTTTATTCCGAGCCTTAAAAGCAACATTTAGGCTTCTGTTTTTCAGTTTGAAGTTCAGTGGTATTATCGTAATTTTATTATTTTTTTCATATAAATTTTTTGTTTCCCTAGTTTGGAGGGGACTTCTGAGTTGGAATAAAATTATTCTGTTTTCGAATACTTTTGCTGCGTCATAACCATAAAAATAAAATATTATATTTAAACTATGAATTAGTAAAGAATATTGTTGATTGATGTTTGATAATTTATACAGTTCATACGCGTACGTGTATATATAGTATTGTCATCTCAATATTCACCTCAACATAGTTTTTTTTTTTTTTTTGAGAAGACCTCAACATAGTTAGTCTCATGATATTGTACAAAAGGGGCAAAAAGAGCACCATATCTTATCCTCAACTTGGCGTGTACGAGAGGATATACTATTAAATTCTCTACAAAATCTAATTTTAATTAATAAAAAAAATGCTATTTGTCCTCATAATGATTGGTTTAAATTAATGATTAATCCTATTGAGTTACTTGAACATTACCGAATCATCGTAAAACTCAAATTTCGATGTGTGTGTATATATATATATATATATATTATTTGAAAATTCGATGTTGATTCTGATCCTATGATTTTCATAATCCAAATATATTGTTTTAAAAGAATCAAATTTAGATTATGTATCGAATTAAACAGAAGATATATTTGCATTAATGATACATAAATTAATAATTAATGTAACAAATAAAAAGCTTCTCTAATATTATTATCCAATATGCATAGTATAATTCTGAATATTTCTATGTTACAAAACGGGGAATTCTCTTTTATGGTAATGATCGTTGCACTAGTGTTCTTGCATTTTTGTCGACATTCAACTTTGAGATTAAACAATTCAAATTAATTCAGGATTCAGAATTGGATCAGGCTTTGTAAGTTATCTCCTGGAAGGTTAGCGCAAATAATAATACGATGACGAGTCTTACATTTGAAAAGTCATATTTATCATCAATTTTGTCTTGGATTCCTTGTGAAAGATGTTACATCTTTTGTCTCCACGTAATGGCACCATAAGAAAACAGAAGAAAACAAAAATCCAAGAATTGCACCCATGGGTGGCAAACGACTCGGGTCAGGTGGGTTTGGGTCAAGTCATGATGATCAAAATTTTGCAAATCATAAATAAATTGGATTGAGTTAAATGACTCTAATTGATTATTGTTAAACTGATCACAAATAAGTCAAGTTTTATGTCTCTTATCTTTTTATATATTTAAATTTTTTTTGTTAAAAATATAAATTACATATGTATAATCTATACAAATAATTATTTCGATAAAAAAGTTATCGTAAACGTGTCATAAATGGGTTTGGTCATATAGGTCGAGTTGGGTTGAGTCATTTTATAAGTCAAATAGGTCATTAACTGATCGGATCGGGTCAAATTTATGCTTCATTTTTTTATGGGCAGCTTAGGTCGTGTCAAAATTTGCCACATCTAATTGCAATAATAAGAATTTGTATGCACATTTTCAGGTAACCATTTACTTAATTTTAAAGCCATTTTTTTTTCCTATCTTCTGACTTTTTTTTTTTTTGATAAGCAGAATTTTTATTTCAAGATCAAAGAAACTCTAATACGGGATACAGCACTGATAAGAACAAAGCAGAATTGACAATTTCAAAACAACAAGATGAAAGTCCGAACAGCCGGTAAAGCTCGAAGAGTACTCTGACTCCAGTAGAGGGATGAAAATTAGCAGCTCCTGATAACAATTAACCTCTAGTTATAGAACTGATCAAAATGCCAGCTGCAATGCGCTTTTATTTGGGGTTAAATTTCATACCTAATTACCTTACCTTTTTGAAGTGGCTCTTTCTTGTCTTTGGATGCTATTATATATTGGGCAAAGTGTAATGAACCCAATCCATTATTATTGAATCAATGAAACAAACCAAATTGGAGTTTGCTGTTGCTGTCGATATTTGAGGGTTCTATTATTATGTTTATATTTTAAATTTCAGGAGGCACAATAGTTGCAACTATTGAGCTAATCAAAGAAAGTGGGGTTGAGAACAGACAAATCAAAGTGGTAAATAGTTTATAAAAGATTATTAGGGAGTGTTCAAAGATGGGTTGTAATTGGTTGTTAATCCAATCCATCTAAAATTTTAAATGGGTTGAATCCAACTCAATTCAGTTGGATTATAGTTTAAACTTGTTATTTTGAGTTGGTTTGTTTATCACTGAATTACGTGAATAATGTTAAATGTCTATAATGTATTATAAACATATAAATTATAAATTATCCATATTTATATTTTTTTTAAGTATAAAATATTAATTTCATTTTTATAAACATTTTTTTAGATAATGCATGCATGTTTCATTTTTTTAAAAAATTTCGAAAAAAAATTAATTGTGTCCTAGAACTAAAAAAATATATATAAATTTTTAAGTTGTGAAATTAATTAGTCTAATTATAATTAAAAATGAAAAAAAATACATATAGAAAAAGGTTATAAAGTTTTATCAAATTTTCATGAAAATATGTTCATAAATGTGAAAAAAATATCTTTTTAGTTGTGTTTAAATTTTTTGACTAAAATTAGATCGTTTCAATAAATTTTTTCGGTTTGAAGGTGCATTTATTAGTTCGGTAATTTACTTTTCTGTCTTAACTTTATTTTAGTTTTTCACTTTCGTAAATTTCATTTTACAATTATAATCATTCTCCATGGTCAAATTAATTTTTAGAAGTCCCGAAAACTTTTTGTACACTTTGTATAACTAGGTCAACGCGTGCAATATTCATGCTGAATCCGCTACTTTTTTTTTTTTTGAAGCCTTATTTAACCTCAAGTTCACCTCAAATTATAATCTCGGACTCTCTATGAAATGTACTTTTCAATGGTAATTTACTTTTCTGTCTCAATTTTATTTTAATTTTTCACTTCCGAAAATTCCATTTTACCATTTATAATCATTCTCCATGATCAAATTTATTTTTAGAAGTTCCGGATAATTTTTATATACTTGGTCAAACCCGGATTAATGCGTGCACAAATCATGCCAAACCCGCTGCTTTTTTTTTTATTTTCAACTTTTGAATCTCTATTTGACCTCAAATTACTATCTCGGGTGGCACTAATCAAGACTCGAAAAGTATTATTTTCGTAATCGGAAGTTTCAGAGCGTTAAATCTTATTTATTATATTTTATGACCTACTCTTGCATATCCATATCTATAGAAAAAAAAAATCATGCAAACACCTAAAGTTAGACCTATGAATTAGTTGGTTGGATTGTATAATAACCCGAACAAATATTTTTAAAATTTTAAAATGAATTATATAGGTTATAATAATCTAATAAAATTATAAAAAAAAATAGTTAAATGGATTGGATTAAATGGATTAGATGGGTTATACCATTTTTTAATACCCCTAAAGATCATGCACTTTATAAAATTGATATGCAGTTAACGTCTTCCCTAGCAATTGCATCATGACAATGGCTTGTGTCATATAAAAAGCTTGACTTAGCTAATATTCTTAATTGTCTTCTATGGCTTCATCTACAATTATTTGAATTATTCTTCAATTGTTATTGTTATTTGTCTTAGAATTCAGTTTCGTGCTTCTCATAAGATGATCTGCCTTGTCTACCTCCTTTGCGCGATTATTTATTTCAACAAGTAAAAGTTTGAAGTTTGGAAAATCATTTGCATGCATCAGCTAAAACATCGAAATTAGTTTTGGCATTAGTTTGTCCCCTTGTGACATAAGGACGAATGCGAGTCCTTTGGAAAATTTTAAATATTACTTGGGCAGGCACCAGATAAATTCATATGGATTTGTTCTCTCTCTTTTAAAGACAGTATAATGCCATTTTTTTGCTCCTATACCTTTCAAAATGGATAGATTATATCCTTTTTTATATCATTTTATGCTACTAAGTGCCTAAAATATTGAAAAAAATACCTTTTTTTCATTTTTTTGGATTGAAATCAATTAGAGAATGCCATGTGATCATCACTTTAGGGGCAATTTTTCTATTTCGATAAGTGGATGGGCGAAATTCCTCTTTTAAAAAGCATATGGACAAAATTGCTCAATTTCATGCACTTAATGGCAAAAACTGAAAATAGAAAAGTTTAGGGGTAAAATATATCCATTTTGAAAACTTTAGGGTTAAAAAATGACTTTATTCCTATTAGGGGTGTGCAGAACCGAACCGGAACCGAAAATCGAACCGAATAGATTTTGGTCCATTTGGTTCAGTTCTTTCGGTTTTCGGTCCTAAACCGAATTTAAATTTCGGTTATTTCGGTTCGGTTCGGTTCTCAAAATTATAAAACCGAACCGACCGAACTCTACCATACTCACCGTTTTATATATATATATACAAATCAAACATCAGCACAGCAAAACAACAAACCAAACATTAACAAGCCAAACATCAACAAACCAAAACGATGAAAACATAAACATCAACCCAGTAAACATCAAAAAAAAATGAAAGACAGGAAATCGAGACTGCGCAAGAAGAGAGACAGCCTTGGGGGGAGCTCCGGCGGGGGAAAGGAGGGGAAGGGGGGCGATCGGAACAGATCTGCCGAGAGGGAAGCAAGAGGGGCGACGGGGAGCAAGATCTGCCGAGAGAGAGAGAAGAGAAGAGAAGGGGTGCCGATGGAGACAGCGGCGACGCCGTGTGTAGCGAGCGGCGGAGAGAAGCGTTGGCAGGTGACGTCTTGGGTAGACAGCGGCGGGGAGAGAGAGAGAGAGAGGTGGCTCTAAGGAGAGAGAGTGAAATGAGAGAGACTGGGAGAGGAGATCTTTTATGTAGGTGGGTTTTAGGTCGGGTTAATGGATCTGGGGTGGATCCAACCCGATCCAACTTGTCATACCATTCAGAAAAAACATTGAACCGAACCGAACCGAACCGACCGAAATTATTTCGGTTTATTCGGTTTCGGTTCTAAAATATTCGGTTCGCGGTTCGGTCCTAATTATTTTCAAAGTTCGGTTTTCGGTCTGTTCGGTTCGGTCCAAAACCGAACCGAACCGACCATTTGCACACCCCTAATTCCTATATGATGTGATGAGTTCTTCCACCCATAGAAACTTAATCAAGAAACTCAGTTTATGTTTGCTTTATCAGAAAAAAAGCAGCACTGGCTCAATGCATTTTCAGGATCCGTTTGCATTGCTGTGCACATGATGCGATACTAATGCATTTACTTGTGCTCGGATGATGTTATTGCTTTTGTGTTGGGATGTGCTTGAAAATGGTGTCCTTTAGTCTGCATTTGATAGGATAAAGATCTTGACATTATACATTTAATAATTTGTTTTTATGTACATGGATTGCTTTCATCATTATCGTCTAATTTGTTGAATGCGAGGCATTTGTCTGAAAATCTGAAGCAGATTATGTGTTTGTTGTCTAATGTTCGTAACGTTACACTTCCAAACAAATGGGCATAGATGGATATTTGCTGTCTTTGAACTCTGATTAGTACACTGCTGAATGAAGCTGCTGTATGACAGATATCTGCAGTGGCTGCCCCTCCAGCCCTTCAAAAGCTCAGCGAGAAGTTCCCTGGGTAATACGAATTAAACAGCTTTTTGTAATCAATTTTGGGGTACTTTGCAATGTTTCACTTTATTTCTTGATAATCCAGGCTTCATGATTACACTGGAATTATTGATCCCAGTATCAATGACAAAGGTTAAGTACCAGACTTTATTAAGCACACGGAACAGTTACGAAAATTCGATGCGAATTTTTATCGTAGAAAATGACACCAATATTTAGTAACGTTTTCTAATTCTATCGCTATTTTGTTGCTAAATTTATTGACAATTTAGAAAATACATTTTCACTGTTAATATGAAAAACAGTTCATCACTAAGATATAAAATATGTTATCGCTAATTCATGTTTTTTTTATAGTATATATCGAAAGTACTAACAGTTTATAATATTTTAAGTTTACTAGATCGAATTAAATGCGCCGATTTTGATAAACATGACTTATATTTAACAATAAATATAGCTAGCTTAACATTAAAAATAATAAATTTAGACAGTTAAGAGTAGAAGATAGCATAAATTCGCAACATTAAACAATAGTATGTGAATGATATGCAGTAAATAGATAATGTATCTTTTTACAAATAATTATCACATGGAAAGTTCCAAATATATTCACTCTACGTATAAATGAAGCTTACTGTTTAAATGTATATTCTCTACAAACCTGTTCAATAAAAAAATGTATCTATATATATATATATATTATATAGCCATTTTAAACTATGTGATTAATTAAATCATTGATTTTATTCCCAATAAGGATCCACCTTCCATCCAAATTCCGATCATTTCACTTGATGTAGGCAATCAACAGGCTCCTACTCCACCACCACCACCACCTCCTCCTCCTCCACCACCACCGCCGTCGCATCCACCAATTCCTCCACCAAAGGCAGCTGCTCCAACTAGGCCATGTCCTCCATGTTGGTGGGCTAGGCCATGTCCTCCATGGTGGAGGCCGCCACCACCATGGAATCCACCATTACCATGTGGTGTTCCACTATAGTTTCTTCTTCTGAGTAAAGCCAAAAGGATAAATAAGGCCGTAAATGAACAAAAAATTATTATCATAATCACCCAAATTGCCATTTTCTGTATTTAATCAAAATACTCACAACTCTTTATATAGCATCTGTGTCACCTGAATCCTTAATTGTTATTTAAGTCTTGCAACTGACGAAATTTCAAAGATTTTCCTTGCCTTGCACGGATTTTATTGCTTAATGACTCTGGTTTAGAAGAATTCAAAAGAATGTTAATTTTGTCGATTCATGGTTATGGAATGGTTCTCTGCTTCGAGTTTTGACTTCGTAAATGCAATTTGAAGATTATTCATATAAGGACTAACCTCCAATTTTTTTTAGATGATTGCCTATGGATTATGAATCCTATAACGAAGGCACGATTCGGTGCGGAGACATAGGCAGATCAAGTGAGGGAATTTAGTTCAATGGTATATAGGCGTGCACAAATATGAATCAAATTAACACTCTTTTATTTTATTAAAAAATATTATTAGTTTATGTGCAGAAGGATGAATTCCGTAATAAGGGATGTGAATTAGAAATAAATATGCCTAATTCACGCGTTGAAAAATTGAAACGCGTTTCAGTCCATGAAATTTGACTTTTGACTTCAAAACCACCGAGTTTCTTCATATTTGTTTTTAGGATATTATATTAGACAATTATTATTTTTTAAAACTCTTTTAATCCAATCTAATTTATTTCCACATTCTCCACAACAAACTAAAAGCGGATGCCAAATAAGTCTAAAAAAAATTTAAACTTACGTTCTTTCTCCAATTTGGAAGAACATGCGTGCTAAAATTGTTTTTGTCTTAAAATGCAGAGCTCATGGTGCAATCTACTTCTCAATTCCCAAATTGTCACCATAACAACCAAAAATAAATATTAATCAGCGAATCATAGAGCTAGGTAGGGATGCTCACGGGGCGGGGATTCCCCGTCCCCCGCGGGGACCCGACCCGAACGGGGCGGGGAATCCCCGAATTTTTCCCCCGCGGGGGCGGGGATGGGGGGAAAAAAATCCCCGCCCTTTAATTCGGGGCGGGGACGGGGAAAGGGGTCCCCGCCCCGCGGGGATCCCCGCCCCGAAAAAAATATTTAAAAAAAAAAAAAAAAATATATATATATATATATATATATATAATAATAATAATACATTAATAATATATATATATATATATATATATTTATTGATAATACATTAATAATATATTAATATATATATATATATATATATATATATATTTGTAATGTATAAATTGTATGGAATATTTATAAATATTTATATTTTAATTGTATAAAATATTTATATTTAAATTATATGAAATATTTTTAATTTTAAATTATTAAATTTTATAAAATATTTTTAATTTGAATAAAAAATGTCCATCAAATTAATTTTTTTTATTAAAATTAATTTTTTTTTACGGGGACGGGGATCCCCGCGGGGGCGGGGACGGGGGGGATTTTTCCCCCGCGTCCCTAGCGGGGGCGGGGACGGGGAATCCCCGCCCCTACGCGGGGCGGGGATGGGGGAGCCACTCCCCGCCCCCGCCCCGCCCCGTGAGCATCCCAAGAGCTAGGGCCTCCAACACCTCTGCTCGCGATCTATCTCTTTACTCCCCAATAAAAAATGGATCGACTGGTGCTTCTTACAACTAATGCAGGACTGCCACAGTCTTCTTCCCTACAAACAACAGCATCAATATTTTTAACATTTTGATCTTCATTAATGGCAATTGAGCCATCTTCTTCATTTGCACATCTCATGTGGTTTCTCCTTGCAATCCTAGATTGTACAACCTCGATTTCCTGATTATATATCACACTAGCTAGATTGTATAACATCATTAACCTTTGTGTCATTAGTTCTAGTATCGAATTTTTCCTTGTCTTTCATATGCCCCACGTATGGTACATAAATAAGCAACAATAATTAGTGATTCTTGTCCATGTGGTTTCTTATCTAAGAAATTATAAATATCTTGCCAGAAGCCACAAAAAGTTGAGTGATTACTTGATTTACGTGGAAGAATGTAAGATTTTAGCCTAAAATTAAGGGTAGGCTAAAATTAATTAAGTTGCTAGGTGATTGATAGCCCAACTTGAAGAAATTATAAATCTTATCTGATAAGACAAAAAATGTCTTTATCTAGAAGAGAGAAAAAGCCGATCGAAAATTTCAAGTGATATAAGGAGAACCGGTCGGATGATTGAGATCTGCAAGAAAGAATGCCCGGTCAGATCAGGCGTAAGCACTCCGAAACTTAAGTTAGCAGTTTTCTAGAGAGAATGCTTAGAGAGAGAGTCTCAGAAATTTGATACCTGATGCCACTGTTTGTTGGGTTATTTATAAGAGATAGGAGAGGTACGATTGAGTGCCTGGAGAGTGATAACTGGCAGTGAAAGTAGGTGAGCGGCGAAGCAACAGGGGGCAGGTGAAGAGCATGGCGCTGCCTTGTGTTATTGGGTTGATTAGACGTGTTGTCACATCAGTCCGATCGGACGTGGCGCTGCCTTCATGCTCAGGCTTTGTGCTCTTTGCTGATGGGTTTTGGGCCCTGCCAGGTGGATTGGGCTGACTAAATGGGACTTTTTGCAAATGTTATTTATGTAGTTATCACTTGTCCCCCCTCAAAAGGGTCCGATCGGGTATAGATTTGCCTCGAGTTGCTCCGCTCGGGGAGAGTTTACTTTGAGTTGATCCGATCGGGAGACATCCGTTGGCGGGATTTTTGAGTTTTGAAAGGCGCTCATCTAAAGAGACACGCCTGTTCTGACAGTTGTCTCATTTAATACTGCGTGTGCACCGAAGGTGACGCTTCGTTCTTCGTACAGCAATGATGCTTTTTGGACATGTGGCGAGCATACTGTGGTGAGAAGTTTGGCATCTACGAGAAGTTTTTGCCTATAAAAAGGTAACTTCATTTATTTTTTTCCCCACTTTTCTGTAATCCTTAGAGAAACTCTGTCGAAATTTCTTCTCGTTTCCTTCATCTTTCGCGTTCTAGTGGTTTTTTGCCCTCTATTCCCTAAAATTTTCCAAAGTACCTACAATCAAGTAAGTAATCCCTTCTCGCCTGCCTTTGATTTTTCTTCTCTTTCATTCTATCACACCTCTGCATTTATCTTAGTTCACCCCATTAGAAACTAGAAGCTTGTGTTGAAAATGGCTTCCAGCAGTGGGTAGTCAATAGACAAGAGTTTCATTGAGGAGTATAGGGATAAACCAGTAGCTGAGCATTTTCCAGATTGGGCCCTCGGGAAGTAGCTGAGATTCCTTCTCGATATGGCCTTCCTGACGACATGTTCGTGATGCCCTGCCCTGAATCCATGACGATGACGGAGGGGCCTTTCGGCCACCAGAAGAATGAGTGGTTCATTTGCCACCTTTGGAGCTTGGATGCAGGACTGAGGCTCCCGTTTGGTGCCTTTGAGATGGCAATATTGGAAGGTTATGGGATTGCCCCAAACCAACTGCATCTGAACGGGTGGAGGTCGGTGGACTGCTTCAAAATTCTCTACAAGATAGAGGGAGTGGCTCCGACTCTGGATCTCTTCACCCACTTCTTCTATATTTTAGGGAGGAGTGATGGAACGGAGTACTTCTTCACCAACTGACCGAAGAGAAAGCTCATCCACATCCCCACCTCGATGAAAGGATTCAAGGAGAGGTATTTTCTGGTGGGGATGGCCGGTGGGTTC
The DNA here is from genome assembly GCA_947683425.1 of Excoecaria cochinchinensis. NCBI lineage: Eukaryota > Viridiplantae > Streptophyta > Magnoliopsida > Malpighiales > Euphorbiaceae > Excoecaria > Excoecaria cochinchinensis. Next base: position 10,299,761 of record CANTUQ010000058.1, read on the forward strand.
GGCGTACACCTTGCCTGATCAAAGGGAGCAAACATTTTAAAGGACCAAGCCACTGGTCAACCTTTGTACAAGGCCGACATCAAGAAATTGATGGACGCCGTGGCGAGGCATAAAGAACCTTACAACTCCAACTTTCTTCTGGGGACGTTGTTCGGGTCTTCTAGCTCCGAGACTTGCAAAAATACAGAACGTGAGCATTAGGATCGGAGTAAAGGGAGCAGCATGAGTTGACAATCATGCATTACATGTGCATTGAGAAATAATTTTTCTGAATCGAATACTTATCTTATTCATTTTTGTGATGCAGTTGCAATGGCAGGAGGGGATGATATGACAAAGCAGCTCGCTGCTCGGGCTAAGGCCAAAAGGGATACCCAGCGGGTTGTGAGGCAGGAGAGGAAGACGAAGAAAAGGAGGATCATGCCTACCTCAAAAGTCCATACTTCCCTTGGTCTGGCAGGTGCTCCTTCTGTCGCTGCCCCAATTGCTGCTTTCCCCCCTCTCGTCCGGCCTTGGTTGTCTCGAGGCCTGCGATGCCTCAAACTGATACTGAGGATCGGCATCCACATAGACGACTATTATTGAGGGAAGAGTTTGATTTCAATGAAGCACAGCCAACTGCCATTCCTCCCAACATTCAGCTTCTAAGAGAGGTGGCTCAGAAAAAAGCTGCGGAGCTGGTGGCTACCTCAAACGCCCGAGTGGCAGCAAAAGGCAAGGCGCCGATCCAAGGCGAGTCGACCCGGCGAGCTGCAGGGGGAGCCCCTGCGAGGCAAATTGTGCCCTTGAAGGACGTGCTGAGGGAGAACTTCGGCAATGACTGGTCAATCAGCAACAAGGTGGTGGCCAGCTACATCTGCTGGGGTATCCTTCAAGAGGATGACTCCAAGGACATTGGAGATCCCAGTCTGCTCGCTCGGGAGTGTAGTATATTTAACCAGCAGAGCTTGGAGGTGAGATTTAGCCAAATCATGTCACACTGTCTGGAAATTGGTGATGCCTTCTTTTGCTGATGCATTGTTTTTGTTGTTATTTTCTAGCTGATCAAGAGGGTTTTACGCATGCACGGTATGGCGAGCTACTTGAAGGCCAAGTCAAAAGATGCTGCCAAGGCGAAGGGGGAGGCAGATGCTCAACGCGATGCTGCCCAGAAAGAGGCCTCTGCCTTTCGCTTGGAGGTGGCAGAACTGAAGAAGGGGGCCTCTCAGCGTGCCCGGAGCTGAAGACTCAACTAGGCAAAGTCGATCGACTGAAAGGAGAAGTCTCGCGCCAGGCCACTGATAGTGCTTAGTGCAAGAGATTTGAAGAAGAGGCGAGCAGACTAAGCACTGAGTGCAAGCTTCTGGGCACTGAGAATGCCAAAGCCAAGTAAGAGACGGGTAAAGCCTTGGCAGAGTGCAACCAGCTTCGAGCCGAGCGGGATTCGCTGAAGGCTGCTTTGGAGGACAAGGAGACCTCCTGGGGGAAGAAGCTTGAAGGGGAGCTTGCCTCTCAAAAGGAGCAGCTTCTTGATCAACTGGGAGAAGCTCAAGCAAAGTTGTTGTCTCGGCTAATCTATGAGGCCGGGAAGCGCTTCCCGGGGCTGATCTCGACTAGATGGAGGATCCCAGTGTTCTGCCCGATCCGCCATCTAGTGACGATGAGGAAGAGGCTCCCAGAGAGGAGATAACCAAAGGAGCATCCGGGGAGAACCTTTTGCCAACCGAAGCCCAGCCAGATGGTCGAGTCTCCTCAGCCTGTTACCAATCCTTCTCAGCTTGTTGCCGAGTTGAGCACAGAGCCTGCTGCTGATCTAGTCCCGGCTCTAGCTGATATAGAAATTGTAGACATAGAAACTTAGATTAGATTTTCTATTGTATACTTTATTTTTTTTGTACTGATTCTTGTAAACTGTACAGTCTATTGTTTTTTCAATAAATTGCAACTTTTATATAAATTGCAAACTTTCAAAGTTATGAATTGCCATTTTTCAATAACTTATATAATCGCATATAATTTGCTAATGTGATAGACTGATTAATCGTAGAAAACTTCCTGAATTGGAATCAATAACTTTCAAGTCAAGCACAGCGAATGACTTTTTAGTCTTGCATAGACTTAGGATTAGGTGATCAATTTCGTAAATCAAGTTAGCGTTTTTAATTTGCATTTCAATCTGTGATTGCTGAGCAACACTTAACTTGGGAGAAACTTTTACTATAGCTTGACTCTTTGCTTGTAGGCGGCGATTTTGGCGTAGGCGGTCTCTCTCCTTTCCTCTATCAAATCTAGGTCCTGGCATCTTTCCTGGATGTTCATCCATTCGGAATAGAATGTTGACCGATAGGATAGAAGGCCGACCTCTACGGGTATCATTGCTTCAGAGCCATAGACAACAGAGAATGGCATTTAGTGAGTGCCCGTCCTTGGTGGAGTTCTGTAGAACCATAGGACACTGTGCAGTTCTTCAGTCCAATTGCCCTTTGCTTCACCCAGTCATTTTTTCAGCCCTTCCAGGATGGTCCAATTAGAGACCTCTGTCATCCCGTTGCTTTGAGGGTGAGTGACTGAGGTGAATCTTAGGCTGATGTTCAAGCCTTGGCAAAAATTTCTGAAGGTGGAGCTATCGAACTGCTTTCCATTATCTGTAATGAAAATGTTAGGCAAGCCATACCTGCAGATGATGTTCTTCCATGCAAAGTATTTGACCCTCTCTACTGTGATCGTTGCTAAAGGCTCTGCTTCAATCCATTTGGAGAAGTGGTCGACTGCTACAATGAGAAACTTCATCTGTCTTTTACCTTGAGGGAAAGGTCCCAGGATGTCCAGGCCCCATTGGTCAAATGGCCATGCAATTTCGATTGACTGTTGGTCTGCTTCGAGCTGTCTTATGACCCTTCCATAAAGCTAACATTGCTAGCATCTTCTTACTTTTTCTTAGGCATCTTTAAAAATGCTTGGCCAAAAGTATTCGCTTTGTACCTCTTGAACTTGTTTGCCAGATTTCATTATTAGGACATTCAACATCAAGCATATATAATTTATCAATCAAGGAACCAATACCAACCAAAGTAGAATTTAAATAGAGACAAACTTTATTGTTTCCAAATGAACAAGTGTAACCTGATTTGTCCAAAGTAGGAACAAAAATTAAATTCCGTCTTATAGACGATACAACAAAAGTCTCAAATAAATCCAAATGAAAACCAGTCTTTAATTGAAGTCTAAAAGTCCCAATAGCATTTACTTGAGCTATACTGTATATAGATGAATCTTTCAACATCATTTGGCAGTTTACTCCACAACAAAAGCTAAATTAACTTCCGAACAAACATAAGAAAGTGGCTTACCCTTCTTTAAATGCCAGTTGGCATACTTGGTACACTCTTTTTTCATATGTCCACTTTTCTTGCATAAATAACAGGTGAATATCGTATCATGTTTCTTCTGCTTCTTTTGAGAAGTATTTTCTGCAGTGTTCTTATTTTTTTTTCTTTTACTGGGATTGGTGACCAAATGAGCACTCTCAGTCTTATCTCATATTCGCCTCTCTTTCTCTTGTATATAGTGAGAAATAAGTTCATTTAATGACCATTTCTCCTTTTGAGTGCTATAACTCACTTTAAATTGTTCAAAATTTGTAGAAAGAGAAATCAAAGCAAAATGCACAAGCAAGTCTTCAGACAACTCTAACTTTAGTGCCTTGAGCCTTGATACGAGATTAGACATTTCTATAATGTGCTCCCTTATGTTTCCTTTGCCTTTACCCTTCAGGGAAACAAGTTTAGTCAAAAGACTGCTTGTCTCCGCCTTTTCATTCTTGGCAAAGTATTGTTCAATTTCTTGAAGGAACATTTTGGCATCCTTATTCTCAGTAATAGAGCCCCTGAATGCCTCTGGAATGGAGCGCTTCATAATCATAAGGCACATTCGGTTGGACCGATCCGACTTTTCTATTTTAACCTCATTGGGGTTTTCTGGAGTAGCAGTGGATCGATTTTCCCGAAGTGCTAGATCCAAGTCCATACAACCAAGAATAATTTCAATGGTCTCTTTCCAGGACTTGAAGTTTGCACCATTCAGCATTGGAATGTTATTAACTTGAGCTGAAGGATTGGCATAATTAGCAATGGAAGTTGAATTCAAAACATAATTTATGAGTATACTAACATTTAAAAAACATGTCAACCAAAAATTAAGGATGACACAAAATAATTAAATATTGGGAGGGCCCATACAAGATACCTCGTCTTTGGACAAAGGAATTAACTTTAAGTGGTACTCTCCATGTAGTAATCAAATGTTGATAACAAGTCCCGTCAAACAACAGTCTACCTTTGGGCTGACTTATTGTTCACATGGATATACACTTAATAATTATCACACATTTATTACCACAGGTATGATTTGTCAAATGGCCAAATAGTGACCTTCCTTTGGGCCGATCAATTATTTGCATAAGTGACAATCATACATGTCTTAAATTTTATAGAATCAACAAATTTACTAAAAAAAAATTAATCTATTTCAATTTATTTGATTCAAAATATAAGACGGGTTATGCAATAAAATTTGCCAAATATCTTGCCAAAAATAATCTACCTTTGGAACAATTATTTTACGCATAGATAAATGCATAATTTAATTGCACAGACTAAATGGGATTAGGGCCACAACACAAGAAGAACTTTATTAGTCAAGATTTTCAAATCCAAAACCATAGGATTAAATCTTGAATTCCAGAATGTAGACGAATTAAGATTTAATTCATGAAACTTTTAAGATTAAATCTTATATTTCAAAATATTAGGAATTTAATTACAATTCTAGAAATATTAATAAGTTACTCAAATATATATTAAAATTTGCCAAAACCATTAAAGAACAGATGGCTAAAACTCATATGCCAAGAACCCAAAACATGTGAAATCAAAATCAATTCATAAAAGAAGAAGACGTGTGCCGAGAGAGCCATCAGAGGCACAACATGCAACCAAATAAAATAATATTGATATTTGATCCAACAATATTGATAGCACAAGAAGACAAAAAACCATAAAACCCAACAGCCAATTCCAAAATTCCAAAGGAAAAGTAATGAAAATCAATTACCACAACAGTAATTCATACCCAATATAACTCAGCAAAAAATTAAACAAATAGAAAAACTATTTTGCCAAAATTTTCATGGTATCGGTAACTATCTAATTTTAATATTATTATTAATAACTTTTCTAATGATAACATTATTTCATTCTCCATGAATCAACATGAATTAGGCTCTGATACCAATTGTTAGAATAAATCTTGAATACCTAATAGCCTATAAATCATTCATGTCGGATCATCAAGAATAAAAAATTGATGCATAAATATACCTGAATTCATTGTAGCAATTATAAATCTGATGCGAAAACTGATTATACGGTATAATGATCTTTCTCAACTAAAATGCCTTATTTCTCAATGGGATCCTTATGAATTCTCTCTGGCTGGGAGAAAGAAAACTGTATGTTATTTTGGTGTAATGGGGACCATGACCTAAGTTATGAATATATACTGTCACATTAGGGTTCCCATTAAACCCTAATGGGCCAGTAGCTGGTCTCTACTCATTCTGGCCCATATTGCAATAAGTAGTCTTTTTCTGGGCCCTTTATTTGATCACTTAAAAATAGCCCACATAATTAAATAGCTAATATAATTAATATTAATAATACATTGACCACATAATTATTGGAAATAATAATTTTCCAACATGTGACTTTGTAATATATTTAGATTGTTTTTGTTTAAATTAACTGTTATTTTGATTAATTTAATATAGGTTTTTCTTTTTTTTTTGCATTTGTTTTGAATTATTATTTTTCTTTTATTAATTATGTGTTTTTGTGTTATATTTGGGTGACTTAGAAAAATTTTTGTATTGAAATTTACTTGAGGGGACAGTACATTACCAAAGATGAAACAAAAGCTGAAATCAAAATAAGGTTCAGCTTTGGTAGAGAAGTAACTGCTGACCAAAGTTGGGACCAAAGCAAAACCCAGGTTTGGTCTTTGATTTGATGCATTTTTAATTTCTTATTTTGGACAAACCTCTTTTTTATTCAGGACTCTTAAAAAGTTATTAAAGAGGGGGACGACTGCACAATAAAAAGACATTTCGTAACCTAATTTTAAAAGGCAGAAACAGGGAGAAAAACTTAACAACGTGAAGATTACAGCAGCAAAAGAAGAAAATAAAAGAAAGTGGAGAGACAATCTGCTAGTGACCAGCCCAGATCCTATTCATCCTCTTCTTCTGTTCTGAAATTTGCTGGTGGAAGTCTTCATCGTGTTCATTATTTGTTCTTCTTTTTTCTTTATTTTATTTTCTTTTGTTATTATGATGTGTAGGATGAATTCTAGTTTTGCTTTGGATTTTTATAATATCATGAACTAAATTTTATTGTTAGGGCTGTAGTGGATCTTAACTTTGAAATTATGTAGTTATTTTTTGGCTTTATACATAAGATAGATTTTCTGGTATGAGATTATGTTTTTATTGAGATTAATGCTTGCTGAAATTGATCAAATCAACATGAATTTAATCAATTAATTTACTTGATCAATTGAATTAATTGGTGGACCAAATAAAACATAATCTGAATTGAAAATATGAATGATCAAACTTATTTTTATCCTTGTGGTTTTTTTATTTTAAATCAAGATTTTTTCATGGAACTTAATACTTTCTAATTCATTCTTTTACTTAATCAATTGAAAGAATTAAATTGAGATTAGTTTAAAATACTATGATCATTGGATTTTGATTAATTTAGGGAAAAATCACCATCTCATGTGAATTATCATTCTTTTGCATAAAATATGAAAAAATTATATATTCAAGTTAGGTAAAAATCTAGTCCAAACATTTATCATAATTGTTAATTCTTTTAAAATTAGTGTTTAATTGTTTAGTCATTTATTAGCATAATTTAACTTAATTTCATATTTAAAGATTGGTTGTCTAAATAATATAAGCATTCGAAAATTATAGTACTTGTTATGTTATTTTTTGAGAACGATATTCTGCATTTACTATCCTTTACTACTTGCTCAAGAGAATACATTTGCTTTTAGAATTTAGTTTATTTTCATATCCCACTATTCACCTCAACACCAAGGTCTTCTGATGTTACAGAAAAGGGGCAAAAAGATCACCATTTCTTATCCTCAATTAGGGGTAAACAACAGTCGGTTCGGTTTGATAATCGAACCGAACCGAAAAAATCGAAAACCGAAATATTATAATTTATATAAACTGAACCAAACCAAAATTATATAAAAATTGAACTAAAATCGAATCGGAATTTTCGATCGGTTTGGTTCGGTTAACCGAAAATCCAAAATTATAATTAAAAAAATCATTTAAAAAATTATACAAAATTACAAATTATAAAACTAAAATAAAAACATCCAAATTGAAAAATGTACATATATAATTTGAGTTCAAACCCATTAGATTGATAAAAAAATACAAAAAATCATTTTTTTATATATATGTAAAAATTGGATAAAATAACATATAATATTAAAATTTCGGCCGGTTCGATTTTTATTCGGTTTTTACCTTTCAAAACCGAGCCGAACTGAATTAACCGATTTAAATAGAATTTCAAAACCGAAACCGAACAACTAAACCGAATTAAAAAAATCGGTAGGTTTGATTCGGTTCGGTTCGATTTTACCCGAATTTTGCTCACTCCTATCCTCAACTTTGCGTGTACGAGAGGATATACTATTAAATTCTCTACAAAATCAAATTTTAATAAATAAGAAAACGCTATTTTTCCTCTTATCAATTGGTTTAAATTAATGATTAATCCTACTGAGTTACTTGAACATTTATTGAATCATCGTAAAACTCAAATTTCGAGATATATATATATAATTTGAAAATTTGATGTTGATTCTGATCCTATAATTTTCATAATACAAATATATTGTTTAAAAGAATCAAATTTAAATTATGTATCGAATTAAACAGAAGATATATTTGCATTAATGATACATAAATTAATAATTAATGTAACAAATAAAAAGCTTCTCTAATATTATTATCCAATATGCACAAAATATAATTCTGAATATTTCTATGTTACAAAACGAGGAATTCTCCTTTACAAACTTACTAATTAAAATTATAGGAAATAACACCTTCACACGTATTCTTCTCCAGCACTATAAATAAGTTGACCTTCTTGCATTAATTAACCGCCTCCGCCACCGCCTCCACAGCCTCCGCCACCACCACAACCTCCACCGTTTCCGCCACAGCCATCGCCGTTACCACCGTTGCCGTGAGCAGCAGCGCCTGCGTCAGTTAGAATGACCATACCGCCGTTGAATCTGCTGTGATTTTTCCCTCTTCTATTCGCATGGGTAAAAGCTTTGCCATCGCCTCCGTTGGTTGGGGCAACTGTCTGATTTTTGTTTTCCTTCTGTTTATGTTTTCTCTTCCCAAAACAGCCCATCTTTGATGATCTCTGCAACTGATTATTATTAAAACTGCACAAACTCCTTAATTTATAGATACGCTTTAGGAATGAGAAGAAAATTCTGTGTCATTGTGGCACGTTTACTTTGACAACTTCAAAGAAAAAAATCTAGACTTTTATTTGGAATAAAATGAAGGGAAATTTCTTGTGAGAACTGGATCTACAAGATTGCGTATGTAAGGACTGAGCATTTTATAGAAAAGAGGAGGAAGGGCATGGGCAGATGGGCCTCAAAAGGAAAAATGACATCCAATAACAAATTGACATATTTTGATGTTATTCAAATGCACATCCAATAACAAATTGACGTATTTTGATATTATTAAACGATGACACTATTCATTTTTTCTTTTTTAAAAACGAAGATGACATTATTAATTAAAAAAATAAAAGATGACATTATTTTGTGTCCCATCTTATCTAGACCTGTCAAACGGGTCATGTAGAGCGGATCGGATCACACTAATTTTATATCACTATTTTTAGATCAGGTTTCAAATTATATTTACTTTTTTAATATCAGAGTAATTTTTGAATTTTTAAATCATTTAATCAACTTTTAATTTCATTCTTTGAAATATCGATACGTTTCAACTATTTTTAAAGTAAGTTAAAAAATTACTAAAATATGTTATGTATATATATTAGGCTAAATACATAAATTGACGCTCCAACTTAGTCTCGTTTTTCATTTTGACACTTCAATTAAACAAAATACATAATAAACACATGAACTAACTAAAATACATACATATAAACCATTGTTGTTGACATATCTCTGAGTGTGTAAATCACTTATAGGAAGGCACGTTAGAGGTGAGCAAACATCATCTGAGTAATGGTAACTTGATCTCCTTCTTCTTCTTTCATGTTAAAGTTCTTCTCTTTCTCCTTAACCTCTCATTTGCAGATCCAGGCTCTCTCTTCCTATTTCTCTCTTACCAACTTTCTCTTCCTCTTGTTTCTTACGTTTGAGGTCTCGATATTTTTTATATATTTTTTAAAATAATAAAAGTTTTGTTGTAGCTCAATGAATCAGAGGAACGAAGTTGTATTCTGTAGTTGTGAAAATGTGGCACCGCTAAGAATAGCATGGACTAGAGAAAATGCAGGGAGAAGATTTTATGGTTGCAGAATTGGAAAGGTATGTGATTTAGAGTGTTAGGTTTGAAAATATTTTTTTGGTTGCTGCATGTATTAATTTTTGGATGATGGTGGATGTGATTTTTTGGGTGGTTGGATCCTAAATTTAATGAACAGGCAACACGGGTTATGGTGACTACTGAAGAAAGTTAAAAATTTTGTAGTGAAGGAGAAAGAGTTGAATCGGAGCAGGCTGAATTCATCAAAATGTGAATTTAGTTTTGGTCGATTTTGTATTTTTACTATGTTTTTCGTTTTAGGTTATGTAACTGGATATGTTAATTCAACCCAGTAAGCTGAAGTTGTGATGAAAATTTGTAATGAACATAAGTGGGTATTTTTCATTAGTGGATTGGCTTTTAGGAGAATTATATGATGCCCTGTTTTTGTATTGAATGTTTGTTCAGAACATGGCCTAAAAAACAACAGTTCACAAAATTGCCTTCTTAATTTCAAAGCACAGATTAAGAGCATAAAGAGCCTATCCATAATCAATGTAACCTATACTGTTCAATATGAGCAAAAACAAAATAATAAGCATCAATTGACAACTACATAAGAGAAATTAAATATGCCCAACGGTTCAACATACACAAACTAAACATATATCATCCTAAAATCTACTGGTACTAGGTGCCCTCGATGTTAAAGCATTGGAATGACTGGAATGTGAGTTGAAGTTGAATGGAGCCCTTAAACATCCAGATGTAGAAGTTGTATTCCTTTGATTCACTGCATTAATCCTCTATTGCTACAATTGAGATTATGTAATTGCTAGTTTGCCTCTCCACCTTGGACTAATGTTAGGTCTAAATCCGAGATCAATGTTAGTCCCAGCTGCAGATTTTGATCCATTTCCAGCTGTGATGACTCTTTTAGATTGCCTACCAGGCTGCAAATAAACATAAGCCACATCACAAATTGAATATAATCATAGTTAATTAAACTTATATAAATAATGTAAAAAAACTTACATTCAGAATTGTATGGCCAGTGGCAGTGTTAATGAAACAGCCATGACCAACCTCCTTCCTTTTGTGTCCAATGATCCCTCTTCCTTTACCCTTTGTTGGTTGAACTGGGCATCATTTTGAGTTGTTGATTAACATTGGTTGTGTCTATAGTCCCTCTTCCTCTACGTCGTTCTCTTCCTTTGGCAGTAGCATTAATGCTATGTATTGACATCCCTCTTCATCTGGCAGTACTAGTGTTGTTAACTCTATTAACAGCACTTGTATCAACACAAACAGAACTTGGTTAGTTAACATTTCTAACACCCTCAAATTGTGACCTTGATGTTGAACCATGCTCATAGGTTTGACTTGTTTCTCTTGATGGAACCTGTTACACAAGAATTTATGTTCTATGAATATTTAAAATTCAGTTTAAACATTAAGTAATAACCTCATATTACATTACCTATGTTCTGCACCCAGACTTGTTATGTCATATTTGATGGCACTTAAAGCAAGTCATCTTAGTGCCTCTTCTAGAAGCTTTTCCATATTTAGCTCTTGGTTCACTTTGTTCCTTCATTCTATATCTCTTGGGTTTGCTTGGCATAGGCTTTACCTCTAGTAGTTCAATGACTAGATTGTTTGACTCAAGCCACATTTTCATGTTAGGTATTGGCTTCATAAAATATTGATAGGACTTCATAAAAGTGTCCTTCCTATACCAATTAATGTTCAACATAGTTCTCTGGTTTTTGTCTTATATGGTATATACAACAAATTGCATGTGCATATGGAATTCCTTTAAGTATCCATGATCTACATGTGTAATTGCTTTTCCTCAAATCAATAATATGAACATAAACCCCATCAATTACTTCAAATCTAGTGTTACTATTCCAAGTCAGCCTACAATTCTTAGAGTATGTGATATTTTCATCAAGTATTAACCTTGCCTTTGGAGATATATCAGATATCCATGTTTCAACAAATCTTCGCATCTCAACATGCCTATTCATGAGTTTGTGCCTAATCTTCTCTAACATGCTAATAATAGACCTCTACTTAGGATCTACTATCCATGAATTAAATGTCTCACACGTATTATTCGCAACCACTTCACATTTTACAATATCTTTTAAAAATAACCTACACCATGCTTCTGTAAGATAAGCTAACAATTCCTCAACTAACCCATTTTCAAGTTTATTTAAGTTATCCAGTTCATCATTTAATTTTACCTCAAAGCTTGAATTGGCACATCTCCAGAACTGTTTCCTTCTCTCCTCACCTTTTCATGTTTGGGTTCATCTTGACCAAATATGCCTTGCACACATCCTGTGTTTTGAGGCTGGCAGTAGCACTTAAATTGCTGGTACCAAGCTTTTGCCCACAATTATCCTTAATTGCATTTCTGCTTCCTACGATATATGATGTCGACCTTTGTTTCAGTTTATGGATTACAATTTATTTCTCTCAAAATCGAAGGAGAAGAAGCAACAGTGCTCAATCGTGTTTCTAGGGTTTTTTACTTTCTGATGTGATTTTCTATTTTCCCCTTTCTCTTTCTTAGTTTTGCCTGTTACCCACAGGAAACTGTTCATCTCCTCCTGTAGCCATTCGACAAATTTTCTTCACTGCATTAAATACATGTAGCCAATTTCTATTGGTTAAATTCCATATCAACGCATTTGTATTATACACATGAACCATTCTGTATGTCTCGTTCAAAAATGGTTTATATGTATGCATTTTAGTTAGTTCAGGTGTTTATTATGTAATTTGTTTAATTGAGTTATCAAAATGAAAAAAGAGGCCAAGTTGGAGGATCAATTTATATATTTGGCCTATGTATTTATATTCATACGTCCATATATACAGACATGTATGTATGCACTTATGAACATAAATGCATATAACATGTACCTATATACTTGCATGTAGGTAAGTCCACATATGCGTGTGTATATATAATTATTATTATTGTTTTATTTATTTGAACAAATTAGTTAATACAAAATGATATTTTAATTGAATTTTTTTTATAATATAGGGTAAACCGGCCTATGTAGGGTAAACCCATCGTTAGACACTCCAACTTGTTCAAATAATTCATTTTGACACCTTAAATCTTGTAATGGCCAAATAAATAGTTAAACTTTCAAAATGTGATATTTATAAACACAAAATGTTGACATAGAGACAATTATGAGTTTGGACTTAAATTGGAGCGCGTGAACCAATTTGTTACCATTTATCACCAGTAACAAATCATGAATATAATTATAAAACTCTCCCTCTCTCAAATCTCCCTTATTGCTCCCAAATCTCCATCTCTCTGGAATGGAGTAACTGTTCCAATTCAGCTAGAGAAACCTGCAACTTCTCATAAATAACATCATATAAACCATTTTAGTTATGTCTATGGATAGTAAAGAGACATTGATAACCTGATATGCCTTGTATTTGATCAATTCCTTTAACCTATCAACAATGTAGAGGAAGCCATTAGAATCAAAATAACAAATGTCCCTAGTCTTTAACCAACCCTCCGAATCCAATGTTTCAGCAGTTGCTTTATTTTCTCCTACATAATCTGCACAAACAAAATAACTTCACATTTCATTTTGAAGCAGAGCTAGGACAAATGCTCCTCTTGATGATATTATTGTTGTTACCCCACCTCCTATCTCAGTCAACCCACACCCATGTTCCAATATTGTTAAGGATATTTACACTGCAGATTAAAGTTGCTTTGAGTTTATCTGGGAATGGCCAAATTGGGAGATTTTCCCTTAAATTTATCGGCAACCTCCTTCCCCAAAGGTGTACCGCTTCATGCTAGATAAAACAAGGAGCTCATATCATAATATGCAAATACACAAGATCATGTAAATAATAGAATATTCATTGCCTATTCAATTAGATCAAATAAAAAACAACAAACCACCAAACAACAAATAGCAATGCAATGTCTGTACACAAAAATTCATTTTTCTCCTTTTTCTTTAGTTTTTGCCATTGCCATAGAACACAGATACTTCATATCTCTCTCTCCTCTTCTACAATTTATAGAGGAGTTTTAACAAGTAATTAACAAAATTTTCAAATTCAACATTCATATTCAGAGTCAGAGAGAAGAAGAATTAAAAGGTAGCTGAAGAATCCGAGTCTTAGTGATGATCTACGAGGTGATCCGAATCCTGATCCACTTTGCATGCCCCAGGAACTTGGACCAATTTTCATCTTTCCGAGTTGCAAACCATGCATAGATGCTGCAATCTCGCTTATAAAGTTGAGTGACCCGCAAATAACTTGAGGACTGCTCGGAGAAATTGGCGGTGAGTCTGACGGAGGAGACATGGGTAGCGAAGTTAAAATCGAGGTAGGAGAAGAGTGAAAGAACTAGCTTTAACCAAGTAAGAATCAAAATGGTGCCTCAAAGGTGACCCAATCTCCATTTCACCGGATTCGGATCCAGATCCGCTTCCATTACCACTCAGCCTTTGTTGAGGCAGATCGGGAGTATGAGTGAAGAAACAAACATGGGGTTGAGTCCGATAACATCTTTTGATCAGCAACAATGGTGATTCCGACGATGGTGAGACCGGTGGTGGTGAGGTGAGATCAAGCAGAATGGATAGAATTCAGGAAGAGGAGAGAGAGATATGAACCAACACATGATAGTCATATAGAAAATAAAGTAGAATATTAGTTTTTTTTTTTTAAATTTAAGGGTTTTTTACTGACACGTGTCGGTCATTTTCTATATGACTATCATGTGTTGGTTCAATTTAGCGATTGACTTCACGCAATATACTCTCCCAAAATATCTTGAATTTTGTGTTTAAAAATATCACAATTTTTATATGTAAATATTTATTCGATCATTATAAAAGTTTAGGTATCAAAATGAAATTTGTGGACAAATTTGAGTGCTTGCAGATAGGTTTACCCTTCAATAAAATAACACAATATAGGTAAAATTAGAATCTTCTCACGAATTTGGCCCTTAATTTTTTAGGTCGGACCATGTACCTTTTTTCGCAAGGTGGATTCCGAATAAGGTCAAAAATTAATAATAGGTATAGTCTTGTCTGATTGAGGTTGTTCCATAGAATTAAAATGTATGGCTTAAATTTTTCTACTCATCATCTTAACTATGTGCCAGATATAGAGCCATAAAATAGTCCAAATTGTTCATGGTGAGCTCGATTTTTAACCGCAAGGCGACTTTTGATCAACCAATAAAATAACTTAATCTAACTTCCACTTGATTTTTATAATTGACGATTTCAAAACCATTTCAAAATTGGTCTCGAAAGTTTTGGGCCTTTTTTATAAATAATGTGTTTTAAAAAATTAATTTGATTTTTGGGTACTTTGAAAACTATTTGGAGGTTTGGGGTGTGTTTCATTTCGACAACAGACTGTTGCGAAAATGTCAGGCCAATTCCGCAGCAACCTGCTGTGAAATTGGACTCAAAATATTTTTTTTTTAAATGGGAAAGCTGTAGCTTTCCTCACCTAAACCGGCAGCCTAGGATAGGCTGCCGGTTACCCACCCCCTTTTTTTTTATAAAATATATATTAATTTAAATTCACCTTTTCCCTATTAATGTATAAAAAATTATTTTTCTAACTTAATTTGGTAAATAAGATAAAAAAAAATTGTAACTAAATAATAATTTATTAAAATATAAAATTATTAATATTTTGTTTAATTAAAATAATTTAAAATAAAAATAATGCGTTCATTATATATATATATAATAAAAATTAAATAATATTTTTGTTTTAATAAAATAATATATATATATATATATATTATTTTATTAAAACAAAAATATTTTATTTTGAAAAACTAAAATATTATTGTAGGCTTCAATAATATATATATATTATTTTATTAAAGCAAAAATATTTTAAATTTACCTGACATAATATATATATATATTATTTTATTAAGAAAAAAAATGAAAGGGTGATATTTCTCTTACTAGAGGTTTTAAATTTAAATTTTTATGTCTTCACTTTTTAACCATGAAATATTTTTGAATATTTAAAAAAAAATCGATGAGAATTCAAATTAATTAAATTAATTAAACTAATGAATTTTGAATAAATTCATTATATAAACTAATGAATTCATTATATATATATATTATTTTATTAAAACAAAAATATTATTTAATTTTTATTATATATATATAATGAACGCATTATTTTTATTTTAAATTATTTTAATTACACAAAATATTACTAATTTTATATTTTAATAAATTATTATTGAGTTACAATTTTTTTATCTTATTTACCAAATTAAGTTAGAAAAATAATTTTTTATACATTAATAGGGGAAAGGTAAATTTAAATTAATATATATTTTATAAAAAAAAAAAAGGTGGGGGTGGGTAACCGGCAGCCTATCCTAGCCTGCCAGTTGAAGTAAGGAAAGCTGCAGCTTTCCCATATATATATATATATATATATATATATATATATATATATATATATATATATTGAGTCCAATTCCGCAGCAGACTGCTGCGAAATTAGCCTGACATTTCCGCAACAATCTGTTGCGGAAATGAAACACACCCCAAACCTCCAAATAATTTTCAAAGTACTCCAAAAATCAAATTAATTTTTTAAAACACATTATTTATAAAAAAAGGGTACAAAGTTTTTAAATAGCTCAATTTTTGTTTTTTTTTTTCATTTAATCAAGTGAATAAAATTCTTTCTTGATATGTTGTTGGAAAATGATTAATTTCATCGCAATGTCTTATTAATTTGGATTTAGTTTTGCCATTCTGACATCTAAATTTTTTATAAATTTAATTTGACATGTGAAATTGTAAATAAGCACATTTATATATTAATAAGTTACTCTAGACTAAAAAAAGATCTGACATGAAAGCTATGATTGATTCACGCACGCGCCTCAAGTGCGTAAATTGACAATTAAAATTTTATTAACATCATCTCGCTCTTTTTCGTAGTGGAGGACTTCATGCTCGACAGTGACAATTGAATTCTACAGTTGATTGCTTTACTCTGATAATGGAGGACTTCATCCTCTCTGTTGGGAAATTGAATAACATAAATTTCATTTTGATCGAAAGCTAATTATATATGTTTAGGCTTCCATTTTAATCATAAATTAAAACCACTAATCAATTAATTTCATTAACTCCATTAATCCACTAACTTAACAACAATAAAGAAAAACATTATAAACATGAGAAAATAAACAATAATTAATTAAAAAACTAATTTTGAATCCATTTCCAAAGATGTGGATCATCTACTGAGATGGAGATATGAGGGTGACATCAAAGTTGATCATTTTTCTATGGGTCTAGGAACAGATGGATGCCAAGCTATTTTTTATCAACCTAACTGGGATATAATGGGTGCTTCTTGAAGCAACGAGGGGGATCACCCCATCATAATGATGACCCTTAACCTTATTTCCTATACGAGGGGAGACCATATTCTAGAGAGCGAGTAAAAGAGAAATTTTTATCGAAACATGAACTTTGGAATCATCTTATTAACTTTTGTGTAAAATATTTTAATATCAATATAGCTACTTTCATGTGTAGGCATGCAGCTTTTATTTCTGATTGTTGTAGCAAGAAATAACAAATAGATTAAGTATTATACAATTAACTCCAAAGTTAAATCATCAACAAAATCTGAGACGTAGCTTTCGAGTGAACACACAATACTCATAGTAAAAACCGTACCCTCCAACCAAGCACATCTCAAAGGATTCATCCGTGTTTTCTCCATCAACAATTGCCAGTCCTCCTCCTCGTCCTGTATTGACAATTCTGCAGTCGCTTCTTCCATCATTAAATTTCGAACCAACAACCTCAAAAATGAAAGAAGAAATTAAAAACCATAAACAAATGTATCATAAAGACAGATAAAATGCCAGCATCAAATTTTATGCCAGTATAGAGCAGAATAACTAATAGTTCAAAAATACCCATACTAATTAAAATATTATAAAAATAAATTATTGAAAATGGAATCTATATCTATATATAATAAGCACGGATCAAGACAAATTTTTTAGAGTTGACGTGGCAAAATTTAAGTGGTAGGTTTATACCTAAAGTGATGAGGTGGCAATTAGGGAGATGAGAAAAAAAAAAAAAGTTAATTTAAAAGAGTAATAGAGAGCAATGAATAAATTACTGCATTAATTCATGAAGTCTTTTAAACTTTTATACTGAATATAAAAGGTTGTACATTAAGTATTTTATGTCGACTAATTGGTTATAAAAATATTGTACTTTCTATAGTAGTTTAAATATTTTATTTTTTATCAGAGTTAATTTTTGGAATTGAATCGATCATAAGAGAATTTAATAAGACACTTTTTTGTTAAGAGAAATGCTAAGTTCCCAAGCAATCGAGTGAAAGTTTAGTTAAGTTGGAGATAAATGGGCTTCCAAATAATTGGAACCATAAGACTCTATTCATTTATTCACTCCATCCAACTTTAAATTCATTTTCTTTCATGTCTTAATTACATCAAGAATTCGAATAAAGGTTGGATGATGTAAGAATTGAAATAAAGGTTGGACCGATCGGCCTAAATATCTTTGACAATATTTCTAAAAAAGAGTTTAGGCTTGAAATGAATAATGCAACTAGCAGTCTGCTGTAAAGTTGTTAATTAGGTGTCGGGTTAACAGCTGAAAAGCTCCTACTTTGGGTGGCTTGTAGATTTGAAATTACGAATCAAAACGTACAATTTAATTATGTCACCACTTATATTATTTAAATGTTTTTATTATTTTAGCAATTGGAGCAATGGCGTAGCCAGAAATTAAATTAAGTGGGGTCAAAAATTTATCGCCAATAAAAAAAATTCATTTACATAAAAAAATTTATTAATATGATAATAATATATATAACAATAGTCATAATATTTCAGCTGTCCTCTACGAGTTTTCATATTTTGAAAGTATTTGTCAATATTTTCAAATACATTCTTTTTAATATAAGTAACTAAACAATCATTCAATAACTGATTTTCCATTCGATTTCGTAGACGACTTTTCACTATATTCATAGCAGAAAATGTCCTTTCAACAGTTGCCGTCGCGACTGGTAATATCAGAGCTAATTTAACAAACAAATAAACTAAAGGATACACCAAATTTTTTCCTGTCTTAACTAACAACTGAGCAAGATTATTGATTCCTTCCAACATCAAAAAATCATCATTGGATAACATGTCAGTAATATAAGTTTGAAGCTGATTGTCAAGTGAAAAAAGTTGTATCGATTAAAAATCTTTTTGTATACTATACTTCAACCAATTAGAATATTTCTTGTAACATTTATGATTAAAACGACGAAAAATATTTTCAATATTTCGTTGTTTAAAGTTATGATTTTTTGGTTGACAAGACTCTTTTTGAAGATATGCTCTTCTTATTTTATTCCGATCATTAGGATGATATTCTAATATTTTAATTCTCAATCCAGGATCAGCAGGAAGATTATCTAAATTAATCTCATGACTAACTTTTCTTAAACTGTTTTCTTGAACTTTATTTTCAATTTCTTGTTCAACTGATTGCTCAAAGGGTGATTTTATTTTAATCACAAATTTATCCATAACTGTTTCAAAAAAATAAAAATATCAATTTTAACTACAAATTTACAATCCTACCTATTTATATATTGAAAATTTTGAACCCAACTCCAATTAAAATTGAACCTAATCCTATTTACACAATATCACACTACAATAAAATTAAATTGCTAATCTATTTTTATAAAACAAATTCTAATTGATATAAACTAACTTATAAGACTCAATTGAATCAAAGAATTGCAAACACTTAGGATTTTCATGCATTGAGTTTCGAGAACAAAACTATAATAAAAGGAAAGAAAAATTATATTATTGTGTACCTTAAAATTAAAGTGAAATTTGTAATCAAATTTTTCTCCACTTTTAGTTTTGGCATTTTTTCCTGCTAGCGGTTCAGTTTTGCTAGCTACTGTTATGTTGCCGTTTCATATTCTTTTCTATATTGTTTCATTTATGTGCTTTACATATTTTTTATTTATTTTATATTATTTCCTTTACATTTATGTGCTTTGACTAACGTTTTACCTTCTTTACTTCTTTTGTTTCTATTGTGGTACAAGGAATGTTGGCATTTTCTTTTTTCTTTTTCTTTTATTTGTTTTTTCTTTTATATATATATATATATATATATATTATTCAATTATATATTTTACTATCAATTGTTCCAAAATTTATTTCCATTATTGTTGTTGTAAAATATAAATTTTTTGTGAGTAATTTTTAATGAAAATATTTAAATATATTAGTGGGGTCAATTTTTAATGGAATCAATTGTTAATGGGTCATTTAATGGGTTAATTTTAAAAAAAAAAAATATTTATCAAGGATATATATTTTTTTTTTAAAATTGAGTGGGGTCAATTGACCCCACTCAATATAATGTCCCTACGCCCCTGAATTGGGGCATCTTCTTCGGCTACATCTCCTTTCATTATCTCTACCGATTAGGCTCAGAATCTTCAAGTGGATGATTGATAGATAAAAATTGTAACTAAGAAATAATCCAAAGCTTTTGTTTTAATCCACATCTATGTACAGTACAAAAACAAACTTGAGCAACATCCTAACAAGGAAAAAAAAATCAAAGGGAAAGGATCAAACACCGGCATAACCACCGTCGCAAGAGCAGCCACCGGTGCCGGCGTTGATATCAGAATGTTGAGAAGGCTTAGTGCTGAGACAGCAACAGGCAAGCCCTACTAATAACATTAAACCCCAAGCTGAAGCTATGGCTTGTGCCCAGTTCACGTAATTATGCTCCATCTTCTACTTTTCTCTCCTCATTTCACTAATCAACTGTTTTTCTTCTGGCCAATTTTATTTCTGTTCCCATCATAATAACGTAGGGACCTGAAAATGGCATCGAGCGTATAACTTCTTTTTTTTCAAAAGGAAATATTCTTTGTTACATACAACTTTTAATATTCGGTCCGGTTTTTTTAAACTCACGTGATTGACTAATTTAAAGTTGAGTATTATCATATTGATAATAATTAGAATCAGCATTTTTAATAATGTATGTACGCTCCATGTATGAAGCAATGATCGAATCTGAAATTTTATTTAAAGAAATTCGAGTTCCTTACCACCCAAACCAACAATGAATTATTCTTTAGAAATTATGGTGCACATGGGCTGAGCTTGAAAGAGACCAAAAGAACATGGGCCAGACTGTGAATTTAAGAGCTGCTTAGGTGCCCTTCTTAAGACCTCTTCTTTTATAAACCACATATTTGTACAACACAACTAATTTCTACTTTCCTTTTTCTTTTTCTTTTTCTTTTTTTTAATCTGCTTGTATTCTATAATTATGATTTATTTTTCTTTTAACAAATGTCAACTTTATGGGTTCTCAAATTAAAATGAAATTTGTAGTATGCCTAAATAAATTATATGAATATGTGTTTTTGATTGAAAAAATAGATACATTGTTTTATGTAATTTTCCATGAAATCTATTGATGACTTTTGCTTTTAGTTTTAGGTTAGAAACCGTCCAACCAAATCAAGATGCTCCATTTATTTGCATGATTTTCTTTTGTATAGCAGCATAATTGCCAGTCCTGATAACGACGTGAAAATAAATAATATGATATGCAACACATAGGATTGCTAATTTAAAAATCTGATTTTTTTTCTTTAATTTTTTATACCATTTTAAATCCAACTAATCCAAATTAGCGCTAAACAAGCCCACAAAAGGAAAAAAGTGCTCTTCAAATTTTTAATGCATATAAAGTAATTTTCTTTTATGGAGTATTGATACTTCCCATTTAATGCGTATAAAGTAACAATTGGGCATCTGACTCCACTAGTAATTTGCATAAAGCCAGCACTGGAGTCTGCAATAAGATGTCTCTAAGCAATCTTCACCGAGTATAAACCACTACTTCCAAGCTTAAAGGAATTTTTTGGAATAAATCAGCATCTATTTCATTGAAATTTGCATTAATGCATAGCTCAAACGTCCCACTTTCGTTGACTTGGAATCATTAAATTCATAACACACCAATCAATTAAGGCCAGACCTGGTAGAGAACATTGCAATCTTTATTTTTTTGGTAAATTGGAAAGGAACACAACACGGCTTTTAGATCATCCAGTCTTCCAATCTTTCATGCTCCATTTTCATTAGATGTACTTGTACTCCTTCTATCTTTCATTTTTCATTTATAATTCAATGAGAAGTTGTCGATGCCAAGTGGTATTAGAGCCCTTTATTATTCGTCTATCTTCTCATGCTTCTTTCTAATTTTGTTATAATTCAATACGTTTCTAAGCTTTATTCTAACATTTTATAGGGGCATTTTGTCCTCATCCTGTTTTCTTTTTAATAATAGCAATTTCATTGAAAAAAGAATCAGCTACAGGTACAGAGCAGAGAAAGAATTGGAGGATAATCTTCAATTCAGATCTCTAAGAACAAAAGACCGAAGACACGAACAGAAATCCAAAGCCAAGAAAGAACAGTCACTGAGGAGAGCTCCCAACTCTGTATTTGGCAACGAACCAGACTTAAGGTAACCAATAATCGTCTTCTAATCTGACTCGGCCACTAAAATGAAAGAATGACAGATCCTTGGCCAAATGCAAACCAAACATGAGGGCACTTGCTTCAGAAAGTGCAGCATTCCATTTTGTCCTCATCCTTGTAATCTCACGATTTGAGACTTAAATCTCTCTGAAGCCTTCACTAAAAACCCTCGTATGTTGAGTGCATTCTGCTCCTTAGTTTCTTATCATCTTCACCTGAAAATTTTCGAGGATACATCTTCCCTCCTGTTGCCTACTTAGTTACCAATCAGCTTCACCTGAAAAATTCCGAGGATACATCTTCCCTCCTCTGCCTAGTAAAGAAATTATCTACTCATCTATTTGATTAATTACAGAACTGGTCGTATAATTATGGCTAGTTTAACACTGATCACAATAAAATGATTTATATTAATAAAATAACACATTTATTATTTTGTATCAATAAAGTCATCATGACCGAATTATGAAGGCTCCAATTATCGGCATTGAATTGTAAATTGCAAAATTAAACTGTGATTCTGCCCAAAAAAATAAAGTCAGTAGAGTTGCAAATTGATAGATGAAATATTGGACAGAAACTCGTCGAGTTGTTTTTGTCACCAGCAGTTTCAGGGGTGGTATTATCTAATGAACTGCTATACATCTTTTTTTTTTATCCTGCGCCACATGAAACAGTATAATAATGTCATGAATCAATCATGCTATTTGTTTCATATAAATCTCAATGCCAGTGAATCAGTTATTTCATATACAACAATCATCTGTAGTTGTCACCTAATTTGCCATAACGCTTCACTTAAATGAGCAACCAATAGATCAAGAAGAAATCACACTAACAAACTCTTTTCCATCACATAAAGTGAGATGAAGACTTGGTGCTGCTTCTAAAATAATTAAGCATCCTTGACACCAAGAACGGCTATTAATAGCTCGCCAATGCACACTAAGAATGTTTCCTCCGACTATTCCTTAGTTTTCTTCAATTATGGGTTGAAAATGGGAACAGTTTGCTTTACAGAAAGAAGATACCCTCACCATTTACATTATATTGGAGATATGGGGAAGATTGGCAGCCTTCAACTGAGAATTCCACTCCATTTGTTGGCTGCCTTCCCTTCTGCCCCTGCACAAAAAGCAGAGATTCCCATCATGATTAGAGCATATCACATTAACATAACGGGTTCGCACATTAATGAACACAAACATCATCAACAAGCAACCAGTTGTCATGGTTATGACTTGAGTAAGGACTATTGAATGTGCTGGTGATAAAATTATTGACCTGCCTACCAACGTTCATGATCCAATAGATGAGCTATTGGGCGAAAAGGTAAATGACAAACCAAGAACATTTATCAATTCATAAAATTTCAATATGCTGGAAAGAAGAATACAGCCATATAAGTGCAGTAATAAGCATGTCTATCAACACGGTTCAGCAATCACTACATCAACCTGAGGTGCACTTGATGCATCTGACATTCTAGAAGGGTGTCAAAAAAGTGAAACGCACATTGTTGTCTTACTGCAGGTCCACATGACCATAGCCAGTCTAATTATGTGCTTAGACAGCATCACAAAATAAATAATCCTCATTTTCATCATCCGCACTGCATCAAATGAATGCAAGTCTTAACTTGTCTACCATTTTTACAGTTCAGGTCAACTAATGCTCAATCACTTTCTCAAAAGAAAAGCATTAGCACAATAGAAGTATCAAGACTTCTCTAAATTACCCTATTGAACCCTTTTGCTTTATTATAATCTACTAGAAACCAAGGCTTTTCAAACTTGTCATTAGCCCAAGGCTCTATTCTAATCTTCTTCACAATAAATTTAGGTTCAACTCAAATTGCAAAAGGTTTTTCAAACTTGTGAAATCAATACTTAAAATATATAAAAATACCAGAAACATATGATTTTGAGTCAAAATGCATCTTTTATATCTTTATTCTCCCTTTTAAGTTCCAATAATTTATTAATTTTCTCTTGGGTTATTCCTTTTTCACACCCAAGCCTTAAGTGGGGTGTGCACCTAAATGAAGGCACCATGCTTCAGGTTTTGAGAGCCTCCCAGCTTGGGACTTTTGGCTGCCTAGGACTAAAGGTATACAATCATCAATACAGGGAGAGAAGGTATCTGAAATATAATCGAAAATTATATGAATGAATTCATTTGTACATTTGAAACAATCTGACCCAGCGGTCAGCCATTTCCTGGCACATTACCAAAATACTGGATCCTAAGAATGATCACATCTATATGTATTTTTGATACAGAAAAGTAATAAATTAAAATATGGACATCAGTGGAGAAATCCCATAAGCAACAGGAATAATAGGATCGTGAAAGCCCTGAGAAAGGCAAAAGATGAGTTCACGCTGCCGTCTAAATGCTACTAAAGTAACAAGCCTAATATTCACATACACCCAACCTCAATAAAAATTCAGCACAGGTTTACTTACTTACAGTACCACACCAAATCTACAGCTCACTGTAATTGCGCCAAACAGCACGAAATTCCTCACGGAATGTGTTCAGACGTGCTTTCAGATTAGGAGTTCTAAAACTTGCATGTAGGATAGTACCTGAGAGAGAGAGAGAGAGAGAGAGAATAAGTGAGAGTTGATTAAGAGAATACTAAGCTTCTGAGGAAAAAGTCTTGAGGAGTATAAGTAAACCAACCAAGAAGACCGATGGCAAGCGCCCATAGGACAGTCAAGAGACCACAGGAAACATACCATAGGATGAAGCTCGCTACAACATAAAGGACAAAATAATGATATGATCAGCTAAAATTTAAAAGAAATTCTACTAAGAACAGTCCAGTTTACATTAAGGAAATTATTCTGAAGGTGTGCAGTTACCAGATGAGAATATCAGGACGAACACCCAACGGGGACGACCACATATATGAATTGCTCTTTTAGCGGATGGACGTCCACGAATAACAGGTCTGGCAATAGAAAAATAATGAACATAGCAGGAAGAATAGATGCTCCTTACAAACACAGCAGACAAAAACTTACGTATGAGGAGGTCTCATCTTTGCAGCTAAATGTGGAGAAAATTGCCTGACAGTTCTGGTTACCTTCTCACTAAAAGTACCAGCAAAGCTGTAAGAAAACAAAAAAATAAAAAATCTCAGCACCTTCATGGAGAAAATGACAGCAGGTTACAATGATGCAGAAGGATAAGGAGAGAATAGTGAAGACATAAAGCAATCATGAGAAAAATGAATAGGATGGCAACCATAATACTTCACTTAGTAGTTATTTTCCGCACATAATATTTATAATTAATATGCTGTAAAACATTATTTCAACTTAAACACCAACTCTCACCCCACCCTCTGACCAACCCTGCCCTAAAAAAATAAATAAATAAACAATGTGCACACGCGATAAATATCCAAATCATGCTCAATCTAATCTTTCTCCAAAACCTCTTATAAGCCAATCTCTAGTTATCTGAAGTCACATCGATTGCCTATATAAGCCTAGACAGGTAACCAAGTAATCAGAAATAAGTGGACCAGAAAACACTTCAAAATGCCAGTCTACTCCCCCAGTAATTCCAAATGGGTAAAATTCATCATGTGTGCAGCATCTGACTATCCATTAATAGTTCTTCCACCAACAAAACCATCATTAATGCTAGTGAAAAAAGATACATGTCTGAAATCAGGTGAGAATAACTAGACCCTTATGTGTGACAAACACATACTTTGCACACAGTTAGATAGAAAAAAGAAGGTGGTCAATGATGCACTTTTTCACTGTTAGACTGAAAATTGGACAAATACTCCTATTGAATTATAAAAGGACAATGATACTAATTACTTCCTTATCTCAGTTGGCCTTGCATTTTCTAGCCCCCACAGAACTAGTGATCCATTACAATAGGGGATGGGGACATATTAATCTCCAATTAGGCACACAAAAGACCCTACCCTGAATCAGCTGCGGCTTAACATTTTCAAACCCTTGCCTTGAAGCTATCAACATGTCATTTCTCTACGTCAAGTGTAAATACTAAGGTCAACAGTTTTCAGCAACGGCACAGACCAACAGTCTTTAATCGCATCTCAAATAAACACATACAGGTGCACATGCACATGTTCTCTTCATTGATATTCTCAACCTATACTAACATTCTATTCTCTCTAAGTTCAACTTATGCAGTTTGGTTTTGGATCAAGAATTAGTGCTTTTAAACATAGATTCCCACTTTCTTCTAATTGTGGCACCAAGTAGTTTGTTCAAATAAAAGAGGGACTAATAATATATGAAATGAATTCCAGATAAATAAAAGAGACATAGGTTCTTATTATTACGTTAACCAAGTTCCATGTTTCAGAACTAAGAAACAGCTCCTTGATATCATTTCTCTCATTTGTCAGCCTTGTTGAGATCAGAGGTGTACGAGTATCTTGAAATGCAGTGAAACCTTATGATCAGACTCAAAAGACTAAAAAGCACACTCCATACGTTTTTAACGTACAAGGAACAAAGCAAGTGATGGTTTAGTTTTCACCAGATATCTTTGTGTTGATTAAGTGAATTAGATAGAACTTCAAATATAATAATTCAAAATCTCTATAGATCATTAGATCCCAGAAATTTATCGAGATTACAATGATGACACATTTACACTGCATAAGCTCCTCTTGTTGTCCTCTAAATAATAGATTCCCTCAAGGCTAACGAGGCTTACACAAACAAAATACCAGAAAATTGTAATTTCATTACAATCTGTAGCCTAACTAATCAAAATTTTTAACAAAGAAATTTCTACACCATGTTGAAAAATAAAATTAAATAATGCACCAAGTTCACCCACAAAGTGAGGTGATAGACAGAAAGATCAAAAGTAACTCACCTATCATTTAGAAATGCAATACTAAGTGCAGTTAGAAGAGCAGCCACTATAGCAAGCGGTCGCCTCAGGAACCCCAGCCCTGTTATCACGATATGACATTAATAAACTCCGACACACTCTCAAACCTTAAAAACTGAAAAATAAAACAGTTTGCTTACCCAAAATAAAAATGATCATAATGAAGTAGTTGGTACGATAGCTGTTCAACAAGACGTATAACTGACAGTTAAAACTCATATACAGAAAACAGTTATACCTGACTCGATTGAACATGGAAATATGGATTTATGATCAACATTCAACATTCAAATCATGCACCACTTGCGCAAAACTCAAATAGCCCAATCAGCCGCTTGTATTACGCCATAAAATGCATTAAAATAAAACATACGATTCGCTAAATTACAAGTTGTAAAGTTCAATTTTTCGATAAATAACACTTCACATAGGATTCCTGAAGCAAATTCCTCCTTTCTACCAATTTTCCAAGAAAAGAAGGTGAATTAAATATCGATACTCACAAGCGAAACAGTAAGCAACGGAAAATAAATAAATAAACAAATAACTTGTATACCTTGTTGCTGATTGATACCTAAAGCAAAATTTTTGCAATAAAAAGTTAAATTAAGGAAACGTACTAATAGAGATTGCATTTGAGGCGGCTGTTCCATTTGTCAGATGATTTGGGGACAGTGAATCTTGAGAAAAATTCGGAGAGAGGACGAGGAGGGGATGACCAGTCAACTTCGCGAAGTGCATCGATCAGATCTTCCGCCGTAACGTTTCCCCAATCCATAACTGTCTCTAAGCTGCGGGAAACCCTAGAAAGCAATTGGATGAAGTAGAAAGTAGGAAATGAGAGGGAAGGGACGTAGCAAAGTTTGTTTTCAGAGGAGTAAGAAAAAAGTGAAAGTGGAAAGCATGTTGTGACGCAATGGAAATTGCTTTGGGAAAATACGGAAAACGGAATTTAACAGATAGGATGTCCTAGAATCACAAATGATAAAAAGTAATAATTACAAAAACAAAATAAAACAAAAAGGCTTCATGTCTGAGCCCGGGTTCGAACCGGGGACCTCTAGTGTGTGAGACTAGCGTGATAACCAACTACACCACCCAGACACTATCTTGTTTGATACAGCTTTTTACTTTTATAACTTTCTATCATTATTTTATTAAAAAAATATAATTTTATTGGGAATTTTAATACATTTGTTGAATTTGTCTTTCCCATTGAGACTTGAGATTTATACAATTGCTACTAATTTCATTATAATTAGGATTCAATTGTCATTAATCAATCTCATTTATTTCAGATTAATAAATTTATTATAGTCTATTACACTATATTGAATTTGCACATATTTAAAAAAATAAAACTTTATTATCCTAAATTTTAAAATTATTATTTTATTAGAGCTGTAAATTTTAAATGTATGTATTATCATTGTTACTAGGAAAAATGTACTTTGGGATTCCTGAATTTTAATTTTTTTTATATTAAATTCTTGTACTTTAAAAAGTTAACATTAAATTCTCGTATTTTTCAAATTACTCATATTAGATCCAATATAGGTGAAATTTGGTGAAACTAAAATGCACCGTTTGTTAATCTCGTATGATGTAAACTTAAACATGTTGTTTTTTAATAGCCATGTCTGGTCGCACATCTTTCATGTCAACGATACCCATTACTTAGTTTTATAACGTCTAATTTTTTTAATGATTTATTTAGATGAAATTTAGAAAATATTATAATTTAATATTTTGTTTATTTTGATATTTGATTTATATTTATTTTATTGTTATTAATATATATGATTATTGATAATATCAATTATCACTTAACACTGGGCCTAAGCCAAGCTCAGCTCAAAGCCCAACGAAGGCCAAAAGCCTAGCCAAATGGGAAGCCCTGCGTGTGACGAGCGGACGCGCATAAAGCCTAAGGGATAACGTCTACTAGCTGTTTGATCTGACTGACAGGGCATGCCCCCTGTCAGACCACTGACACAAGCCATAGCCCACTCCTCCTGCCTGCTCTGTGTCACATCGCCGCCTATCTGCTCTGACACCAGAGTCAACTACTCAAGTGGCTTTTTCAAGCCTTCTATAAATACTCCAAGGCACAGTAGTCCCAGATAACTCTGCACTCTTGACAACTTCTCTCACTACTTTCTCTCTTTAAAACTTTACTAACTTAAGTTTTTGAGTGCTAACACTGGGTTTGATCGAGCCAGTCTTATTGTAGGTACGAAGTGCTACAAATCCGATCGGTTCACAAGTCAACTGTCGTCCGGCCTCATACAATTTCTGATATCTCAAGACTTATCAATTATGATTTATTATTATATAAATATGTGGATGAGTCTCAACTATGGAAAAAAGAATGCAATATTAATGTATAAGTTATTAGACATGAAACTATAGATTTTATTCTACTAGAGTGGAATGACTTGTGTCCTTAGGTAATGGTGGGACGAGACCATTTTATTTAGACCGCTTTCACTTTTAGGGATGGTTAGATGAATGTTTCTCACCTTTGAAAACTAGTCGCTTCACAATTGTCAAAAAGTTGGACCCAATTTACCTAATCTCAAGCCTTAAAGGAATGAGTTGAGCATTTCAGGATACTCTTATTTCATTATTGGTAATCAATCTTGATGTGTCTTTGGGCATCACAATATAGGTATTTATAGAGTCACCACCCAATAGAATATTGAAAAATTGATCCAACCTTATGAGGTCAAACCAAGAGAAGGGTTCGCGATATCACTCTTACTCATACTCTTAGTTAAGAGCTTGTTTAGACTTTTAAATTAATAATTTTATCACTTTTCCTACAAGTATATCATGACACATAAACATAAGGCACACTCTTTCACATTTGGAAAATGATAAAATATTTTATATCACATGGCATATTGACTTGTATTTAAACCTACTCTAGCATGGCATAGACATACATAAAATCGAGTTTGTTTATTGAATCCAATTGGTGAAGACATTAGTCCTAATATGCAATTATGAATAGTCCTTTATTGTGCATTTTATTGGATAAAAATTAGGACATTGACCTATTTAATTAAGAAACTCCCAATTTATTTAATTAATATAAATTCTTTTTCATTATTAAAAATGTTATTTTTCATGTGGTTTTTGGATGGAAAATAGGACAATGGTCCAATTTTGTCAACAAAAATCCAATTAATTATTATAAATATTTTTTGTGTGGTTTTTTGCATTAATCGGATTAAAATTCATTTTATTACACTAAGCATGTACGTAAAGTGATAACGAAAGCATTAAATAAATAAATGTATAAAATAAATATATTCTACTTAAAAAGGGATAAAAATGATAAATAAATTAAATAAATGCGAAAACTATAAATAAATAAATGCGGAGTTAAATAAATGTAATAAAAATAAATTAAAGTATAAAATAGAAGAGAAAAAACTGAAAATACAGTTCACACCCGTGAATAACAATTCATTGGTGTGCCCTGCTTGGCTCCCAAGGCAGACTAAAGAACATTAATGCACTGCCGTGAAATGCAAATGCACGGCCGTGAATTGCTACTAGACAGTAGCTCTTCTTTGAGTCATACTTAGTTTGATTATGGTTAAGTGGATATTAAATCCATATTTTTATGTTCTAAAAAAACAAAAAATGTATATAAATAAGTTAAATTCATTTTATTAGTTTTAA
This sequence comes from Excoecaria cochinchinensis, assembly GCA_947683425.1. Taxonomy (NCBI): domain Eukaryota; kingdom Viridiplantae; phylum Streptophyta; class Magnoliopsida; order Malpighiales; family Euphorbiaceae; genus Excoecaria; species Excoecaria cochinchinensis. Next base: position 10,330,630 of record CANTUQ010000058.1, read on the forward strand.
TAAAATTTTACCCATTAGCATTTAAAATCAAATTCTCATTTTTAACATTAAAACATAAAGATCTAAGCACGTGAACACCTAATATGCATTCTAGCAAACATGCATAAATATCCATTAAATGGGTCTCACAACCTACATCTAATTATATTATTGAATATCGATAAATCATGTATGGAAAGCAATAGGGGTGTGCATCGGTTGGGTCGGGTCAACCAAAACCAAACCCAACCAACCCCGAAATCCAAAATATACCCTATATCTCAAACTGAATTGACCCTAAATATTAGTAGGGCTCCGAACCGATTAACCCGATAATTTTCAGGCCCCTACCTGAAATACCCAATAACCCTGATTTATCTCTTCCTCTCATGCCTTTTCGCAGCTCCTCTCTTCCTTTTCTGTGATTTTTCAACAAAAGGAAGCAATTCCTCTTCTTTTTATGTGATATTTCAAAAAAAGGAAGCAAACATCCATCAAAGATTCAAAATCAAACACAAATCCATCAAAAAACACAGAAAACCAGATTTATCACAGACTCAAATCTAATGCAAAAAAAAAGGAAAAACCAAATATTAGAACAATAAGAAGAGTGAGAGAGGTGGAACCACCGATCTGAGGAGGAGGAAAACAAAGAAGCGGTAACCTTAGAAGGAGGAAGAGGAAGCAGAGAGATCAATTGAAGAAGAAGAAGAGAGAGACAGAGAGAGATAGAACTAGAATATCAGTGACAGTGGCAATCTTCGAAGGAGGAGGAAAGAGAGAGGGAGCGCTGAATCGTTAAAGACAGGGAGAGAGAGAGGTGGGTAACTAGGCAAAATAAAAAAAAAAATATAGTTTATATAGTGTTTCGGTCGGGTTTGAAAACCTGATTCGAACTCCCCAAATAGCTAGTTTGGGTTCGTTAGGTCGAGTTTTACACACCCTTAAAAAGCAATAAATGAATAATGCTCATTTGTCCTTGTTTTTAAGTGTCAGCTGTATATATGTAGGAGATACAAATATTTGACGAGTGGCTTTTTTATCATTGATAGAATTTGGGTGTGCTCATTACTCTAATTTGGATAAAGTTCCAATTCAGATAGAATTAAGTAATTCAATCTGATTAAGATTACCAAATCCTATTTGTAGACACCGAGTCCCGAGGCAGGCTAAATCAGGATTACCCAATGATGAAATTAAGTGTGTCTATTTATAGGTAAAAAAAATGAAAGTTGGAAGTGACGATTTCCTTGTCGGTTTGATTTATTAGAAATAAATAAAAATGTATTTTAAAAATATTTTAAAAAATCATTTTGAGACAAAAAGGGTATGTTTTGAAATTATAGTATTTTAGCAAAAATTTTTAAAAAAATTGCGAGTGTCAGGGGGGTGGCAGCGCCCCACCGCACAGGGCACGCTCGCCCGCGCGCTGGGCGACTCGTAGCGCTCTGTGCACTAGCGATGCGCTGGCCGTCGCCCGCGCGCGCGAGCGGCGACGCCCGTCGGGCGCGCCTATGGGCGTTGCTCGCCCCTGTGCACGCAGATTCGCCCCCGACAGCCCTTTTGAGTATTTTTCTTCATTTTTTAATGCTTTTTTTTCTTCATTTTTTTCATAGAATTTAATTCTAAAACCTTTTATTTTCCAACTCTTCAAATTCATCAGTTTTTTTGTTGTTATGGGAATTAAATCATTTTAATTTCTTTATTAAAAATCTGAATTTTTTGGAGAGTATAAAATCATTTTTAAGAGAGAGAATTAAGGGAGGTTTTTTCTTAAGAAAAATATTGTTTTTCTCTTCTTCTTCTTCTTATTTTTTTTTCTTTTTCAAGAAAAATTTTCCAAGTGTTCTAATTTGATTTTTCCTAAGTCAATTCTTAAGACAAATAAATTAATTATTTGTTTTTGGGAATTTACTTCTTATTTTTCATAATTTTTTCCATAAAATAAATAAAATAATTATTTATTTTTGGGATAAAATTTCATTATATATTTTATTTTTCCAAATCAAAGCAAGGAATTTATCATCCAATTTCATTCATCACATCAAATTTGAGGGTAAGCATTATTGCCTCAATTTTTAATTTATTTTTGTTTACAATTGATTAGCTATCATGTAAATTCTCCTAAATCTAATTTTTTACTTCTTATTTCTTATTCTTATTATTCATTTAATTGTTCATATTGTTATTATTGTCATTATTTTTGTTCATATATTATTGTTATTGTTAGTATTATCCTTTAACATGTATTAGCATGATTGGCTTATTTTATTTCTTCATTTTATTCTTGCATGTTTAATTGGATTGTGCATGTTTAATTGTTATTGTGTTTTATTATTATTATTGTATTTGATTGTTCATATTATTATTATTATTATTATCATCATCATCATCATCATCATCATCATCATCATCATCATTATTATTATTATTATTATTAGTCTTGGTTATTATTATAATTTGTTATTGTTGTTGTTGTTATTATTATTATTTATGTTTTCATGCATGTTGAATTTTATTGTTATTATTTATGCTTTTTATGCATGTTTAATTGTTAATATGAAGTTACATATTTTTATTGTGTCATTTAATTGATTTGTCATGCATGATATATTTTATTTATTTTAATTCATTTTCATATGTAACATATTTGATTTGTTTTTTTGTTACTAACATCACTTTCATTTGTGTTTTTATTTCAATACTTATTTTTCATGTGTGAGTTTTTTCCAATGCCAAGTGGGAGCCCATGGAGATTTGAAAATACCATTTGGGAGTTAATTTGTCATTTTTATTATTTTTTCATTATTTTTGGGTTTATTTATTTTATCATGTAATTTGTAATAAGTTTATTTTTAGGCACGCTAAAAAGAAAATCACAAAAATATTTTTATTAAATTAACTTGGAACTTTTTTTAATAAGATGGGACCAATGTCCTAGTTTTTTACATCTAAATAAATCATCACCTTTAATACATTTTTTTTAAGTGCATGCGAGAAGCAATGTTCTCATCCTTAATAAATAACCCATTTTATGTATGATGTGTATTTTATTTACAATGGGGATTGTATTCCGCCTCTAGTTTTATTGTCATTTATTTTCATACCCTTCATTTTGATTATGCTTTTATTTATCGCTTTCCTTGAATGACCAACCATGCGCTTTAATTAAATTGCACTGAATTGAATGAGAAAAGGGATGAAAACTTAAATTCAAAACTCAATTTTAACTTAATCAAAGTATGAATAAATGAGAAGTCCCAAACCATCTCTGGTCATTGGGCTCAACGAGGTGGGAGGGCCATCTCAATATTCTATTGGGGTGGGGCCTCCAAGACACCTCTTGTGTCCCATAAAAAGGCTCAAATTTGCACAGTCCTAGACGCTACGAGGCGAGAGGGCCATCCTAATGTTCTATTAGGTTGGGGTCTCCAAGACACCTCTGGTTTGCCCAAGCGCGAGCCGAGAGGGCCATCCTAATGTTAGGATGAGGCCTCCAAGATACCTCCGGCTTGCCTATGATGGACATAGTTGCACTGTCTTAAGCTCACTGAGGCTAGATGAACTTTCCCAATGTTCTATTGGGTGGCGACTCCATGAAACCTCCTTGTTGCCCGAAATAGACGCCCTTGCAATTTCACTTGCAAGTTTCATGAACCTCTCTCGATCGCCCTAAAAGCAGGCGTTCAAGGCGCCCCGTGGTTCGGCGTGCATCACAGTGACGACTCCACTGGGGACCCAAGAGACTTCGATTCGAAAGTACCTTGGTTGAAAATTATAATTGAGTTTTAATTTAAAAATTTTATCCCTTTTCGAAATTGCATTGAATTTCATTTGAGCTTTAGAACTATGCTAGTTTGGTCCCTATTCTTACCCCAGTGCATTCTCGAAGCATAACCCTACGTTCACTCAATATAGGGAAGTGTTAAGAATAATCACTAGCCCAAGCCTCTTGCCATCATGGTATATCAAATGGAGACCCAATTGGTCGTTATGCTCGTGATAAGCTAGACCTGTTGGCAGGAACCATGCTTGAGTAGCCCCAAAGTATCATCACCTTTGAGCAAAGCTCATGTAATTACAATAAATACTTCCCCTAGGTAACATGTACCTTAATACAATGCTTGCTATGTGGGCCATTATATATTGAACAAAATCAACCAAATTAAATGATCATTTATCAAAGGCTTTCATGCCCCGGTGAGCCCATCTTAATATGGTTGAAATGTTTGAATACACAAAGGCCAAAACCCATACGTATGTACAATAGGCAAGAGATGTTATGCTGTTGGTTTCCCACCACGCACCATACGCACCCATTGGGTTCCCCGCTGACCCATGGGTCAAGCCCACCTAGGAAAGAGAATACACTACCTCGTGTGTGGGAGTGATAAGGTTGAAAAGATCTATCTGCTTGTATGTGATTACCCATGCAGCATCAACACGATCATACATTGTATATATCATTCATGCATCATCGTAACAGTTCAAATCTTTCAGCCATCATAGATTCACTTAAGTGGACTAGAGGTTCTGATGGTCGGCTGGTGAGGATAGATCTGCCCCTTGGATTGACAGAATTAGTGTCTGACTAGAATTCTGAGCTACTCTCAATGGCCAGGGAATCATCCATAGAATCACCAATGGCAGAGGAGACCAGAGCTTTGACAACTCAAGACCTTGCTAGGAGACTAGAGGATTTTGAGCGAAAAATGTTAGAAATGATCAGCGCTATGGTCGATAGGATTGCTCATCCTCCTGCTCCACAACCACCAGTTGCTCCACAACCCCTAATAGTCCATGCTAAGGGGCAAGTTGAATCGCTTGCTGGCGGAGAAGCCCCTGTTATAATTAATGCTGCCCGCCAACTTGTTAATGAGCATAGGGCTGCAGTGCCTGTTGAGCAAAGAAGGGCTATAATTCCCAATCCCAATGATAATTTTGTGATGGAGGAGGAAGATGAAGAGGCAGTAGCACCTCAATTTGTGGGGGCCAGAGCACCCAGGGCAGAGGATGAGGCGATGAAAGGGATGAGGCAACAGATTGAAGTAATCACCCGCATGCTATCAGCCGAAAAGGGGATCAACCCTGAAAATAGAGATTTGGGAGATGAAGAGTTGTTGCCCCAAAGATTCAAAATGCCTGAGCTGCCGAAGTTTGATGGTACTTCAGATCCATCTGCACATATTAAGCAGTATACCCTGGTGATGAAAGGCACAGGGTTGACCAATAAATAGAAGGTGGGATACTTCTGCCTTAGTCTGGTGGGTTCGGCTATAGATTGGTACCATGGGTTAGACAGGAGGTCCAAGAAAGATTGGGACCTTTTGACTGAGGAGTTTATGAAGCAGTATGATTATAGCACTAGAATGGAGGTTACCTTAAAGGACCTCGAGCTCTTACAGCAAAAGAATAATGAGTCGTTCCACAAATACCTTACAAGATGGAGAAATAGAGTCATGGAGATGAAGAGAAAGCCTGACACTGCTGATCAAATCAGGCTATTTATCAGGAACTCTTGCCCTTACTTGAGGGACTTGCTCAGCTTTAAGGGTCTCAGAGACTGGGAGTCACTTAAGGACATTGCTGTAGAAGCTGAGGGAATTTATCTAGCAAAGAAAGCAAGCCAAAATAACTTTGCTGGGAAAGGTTACGGCAACCAATCAGGGTACAAACCAGGCGATGCAGGAAGCAGTAATAATAAAAGTGGTAAGACGGCCGAGGTTTCAGCCACCGAGGTTGGACAGGGTCAAAGGTATTACTCTAATTTGGGTAAGTCTCTGTCTTGGGTATTGGAGAAATTGACAAAGGAAGGCAAGCTGAGACCATTGCCACCCAGGCTAGCCATGAATTAAGGAAAGCCGGGGCATAGAGAGGATCAATACTGCGCTTACCATCAGCACACCGGGCATCTAACAAATTATTACCGGACTTTGAGGAACAAAGTTTAGGATCTTATTGATTCCAAGGAGATCACTGACCCTGAGAAAAGAGATAAGAAGAAGAGGACAGGCTATAATGCAGTCCCCCCACCATGAATGTGATCGGAGGAGAAGAATATATTTTTTTAGTTGCTTTTTGTTCCAAGAACACTTTTATGACAGTATTTGCAGTAATGCTTATTTCAATAAAATGAACAATCTTGCGTATTTGTATAGTGTATCTAATGATTTCATTTCTCATGATCAGGATGCATTCATTTTTTGATATTAATTCAATTAATACGATTACATTTAATCTCGAAACTTTGGAAAACCCAAAGAAAATTTTGATAGCATCTGATATAACTCCTGAAGAGAGAAAATTCTAAGAGCTGAAAATAAAAATAGGAAAAAGTGATATAAAAAACTAGTTGCAATTAGGAGATTGGATGAAAACTCACTAAGAGCACTAGAACCTTTATGATTACCCGTCAAAACGATCCCTGGATAAGACGAAACCTAGAAAATGATTTAGACAGCCTTTCTTTGTATAGCTCTCTAAATGACTATTTTCTACCTTTATTTCGCAATCACTTGCTAGCCCGTTGAGTCTTTATGGAGGTATGCTAAATGCATCCAAATTTTGTTGTTACACATGTTAAAACTACCCCTTCGCCTAAAATGATTTTTGCCTCCCCTTAAAAGAATGGTTGTTCTAGTAAGGATGGATGTACATCATTGACAATTCTTTGGGTTATCAAAAATTGCCCTGATAAGGATGAGTTTACACTTTTGGAAGAGGGTTTAGTTATGTGCCAAAGACATGAGCTCGCGAGAAAAAAATAGAAAAAAAAAAGATAGGAGAAAAAGCAATAAAAAAAAAGAAAAACAAAATAGAAAAAAAAAGAGAAAAAGATAGGAGAAAAAGTAATGAAAAAAAAAAGAAAAAAGAGAAAAAAGAAGTAGAGCTCAAGATAGTAATCTCTTGATGAGTTTCTGTGTTTATATCTTTAACTTAATTGTTATTCTGAGTTTGATGAGCTAAAAGTATTATTAAATCCAAATTCAAGAATACCTTTATAGTATGCAATTGAGCTGAGTATGGTCCTCCCATCAGTCGAGTAAAATTACGGCCATTTTTCTCTAGCAACCTGATCCTCCTTTAATAGCCATCTACCTAAGTTTAACGTTACAACCGAAGTAAGACCTTTTGATTCTTGGTTCAGTCTTATCCAATTAGCGGAGATGACCTTCTAATAAGGTTCGGTACGTAGGAAGAGGCATATGCTGTTTCTTGAGCTTCAAACGAGGAGCCACAAGTGCATTTATGCATTTGAGTTGAGTCTCGTCCCCAATGTTGCATCTAGAATTTGCTTTAGAAAAGAAAAAGAGCATCCTGGCAAAAATTAAGGGCAGAGAGAAAATTTTCAATAATGAAGACCCGAGAGGGCGGATTGATAACAGGGGTTTAATGATTTCAAGATTTATCCCGAGATTAGATGAGGTCTTGTATTTTTTGAGGTTAATGCCAAATAATAATCATGTTTAATGAAATCAAATTAAAACACATGCATTTATGCAATAATATATTGATGTGATCATAGCAATTCACTTTGTGTGATCAAGGTCATCTACTGTCTGCCCTTCGCTACTCTCACTACTCAAGTGCTTCAGCTGACTCATCCTACTATCATCTGTGAAATCAATTCTACAGCACCATCATGAGAAGAATCAAGCTCAGACGGCCACGACATGGGCATAAGCACATATTGATCATGCCTGAAAGATTTTTGGCAATAGCTTCAACCTCTCTGCAAAAAAAAAAAAAGAAAAAAAAAAAAAAAGAAAAAGCCGCTGAATTGGGTTGGGTCCTTTCAAGGCAAAAATAAGACACAGGGTTATGTGAAAATCCGCAAAAGATGCATTTCCCGCTAAGAAAAGCTAGTGTGAAAATCCACAAGGGATGCACTACCTTCAAAAAATGACTACAGGTATCAGATGAGAACCTTGCAATCCCAAAGGCATAAAATTCAAAAGCAGCTTCCAAAGGGCATCGATCCTATAGCAAATTGTAGCCAGACTGGCTATCATCTCTAAGTCCACTTAGATAAATTCTTATCCTGCATTTCTGAATAACCCATGCATTTCACGTGCATGCTCACTATTTTTTCTGCATATTTGGACTTTTAATTTTGCAGTAAGAGAGATTCGATACGGACACCGACAAAAGGCGAGTGACGACATTAGTCAGAACATCATCAAGCAATTAAGCAAAGACCTCTTGGGGGGGATTTTTCTTAAGAAAAATATTGTTTTATTTCTTCTTCTTCTTCTTATTTTTTCTTCTTTTTCAAGAAAAATTATCCAAGTGTTCTAATTTGATTTTTCCTAAGTCAATTCTTAAGACAAATAAATTAATTATTTGTTTTTGGGAATTTACTTCTTATTTTTCATAATTTTTTTTCTTAAGACAAATAAATTAATTATTTTTTCTTGAGATAAAATTTCATTATATATTTTATTTTTTCAAATCAAAGCAAGGAATTTATCATCCAACTTCATTCATCACATCAAATTTGAAGGTAAGCATTCTTGGCTCAATTTTTAATTTATTTTTGTTTACAATTGATTTGCTATCATGTAAATTCTCCTAGATCTATTTTTTTACTTCTTATTTTTTATTCTTATTGTTCATATTGTTATTATTGTCATTATTTTTGTTCATATATTATTGTTATTGTTAGTATTATCATTTAACATGTGTTAGCATGATTGGCTTATTTTATTTCTTCATTTTATTCTTGCATGTATAATTGGATTGTTCATATTCTTAGATGTTATTGTGTTTTTTTTATTATTATTGTATTTGATTGTTCATATTATTATCATTATCATTATTATTATTATTATTATTATTATTATTATTATTATTATTATTATTATTATTATTATTATTATTATTATTATTAGTCTTGGTTATTATTATAATTTGTTATTGTTATTATTATTATTATTATTATTATTATTATTATTATTATTATTTATGTTTTCATGCATGTTGAATTTTATTATTATTATTTATGCTTTTTATGCATGTTTAATTGTTGATATGAAGTTACATATTTTTATTGTGTCATTTAATCGATTTGTCATGCATGATGTATTTTATTTATTTTAATTCATTTTCATATGTAACATATTTCATTTGTTTTTTTGTTACTAACATCACTTTCATTTGTGCTTTTATTTCAATACTTATTTTTCATGTGTGAGTTTTTTCCAATGTCAAGTGGGAGCCCATGGAGATTTGAAGATACCATTTGGGAGTTAATTTGTCATTTTTATTATTTTTTCATTATTTTTGGGTTTATTTATTTTATCATGTAATTTGTAATAAGTTTATTTTTAGGCACGCTAAAAAGAAAATCACAAAATTATTTTTATTAAATTAACTTGAAACTTTTTCTAATAAGATGGGACTAATGTCCTAGTTTTTTACACCTAAATAAATCATCACCTTTAACATATTTTTTTTAAGTGCATGCGAGCACCAATGTCCTCATCCTTACTAAATAACCCGCTTAATGTATGATGTGTATTTTATTTACAATGGGGGTTGTATTCCGCCTCTAGTTTTGTTGTCATTTATTTTCATACTCTTCATTTTGATTATGCTTTTATTTATCGCTTTCCTTAAATAACCAACCATGCACTTTAATTAAACTGCACTGAATTGAATGAGAAAAGGGATGAAAACTTAAATTCAAAACTCAATTTTAACTTAATCAAAGTATGAATAAATGAGAAGTCCTGAACCATCTCTGGTCTTTGGGCTCAACGAGGCGGGAGGGCTATCTCAATATTTTATTGGGGTGGGGCCTCCAAAATACCTCTTGTGTCCCATAAAAGGCTCAAATTTGCGCAGTTCTAGGCGCCACAAGGCAAGAGGGCCATCCTAATGTTCTATTAGGGTGGAGTCTCCAAGACACCTCTGGTTTGCCCAAGCGCGAGGCCAAGAGGGCCATCCTAATGTTACGGTGAGGCCTCCAAGACACCTCCGGCTTGCCTATGATGGATATAGCTGCACTATCTTAGGCTCACTGAAACTAGAAGAACTTTTTCAATGTTCTATTGGGTGGCGACTCCGTGAAACCTCCTTGTTGCCTGAAATAGACGCCCTTACAATTTCACTTGCAAGTTTCATGAACCTCTCTCGATCGCCCTAAAAGCAAGCATTCGCAGCGCCCTGGGGTTCGGCGTGCGTCACACTATCTCAGAAGGAGTCTGAGTTATACTAGAGATAGGTCTCTAGCCTTTAGGATCTCTATAAATAGATGGGAGATCGCAATATTTGGTAACAAGAAAACGTATACGCCGCAAGACTGCTCGTTTCCATTCACACTTATTTTTGCCTTAATCTTTCAGGAGCTTTTAAATTGTGGAATAGTTGTTGTTATCCCACATGTGGATAAAGGCCAAACCAGTGACAAAAAATAAAGTGGATTCTTATAGACACTTCCGCAATGTGTTTCTGCGCTACAAGAGATAGGTACCATTTTCTAATGTTACCTCCACATAAATTATATGTGTATAATTTGACATTATTTTTCCAGCATTAGTATCAAAGTCGTTAATTTTACGTCCTTACATGTGTGGCTAAATAGATCTAAAATTTTATGTGTAAAATTATTAGATCTAGGATGTATAAAATGCAACAAAAATTTTATTTTTTATGTGAATAATATATATGTATATATATTGCGGCTCAAAAATTGTGCATATATACACTGCAATTCGAGGGGACGAACATGAGTGTTCAAAACGAAAAACTAGAAGTCAGGATTTTTAACTTTTTAACTTCACTATTAGAATCACAGACCCTAAAAACCCCCCACCGGACGAAAACGAAATGCCTGAATCTGTCAGGAAGGAGGCATTGGCTCACACACGCGCAGCCACATGTCCACAGTGATGCGTCACTATCAACAAGTGGCCTAATAGGAGAAAGCCATGTGGATGGCAATGGCCATGCCACATGGTGGTAGCATGTCAACCTGGGTGCCATGTCGACCAATGAGGGGTGACATGTAGATAATTGAGGTCATGCCATGTGTCGGGCCACACGTAGGTGATGACGTGTCATCATCGACACGTGGCCTAATAAGACAATGCCACGTGGACGGTAAGGACTGGCCAAGTGGACAGTGATGTGTCATTATTTGACATGTGGCCCAGTGTGTTGATGCAACGTATCAGGTGATGTGTCACAATGGTGCCACGTGGGCACCAAGTGGGCCAATAGGGTTCTGACACGTGGCATTACATGGATGACATATCGACATGTGGCACTATAGGGTGTTGCCACATGGCAGAATAGAGGGAGGGCGCGTGAGGCCCGCCTACTCTCCCCCAGTCAGCTCGTGTTGGCGTGTCTAGTGTCTTCCGACTACCAAATTAGCCCCAATTTTTTGCAAATAGAATTTTCAAATTATTTCTGATTTTTTTATCATTTTTTTAAAATTTTTTTATGACCAGAAAATTATTTTTTATTTTAAAAATTTTAAAAATATTATAGAAAAAGGTGTAAAAAATGTGTTTTCTGCCTTCCGACATTTTTTAAAAATATTTTGAAAATTATTTTTGAGGTTCTGATCTTACTTATTGATTGAAATATATTTTAATTATGTGTATTTATACATGAGTGTAAAAAAAATTCTGTAATATGTTACAGAAAATGTTAAATAATGACACTAGATCTTCCTTAAATTACGTACAGGTTGTTTTGAAAAATACAAGTGTGCAATCAATAAGTAACATGAGAGTGCAAAGGAAGATTTGAGCTGATGATATTAATGCAATAGTGCATCATAATGTACATGTGTGAGAACAAATGCAAGAGTCCATTTGGATTGATGGTCTGAGTATAGAAATGGATGATAGAGTCTTGGTTAAAGTGTTAACTGACTCCTTTGAATATCATATAGACTGAGGGAGTTATTGAAAACTATATAGTTCAAAGGAGATAGATTTTATTGAAAATTTATTATCCATTTTTTGGTTCGAGTTGCCAAAAGGGAAGTGTTGAGAAACAACACTAAAAATCTGTGATGGTATTGAGAAATGGACGGAGTGTGCATCATCCATGGCTTCATCAATGGACTTATGAGTTGTGTGATGAATTGATGAAGTCGGTTAAAGAAATAATCCTAATACCTAAAAAGATTTTATGAAATCTGGACTTCTAGAATAGTTGACATAAGTGTCAATTTAAGTTGGCGTTTATTTTTGTTAACTAGGATTTATATTTCCTATTGATATTTGATATGAGTGTCTTATTTTAGAATTAATGGTTTTTATTTATTGGTTAAATAAATGCATTTATTTATTATTCTTGGCATTTAACTTTATAATAAATGTGTTTATTTTAATTGTTAATTGCCTTACAATATTTTATGAGTAAAATGATTGTAACGCCCCGAAAATTTGAGTTCGAAAATAATAGCTAGAGATTGAAAATAGTACCTTTTGAGACACTTTAAGGGTCAATTTTTTTTTTATGATTTAGGGATGAGAATATTTGAGTTAATTGGGTAAGAATAAAGTAAATAAATATGTGTATGTATGTATGTATATGGGAAGACAAGTAAAGAATAAATGGTAAATAAGATAAATAATATTAAGTCAAGATTTTTCTAAAAATAGAAAATATATATTTAAATAGAATAAAGAAAAGAGAGGGGGGACAGGCAGAACGGAAGAGGGGAAGGGGGGGAAGAGAGCGACGGGGAGGCAGGGGAGAACTCCCAGCCACCGTTCTCCTCCGCCGCCTCCGTCTCTATTTTTCGCAATTTCTCCCTCCTAAAAACTGAAAATGTTTCTCTATTCTTCGGCCACCTCCGACGTCGAGTGGCAACACAGATGGTACCGGAAGGCCGTTAGGAGTGAGGCGAGTCTTCCAATGTCCCTCGATTCTCCTCAATTGCCAGCGACGATTAGATCGGAGAAGAGCGTGCCGAAACCTTTCGATGTCGATTTCGACCAAACGACACGGTGGTTGGGCGCGTGACCACCTCCAATGGACTTGCGATGGTCCTAGCTACCTTCAAGCGGTAGTGGCGTTATTCCGGCGAGGTTTCGGTGACCGGCGAATTAGATGTGAGCCCAACAGAATTTAGCTAAAAATTGTAGGAATTCGATTCTAGATGGTATATCTCTACTAAAATCATTTTTATATGTGGTTTTTAGATAAATTAAGTTGTAATGGAATTTTCTTATACTATGTTCTTAGCTATATTTGGTATAATAACCGAGTTAAATTGATAAATGGGCATATAATCATTAGTAATGAATGTTAAATTCATGTGTAGGTAAATAGACTATTAATTTTGTTTTTTCTCCAATTATTGTGATTATGTATGAATATTAAGAGCGAAATATATATATACACATAGATATATGTATACACATGTAGATGTATACATATGTATATGTATGTATATGTATATGTATATGTATATGTATATGTATATAGATATATATATATACATATGTATATGTATATGTATACATATGTATAAATATACATATATATATATATATATATATATATATATATATATATATATATATATATATATATATATATATATATATATATATATATATATATATATATGGAATTTCTTAGTATATTAGTAAATTCAAATTTTAATCACCAAATTGGTATTACAGGAGTTGTTTTGGGTAGTTAATTAGCCTTAGCCTATTAAACTTGTAGGATTTACTGTCCTCAAGTTATGTATATTATGGGTAAAGGTGAATGTGGGGAAATGCTTGATTAATTGACTTATTGGTATGATAAATATGATTATAAAGTCATGCGAAAATAAATGAAGAGTTAATTGAGTAAAATTTGGGCTTTATGATGAATTATTTTTATGAATGTTAGGGAAATGAATGGTTGAATTCCTTATGTATATACCAGATAAATGTAAAATGATGCCGTGAGGTACATGTCTAATTGAGAAATTAAATGTTAAACTTAGTGGAATGTCGATTTATCATTGACTAGGTTGAGTTGCATTTTGATAGTCATTTAGGAACTTGTGTGTGTCTTAGCAGTAAATTCTGCTTACTTGGGTTGAAACTGTGTATTTTAACTGCAAATTTAGCTTAAGCACATATTGATATTTTATACTGCTGATGCGTATAGAACCGTTGATTTTGTTTGATTATAGATAATATAAAGTTGTTATGTGATATGTAATTGCCGAGATATTGTATGGTTTAAAGAACTTAATGATAATAACACAAATAAGACTAATCAAATATGTTATGGTAATTATAAATGAGATGAGATTTTGGCCAAGTATTATTGCAAATAGAATAAATGTTTTAACTTGTATATAAGATAACAAAAGTGTTTAGATTATATGCATATGAATATAAGCCAATACGTTAGGGCATGAATGTATAAACTAAATTGTGTTTTAGTGTGGCAATATGGATAAAGGAAATAGAACTGAACATATTATGAATGTTCAACTATGGTTATGGAATAAATGACATATGATATGTGAAATACGCAAGTTATGTATAATGCATTTATGACTTATGTTTAATCATATATAACATTTAAAAATAATTAAGCACATGAATTCATATGCATATGACGTGAATAGATGGAACTTATGGTGGACATGAAAATAATAAAGGCAGGCTATATTGTGACATAAGATAGAAAAATGGAAATCATGATTTGGTGTAAAAAGAGCAGTGTCAAGTTTCGACCTCTTTTTACACCAGATTGGAGTGCAGTGTCAGGTTTTAACCATTCCAATCCAAACACATATGAGATTTGGTGTAAAAAGAGCAATGTCAGGTTTCGACCTCTTTTTACACCAAATTGGAGTGCAGTGTCCGGTTTCGACCACTCTAATCCAAACACAAATGAGATTTGGTGTAAAAAGAGCAGTGTCAGGTTTTGGCCTCTTTTTACACCAGATTGGAGTGCAGTGTCAGGTTTCGACCACTCCAATCCAAACACATATGAGATTTGGTGTAAAAAGAGCAATGTTAGGTTTCGACCTCTTTTTACACCGAATTGGAGTGTAGTGTCAGGTTTTGACCTCTTTTTACACCGAATTGGAGAGTAATGTCAGGTTTCGACCACTCTAATCCAAGCAAGCTTATAAAGCCATTTGGATTATTTTGGCAAATAAGGATCTTAATTAAATAAAAAAAATAAATGAAAATGATAGTAAATGATCTTACAAAATTAATGGCATAATGGAAATGATTTTATGCACAAGAATTGAATGGTCGCAAATAAGAATAATGAACGCGCATATGTTTTAATAATGCAATTGTATTATTTTGTATGATATTAAATGATTCATGGAGTGCATATAGATATTTAAATGCTTTGTACATTTATATTGAATTACCTATAAATCATATAGAATTTAATGTTTAATTAATATGCAACATATTGATTGTGAAAGTATTATTTATTTTAGTTATTTTATATGAATATGCATAATGTGCACTTATAGGTTCTAAATTTCTTATTTATAGTGAATTGCTTGGAAATGAAAAGTGATATATATATAATGGAGGATGAAAAAAAAATATATATATAATTCTGTGTTGGTGTTTGATAAGGAGTTATGGAGTAGAGGTGGGATTATAGAAGTACAAAAAGAATTTTCTGTACAAGAGGATAGGCAATATTATAGGGAGATTCTGCCGAAATTTTAGCAAATTATATAAGAATAAATTTGGAGTAATTTTTATATAAAAAAAAATTTGTTATTCGTATATCTATAGAACACCGGTTAATTTGTGGTATGTTCATCCTGTTCGCTTATGGATTCGGATGTAAAGTGTTATAAAAAGAATTGAGCTCGTAAAACTATGTGGTTCTGATTCCCAATTTTTGGGATATGTAGAAAGCTTGGAATATATATTTCAAGTCCGAACCAAATCATACGAAACTAGTAAGTGCTGCTAAAATAAGAATAAAATAATTTTTGCAGGGTGTATTGTGTTAATGTATTTAGTTGTATGAATTTTGTGCCTATGATGGGCTGTGAATTGTTTAGATTTGCAGGAGGGTAGGATATAAGTGCAGCCGTTATGCTGCCAAAATTTTGACCAATTGCACAGTAAATTAAGACAACTATAGGTCAATAGGCAAATGAAAGTTAAGTTAAAACCAAGAGAATATAAGAAGAAGCAAGTAAAAAAGGAAAATTTTAAATTACCCATTTTGGCAATAAATTAATATTAGACATATTTTAAACAATCATGGTAATCGTTTAATCTGAGTTAACGGATTGGATACAAATATATATGATAAATAACAAAAATTGTCACTTAATCAGTCATAAGTCCAGCGTAGCACACCCAGTACCTCCTAGGCTAAATGGGAGTGTTACAATGATTGCATATTTATTAAGTAGATAAGTTTGATAACTTAATAATCCAATAATTCAGATTTATTTTGCATGAAATTTTAACCTGTAAAGTTATACATTAGGATTTAGAGGGTAATTAGATACTATTAGTAACCTTTTCGAATTTGAGCCTCATAAAAAATTTTACTAGATTATTATTTCAAATGCATAGTAAATTGCATGTATAATTTTATTTCCCTTAAATATTGCAATATTGTTCCATTTGAGATCAGATAATCCTAATGGATACTGTTTCCAAGTCAATTGTCGCCAAACTTAGTAAAGATATGAAGTTAAATGGTGATAATTATAAAATTTGGAATATAAAGATCCAGTATATACTTGAAGAGCAAGAGGCTCTAGAACCCTTAAGTTCGGTTATGACTGAACATAAGGATGGCATCACAGCCCAGCATAGGTGTAGACACCGGATCCCGAGCAGCCTAGATCATGATTACCCAATGATGAAATTAAGTGTGCCTATTTATAGGCAAAAATAAAAGTTGGAAGTGACGATTTCCTTGTCGGATGGATTTATTAGAAATAAATAAAAATATATTTTAAAAAATTATTTTGAAACAAAAGGGTATGTTTTGAAATTATAGTTTTTTTAGAAATTAAAAAAAAAAAGTTTGCGAGTGTCGGGTGCGTGGTAGGGCCCCAGCGCGCAGGGTGCGCTCGCCCGCACGCTGTGCGCGAGCGACGCGCTGGCCGTCGCATGCGCGGCGACGCCCGTCGCTCGCCCCTGTGTGCCCGATTTCGCCCTTGATAGCCTTTTTGGCCATTTTGGCATTTTTTTCCTTCATTTTTAATGCCTTTTCTTCATTTTTTTTTTCATAAAATTTAATTCTAAAACCTTTTATTTTCCAACCTTTTAAATTTTTCAGTTTTTTGTAGTTATGAAAATTAAATTGATTTTAATTTTTTCATTAAAAAATCTATTTTTTTTTGGGAGGTATAAAATTTTTTTAGAGAGGGAATTTAGAGGGAAATTTTCTTTAGAAAAAAGTTTTTTCTTCTTCATCTTTCTTCCAAAAAGCAAATTCTCTCAATTTTCTAAAGGATCTTCCAAGATAATTCTTAAGGCAAAAAAAATAATTTTTGTTCTTGGAAATTTTCTTCCTTTTTATTTAACAATTTTTACCTTGAGACAAATAAATTAATTATTTGTTCTTAAATTAAAATTTCTTTTCAATATTTTATTTTTCTAATATTATTCCTACAAATCAAAACAAGTAATTCGATCATTTACCCTCATTTCATCAAACTAAATTTTGAGAGTAAGCATTTTTGGCTTAATTTTTAATTCAATTTTTATTTACAATTAAATAGTTATCATATAAATTCTTTTAGATCTATTATTTTTTACTTCTTATTTCTTGTGTTCTTATTTAATTGTTCATATTATTATTATTATTATTATTATTATTATTATTATTATTATTATTATTATTATTATTATTGTTGTTGTTGTTGTTGTTGTTGTTGTTGTTGTTGTTGTTGTTGTTGTTGTTGTTTTTATCCTTTTGCTCTTTATTTGATTATTCATCTTTTGTTTCTATTTTTATGATTATCATTATCATCATTGTTGTTCATCAATTATTATTTTCATTTTTATTGGTATTATTATTTATCATATTTTAATATGTTATATTTATTTTATTTCATTTTATTCTTGCATATCTAATTTGATTGTTCATCTTCTTTGATATTATTATTATTATCATTATTATTGTGATTAGTGTTATTATTAGTTCTTATTTATCATCATTACTATCATTATTTTTATTAGTCTTGTTTATTATTATAATTTGTTATTATTATTGTTATCATTATCATTATTATTTTTTATTATTATTTATGTTTTCATGCATGTTAAATTTTATTATTGTTGTTATTTTTATTATTTATGCATGTTGAATTGTTAATATGAAAAGTTGCATATTTTATTATGACCTTTAATTGATTTGCCATACATGATGCATGTTTATTTGTTTTTTTTTTTTATTTTAATTATCTTAAAAACATGTTTAAATTAATTTTTTACTAACTTCACTTTTATTTGTTTTTCTTTTATTTTCAATACTTATTTTTATGTGTGAGTATTTTCCATACCAAGTGGGAGCCCATGAAAATTTGAAAATCCATTTGGGAGTTGATTTTTTTTTTTTTTCATTACTTTGCTTTCATTATTTTATTTCTAATATGTAATTTTTAATAAATTATTTTTTATGCTCGTTAATTAAAAAATCACAAAAATATTTCTATTAATTAAACTTGGATTTTTCTAATAAAAATGGGACCAATGTCCTAGTTTTTTTCATCCCAAAATAAATTGTCATATTAAAATTATTTTCTTTAAACATGTATGTGTGGACCAATGTCCTCATTTTTTTAATAAATAGCCCGATTTATGTATGAATTGTATCTTATTTACCAATGGGGGTTGTATTATGCCCCTAGTTTTGTTGTAATTTATTTTCATGCGCTTTTATTTACTTTATCTATCGCTTTCTTTATGTGATTGACATGCGCTTTAATCAAATTGCATTAAAATTGAATGGGAAATGGGATGAAACACTTAAACTTAAAACTCAATTATAAACTTAGTCAATGTATGAATAAATGGGAAGTTCCGAACCATCTCTGGTCTTTGGGCTCAATGAGGCGAGAGAACCATTTCAATGTTCCATTGGAATGGGACTTCCAAGACACCTCTTGTATCCCGTAAAAAGGCTTTAACTTGTATAGTCCTACGCTCCACGATGCGAGAGGGCCATCCTAATGTTCTATTAGGATGGGGCCTCCAAGATACCTCCTGGCTTGCCTATGATGTACATAGCAGCGCTGTTTTAGGCTCACTGAGGCTAGACGAACTTTTTCAATGTTTTATTGGGTGGCGACTCCATGAAACTTTCTTGTTGCCCAAAATTGACACACTTGTTATTTCTTATAAGTTTTATAAACCTCTCTTGATTGCGCTAAAAGCGGACGTTCGGGGCACCCCGGGGTTCGACACGCGTCACAATGGCGTCTCCACTGGGGATAATAAGAAACTTCCCTTCGAAAGTACCTTGGCTAAAATTTACAATTGAGTTTTAATTTAAAATTTTCATCCCCTTTCGAAATTGCATTGCATATCATTAGAGCCTTAGATCTATACTAGTTTGGTCCCTTTCTTAACCCCGGTGCGTTCCCGAAGCATGACCCTATGCTCACTCAATGTGAGGAAGTGTTAAGGATAATCTGTAGCCCAAGCCTCGTACCTTATGGTATATCAAATGGAGACCCAATCGGTCGTTATGCTCGTGATGAGTTAGACCCGTTGGCAAGGACCATGCTTGGGTAGCCCTAAAGTTTCATCACCTTTGACTAAAGCTCATATATTGGCAATAGATACTTCCACTAGGTGAAATGTACCATAATACCGTGCTTGCTATGTGGGCCGTTACTTATTGAATAAGATCAGTCAAATTAAATGGTCTTTCATCAAAGGCTTTCATGTCTCGGTAGGCCCATCTTGATTTAGTTGAATTGTTTAAATACATAATGGCCAAACACCCATACGTATGTATATTAGATAAGAGATGTTATGCTGCCGGTTTTCCACTGTGCACCATACGCGTCCAGTGGATTTCCTGTTAACCCTTGGATAGAGCCCACCTAGGAAAGAGACTACACTACCTCGTGTGTGGGAGAGATAAGGTTGAAAGGGTCTATCTGCTTGCATGTGTTTGTCTATGCTATATCAGCACGACCATGCATTGCATTTCAATCATGCATCATCCTAACGAGGTGTATTTTGCAGCCATCATAGATTCATCTAGGTGGTTTAGAGGTCCTGACGGTCGGTTAAGAAGGATTCCACTCTTTGGATTACCAAAACTAGTGTCAGATCAGAGTTTAGATTCTCCTTCAAAGGGTAGTGAGATATTGTCTTCCGGATCATTAGCTGAGATAGGTATGGCTAACCCGTCAGGTGAGTCTAGTGCAACTCGTACAATGATCGCCGAGGAGGTGGGAAAGAGAATGGAAGAATTTGAGGCCAGGATGATGGCGATGATGGGAAATTTGACTGCCACTTGCTAGGAAATAACCTATTGCTCCAGCTGGGGGGCAAGATGAACAAGGGCCTATTAGAGAGGATCTCCATGCGACAACTGACCCACCTATAGTTGAGCCCAAAGTGCCAGCACATGTAGAGCATAAAGAGGCTCCTAGACCTGAGAGTGACTTAGGTGAGGAAGAGCAGGAGGAGCCAATCATGATAAGAGGCAAAGCCCCAAAGCCAAAGGAGGCCATGTGGAGAAAGATGGAGGAGAGGTTCGAAGCGATGACTCGCTTGCTGACAGTAGGAAGAGGCATGAACCCTAAGGATAAGGAGCTAGAGGGTGAAGATCTAGTTCCCCATAATTTTAAGATGCATGACATGCCAAAGTTTGATGGCACCTCAGACCCAGCAGCACATGTGAAGCAGTACTCGTCAGTGATGAAGGGTACAACGCTGATAAAAAGGCATAAGATATAATATTTCTACTTGAGCTTGATGGGTCCAGTAGTGGACTTGGTATCATGGACTCGATATAAGGACTAAAGAGAACTGGGATCTATTGACAGAAGAGTTCCTAATGCAGTATGATTGCAGCACGAGGATGGAGCTAACCCTGAAAGATTTAGAACTGCTACAGTAGAAGTCAGGGGAGTCATTTTATGAATACCTAACCCGATGGAAAAGCCAGGAAATGGAGATGAAGAGGAAGCCGGACACTTCGGACCAAATAAGGCTGTTTATCAGCAATGCCAGCCCATATCTGAAATATGGGTTAAAAATGAAGGGTTTAAAGGACTGGGAGTCCTTGAAAGACATAGCCATAGAAGCTGAAGGAGAGTACCTGACAAGGAAGGCCAACAATGATAATTATGCCCGGAGAAATTACGGTAATCAGGGGGCAAGAAAGTCAGCAGGGTCCGGTAATGGGAATCGATTTGGAAACACCGTAGATGTAGCGGCTACCAAAGCAGACCAAAGGCATTTCTCCAACCTAGGCAAGTCACTGTCTTGGGTACTTAAAAGGTTGATGAAGGAAGGTAAGCTATAACCAATGCCTGCTAAGCCCGCTAGAAGTCAAGGACATCTTGATCATCGAGCAAATCTGTACTGTGCTTACCATCAGCATACAGGGCATGACACTGATGAATGTCGAACTCTGAGAAACCATATTTAGGATCTCATTGATAACAAACAGATTACTGATCCAGAGCGCCGCAAGAAATAGGGGAGGAAACCTTCTAGTAGATATGCTTTTCATATTTGAACTTTTTTTCAGTCTTGATGTATGCAGTACAGTTTACATTAATTATGTTAATGGCTTTTTGTCTATGTTCTCATGATTTCATTATGCATGATCACAACCATAAGTCATTTACATTTGATATTAACTTAATGAATACTCCTTCAATTAAACTCAAGATCCTGTAGCATCTGATATAACTCCTGAAGAGAGGAAAATTCTAAGAGCTGAAAATAAAAATAGAAAGTAGTGAAAGGAAAAACTAGATGCAATTAGAAGATTGGATAAAAACTCACTAAGAGCACTAGAACCTTTCTGATTACCCGTAAAAGCGATCCCTGGATAAGACATAACCTAGAAAATGATTTAGGCAGCCCTTCTTTGTGTAGCTCTCTAAATGACTGTTTTCTACCTTTATTTCGCAATTATTTGCTAGCCCGTTGAGCCTTTATGGAGGTATGTTAAATGCGTGTTGATTTTGTTGTTACACATGTTAAAACTATCACCTCGCCTAAATTGATTTTTGCCTCCCCTTAGAAGAATGGTCGTTCTGGTAAGGATGGATGTACATCATTGACAATTCTACATCATTGACAATTCTTTGGGTTATCAAAAATTGCCCTGATAAGGATGAGTTTACACTTTGGGAAGAGGGTTTAGTCATATGCCAAAGACATGAGCTCAAGAGAAAAGAAAAAAAAAAGAAAATATAGGAAAAAAGAAGAAGATAGAAGAAGAAGAAGAAGAGCAAGAAAAAAAAAAGGAAAAAAAAAAGAAAAAAAAAAGTAGAGCTCAAGATAGTATCACCTTGATGAGTTTCTGTGGCAATCTCTTTAACTTAATTGTTATTCTGAGCTTAATGAGCTAAAATTAGTATTAAAACTCAAATTCAAGGATCCATTTGTAGTACATAATTGAGCTGAGAATGGTTCTCCCATCAGTCGAGTAAAATTGTGGCCATTTTTCTCTAGCAACCTGATCCTCCTTTGATAGCCATCTACCTAAGCCTAACATTACAACCAAAGTAAGACCTTTTGATTCTTGGTTCACTCTTATCTAATTAGCGAAGATGACCTTCTAATAAGGTTCGGTACGTAGGAAGAGGCATATGGTGTTTCTTGAACTTCAAGCGGGGAGCCACAAGCACATTTATGCATTTGAGTTGATTCTCGTCCCCAACGTTGCATCTAGAATGTGCTTAAAGAAAGAAAAAAGAAAAAAGAAAAAAAAAACATCCTGAGCAAAAATTAAGGGCAGAGCGAAAATTTTCAACCATGAAAACCTGAGAGAGCTGGTTGATAACAGGAGTTTGATGTGTTTAGGATCCATCTCGAGATTAGATAGGGTCTTGTATTTTTGAGATTAATGTTAAATGATGATCATGCGTGATGAAATCAGACTGGAACATATGCATTTATGCAATAATATTCTAATGTAAGCAAAGCACTTTATCTTGCATACTCAAAATGGTTTAAGTTCCAGCATAAAAAGTAGCGCATTATTTTTTCTTCACATATGTGCAATTTACTATAAGTGGCCCTCATTGCCATCTTCATCTTGATGCTTCAGCAAACTTGCCCCGACATCGGCTTCGAGCTATTCGTCAGCACAAAATCCATATGACCATTATTCAAAAAGCGAAAAGGATTTTAACCTTTAAAAAAAAAGGCTGTTAGAGATGAAAACCGTAACTAACTCTCTAAGCAAAAGTTAGGCCAAAGGGCAGGATGAAAACCTGAAAACAGGCAGTCTGCCCTACAAAAAAATGAATAAATAAAAGCCGCTGGATTGGGTTGGGTCCATTCCAAGCAAAAGTTAGGCACAGGGTTATGTGAAAATCCCCAAGGGACGCATTTCCCACAAAGAAAAGCTAGTGTGAAAATCCACAAGGGACGCACTACCTTTAAATCAATGACTTCCGATGCCCGAAGCAATAAGGCGACATTACTTTAGATGATTTCCCTTCAGCCAGATAAGGCATAATTCAGGACATGAGTCAAAATCCCAGGCGTATGCTTATTGACCGGGGGGCAAAGATGCACACCTGACGGTTCTCTCTGAAGAGTTTATGGGTCGGAGTCCCTAAGCAATGATGCCATTTCTAGTTCCTCAGGGGGCATGGTAAAGCGGCCAAGCCATATCCTCAATGGATCCTTAACCACTCAGGACAGGGTCTATCCATTTTTGCATGCATTTCATACCATTTTGTAGCAAACATCTGCATATGGCCATTTACACTTGCATGCATAATCTATTGTATATATTCCTGTGCACACAGCTTTGCGGGAAAAGCCCAAATGAAGGCCACACACATAAAAGCTAGTCAAGGATAGCAACATTAGCACTCACCCTTGCTGGAAAATCAGGTTAAGATAGAATCTACGTCAGCAAATCTCCAAGACCTCTTAAGAGGCAGATCTCCAAGACCTCTTAAGAGGCAGTTCTCCAAGACCTCTTAAGAGGCAATTCTTCAAGGTCTCTTTAGAGATAAATCTCTTTTTCCTACACTTTTAGTAGTCTGTAGCAGACTCGGTGTGGTCCTCTGAGGAGGACATCGTTTGCACTTTTAGTAGTCTGTAGCAGACTCGGTGTAACTCAAGAGAGCAACCTCTGCACTTTTAGTAGTCTGGAGCAGACTCGGTGCAATCCTCTGATGAGGACATTTCCTGCGTTTTGTAGTCTTGTCAGCGACTCGACGCATCGCTATCTGCGGATGGCACCTACACTTTTAGTAGTCTGTAGCAGACTCGGTGTAGTCCTCTGAGGAGGACATTTCCTGCGTTTTGTAGTCTTATCAGCGACTCATCGCATCGCTATCTGTGGATAGCAACTTGCACTTTTAGTAGTCTGGAGCAGACTCGGTGCAGTCCTCTGAGGAGGATATTTCCTGCATTTTGTAGTCTTATCAGCGACTCGGCGCATCGCTATCTGCGGATGGCACCTGCACTTTTAGTAGTCTGTAACAAACTCGGTGTAGTTCTTTGAGGAGGACATTTCCTGCGTTTTGTAGTCTTATCAGCGACTCGTCGCATCGCTATCTACGGATGGCACCTGCACTTTTAGTAGTCTGTAGCAGACTCGGTGCAAACCTCTGATGAGGATATTTCCTGCGTATTGTAGTCTTGTCAGCAACTCGGCGCATCGCTATCTGCGGATGGCACCTGCACTTTTAGTAGTCTGTAGCAGACTCGGTGCAGTCCTCTGAGGAGGACATTTCTCGCGTGTTGTAAGTCTGTAGCAGACTCGGTGCAGTCCTCTGAGGAGGACATTTCTCGCGTGTTGTAAGTCTGTAACAGACCCGGCGCATCACCGTCTGAGGATGGTCCCTAACACTTTGTAGTCTTATCAGCGACTCAGTGCAATCTACGAGGATACTCACAGTTCAAATCACAACATTGTTCCCGAGGGAGCAGCTGGAAGGAGGCAGCCTCAGGTACGCGCTTCTTTTCCTTTCCTGAATTTTGGCTCACCTAGACACCCATGCACTAGCCTCCCCAAAATTGGGGGCAACTGTAGACACCGGGTCCCGAGCAGCCTAGATCAAGATTACCCAATGATAAAATTAAGTGTGCCTGTTTATAGGCAAAAATAAAAGTTGGAAGTGATGATTTCCTTGTCGGATGGATTTATTAGAAATAAATAAAAATGTATTTTAAAAAATGTTTTATAAATTATTTTGACACAAAAAGGGTATGTTTTGAAATTATAGTTTTTTTAGAAATTAAAAAAAAAAAGTTTGCGAGTGTCAGCGTGCGGCAGCGCCCCAGCGCACGCACTGTGCTCGAGCGACACGCTGGTTGTCGCCCGTGCGCGCAAGCAACGGCCTGCCCGTCACGCGCGCGGCGACACCCGTCGGGCGCTCGCCCCTGTGCGCCCGATTTTGCCCCCGACAGCCTTTTTGGCCATTTTGGCCCTTTTTTTCTTCATTTTTAATGCTTTTTCTTTATTTTTTTCATATAATTTAATTCTAAAACCTTTTATTTTCCAACCTTTCAAATTTATCAGTTTTTTGTGGTTATGAAAATTAAATTGATTTTAATTTTTTCATTAAAAAATCTGTTTTTTTAGGGAGGTATAAAATTATTTTTAGAGAGAGAATTTAGAGGGGGATTTTCTTTAGAAAAAAGTTTTTTCTTCTTCATCTTTCTTCCAAAAAGCAAATTCTCTCAATTTGCTAAAGGATTTTCCAAGATAATTCTTAAGGCAAAAAAAGTAATTTTTGTTCTTGAGAATTTTCTTCCTTTTTATTTAACAATTTTTATCTTGAGACAAATAAATTAATTATTTGTTTTTAAGTTAAAATTTCTTTTCAATATTTTATTTTTCTAATATTATTTCTACAAATCAAGATAAGAAATTGGATCATTTACCTTCATTTCATCAAACTAAATTTTGAGGGTAAGTATTCTTGGCTTAATTTTTAATGCAATTTTTATTTACAATTAAATAGTTATCATGTAAATTCTTTTAGATCTATTATTTTTTACTTCTTAATTCTTGTGTTCTTATTTAATTGTTCATATTATTATTATTATTATTATTATTATTATTATTATTATTGTTGTTGTTGTTGTTGTTGTTGTTGTTATTTTTATCCTTTTGCTCTTTATTTGATTATTCATCTTTTGTTTCTATTTTTATGATTATGATTATCATCATTGTTGTTCATAAATTATTATTTTCATTTTTATTGGTATTATTATTTATCATGTTTTAATATGTTATATTTATTTTATTTCATTTTATTCTTGCATATCTAATTTGATTGTTCATCTTCTTTGATATTATTATTATTATTATCATTATTATTGTGATTAGTGTTATTATTAGTTCTTATTTATCATCATTACTATCATTATTTTTATTAGTTTTGTTTATTATTATAATTTGTTATTGTTATCATTATCATTATTATTTTTTATTATTATTTATATTTTCATGCATGTTGAATTTTATTATTGTTGTTATTTTTATTATTTATGCATGTTGAATTGTTAATATGAAAAGTTGCATATTTTATTATGACCTTTAATTGATTTGCCATACATGATGCATGTTTATTTGTTTTTTTATTTTAATTATCTTTATTACATGTTTAAATTAATTTTTTTACTAACTTCACTTTTATTTGTTTTTCTTTTATTTTTAATACTTATTTTTATGTGTGAGTATTTTTCATACCAAGTGGGAGCCCATGAAGAATTGAAGATCCATTTGGGAGTTAATTTGTTTTTTTTTTATTATTTTCATTACTTTGCTTTCATTATTTTATTTCTAATATGTAATTTGTAATAAATTATTTTTTATGCTCGTTAATTAAAAAATCACAAAAATATTTCTATTAATTAAACTTGGATTTTTCTAATAAAAATGAGACCAATGTCCTAGTTTTTTCCATCCCAAAATAAATTGTCATATTAAAATTATTTTCTTTAAACATGTATGTGAGGACCAATGTCCTCATTTTTTTAATAAATAACACGATTTATGTATGAATTGTATCTTATTTACCAATGGGGGTTGTATTCTACCCCTAGTTTTGTTGTAATTTATTTTCATGCGCTTTTATTTACTTTATCTACCGCTTTCTTTATGTGATTGACATGCGCTTTAATTAAATTGCATTAAAATTGAATGAAAATGGGATAAAACACTTAAACTTAAAGCTCAATTATAAACTTAGTCAAAGTATGAATAAATGGAAAGTCTCGAACCATCTCTGGTCTTTGGGCTCAATGAGGCGAGAGCACCATTTCGATGTTCCATTGGAATGGGACTTTCAAGACACCTCTTGTGTCCCGTAAAAAGGCTTTAACTTGTATAGTCCTGGGCTCCACGAGGCGAGAGGGTCATCCTAATGTTCTATTAGGATTGGGCCTCCAAGACACCTCGTGGCTTGCCTATGATGGACATAGCAGTGTTGTCTTATGTTCACTGAGGCTAGACGAACTTTTACAATATTTTATTGGGTGACGACTCAATGAAACCTCCTTGTTGCCCAAAATGGACGCACTTATAATTTCTTACAAGTTTTATGAACCTCTCTCGATCGCCCTAAAAGCGGACGTTTGGGGCGCCCCGGGGTTCGGCGCGCGTCACAATAGGAAGGACCGAGATGCCTATGTGTTATGGAAAAAGCAGAATTCCACTGCTTGCATAATCTTGCTAAGTGCAATGGATGATATTCACTAAGCCATTTCGTAAGTATCAAAATGCAATGGATTTGTGGAAAAAGTTTAGAGGTGTGACTCTGACTAAATTTGATACATATTAGAAAAAATATGATTATTCGATGCGAAAACATCTAAGAGATGGAAAAGGGATAAATGAGCTTAATAAGTATGGTCATAAGTTGACTGACGAGCAGTAGGTCTAAGTTGTTATCCGTTCCTTACCCAAGAGTTGGGAGCATATAAAAATGCAATTAACTCATATGGATAAGCATAAAGACATTTGAGGATGTCGCTCGTCATTTGGAGCTTGAAAGGTGACTGTTTGGTAGCGATTAAGGTCAATACCATAGTGTATATGGCACAGTCTCGTTCTGGTAGAATGAGTTCTAACTAGAATAATAAAAGAAGCTTCAAAAGTAGGGATAAGGAAAATGTTCGAGAGCTTGAAAAGCAAAAGGAAAAACGAAATCACTATAGGTCCAAAGGCAAAAATGAGGTAAACGTTTCAAGAGTGAAATATTTCAATTGCCAACAGAAAGAATACTATGCAAGAGATTGCACTGTGCCTAAATCAACACTCTATTTTGACTCAAGAGTGAGTGAAATTTTTGTATCTAGTTCTGAATTTCATCATTTGTTGATGATAGATTTAGGACTAATAGACCATGTAATAAGGGATTGAGATGCCTTTATTAAGAGTTATGTTTCTGTTTTTGCTTTATTGAAATTTCTTTTCAATTTGCATTTTGAGGATGACAGTGTACACTTGTGCTTGAATGATATTTATTATGGTTCTGGTTATATACTGAATGATTTAATTGTTATGGATGTGTACCATGACTATTTGAAGAAAACTAGTTTTTCAATTTAATTCCTTCTTTTTTCTCATAGTTATGAGAATAATATAAAATAATGGCATGCTAGATCAAAGTTTTAAGAACTGATAGAGGTCGGTGATATCTTACAGATAAATGTAAAGCTTTATGAGATGAAAAAGGGATTGAACATCAGTTGTTCATTCTTAGAAATCCACAACAAAACGGTATTGGGGAAAGAAAAATAGGACTCTCCTAGATATGGTTAAATCTATGATGGCAGAGGCAAATTTGCCTATCCCCTATTGGTGAGATACTTTATTGATTGCCACATATATTCTAAACCAAATGCCCTCAAAATCTGTCACTTTCACACCTTATATGTTGTGAACTGGTCCACAAGCTGACCTAAGCCATTTAAGACCTTTAAGTTATAATGCTTACGTCTATGATACCTCAATTTGGTAAATTAAGACCAAGAGAAAAAAAAAGAGTATCTATATGAGATATTTTGAAATATCAATACGATACAATTTCATGGGCGACCAAGAAAATGGTACCGCGACATAATTTAGATCACGAGTCATCATATTCTTAAAGAATAATTTTTAAAGTTAGGTGAAGTGAATTAAGATTTCACTTTCTATTAATCTCAAGAAGAGGAACCATCAGGATCACTCCATCGAGTGGGAGGGATTTAGAGGAAGAAGGTTAAGATCCTCATCCTTCAAACGATCCGGATGTTGGAGACCTGATTTGAATGGGAGTATTCTTCACTCTAGTGGAGGAAAAAATATGGTATTCCGGACTCCAGTGGAAGTATGGAACATGGTCCAAGTGAGAGTATTGCGAATCACGATGAATATATGAGACATGTTTATTAAGATTCAGAACTGCAAAAATCTAAAAGGATAAGTGTTCCATGCTGACGATTTAAAATCAAAGGCTTGAACGAAGCCCTTTTGGTTACCCCATAGGATAAGAAAGAGCAAAAAAATATTCAAAAGGCTTTTTAATGCCCATCTAAGGAAAAATGGATTAAAGCAATGGAAGAAAAAATGGCATCCATGAGATCAAATCATGTTTGAGAACTGGTTGATCTACTAGAATGACACAAATTGGGAATAAATGGATTCTCAAAGTGATGCAAAAGGCTAGAAGAAATATCAAAAGATATAAGACTCAGCTAGTCGTTAAGGGGTTTACATAACAGGAAGAGATTGACTATGAGGAGACTTTCTCATTTGTTGTAAAATTTACATCCATAAGGTTGATTCTGGCCATAGTGGCAAGTTTAGACCTAGAGCTAAACAAATGTAAGTGATGACTAGTTTTCTCAATGGAGAATTGAATGGAATAACCTAAAGGTTTCATCGAAAAAGGCAGTGAACATAGGGTTTGCTGATTGATGAGCTCAATTTATAGCCTTAAACAGTCTTCAACATAATGGTACGTGAGACTTCATCATGCAATCATGTCGAATGGGTTCAACATGATTGATAAAGATCATTATGTTTATAGTAAAAGCTCTGAAAGTAAATTTGTCATTTTGGCATTGTATGTAGACGACATAATTAAAGCTGAAAATGATAAATGGTACGTAAATAAAATCAAATATTAGTTATTTTCCAACTTGATTTCAAGAGATTGTTTGAGAAGGTTGTTGTCTTTTTATTATGAGAAATATATTAACAAATACTTTGAACTATTTAATATGTAAAACTGCAAACCCATAGATAACCCCATTGCTAAGAATCAGTTTCTTAGTAAAGATGTGTGTCTTAAGACGCTAGAAAAAAATGAACATATGAGGAACGTTCTATATGCCAGTATCGTGGGTAATCTTATGTACGCGATGTTGTGTACAAGACATGATATATGCTATGCAGTGGGCATGGTAAATAAATATCAATCTAACTCAGGCAAAGCACATTGGAAGCCATTAAAAGGATACTTAGATACCTTAAAAGTACAACAGATTATTCTCTCTATTATCACGAAAAGGATCTGCATTGAGAGAATACAAAAACGTTGATTAGGAATGATACTTTAGGTTTCATATTCTTACTTGGCAAGAGTGCCATTTCATAGAGTGACAAGAAACAAACCTATGTAGTCCTATCAACAATGGAAGCTAAATTAGTCCCTTCCCCAGCTACAGTACAAGAGACAGTTTGGCTAAAATGGTTTGTGAGCCATTTAAGAGTAACTGCCTCAGAGAAACCAGTGATGGTCTATAGTGACGGCCAGTCATCGATAGCATATAGTAGGGCTAAGCATATCGACATTAAGTATTAATACATGAGAGATATTATTACACGAGAAGAAGTGAACTTACAGTATGTTTCTACACATGCAAATCCGTTGAGTAAATCTATAATGAGAGATGTGTTTTGAGAAACACATTAGATCTCGAGGTTTATGTAGAATTTAATTGGTACTATTATATTTTAATATAATCCCTTAACGTTATTATTTGTGAATAATAACCAATGTTTATTGTTGGCAATATATGAGTATAAATGTTTATGTGCAAACATTTACTATTATTTGTATAAGATTGAGCATGTCGGATAGAGAAGTAGCCCATTCACAAGGGTGTTTATCTTAGTTTTGTTCATGAGGTGGCAAAAATTAAGATGAGCCAATTTTTATACATATGAGAATGCTCGAGAGCCTGTTCAAAATAAAAGTGTTGTCTTGCAGAAATTACAAGATGAGTTTTGTTAAGGTGCGAGATAAAGACATACATAAAGTTGTATGCTTTGGATTGAGATCCAAATAAGGATTATATGGAATTCAATGGTAAGTTAAACATAACTACCATGTTCTGTCTAAAAAGCCAAAAGTAGTTCTTAAGTAAGCAGACTAAAATTGGATGTTTCGGTGCATCGCAACCTTATGCTTCTGTATGGTGATATTTATATACATTTTTTAAATGTAAGACATGTGCTCCTTTAAGGGAAGGAAAGAATACCATAACACATGTTTTATACAGTGTGTGCTTAAGTGACCAAAAAGATGGAAATTTAATAATATTATTGATCTCAACTATTCCTATTGTGAGATCCTATTTATATTTTGACCCTTAAAATCTTTAACTTATTCCTAAAGTATGGTTCAATGTGGCTAGCTTAGTTAGTCTCCAAGAGGTCCGGGAAAAATTTAGGCCTAAAGGATTTAGCTAGAAAAGCGAGTTGAATCATGATGCATAGCATACAGTAAGAGGAGAAGATAACCTTTTGATCACATTCAATTATTTCGTGGTTCACCAGCATACCTATTATAGTTTCTATGAGTAAAAATATAATAGTGGACACAAAAATTATTTTATGAGATCATGAGTTAAAACAGTGAATGTGAGAAAGCCATCTAGGGTTAGACATACGTGAAAAATAGGATCTTATTTTTTTGAGACGCTATATATCACTAACAGGTGTTTGAGGTATGCTGGTCACACAATCTATCTGCTAGTATAACTGAAGATTAAGACTGGAATTCGTTCCACCATGTGCAAGTGGGAGATGATAGAGTTTGGGTACGTTCATGACTCTAATTTGGATAAAGTTTTAATTTAAATAGAATTAAGTAATTCAATATGATTAACATTACCAAATTTTATCTCAGAAGGAGTCTGAGTTACACTAGAGATAGGTCTCTAGCCTTTAGGATCTCTATAAATAGATGGGAGATCTCAGTATTTGGTAACGAGAAAACGTATACGCTGTAAGACTGCTCGTTCCCACTCACACTTATTTTTGTCTTAATCTTTCAGGAGTTTTTAGATTGTAGAATAACTGTTGTTATCCTGCACGTGCACGTCAAGAAAATCGCTAATTAGCGATGGAATTTTAGTGATAAAAGCCATACCAATGACCAAAAATAAAGTAGATCCTTGTAGACATTTCCATAATGTGTTTCTGCGCTACAAGAGATAGGTATCATTTTCTAATATTACCTCCACATAAATTATATGTGTATAATTTGATATTATTTTCCCAACAATCATAATACATTTTTTCTATTTTGTAGTATTGCCATAAGCTTAGTGATTTTTGCTAAAAAACTTGTGTTAACACAAATTGGGATCGCATTATAATTGAATATTATAATGCTGCTATTACTTATATATTATGCTCATTTGTCCTTTCTCTCCCTTTGGTTCTATTTTCTTCGATGTTGTTTTGCATCTTTGATACAATTTGCAAACTATATATATATATAATTGCTGCTATTACTTTTCTTTTCTGGTGGAGTAAACTTATACTGAGCTACGTAAACTCGATTAGTGTTTTATTTTTTTAATTTTTAATTTGATAAATTATTCTATCGATAGCATCAAGGCTACCCATATAAATATTTATAACTTAAATCCAAACAGAACTTGTATCAATACAAATTGGGATCACATTATAATCCAGTATTATAATGTTGTTATTACTTATATATTATGCTTCCTTGTCCCCTCTCTCTCTTTGTTTCTATTTTCTTCCATGTTGTTTTGTATATTTGATACCATTTGCAAACTATATATTTGCTAGTATTAATTTTTCAAAATTTTTCTTTCATCATAATTCGTATAATTTAACTTTTAGCATGTACCAAACCACAATAATATAATATATGTTAATCTCAAAGTTATTATAGTGTTTAAAAATAATTAATTATATTACATCCCGTATAAAAAACAACATTTCTAAATTATTGATCGTTTAATATAAACCAAATTTCAGGTCTTGAGTGGCTTCAAAAGCTGTTTCTTTAGCTTTATTTAAATTGAAAAAAGCTCTGTCAACATATATTTTTATGGTTTAGTCTTGATATTGTTAAAATAGTAACGCTGCCATTTGATATGTTGTCAAAATAACATTTCTAATAAATGCGGATGTGATGCGCGCCGAACCCCAGGAGGCCCCGAAGACCCGCTTTTAGGGCGTTCGGGGAAGGTTCATGAAACTTGCAAGAGATTGCAAGGGCATCTATTTTGGGCAACAAGGAGGTTTTTTTGAGTCGTCATTCAATAGAACATTGGGAAAGGTTGTCTAGTCTCAGTGAGCCTAAAACAACACATATGCATCCATTTTGGGCAAGTCAGAGATATTTTGGAAACTCCACTCCAATAAAATATTGGGATGGTCCTCTAACCTCATGGAGCCTAGGACTATGCAAATTGGGCCTATTTTGGCAACAAGAAATATTTTGGAGACCCCACCCCAATGAGACATTGAGATGGTCCTCTAATCTCATTGAGCCTAAGACCAGAGATGGTTCGGAACTTCCCATTTATTCATACCTTGATTAAATTACAATTGAGTTTTGAATTTAAGATTTTTTCCCTTTTCTCATTCATTTTTAATGCAATAATTAGAGCGCATATCAATCACATAATAACACGGTACATAAAAGCA
Organism: Excoecaria cochinchinensis; assembly: GCA_947683425.1. Lineage (NCBI taxonomy): Eukaryota > Viridiplantae > Streptophyta > Magnoliopsida > Malpighiales > Euphorbiaceae > Excoecaria > Excoecaria cochinchinensis. Next base: position 10,364,674 of record CANTUQ010000058.1, read on the forward strand.
AGATTAAAATAAGGTAAATAAAAGTACAATAAATTACAACAAAATTAGGGGCGGAATACAACCCCCAATGTAAATGAAATGTAAATCATACATAAAACGAAGTATTTATTAAGGTTGAAGATATTGGTTCTCGCATGCATAGTTAAAAAAATAATTTTAATGTGACAATTTATTTTGGATGGAAAAACTAGGATATTGGTCCCATTTTATTAGAAAAAAATCCAACTTATTATAAAAATATTTGTGTGATTTTTAATTAAACGTGCATAAAATAAATAATTTTATTAGTAATTACATGACAAATAAATTAAAAATACAAATAAAGGAAAAACAATAAATACAATAAAAGATAAGTCCCCGAATCTCCTCTTTCGTTCCCATGGATGCTCAAACATGACAAAAATAAGTATTTGAAAGTAAAAATAAACACAAATAAAATAATATTAGTAATTAAATCAAAAAATCAATTAAATATATAAAATGATAAATAACAAATTAAAATAGATAAATATGCATTATGGATAACAAATAAATTAACTAACACAATAAATTAAATAAATTAGCATATTAACAAATAAAAACACAAATTATGATGATGATGATGATGATAATAATAATAATAATGATGATGATGATAGGAATAACAAAACAATAATAAAAATGATAATGAAAAATTAATGATGAAATAATAATAATAAAAATGAAGAATAAACAAATAAATAAGATAAAGTAAAAAAAGAATATCAAAAATGTTAAATCTATATCTAAAATCACATAAAATAAATAAATAAACGATAAATTAAAAGATTTACATGATTACTAACTAAATATGAACAAAAATAAATAGAAGAAAAATAAATTTAAGAATCGAGTTTAGGATGTTTACCCTCAAATTTCGGATTCTATGGAGTAAAAATATGATTGATTTTCCTTATTTTGATTCGCAAAGTAAAAATAAAAAATAATAAAAATTGAAATTTTATTCGAAAAGAAAATTGCATAAAAATAATAGAAGAAAAGAAATTAATTTTCAAGAACAAAGAATTGATTTCTTTATCTCAAGTATAATTATTGATTAAAATTGTAAAAAAAATGGAAGAAAAGAAATTTGATTCCCAAGAACAAAAAATTATTTTCTTTGTTTCAAGAAATTATAAATGATAAAAAAATAAATCTCAAGAATAAAGAATGATTTTCTTTGTATCAAGAAAAATTTTTGATTAAAAGTTGAATTTTTAACCTTAAGAATTTTTACTTGGAGAAGAAAAATAAAAAAAAAAAGTGTAGAGAGAATTTTTGGAGAAGAACAAGAAAAGAAAAATTAAGATTTTTTATCCAAGAGAAAATTCCCTAATTCTCTTTCATCTTTTTCTATTTAAATGTGAAAAAATGGAAAAAATCGTTAATTAAGGAAGAAAATAAGATTTTTATCAAATTCCCCTTAATTTGGGTGCAAACAAGGAAATTATCATTAAAAATCCCGAAAAAAATGTGAAAAAGTCAAAGAAAATAAAAAAAAAATGGTAAAAATGGGCGAAAACCACGTTTCGGCATGTTAGGGGGCGACCAACGCCCGTTGGTGCGCGCGCGCGGAGCAACGCCCCGTGCGTCACTCGCGCGAGGACTCTGCGCGCCGACGCGTACGACAAATATATATGTTTTTTTAAAATTTTTAAATCTGACTAAAAATACAATAATTTTCAAACACCATTTTTCAAATTTAATTTTTAATACATTTTTTATTATTTTTTTATTTTTTATTCTAAAAAGCAAATTTAACAAGTAAATCATCACTTTTAATCTTTTTGCCTGTGAGCAGGCATCTAATCATCATTAGGTAACTCTGATCTAAACTGACTCAGGACCTGGTGTCTATAGTTGCCCCCAGTTTTGGAGAAGCTAGTGCATAGGTGCCTAGGTAACCCAAAACTCAGAGAAAAAAGGAAAGAGACACGTACCTAAGGCAGCTATCTTTTCCAAACTGGACGTTGTTGTTGGGGTGGTTATTTGCCTACTTGTCGGCATGTTATTCTTTGCTAAAGCGAGTTATCGTGATCGTGTAAATACTCATTGAAGTGGTATTTACCGTCAGCGTGTAAATCTTTGTTCAAGCGGTAGTGCCGTGGTCGTGCTAACCTTCCGTGAAATGGTAGTGCCGCCATCTTGCTAACCCTTGTGAGATGTGAAGCGGTAATATCGTGGTCGTGCTAACCTTCCATAGAATGGTAGTGCCGCCATCGTGCTAACCCTTCTGAGATGTGAAGTGATAGTGTCGTGGTCGTGCTAACCCTCCGTGGAGTGGTAGTACCGCCATCGTGATAACCCTTCTGAAGTTTGAAGTGGTAGTGTCGTGGTCGTGTCGTGGTCGTGCTAACCTTCCGTAGAATGGTAGTGCCGCCATCATGCTAACCCTTCTGAGATGTGAAGTGGTAGTGTCGTGGTCGTGTTAACCCTCTATAGAGTGGTAGTGCCGTCATCGCGCTAACCCTTTTGAAGTGTGAAGTGGTAGAGCCGTGGCCTTGCTAACCTTCTATAAAATGGTAGTGCCGCCATCATGCTAACCCTTCCGAGATGTGAAGTTGTAGTGCCGTGGTCGTGCTAACTTTCGATAGAATGGTAGGGCCGCCATCGTGCTAACCCTTCTGAGATGTGAAGTGGTAGTGCCGTGGTCGTACTAACCCTCCGTGGAGTGGTAGTGCCGTCATCGTGCTAACCCTTCTAAAGTGGTAGTGTCGTGGTCGTGTCAACCTTCCGTAAAATGGTAGTACCGCCATCGTGCTAACCCTTTCGAGATGTGAAGTGGTAGTGCCGTGGTCATGCTAACCTTCCGTAGAATGGTAGTACCACCATCGTGCTAACCATTTTGAGATGCGAAGTGGTAGTGCCGTGGTCGTGCTAACCTTCCGTAGAATGGTAGTGCCGCGATCGTGCTAACCCTTTTAAGATGTAAAGTGCTAGTGTTGTGGTCGTGCTAACCTTCCGTAGAATGATAGTGCCGCCATCGTGCTAACCCTTTTGAGATTTGAAGTGGTGCCCCCTAAGAGCCCTTTGGTTGATTGCTCCCTGAGAGGTCTTTGGTTGATTCTTGGATTAGTGTTTGATCTGATATTTGGACTGATGTTGTTACTATACTTTTGTCGGTGTCCACATTGCATCTCTCTCACTGGAAAACCAAATATGTAGGAAAAATAGTGAGCATGCACGTGAAATGCATGGGTCATGCAGGAATGCAGGACGAGAATTCATCTAAGAGAGTTTGGAGGCTATAGCCGAGCTAGGCTCAACTTGCTGTAGGATCGATGCCCTTTGGAATTGCTTTTGAATTTCATGCCTTTGGGGTTGCGAGGTTCTCATCTGATACCTGTAGTCATTTTTTTTAAAGGTAGTACGTCGCTTGTGAATTTTCACACTAGCTTTTCCTAGCAGGAAATGCGTCCTTTGTTGATTTTCACATGATCCTGCGCGTTATTTTTGCCTGGAATGGACCCAACCCAATTCAGCGGCTTTTTTTTTTCTTTTTAAAGGACAGACTGCCTATTTTCAGGTTTTCACCTTATCCTTTTGCCTTACTTTTGTTTAGAGAGCCAATTACGGTTTTCATCTCTAACGGCTTCTCTTTTTTTTTTTTTTTGCAGAGAGGTTGAAACTGTTACCAAAGATTTTTCTAGTGTGATCAGCATGTACTTATGCCCATGTCGTGGCTGTCTGAGCTTGATTATTCTCATGATGTTGCTATTGGATTGCCTTTGCAGTTGATAGCAAAATGAGTCGGCTGAAGGACCCGAGTGGTGAGAGTAGCAGCAATGTGCTAGACAATTTTGAGCATGTAAAATGAACTGCTATGATCATATCAACATATTATGGCATAAATGCATATATTTCAATTTAATTTCATTACATATGATCATTATTTGGCATTAATCTCAAAAATACAAAATCTCATCTAATCTCGGGATGGATCTTGAAAGCATCAAACTCCTGTTATCAATCAGCCCTCTCGGGTTTTCATGATTGAAAATTTTCTCTCAGCCCTCATTTTCTCTCTCTTTTTTTAGCCTTTTCCACGAACCCTCCTTCAGTCCATTGGTGTTGATTGAATTTTCTTTCATCTCCGTTAGCTAGGGAGGCTGCTCCTTCTGACTGTGGTTATTTTTAGCATCAAAGTCTTGTTCTTGGCCTTTGTGCAAAGGGGCTGCGGTAGTGAGTTTTTTCGCTTAAATTTTGGCCGTGAAAGTCTGTATCCTCCTTTTGTTGGCTTTGATAGCTCAATTTCTGAAGTAACCTATAATGATTGAGATGGATTTGTACATTGGCCTCAAATGGTTCAGGACAAAACTACGGTTTAGGACAGGACTTTGGTTTTTTTTTTTTTGCTTCTTTTTTTTGTTCTTTTTATTATATTTTATTTTTTTTTGAAAGGTAATGAACTATTCTCCTAAGTTTGGTTATAAGGGTCCCTGCTTTACTCATGTTGGTCTCATATGATTAAAGGTCGCTCTTAATTGGCTTTGGGGTAAACATCTCAAATGATTGGGAGGAAATGACTCCTAAGAGCTTGGTTCTAATGAGCTATATATTTTTTGTGAAGGCCCAAAATTTTATCTGTCTAACTTCTCATATAGCCCTTTAATAATCGGAGTTTTATTTTACTTGGCTGCACTATATGCATCTTGGATGTTGAGGAGGCAAAGGAATGGCTTTTGAAACTTCGCTCGTTGTCAAGTTGGCATATTGAAGCAGCATTGTCCCAACAATACCCTTGTCAATTTTCAACATATCATTACAGGTCCAGGCAAAGGTTCTTTCATTTTTTTGTTTTTTTTTTTTGACATTATCTCTCAGAATTTTTCTCTCTTCAGGAGTTATATCAGTTGCCATCAAGATTTTCTTTGGATTTTCTTAAGTTCCGAGATTAAATGCAGTTGTATTAGTTGAATTAATGTCAAAATATATGTATCATGATCATGGGAAATGAAATCATTAGAAACATCATACAGATAAGCAAAATTGTTCATCTTATTGAAATAACTAATCATTGCAAATATTGTCATAAAAAAGATAGTTCTTGGAATAATAACAAAAACTGAAAAAAGAACATAATCTTCATTATTTTCATCTCCACTCTCACTAGTGAACCAAACTCGATCATATCCATGGTGGGGGGACTGCATTATAGCCTGCTTTCTTCTTCTTGTTCTCTCTCTTCTCAGGATCCATGATCTATTTGGTGTCAATAAGATCTTGGATCTTGTTCCTCAAAGTCCGGTAATAATCTTTCAGGTGCCCAGTGTGTTGATGGTAGGCGCAGTACTGGTTATCTCTGTGCACTGGCTGTCCTTGATTCATGGCTGGCCTAGGCATTAAAGGTCATAGCTTGCCCTCCTTTATCAGTCTCTCCAATACCCAGGATAGAGAGTGGCCTAAATTAGAGTAGTACCTCTGACCCTGTCTAACTTCAGTAGCTGCAACCTCGGCCGTCTTACCATTTTTGCTATTACTGCTCCCGGCACCACCTGATTTATACCCTGACTGGTTCCCATAACCTTTCCCAGCAAATTTATTTTGGCTTGCTTTCTTTGCTAGGTAAGCCCCTTCAGCCTCTACAGCAATGTATTTAAGTGACTTCCAATTTCTGAGCCCCTTAAAGCTGAGCAAATCTCTCAAGTAAGGCCAGGAGTTCCTGATAAATAACCTGATCTGTTCAGCAGTGTCAGACTTTCTCTTTATCTCCATGACCCTATTCCTCCATCTAGTGAGGTATTCGTGGAATGATTTATCACTCATTTGCTGTAAGAGTTCAAGGTCCTTCAAGGTGACCTCCATTCTGGTGCTGCAATCATACTGCTTTATGAACTCTTCAGTCAAAAGGTCCCAATCCTCCTTGGACCTCCTGTCCAACCCATGGTACCAGTCTACTGCAGGACCCACTAGACTAAGGCAGAAATATTCCACCTTCTGGTTCTTGCTCAACCTTGTGCCTTTCGTTACCAGGGTATACTGCTTAATATGTGCAGATAGGCCGAAGTACCATCGAACTTCGGCAGCTCAGGCATCTTGAACCTTTGGAGCAGCAGCTCTTCATCCCCCAGATTTTTATCTTCAGGGTTGATCCCCTTTCCAGCTGATAACATACGGGTGATCACCTCAATCTGTTATCTCATCCCTCTCATAGCCTCATCTCCACCCTGGGTGCTCTACCCCTCATAGCTTGATGGACTATTGGCTCCTCATCTTCCTCCTCTATCATGAAATCCTCATTGGGATTGGGGATCCTTCCCTTCTTGGCTCAATAGGCACAGCAGCTCTATGATCATTGACAGGTTGACGGGCAGCAACTCTAATGAGGGGAGCCTCCCCACAAGTAGGCGGTTTGACTTGCCCCCGAGGAGGGACTGCTGGTGGTTACAGAGTGATAGGTGGCTGTGGAGCAACAGGTGCTTGTGGAGCAGGAGGATGAGCAATCCTTTCGGCCATAACGCCCATCATATCTAACAATCTCGTTTCAAAGTCCTCTAGTCTCCTAGCAAGGTCTTGAGTGGTCAAAGCTCCGGTTTCTTCTGCCATTGATGATTCTAAAGATGATTCACTGATCGATGAGAGTGACTCAGAATCCCAATCAGACACTAATTCTGACAACTTAAAAAGAAGATTTATCCATATTAGCCGACCGTCGGAACCCCTAGTCCACTTAGGTGAATCTATGATGGATGAAAAATTTAGATTATTAGAATGATGCATGAATGACATATACAATGCATGATCGTGTGTTATGCAATATTTACAACCACATACAAGCAAGTAATCCTTCTAACCTTATCACTCCCACACATGAGGTAATGCGGTCTCTTTCCTAGGTGGGCTTGATCCATGGGTTAACAAAAAACCCAATGAATGCGTATGGTGCTCGGCGAAAAATCGATAGCATAACATCTCTTATCTAATATGCATACGTATGAATTTTGGCCTTTATGTATTTAAATATTTTAACTAAATTAAGATGGGCTCACCGGGGCATGAAAGGCTTTGATAAAAGACCATTTAATTTGGTTGATTATGTTCAATATATAATGGCCCACATAGCAAGCATCGTATTAAGGTACATTTCACATAGGAAAAGTATCTATTGCCATTACATGAGCTTTGGTCAAAAGTGATGATACTTTAGGGCTACTCAAGCATGGTCCCTGCCAATGGGTCTAGCTCATCACGAGCATAATAACCAATTGAGTCTCCATTTAATATACCATAATGGTGCGAGGCTTGGGTTGGTGATTATCCTTAATACTTTCCTACATTGAGTGAACGTAGGGTTGTGCTTCGGGAATGCATCGGGGTAAGAATAGGGACAAAATTAGCATAGTTCTAAGGCTCTAATAAAATACAATGCAATTTCGTAAAGGGATAAAATTTTTAAATTAAAACTCAATTATATATTTTAACCAAGATACTTTCGAAGTGAAGTCTCTTATGTTCCCAGTGGAGTTGCCATTGTGACGCGCGCCGAACACCGGGAGGCCTCGAAGAATTGTTTTTAGAGCATTCGGGAGAGGTTCATAAAACTTGCAAGAGATTGCAAGGGCGTCTATTTTGGGCAACAAGGAGGTTTCTTGGAGTCACCAACCAATAGAGCATTGAAAAATATCGTCTAGCCTCAGTGAGCGTAAGACAACGCATATACATCCATTTTGGGTACGCTAGAGATATTTTGGAGACCCCACCCCAATAAAATATTGGGATGGTTTTCTAATCTCGTGGAGCCTAGGACTATGCAAATTGGGCCTATTTTGGCAATAAGAGATATTTTGGAGATCCCACCCCAATGAGACATTGAGATGGTCCTCTAACCTTGTTGAGCCTAAGACCAGAGATGGTTCGGAACTTTCCATTTATTCATACCTTGATTAAATTACAATTGAGTTTTGAATTTAAGATTTTATCCCTTTTCTCATTCATTTTTAATGCAATAATTAGAGCGTATATCAATCACATAATAACACGATACATAAAAGCAAGATTAAAATAAGGTAAATAAAAGTAAAATAAATTACAACAAAATTAGGGGCAGAATACAACGCCTAATGTAAATGAAATGTAAATCATACATAAAACGGGGTATTTATTAAGGTTGAGGACATTGGTCCTCACATGCATAGTTAAAAAAATAATTTTAATGTAACAATTTATTTTAGATGGAAAAACTAGGACACTGGTCCCATTTTATTACAAAAAAATCCAACTTATTTATAAAAATATTTGTGTGATTTTTAATTAAACGTGCATAAAATAAATAATTTTATTAGTAATTACATGAAAAATAAATTAAAAATACAAATAAAGAAAAAATAATAAATACAATAAAAAGATAAGTCCCCGAATCTCTTCCTTCGTTCGCATGGATGCTCAAACATGACAAAAATAAGTATTTGAAAACAAAGACAAACACAAATAAAATAATGTTAGTAATTCAATAAAAAAATCAATTAAATATATAAAATGATAAATAACAAATTAAAATAGATAAATATGTATTATGGATGACAAATAAATTAACTAACATAATAAATCAAATAAATTAGCATATTAACAAATAAAAACACGACGACGACGACGACGACGACGACGATGATGATGATGATAATAATAATAATAAAAATAACAATAATAATGATAATAGGAATAACAAAACAATAATAATAATGATAATGAAAAATAATGATGAAATAATAATAATTAAAAGGAAGAATAAACAAATAAATACGATAAAGTAAAAAAAGAATATTAAAAATGTTAAATCTATATCTAAAATCACATAAAATAAATAAATAAACGATAAATTAAAAGATCTACATGATTACTAATTAAATATAAACAAAAATAAATACAAGAAAAATAAAATTAAGAGATCGAGTCTGGGATGTTTACTCTCAAATTTTGGATTCGATGGAGTAAAAATGTGATTAATTTTCCTTATTTTGGTTCACAAAGTAGAAATAAAAAATAATAAAAATTGAAATTTTATTCCAAAAGAAAATTGCTTAAAAATAATAGAAGAAAATAAATTAATTTTCAAGAACAAAGAATTGATTTCTTTGTTTCTAGTATAATTATTGATTAAAATTGTAAAAAAAAATGGAAGAAAAGAAATTTAATTTCCAAGAACAAAAAATTATTTTCTTTGTTTCAAGAAATTATAATTGATAAAAAAATAAATCTCAAGAATAAAGAATGATTTTCTTTGTTTTAAGAAAAATTTTTGATTAAAAATTGAATTTTTAACTTTAACAATTTTTACCTGAAGAAGAAAAATCAAAAAAAGTGTAGAAAGAATTCTTGGAGAAGAAGAAAAAAAGAAAAATGAAGATTTTTGATCCAAAGAGAAAATTCCCTAATTCTCTTTCATCTTTTTCTATTTAAATGTGGAAAAATGGAAAAAATCATTAATTAAGAAAAAAAAATAAGATTTTTATCAAATTTTCCTTAATTTGGGTGAAAACAAGGAAATTATTATTAAAAATCCCAAAAAAAATGTGAAAAAGTCAAAGAAAATCAAGAAAAATGAAAAAAAATGGGAGAAAACCACGTTTCGGTAGGCTGGGGGCGACCAACGCCAGTCGGTGCGCGCAGAGCAACGCCCCACACGTCGCTCACGCGCTGGGCGAGCTCTCCGCACACCTGAGGGCTGCCGTAGCGCGCTGACGCGTCGAAAAAATATATATATTTTTTTAAAATTTTTAAATCTGACTAAAAATGCAGTAATTTTCAAACTCCATTTTTCAAATTTAATTTTTAATACAATTTTTATTATTTTTTTATTTTTTATTCTAAAAAGTAAATTTAACAAGTAAATCATCACTTTTAATATTTTTGCCTGTGAACAGGCATCTAATCATCATTGGGTAACTCTGATTTAGGCTGACTCAGGACCCGGTGTCTACAGTTGCCCCCAGTTTTGGAGAAGTTAGTGCATGGGTGCCTAGGTAACCCAAAACTCAGAGAAAAAATGAAAGAGACACGTACCTGAGACAGCTATCTTTTCCAAACTGGACAATATTGTTGGGGTGGCTATTTGCTTGCTTGTCGGCATGTTATTTTTTGTTAAAGCGAGTTACCATGATCGTGTAAATCCTCATTGAAGTGGTATTTGCCGTCATCGTGTAAATCTTTATTTAAGCGGTAGTGTCGCGGTCATGCTAGCTTTCCGTGGAATGGTAGTGCCGCCATCGTGCTGACCCTTATGAGATGTGAAGCGGTAATACCGTGGTCGTGCTAACCTTCCGTAGAATGGTAGAGCTGCCATCGTGCTAACTCTTTTGAGATATGAAGTGGTAGTGCCGTGATCGTGATAGTGCCATGGTCGTGCTAACTCTCCGTGGAGTGGTAGTACCGCTATCGTGATAACCCTTCTGAAGTTTGAAGTGGTAGTGCCCGCGGGCTGCCGCAACGCGCCGACGCGTCCGAAATTTTTTTTTAAAAAATTTTTAAATTTAACTAAAAACACAATAATTTTCAAACTCTATTTTTCAAATTTAATTTTTAATACATTTTTATTATTTTTTCATTTTTTATTCTAAAAAGCAAAGTTAACAAGAAAATCATCACTTTTAATATTTTTGCCTGTGAACAGGCATCTAATTATCATTGGGTAACTCTGATCTAGGCTGACTCAGGACCCGATGTCTACACCGGAATAAATCGGGAGAAATCAAAATAACAATCACAACACAATAAATTATAGTGAAAAACTCTAAATCGAAGAAAAACCACTTGTTGTCCGAAAATAATTAAAAAAATTTCACTAAGTGTTTGAACAATTTTTACATTCACTCACTCTAGTATTTTTTCACACACCCAATAAATTATAAACTCGGGAGAATTTCCCACAAATTTTCTAAGTTTCAAAACTTACAAACAAGTTTTCATTGGATCCTTTTCCTTTTGATCCAATTACAATTTGAAAAACAAGCTCTTGCCTTATATAGGCAGGAGATTCCGTGTGGCCAGCCAAAATTTGCTTGCCAAGAAGTCAGCTAATGGCCAGCAGATTTTGACTGTCCTTCTTCTTTTTTTTTTTTAAATCTAATACAACAATCTCCACGTAGATTTTAAAAAAAAAATAACTATTATCGCATATACTGACGAAATAATTATCTATGACCGATAATTAAAAATACATACTCCACCATACAAAGTATTTCACTTAAAATTAAGAAATTTTAAGTCATTAATTATTTGACAACATGTCGAACAAAATTGTTGAAATTATGGTGCAACTTTCATGCTTGATTTTTTCGAGAATTCTTCAACCATCGACATAAATGTACCTCACACCTTGCATCTTGATCAATCAAATGTCCGTGAGAAAAACTCACTGGTGGTAACACATCCTCTATCATGGCAACTTGTGGAGACTAGTGGCATGCCATGAGGATGTCCATGATCTTTTAGAGAGCATCCCCAAAATCTAACTCACCCGAAGTAGACACACTGATAGCTTCGCAAACAGAATTAGTCCTTAAGTTGCCAGCTCTACGTTTATTATCCAACGCTTTGTGTAATCCGGATATAATCAATAAATCCTTAACTTGAGTTTGCCACAAGCCAAAATTAATTTTTCCATCAAATTTCTCCATCTCAAATCTTAATCCCAATATCTTAGAACACGTGAACAGTACCCAACTACAGTACCATGTACAGTACCCAGCTACAGTTGCATGCAAATTTTGAATGCAAAATTTGTACTTTGAATAGTACCACTATTCACCAAATTTCTCGTTTTACACCCGTTTTCGAAACGGATTGTAATGAAAAATTTCTTATATTTTTTTCTTCCTGACAATATAATTATTTTTTCAAAATTCGCTACTTTCCTAGACAGCAATTCTAATGCAGTGTGACAAAATAGCCGAATCAAGACTCTGATACCGCTTGTTGGAAAAATAATTTTTTTAATAAATGCGGAATAAATTGGGAGAAATTAAAATAACAATCACAACACAAGAAATTATAGTGGAAAACTCCAAATCAGAGAAAAACCACTTATTGTCCGAAAACAACCAAAAAAATTTTACTAAGTGTTTGAACAATTTTTACATTTACTCACTCACTCTAGTATTTTCTTATACACCTATAAATTACAAATCCAAAAGAATTTCTCACAAATTTTCTAAATTTCAAAGGTTACAAACAAGCTTTCATTTGATCATTCTCTTTTTGATCCAATTACAATTTGAAGAACAAGCTCCTCCCTTATATGGGCAGGAGATTCCGTATGGCCAGCTAAAAATTTGCTAGCCACAGTCAAAATTTGCTGGCCAAAAAGCCAGCTAATGGCCAACAAGTTTTGGCTTTCCTCCTCCTCCTCCTTCTTCTTCTTCTTTTTTTTTTTAAAAAAAAAAATCTAATACAACATGATATTGTTAAAATAGAATTTTCTTTGAATCTATATAAATTCATCTTCATTAATGGCTAATTCATTTCATAAAATGAACACAATTTTGTCAAATATATTTTTTTTTCTTAGTTATTAATAACCAATTAAAAATTAAAAAATAATTAACTGAGATGAAAATCAAAAGGTAATATTATGTTATTGGTAAGTGCATATATATTTTTCAGTGAATAAAATATTATTTTTTAAATAATTTATTATTTCATTATAGTTTGCATCAGTTTTAGTGGGTGTTTTTTTTTTTTAAAAAAAAAGAAGTTTCTTTCTAATTCAAAAAGATAGAGAGAAGCGCTTAAAGTTGAGTTATAGCACATAAAGACTAATACAATACAGCGAACCAAACGTGCCCAAAGTGTTTATAATAATTTTATATACTTTTTCTTATTTATATCACATGCACTATTTTTTGGATTCTCTTAGCTTAGCTTTGGGTTTTATTTGTTCTTCTATACAGTCACTCTTGTCATCATTTCGGAACAATTTGAATTGGAAAACAAATGTACTTTCTGCATCTTATGTTAGTAAGTACACAACGCAATTAAGTATCTAGATGCGATTTCGTTCGATTATATAAGATACTGGAGATGGATAACAAGATGCGAATATAACCTAACTACTACAACAATGCGAATTACCTATGAATATTTATTTTAATATTCATGAATTAATTTTTAATGTTTTCATATTCATACCAATCCTCTTTTCAATTTTCATAATAAAATATAAACAATAAATCACTATTGTTGAAATAAAATAATTTTATCAAACCATTTTTTTACTCTCTTTTTTTTCAAAATCAATAATTAGTTATTATTAACTTTAAATAAATTACCTATATTAAAAAATTATTAACTTCATAATATGATATATCAATCTTATTTATTTTAAAAAATTAAATAAAAATATAAAAAATTAATTAAAATTGTTGGCCATGGCTACTAGTTCAAATTAAACAGAAGTGTAATCTTTTAGAAAAAGTATTCCAAATCCATGCTTCCAGCAAATTATGATAAAATTCTATTTAATTATTTAATATTTGTATTTGTATATAATAAAAAATAGATATAAAAAATCATCTTAAGCATGGTGTGTACCGCTCTGAAGGGAGTTCTCGAGGCCAAGGGATGCTTGGCTGATGTTGAAGCCATGGAAATGAGCGCTTTTACGCCAAAGGTTGAATGCGCACAGGAAGAATTCGGTGGCATTTGATTGTCGAGTTCGAGTTATTATGTATGCGGCGGCCTATGGCTTCTTTGTACTCGACATTTTGATCATTTTGGCAATATTCCTCGAATGTTCATGATGGTTGCCAAATGTCCCTTTCAAAATTCTATTCTGCCTAACAATGCACAGAGGAGTTTTCAATGATGAAATGGTGTCCTTGTGATTTATATCAGTAAATTTTAATCATAAAATAATAGAATGTTAATTTAATTTAATAATAAAATAATAAAGAGTTAATTTAGTTTAAAAGGTTTTCATCCCACTGCGTACTTTTAGATATACTAGTTTTTAGAAGTGAGTATAATCGGTTAACCGGTTCATAAGATCCAGTCCATTAATATCGATTATTTGAAATTTCAGTCCATTACCATCGGTTAACCAGTCCATCGGTTTCGGATTTTTTGATCGGTTACCCAATACTTTTCGGTTAACCACTATAATTATAAATATATTCATAAATAAAATTAAAATATTCAAGATACTTAAAAATTAAAATTTTTTCACTATAATATAACATTATTATTGTTAAAATAAAAATATTTGGTGGATATAAGCAAATTTGTTTTTAAAAATTAATATTTAATAAGTAAATATATTAACCTGTCCATAATCACTTTTAATTAGATAAATTGTTATACTTACTAATAGCCAATTAAAAAAATTTTAAAATTTTAAAATAATTAGTATAATGAAAAAAAAGTACATGATCACTTTTAATTATAAATTGTTATAAATTAATAAAAAATTAATGAATTAACTAAAAATTCGGTTTCGGTTCGGTTAACCAGTCATATGAGTCAAAAACCATTAACCAGTCAATTAATATCAGTTTTTTCAAAACACTAACCATTAACCAGTCCATTACAATCGGTTAACCAGTCCATCAGTTCGGGTTCGGATTTTTTTTTCGGTTAACTGAGTCCATCGGTTTTTTTGCTCACCCCTACTAGTTTTATGTACACGTATTTTGCAAGTAATAAAATATTTTACAAAATTCTTAACGACATTTTATTAAATAAAAAAATTCTATACAATTATACATCATTTTGATTCAAATATAGTAACAAACATAATTATTCATAATACAATATTTATTTTTGTTAAAGAAAAATAAATCCAATTTTTAATATATATATATATACATATACAAACGTGCATATATGCACCTAGGCCTGTCAAACTTGGCCCAAACCCAAAAACCCCGCCCAGAAAAAATTAACCCAAACCCAACCCACCTAAAATTTTAAAGAAAAATTTTAATGCACCTATTAAGTATTGCAATTAATTAAAGAAAAATTAACAGCAAATATCAAATATAATAAACTTATAATCCATTATATTTTATTTTATCTAGAAAATAGCAATATTAGAATCTTAATATCATTTTTTTACATCTATTTACCCTAAAAAAAAGAATAGAAAAAAAAATCACTTAATAGAGAAGTATTTATCAAATAAATAACATGTTAGTTTTTTTCTTTAAAAAAAAATTAAAGTTTAATAAACAAACAAATATAATGGTGTATACGTATGAAGGTATATTTAATAATGCGTTTTTAGTTTACAATCTATTTTACAAAAAATGAACATTAATTTTTTTTTTTTCAATTTAGTGTCCATTGGGAATAAATGAATTTTACCAAATTCACTACAAAAAAAACTGGCAATTAGCGACTACCAAAATCTAGTCGCTATTTTTCGACTGATTTGCAACAAAAAAAAAATTAGACTAGAAAACATAGTTTTTCAATTGAAAAAGCAATTTAGCGACTGCTAATAAAATTAGTCGCTAAATTTTGCTGCGAAAAAACCGCGCCTTTTTTAGTGACTAAATTAGCGACATGCATTTTAGTCGCTAATCTTAACAAATAAAATTGCGACTAAATAGTGACACAAATTTCTCTCGCAATTTGAAATAGTATATTTAGCGACTGAATAATGTTGTCGCTATAGGAATAGATTTTACTTTTAATTATTTAGCGACTAACACGTTTTAGTCGCTAATTTTCGATTATGATACATACTGAAATAAACCTAACCCCCAAATTTCTTTATCACCCAAACTAAAAAAACGCATAAGCAAAATCTGCTTAGCCACCCCCCCCCCCTCTGGCATCGCCGTTCCGCCGCCGCTCGCCCCGCACCCCGTCGTCCCCACTCCGACATCCCCTCTCCGGCGTTCCCTTCCCTTTCGCAGCACGCCAGATCTGATCGCCTCCTCTGCCCCCTCTCGCCTCGAGCCAGATCTGCAAAGGCTCATTTCGCGCGTGCCAGATGTGCTCCTTCCTCCGATGCAAGCTTCTGTTGTCTGTCTCCGCTCCTCCCTTGCTAGTCGTCGCTCCTGTGGACGTCACTGCTGCCCGTCGCCGCTCCTCCCGTTGTCGTTGTTTCCAATGGTGAGAGAGATTATTAAAAATTGAGTCTCCGCTTCTCTCTATCTTAATCTTTTTTTTTTCATTTTTGGGCAACTTGTTAAAAAAATAAAATTTCTTTTTTGGGTTAAATTTGTATGTTTATATCCTTGTAAATATCAATTAGAGAGAACCATTGAGAAGTTTTGGTCAGAAAAATGAGTTGAAGTTTTGATTTTTATGTAACTGGCGTGTAAATTTCTTAACTTTTCAGGATGATTCTTATGTGGACAGCTATATCAATACCATTGGAGTTGATTTTGTGAGTCTCTTCTCTCTGTCTTTAATGGAGCATAAGCTATTTATCTATGGTAACGTTCGATGGGTTAAATTTGTTAATTATTTTTGCAAAAAATCAGAACCGTGGAGCTGGATTGCAAGACAATGAAGCTGCAGATTGTGAGTAACTGAGGATATAACTGCTCTTTGTCTTGAAAATTAGCATTTATTTACTGGTTTTGAGACTTTAATTGAGATTGTAAGTTTTTACTAAGTAGAAGCACTAACAATTTAGTTGGAATGAGTAGTAGATTTGTGATGCGTATCTTTTTAGCTTGAATATATCCTGTACTGTTATTGCTCCATAGATTGGTGCCATTTATAGTTACATCAGATGATTCTGCAGACAAGTGTGACATAATTTTCTGGCATTTTAAACACCCATACTCTTCTGATTTATCTATGGCAAGACAGAGAGAGATAGATTCAACTTTAGACTTGTTTGGTGTATGACTTTTGTTGTGAAACGTTGCACTTATGTAATATTTTCAAATTTTTAAATTTATATTAGATTTGCTCACTCCTATTTGTATTCATTTACAAATGAAGTTGCTTTTACTATTAAACTATCCTGATGTTTTATTCCATTTTCTTTTTCTTGCAATTCAGGCCCTAAGGACTCTCTTCAACATTGCTCATCTGTTGTACAATGTTTTGTGGCCATCATGGGTTTTAATATGTTTGCTTTTTATTTTTTTGCTAATTTTAATTAAATAAACAAGGCTCAAAATTTTTTCTTGACTTTGACAAATATACAAGTGTTGGAAACTTTGGCAGCTTTAGTTCGAGCAATCCACTCTCCACATGCCACCACACAGGTAAATATTAAAAAATAATATTTTTTTGGTTAAAATTTGAATTTCGTCATGTGGATTCTTGTTGAAAAACAATATTTGTCAATATTTGACAGTGTTCAATTTATTTATTTATTTTTTTGTGTTTAATTTTTTCGGATAGAGCATATGTGGTTTTGTTTTAGTTATATCCACAGTTTTGAAGCTGTTGGAATATGATTTTAACCATGCATTGGTGTAACATACTAAAGAACTTTGTATACCTTTATGTGAAATTTGGATAGATGAACACTGAATCGTGTATGTTAAGTTTGAGGTTGAACGTAGTTAGTATTCCAATTATAAGATAATTTTTTCAGTCTATTATTTTTGTTCTGTAGATAGCTAGGGATCTAAGGATCTCCCTAATTTGCAAGTTGGTTTAAAATTTTTCAGTTGGAATAACGAGTCCTTTTCTTACTTTGTGACAGCTTAATGCACTTCAATACAGGAGAATGGATTTCAAGGAATTTTGTGTAGCCGCATTGAATGTCCATGAACTACATGCAGGCCCTTGATAAATGGAAAAGTAATATGAAAATGATGTCACATATTGAAAATAATATGAAAGTAGTTTTTTTTTAATTGTTCGAAGTACTTTTTTAAGTACTATATAATTTTATGTAGGGGTGAGCATGGTCGGTTAACCAGTCCATTAGCCTCAGTCCATTAATATCGGTTTTTTGAAATTACAGTCCATTAACCAGTCCATCGGTTTCGGATTTTTGGATCGGTTACCCAATATTTTTCGGTTAACCACTATAATTATAAATATATTCATTAATAAAATTAAAATGTTCAAGATACTTAAAAATTAAATTTTTTTCACTATAATATAACATTATTGTTGTTAAAATAAAAATATTTGGTGGATATAAGCAAATTTGTTTTTAAAAATTAATATTTAATAAGTAAATATATTAACCGGTTCATAATTACTTTTAATTAGATAAATTATTATACTTACTAATAGCCAATTAAAAAAAGTTAAAAACTTTAAAATAATTAGTATAATAAAAAAAAGTACATGATTACTTTTAATTAGGATAAATTGTTATAAATTATTAAAAAATAAATAAATTAACTAAAAATTCGGTTTCGGTTCGGTTAACCAGTCATATGAGTCAAAAACCATTAATCAGTCCATTAATATCGGTTTTTTCAAAATACTAACCATTAACCAGTCCATTACAATCGGTTAACCAGTCCATCGGTTCGGTTTCGGATTTTTTTTTCCGGCTAACCGAGTCCATCGATTTTTTTGCTCACCCCTAATTTTATGTACAATTTAATGTATTATATTTTTTAAAGTAATAGTATTGGAGAATTGTTATTTATATAAATTAATTTTGGATGTTACAATAATAATAATAATAATAATAATAATAACAACAAAATTAAATTGTAAATAATAATAATAATAATAATAATAATTATAATAACAACAAAATAAAATTGTAAATAATAATAATAATAATAATAATAATAATTATTATTATTATTATTATAAAATATATTAAAATTAAATTAGCGACTGATTTTGTACAATTAGCGACGGAATTTGCCGTCGCTAATTCTATTTTTTCATGTGAAATTTTAAAAATGTTGTTTTGCGATGGATTTAGCGACGAAAAATTCATTGCTAATAATTTTTTAAATCTGTTGGTGACCAACTTTAGGAATTAATTAGCGATGGATTTACTGTTTTTAGCGACGATTTTTTCGTCGCTATTTTTAGTTATGTTTTGGTCGCAAATATTCTTGCGACGGTGTAAATTGCGACAATTAGTCGTTTAGTCGCTAAAACTAATTAGCGACGGAATATTCATTATTATCAACGAAAAATTTCATCGCTAATTGACTTTTTTTTTTTAGTGATTGTATGAATATCATTCGTAATTTAAAATTTTTGTGTTGTAATGGAAAAATATATATATGGATTTTAATTATATGATTCTAATTCTTGAAATTTTTTATAACTAAAAATAAATTCAATCAGAATTGATGTAATTTGCAAATAAATTCTATGCAATTAAACAATTCTAAAATACCCATATTACTCTTCCTGATTTTTACCCCTCAATTTTGCTCTTTTAATACTCTTCACGGTACAAATTCTATAATTTCTCGCAATCTCTTGTGCAATTCTTCTTTGATATTCAACTTATTTTCGCTCAAGTCAAACATGTGTCTTCCTCATATCATCTCCATTTTTCTAATATTACCAATACTTCACTTTATTATAATTTGAAAAGCTTTATTTTAGTTATATTATATAATATAAAGGAGTATATAATATATGTAAAAACTCCATTGTGCTATGATGTTAATTTATTTTAGAAAATAAGAACTTAATTTATTTTTTTATTCATACCAAATAATATATTGTGAAATTCAATTAAAATGCATGATTTATGAAGGATAATAATTATAACAAATATAATTAAATGCGGAGGTAACATTAAAAATGGTACCTACCTCTTGTAGCGCAGAATCTCATTGCGGAAGCGTCTACAAGGATCTCATTTGTTTTTGGTCACCGGTCTGGCTTTTACCCACTCGGGATAAGAGCAACTTGTTCACAATCTAAATGCCCCTGAAAGATAAGACAAAAAACTGTGAGTGGGAACGAGCAGCCTTGCGGCATGTACGTTTTCTCGTTACCAAATCATGAGGACCTCACCTCTATTTATAGAGGTCCTAATGGCTAGAGACCTAACTCTAGTTTAACTCAGACTCTTTCTGAGATAATATTTGGTAATTTAATTTAGATTAAATAACTCAATTTAATCTTGATAGGAACTCAATCCTTTATAGAGTCATGGGCGTATCCCAACTCTATCATCTCCCACTCGCACATGACGGAACGCATTCCAGTCTTAATCTTCAGTTATACTGGCAAATAGATTGTGTGACCAGCATACCTCGAGAGCACTAGTGCTATACACCTGTTAGGGATATATAGCGGAAAACAAGATCCTCTTCTTCATGTATGCCTAACCCTAGATTGCCTTCTCACATTCACTGTTTTATCTCATGATCTCATAAAACAATTTTCGTGTTCACTATTATGTTTCTACTCATAGAAACTATAATAGGCTAGCCAGTGAACCACGAAACTTTATGAAAGTGATCAAAAGGCTATCTTCCCCTCTTACTATATGCCATCCATCATGATTCAACTCGCTTTTCTAGTTAGATCCGCCAGGCCTAAATTTTTCCCGGACCTCTTGGAAACTAACTAAGCTAGCCACATTGAACCATACTTCAGGGATAAGTTAAGGGTTCTAAGGGTCGAAATATAAGTAGGGTCTCACAATAGGGAAAGTTGAGATCAGTAATATTACTAAATTCCCATCCCTGTGGTCACATAAGCACACACGGTATAAAACATGTGTTATGGTGTTCTTTCCTTCCCTTAAAGGAGCGCATGTCTCACATTTTGATAATGTGTATATTAAACACCATACAGAAGCGTAAGGTTGCGATGCACCTGACGGGTGTTCGGCAAGTGTACCGAATCGACAAGTAATAAAGTGGGGTATAGTTAGGACCCCGAGTTATCGTACCCAAGGGAAAAAGGATTGTTCAGTTAAATATCTATGGTTGAGTGAATTTGAGATGTCCCCGGTGTGATTGGTGGATTTGAGATGTCCCCGGTGTGATTGGTGGAGAAGATTAAACTAAACCAGAAAATAAATTAACAATTGAAAATAAAATTGTTCATCAAGAAATTATTCAAAGATGAAATTAAATACTTGGGAAATTCTATCCTCATATATGTAACTGAAAATTGGTAAAATAATATAACATAAAATTCTGGATAACCTATCTAAACCCAAGCTTACCTTTCGGATTCAGCTATTCTAATTAATGAACCTACCTTTCGGATTCAGCACATATATTAGCATTATCACATGTTTGTAAGTTCTAAGTCAGACAATCCTACCAGTTCGGATTCAGATATCAAACTCATTTATCTTCCACCATTCTGAACCTATTAAAATAAACATTCACAGATTTAAATACCAATTCGGATTCATCAAACCAATGAAAGTTGATTAAAATAGAACAGAGCATATGTATGTATTTATGAACTGATTACAATCAAAGTTTATCCTGGTAGATCTCCCCTTAACTTGCATTCAATTCAGCAACAACAGATAATTTCAGAGAAGATAAAACTGAACTATATGTATAATATGACCAATTCCTAGATCTAAGACAACCTACCATCCCGGATTCAGTTATCTAAAACCTATTTATTCCTCACAATTCTTAATCTAATAACATTAACACTCACAAACCAACCTACCATATCCATGGATTAAGCTGGAAAGATAAATATCAATATTAAAAGAACATAGCATTTGCACAAACAATAATTTTCGGATTTAGCTCCAATCATCATTATAATTGCAAAACAATATATAACAAGAGGAATAAAAGAAAACATGAAAATATTTATTAAATCCAAATATCCAAAATACACATACGATTCAAGAACTCCCAAGTATGAACAACTACCTTAACATCAAGAATATAAATATAAAAGATGAAAAATTAAGTTTAGAATACACCCTTGATGAAAAGAGAAAATGGATCTTGAAGTTCTTGTTCATCCACCGTTGAATTTCCTTAAATCCCAAAATACAAAATTAAAATAAAAATAATCTAAATTAAATTGGAATAAAAGTGCAATTTGAAATGAAATCTAAGCTAAAACAAAGTTTAAAAGAAGAATTAAAACATGGAAATTAAATAAAATATTGCTGGAATTTAATGGAAAATAAATCTAAGTCTACCCTAAGGAGAAGAGAGAAAAATAAAGGAAAACCAAAACTAAAACTAAAACTAAAACTAAGCTCCTCCTGGATGCAGCGGCGTTCTTTTAATTTTATACTGGAGAAAAGCACAGCTGTGCTTTGAGAAGCACAGCTGTGTTTTGGCTAGGGTTGCGCCGCGCAGGTGGAAAATATGCGTGACACAGCTGTGCTTTGCGAAGAAGCACAGCTGTGCCTCTGGGCGAGGGGGCGAAATTTGCGTGACGCTGCTCCGTGTGCGCGCTGCGCTTGCTGCGTGACACAGCTGTGCCTTGCGAGGAAGCACAGCTGTGTCGCCGTGTTGTTCCGTGTGCGCTGCGCGGTCCCTTCGAAAGCACAGCTGTGCTATTGAAAAGCACGGCTGTGCTTTAGGCCAATTTTGCCTATTTTCACCAACTTCTTCTAAAATCAACCCCAAACCTCCATTTTAGCTCCCGATTAAAATAAAACACCTGAAAACATCCCAAAACTTATTAAAAATTATAAAAACATTATAAATTAATAAAAAACACAAAAACTAATTAATTATTATTAAAATTAAATAAATAAAACACATAATTATGCCAAGAATTAATCTAAAATATTAATA
This sequence comes from Excoecaria cochinchinensis, assembly GCA_947683425.1. Lineage (NCBI taxonomy): Eukaryota > Viridiplantae > Streptophyta > Magnoliopsida > Malpighiales > Euphorbiaceae > Excoecaria > Excoecaria cochinchinensis. The sequence goes on from CANTUQ010000058.1 coordinate 10,387,281, forward strand.
TAATTGCAACTTATCAACTACCCCAAACTCAAACCTTTACTCGTCCTCGAGTAAACTGAATGAACCACATTCTCAATCATTTCAATCTCAACAAAAGAAAATAAGGAGTCATTCTCAATTAAGGGACAAGAAAATAGGTTTGCAAATACCAATGCTCACTAAATAACAAATAAACACAAGAACATACTAAACAATTTCTGTGTGTGTGTGCAAAAGGCCAAAACAGAATTTTTATCATTTAAAAACAAAACTTCTAGATACAATGTTGGAAAAATGAATCAACTCGAATGCATGAATGCACTCATGGCTTTTCACTCAAAGCTCAAGAAACACCATATGCCTCTTCTTACGTACCAAACCTTACTAGAAGGTCATCTCCACTAAATAGAACAAGACAAAACAAAGAATCAAGAGGTCTTACATTTTGGTTGTAACGTTAGGCTTAGGTAAATTGGCTAACAAAGAAAGATCAAGTCACTAGAGAAAAATAGCCACTACCTAAACAAAACACAATCACCCAACTGTACTAATAAATATTCCCAACTCAATTGCATATAATCAAAATAAAATTGGCCTTAAAGACACCTTAGCATCATCAAACTCAACTCACAATAACAAATGCCACATAATATTCAACCCCAATTTTCACAAGGCACTAGTTCAAGTCTCACTAAATTTTGTACCCCAAACTCACATTTTGCCCAATTAGCTAGGAAAAACTTACAATGCTTCTTCTTTTTCAAATTTTTTTTTTTTTTTTTTATTTTATTTATTTATTTATTTTTTTTTTTTTTTTTATTTATTTATTTTTTTTTTTTTAGAAGCATAAAAACCAACTAGCCATTAACAATAAATAAAGTACTTAATTCGTCTATAAATCCCAACAAGAACTAAACTTGAGTTCTAATTTTTGAAAGACCAATAAACCACTTAAATCACATTCCTCTTTATCAACCCCAAACTCATTTCTTTAAATGGGCTAAACTCTCCATTACACACACCAATCAATTCTCAAACAGAAATTTACACCAAGAATTGACAAAATCTAAATTCCCTTTTACCCAAAATAAAAACCCAACCTTACTAGAGTGGCCACTCTTCTAAGGGAGGCAAAAATCATTTAAGGCTAAAGGTAGTTTTAATATGTGTAACAATAAAATAAGCACGCATTTAGCATACTAAATTGATAAGCTCAACGGGCTAACAAGAGATAATGAAATTAAGGTAGGAAAAGTCATTTAAAGTATCTATACAAAGAAGGGTTGCCTAAATCATTTTCTAAGTTGTGTCTCATCTGAGGTCGCTTCGATGGGTAATCAGAAAGGTTCTAGTGCTCTTAGTGAGTTTTCATCTAATCCCCTAATTGCAACTAGATTTTTCTCAATTTTTGAAAACAGGCCCAAAGTGCTCAAAATTTAGAAATTGCAAAGTATAATCAAGGTTTACATGCAATCTAACAAACAAAGATATAAACATGACTATTTCTCACTCAACTTAATATTGAATGAAACACAAATTTCTAAACCTGAGATCAAAATCATTCACAATTGAGAACTATTAGGACGAAATAAAAATTTAAATCGAAGGAAAATCAAAAAGAAACAACCATAAAAATATTTAGACACAAACTTGGCACAAACACGCCACAAACAAAGCAAACTAACTAACAACTACTCAAACGCAACAAATTAAAAAGACAATAAAACAAAACAAATCTGGTTTTGGTTTGAAAAATTGAAATGATACTCCACCCCAAACTCAAAATGTTGCACTGTCCTCAGTGCAAGAAAATGAAGTACACAGAGATAATTTTCAAAAATTTTCCCCATGCTGTGCAAAAACTCATTGCAATTTAAAATCAATTGCAAGCATCTCAAAAATGGCAAACATAAAATAATTACTGTGCAAAATTAACAACCATACAAAATTTTTGCATGCCACCTGTGCAAAATGAAGAAAATTCAAAACCTGTGCAAGAATCCAATAATCACTGTGCAAAATTAAATACTCTGAAATCTGTGAAATTCATAGCCAACACAAATAATATCTATCCTATCACACGTCATTGGCTCAGCCACACAATTCCAAAATATAATAAAGTAAATGAAATCATACATTGCCTGACTACATCAATTTCATTAACTAAAATAAATAAATAAATATATACAAAATCTGTTGTGTACGAATCACTTCCTGAAATATATATATACAATATATTACTGTGGTGGTCGTCTCAGATGTGGAGGAAACACAGTGGAAACAGGAGTGAAAAATCCACGAATCTCAACGCTCAACCTGTCCAACTGTGTCATAATCCTATGCTGGAAGGATCCCAAAAATGCATCTCTCTGCTCAGCTCCCAGGACCATATCTCGGCGCACCTGCTCCAGCTGAGTCTCTATAGAAGCCAGTCGCTCCCAAGCTCGCTGTACTGATAAGTCCATGCCAGAGATCATCTGGTCACTCTGAGCGGTAGCTGCCCTGACCTCCGCCAGCTCTCTGCTCAATGTATCCAGTCTCTCCCACACCCTCTCCTGGAAGGCTGCCTGCTCCCTCCTCGACTCACTGAATGACTCCTGAAGCGTGCCAATCGCAGTCTCAAACCTCATCATCATAGCAGTCATGGACCGCATCTCCGAGATCAATGTCTGGACCTGCGAGGCATCTAACGATGGAGCTGAGGGTGGAGGTGCTGTGGAAGATGACGGCTCGTCATGTGCCTGAGCATATCGACTCATGTCTGGAGGGGAGAACGGTACATCAATCCTCTGTCTCACCCTCCTACTGTATGTACTGAATACCGGTCCCTGTGGCGGTGGTGGTGGTGGTGGAGCATCATCATGATCAACTGGCGCTGGGGCGTCATCAGAATCACCCAAGTCCTGAGCCTCCTCCTCCGCTCTCCTAACTCTATAGCCACACTCAGAAGATGGATCCTCTATAGCTACCCTACATCTAAGCACTACCTCCTCATCAATAAAATAAGACGACGTCAAGTGTCTGCCCATGTCGGCAGTAGGTAGATGCAGGGCCCTCATAATAACGGTGATCAACCCACCGATCCCAATCCTCTTTCCTGAGGTGGCTGCAGCTCTCTTCAGCTGCTTACACAACCAGGGTACTGCATTCACTCGTACCCCAGCCTCCATAGCATATAAAAAAAATAGGTCAGATGTACTCACATTGCTAGGACACTCTGGTCGCATAAACGCTGATGATGTCATAACTCTATGCAAGTACTGATATACCGGAGAGCGGAGTTTGGTAGACTTGGTGTTTCGCGCATTAAATTCCATGTTGGGTTTCCCAACAATAGCCCAGTGCGCAGTTGATTCACCCACTATATGTACTTCCCCATCCACTGGTAGTCCTAAGTACCTCGCCAGGTCAGAAATCGCTAGAAAATAGGTGATATTGCGCACTCTAAACTGAATGGTATTCCGATCATCCAGAGATAACCTAGGAGAGTACTGAAACGTACTAAGGAACTCCAATGTTATCTCAGGATAAGTCGGACCATTCAGAGAAAAGAACTCCTCCCATCCAATGTTTCTTAGCAGTGATAGCACCCTCTCCTCAATGCCTAGATCCATGAGTGTTTTCCTACTCATGAACCTGCTGGATATGATAATTTTTGCAGCTAATTTGTTGAACAGTGTGCGTTGAGCTGGAGTCAACCACTCAGGAGGCTGAATGGGCGCTGATGGTTGCTCTTCTCTGTTACGAACCATGGTTCCTGAAAAAGAAAGTAAACACTTTGTTCAAAACATTCTTGGTTTCATTAATCGCATACCACATCTATAACTAAATTGGAAGAATAGTATCAAAACTCACCAAAACGTCACAACAGAAATTTGCGAAATAAATATACTTTCTAGCTAATGATGATGCAAAAATTGAAACATTAAGCATAAGGCAAATGTATAAACCTATTAAAGTACAAATTCTATGCACAGAATAGTAACAATTGGAAGATTGCACAAATTTGAAGTTAAAGAAATTGAAAATGAAAAGCACACGGTGGAAAATAAAATACGCACAAGTAATTCATCATTGAAATGTACATGCCAAAAATAAAATAAATGCAATTATTGGAGAATAACAGAGAAAAATGCAAAGTCTACTTAATCACTGCGTCATTCACAACAAAAATATGTAGGAAAAATTCAAAGTTACATGTGAATAAGAATTTGACAAATTGGTATCCATTGCAACTTATCCTAATCCCATCAAGTCGGGAACTAGCAAACATGCATTTGACTCAATTCAATCAAGCACAATATTCAATTGCATCTAAATTAAAAACTAAAGCAACAGCAATATCATTAAAACAAGATAATACCAAGCATAATCTCAAGCAATTAGAATTTAACTTGCAAAAATTTTCTTTCCATATTCATACAATGTATAATTGCCCCAATTATCTCAAAGCCATTCAATTCAGAATTTTGAAGTCCAAACTCCCCATTTCCAGCAGCTATAATTCAAGGCAAAATGCACAATATATACCCATCTAACACAATGAATACTGAGTTCAAATTCAATTCAAATGGCATCCATCAACTCAACACTGCTATAATAGCAATTTAAACACAAACACATATGAAATTAGGCTCAAAATGCAATTGCTCAGTGTACAATATGGTCAGATAAAGCTCAATTAGTTAAAGTTCCAAATCAGCAGTGAACATGCCAACAGTGACCTAATTGCCTGTTTACACAACCTAATTTATGCCATCTAAATATGAACATTATCTCAAAATATCATATTAACAGAGTTGGCCAGGATAAATTAACAAATTGCTGAGTTAATCACGTTATAAGTCCATTAATGTACATGCATTTCTCATTCAGGCATTTCATCAAACAGTTGGTAAGCATGATTCTAACTAGATTTTTAAGCACAATCTTTTCAATCCTAATTACCCATTTCTGTTCACGTTGGCCCGAAGAAGCAACACACATCAAAATTCACAATTAACACAACAACATTTCCATTTGAGAATCAAACCCAGTCAATTAAAATGAGAAATTAAAAATGCGAAGAGTGGGGAAATTAAATACCTGGAAATGTTGAATTTAGCTACTGACTTAAGGAAATTGGAAGATAAATAACGGAAAAGAGAGAGAGGACTCTTAATTCTTTTAATCCCAAAGAAATCTGGAATTTATTGCATAAAAATTTGGGAGAAATCAGAATCGGCAAATAGGAAAATTGAAGAAAGAAAATGAAAAGAATTCCAATTAAGCTCTAAGAAAATGCATAAAAATAAAAATTACCTGAGATGCTTGGATTATCAGTGAAGATCAAAGAGGAATTTGAGAGAAAAATTTTGATTTTTTTTAAGAACAGGGGGGAAAAGAGGAAAAGAAAAGAGAAAGGAAGAAGAAAGAGGGGCACAGCGTGTGTTAAAGGGCTGTGTGAAAATGCACAGCTGTGCTTTTGAAAGAAGCACAGCTGTGCTTTTTCCAGCGCTGCGTTTCGGCGTGCGTTTAATTGAAAGCACAGCTGTGCTTTTGATTGAAGCACAGCCGTGCTTTACACTCAGCGCTTCGCACTGGCGTGTTTTAAATGAAAGCACAGCTGTGCTTTTGTAAAAGCACAGCTGTGTCTTTTGCACTATACCTGATGCTACTGCCCTGTTCCATTTTTTTCACTTCTTGCTCCTTTTGAATTTTTCTTCCTTCTCAACTGTTAATTTCCAAAACAATTAAACAAATCAAAACCAAACACACAAAATTAAATCCAGCAAATTAAACATTAAAAATAACAAATTAACATTCTAACACACTAAAAATTTAAGGAATATTATTTTATAAAAATATATATAATAATTTTATTTTATTATTATTATTACTACTATTTTTTTTTTTTATAGAATACTTTATTATTATATATATATATATATATATATTTTTTTTTATTTTTTATTTTTATATTTTTTTTTTTATATATATTTTTTTTTTATTTAAGAAAAAATAAAAATACAAATACAAACAACTAGTAATTAAAAATTAAAACATAAACACAGAAAATTAAATAGGAAGGGTTAAGAAAAATATAAGTTCTGGTTTATTGAGTCCCAGCTCGACTCATTTCACTCTCGGGTGGACGAGCTTGTGAACCAAATAATGGTCTTTCCAGTTTTTGCTCTTCATTTTCCCCCATCAGTAGGAGAAAATCATCGAAAGCTACCAAGGTGGGAAATTCCATGTCTTCGATGAAGTATGACTCCACCTTGGGTTCACTATACACGAACTCTACCGGCTCTTCAAGCCTAAATAAATCCTTCAAATGGACTGAAGTCAGTGCTTCCATTTGAGAATCATTCAACTCTTGCTCCTTTGGTGCACTATCCTGCACAGAAAAATTGAAATTAGTTTCCAAACAAACACAAGATTTGTCTTCGACTATAATTGGCTCCTTTTCTTCTTCATGCAACCCATCCTCAAAAGTTTCAATATTCTCATTAATCTCTATAGGTGCATGACTCAATTCACCACCATCTTTTTGATCACTCGGAGAGACAATTAAAATTTCTAACTTGGATTCCAAATTTTGGATCTCCAATGCTTGACTCTTTAATAAATCCCCTTGAGCCTTGATCCTCTCCTCTTGATAGTTGATTGTAGCCTGCAACTCTCTCCTTTCTGCTTGGTATTCCCTCTCTCTACAATAATTGTAGTTTGAAAGACGTTCGATATGGAAAAAGTGATACTCTTGTGATACACATGAAGAGTGAGGATCTTCAAAAGACGGTGAATAGGTGACTGGTGAAGTTGAATATATTTGTCGTAACTCTTGCATCTCCCTCATCATATCATTCACTTGTTCTCGCAAAAGGAACAACTCATAATCTTGATCACTATCTTGCATCATTTTGAAAATGTCTCAAAATTTTCCTGCAAAAATAAACACCAAATTAAAATAAAAAGAAAAATAAAAACCTCAAACTAACTCAACTAAAGATATAAAACAAACAACACCGCGTTCCCCGGCAACGGCGCCAAAAACTTGACGGGTGTTCGGCAAGTGTACCGAATCGACAAGTAATAAAGTGGGGTATAGTTAGGACCCCGAGTTATCGTACCCAAGGGAAAAAGGATTGTTCAGTTAAATATCTATGGTTGAGTGAATTTGAGATGTCCCCGGTGTGATTGGTGGAGAAGATTAAACTAAACCAGAAAATAAATTAACAATTGAAAATAAAATTGTTCATCAAGAAATTATTCAAAGATGAAATTAAATACTTGGGAAATTCTATCCTCATATATGTAACTGAAAATTGGTAAAATAATATAACATAAAATTCTGGATAACCTATCTAAACCCAAGCTTACCTTTCGGATTCAGCTATTCTAATTAATGAACCTACCTTTCGGATTCAGCACATATATTAGCATTATCACATGTTTGTAAGTTCTAAGTCAGACAATCCTACCAGTTCGGATTCAGATATCAAACTCATTTATCTTCCACCATTCTGAACCTATTAAAATAAACATTCACAGATTTAAATACCAATTCGGATTCATCAAACCAATGAAAGTTGATTAAAATAGAACAGAGCATATGTATGTATTTATGAACTGATTACAATCAAAGTTTATCCTGGTAGATCTCCCCTTAACTTGCATTCAATTCAGCAACAACAGATAATTTCAGAGAAGATAAAACTGAACTATATGTATAATATGACCAATTCCTAGATCTAAGACAACCTACCATCCCGGATTCAGTTATCTAAAACCTATTTATTCCTCACAATTCTTAATCTAATAACATTAACACTCACAAACCAACCTACCATATCCATGGATTAAGCTGGAAAGATAAATATCAATATTAAAAGAACATAGCATTTGCACAAACAATAATTTTCGGATTTAGCTCCAATCATCATTATAATTGCAAAACAATATATAACAAGAGGAATAAAAGAAAACATGAAAATATTTATTAAATCCAAATATCCAAAATACACATACGATTCAAGAACTCCCAAGTATGAACAACTACCTTAACATCAAGAATATAAATATAAAAGATGAAAAATTAAGTTTAGAATACACCCTTGATGAAAAGAGAAAATGGATCTTGAAGTTCTTGTTCATCCACCGTTGAATTTCCTTAAATCCCAAAATACAAAATTAAAATAAAAATAATCTAAATTAAATTGGAATAAAAGTGCAATTTGAAATGAAATCTAAGCTAAAACAAAGTTTAAAAGAAGAATTAAAACATGGAAATTAAATAAAATATTGCTGGAATTTAATGGAAAATAAATCTAAGTCTACCCTAAGGAGAAGAGAGAAAAATAAAGGAAAACCAAAACTAAAACTAAAACTAAAACTAAGCTCCTCCTGGATGCAGCGGCGTTCTTTTAATTTTATACTGGAGAAAAGCACAGCTGTGCTTTGAGAAGCACAGCTGTGTTTTGGCTAGGGTTGCGCCGCGCAGGTGGAAAATATGCGTGACACAGCTGTGCTTTGCGAAGAAGCACAGCTGTGCCTCTGGGCGAGGGGGCGAAATTTGCGTGACGCTGCTCCGTGTGCGCGCTGCGCTTGCTGCGTGACACAGCTGTGCCTTGCGAGGAAGCACAGCTGTGTCGCCGTGTTGTTCCGTGTGCGCTGCGCGGTCCCTTCGAAAGCACAGCTGTGCTATTGAAAAGCACGGCTGTGCTTTAGGCCAATTTTGCCTATTTTCACCAACTTCTTCTAAAATCAACCCCAAACCTCCATTTTAGCTCCCGATTAAAATAAAACACCTGAAAACATCCCAAAACTTATTAAAAATTATAAAAACATTATAAATTAATAAAAAACACAAAAACTAATTAATTATTATTAAAATTAAATAAATAAAACACATAATTATGCCAAGAATTAATCTAAAATATTAATATAATTGCAACTTATCAGCACCGAAGCACCCAACTTTAGTCCGCTTACTTAAGGACTACTTCTGGCTTTTCAGACAGAACATGTTAGTTACATATAACTGACCATCGGATTTCATACAATCCTTATTTTGGATCTCAATCCAAAGCATACAAATGTATGTCTTTATCTTGCGCCTTAATAAGACACATCTTATAATTTCTGCAAGACGACACTTTTATTTTGAACAGGCTCTCGAGCATTCTCATATGTTCAAAAATCGCCTCATCTTAGTCTTTGCCAACTTATTGACAAAACTAAGGTAAACACCCTTGTGAGTGGGCTACTTCTCTGTCCGACATGCTCAAACTCATATTAATAACAGTAAATGTTTACACATAAACATTCACACTCATGTATTGCCAACAATGAACTTTAGTTATTATTCGCAAATAATAACGTTAAGGGATTATATAAAGTATAACAGTACCAATTAAATTCTACGCAATCCTCGAGATCTAATGTGTCTCTCAAAACACATCTCTCGTCATAGGTTTACTCAACGGATCTGCGTGCGTAGAAACGTACTGTAAGTTCACATCTCTCATTGTGCAACAATATCTCTCGCGTATTGATACTTAATGTCGATATGCTTAGCTCCACTATAAGCTATCAACGACTGACTGTCACTATAGACTGTCACTAATACCTTTAAGACAGTTACTCTTAAATGGCTCAAAAACCATTTCAGCCAAACTGTCTCCTGTACTGCAATTGAGGAAGTGACTAATTCAACTTCCACTATTGATAGGGATACACAAGTTTAATTCTTGTTATCTCACGAGATGGCACTCTTGCCAAACAAGAATATAAATCCTGAGGTGGATGCCTTCTCATCCACATCTCCTACCCAATCAACATCTATGTATTCTCTCAATGCAGATCATTTTCTTAATAACAGAGAGAATAGGCTGCAGTACCTTTAAGGTATATAAGTATCCTTTTAATTGCTTCCAATGTGCTTTGCCTGGGTTAGATTGATATCTATTTACCATGCCCACTGCATAGTATATATCATGTCTTGTATACAATATTGCATACATAAGACTACTCATGGCACTGTCATATATATTGAACGCTCCTCATACGTTCAATTTTTCTGACCTCATAGGACACACATCTTTGCTAAGAAATTGATTCTTGGCAATGGGGTAATCTATGAGTTTAGGGTTTTGCATATTAAATCGCTCAAGATCATTGTTGAAATATTTCTCTCAAGAAACAGACAACAATCTTCTTGAATGATCTCTTGAAATCTTAACTTCAAGAATGTAATATGCATGACTCATATCCTTTATCTCAAAGTTGGACAATAACCAATCTTTGATTTCATTTACGTACCATTTATCATTTTCAGCTTTAAGTATGTCATATACATACAATGCCAAAATAATAAATTCATTTTTAGAGCTTTTACTATAAACACAATGATCTTCATCAATCATGTTGAACACATTCGACATGATTATATGATGAAGTCTCAAGTACCATTGTGTTGAAGACTGTCTAAGGCAATAGATTGAACACATCAATCGGCAAACCTTATGTTTGCTGCCTTTTTTTTTTTGATGAAACCTAAAGGTTGTTCCATCCATTTCTCCATTGAGAAAATCAGTCTTTTCATCCATTTGATGAAGCTCTACGTTCAAACTCGCCACTGTGGCTAGAATGAACCTTATGGACGTAAATTTTACAACAGATGAGAAAGTCTACTCATAGTCAATCTCTTTCTATTGTATGAACCCCTTTGCGACTAGCCGATTCTTATATCTTTCGATACCTCTTTCAGCCTTTCACTTTACTTTGAGAATACATTTATTCTCAATTCATGTCCTTCCAGTAGATCAACTAGTTCTCAAACATGGTTTGATCTCATGGATGCCAATTCTTTTTCCACTGCTTTAGTCCATTTTTCTCTTATATGGGCATGAAAAAGCTTTTTGAATATTATTATACTCTTTCTTGTCATGTGGGATAACTAAAAGGGCTTCATTCCAGCTTTCGATTTTAAATCGTCGGCATGAAAGACTTATCCTTTTAGATTTTTACAGTTCTAAATCTTGATGAACATGTCTCATATATTCATCGTGATTCATAATGCTCCCACTGGGACTATATTCCATACTCCCACTGGAGTCAGGAATACCGTATTCTTTCCTCCCACTGGAGTTAAGAATACTCCCATTCATATCAGGTCTCGAACATCCGGATCGTTTGGAGGATGAAGGTCTTAACCTTTTTCCTCTAACTCCCTCCCACTCGGATGGAGTGATCCTGATGGTCTCTTCCTGAAATATAAAGTGAAATCTTAATTCACTTCGCCCAACTTTAGAAATTCATTCTCTTAAGAATATGACGTCTAGTGATCCAAATTCCGTCACTGTGCCATTTTCTTACTCACCCATGAAAATGTATCCTTTTGATACTTCAGAATATCTCACATAGATACTCTTTTAACCTCTTGGTCTCAAATTTACCAAATTGAGGCATCATGGACGCAAGCATTACAACCCAAAAGTTGTAAATGGCTTAGGTCAACTTGTCGACCGGTCCATAACTCATAAGTTATGATAATGACAGCTTTAGAGGGCTTACGGTTCAGAACATATGTGACAATCCATAAAATATCTCCCCGATAAGAGATAGACAAATTTACCTCTGTCATCATAGATCTAACCGTATTTAGGAGAGTCTAATTTCTCCTTTTCTCAACACCGTTTTGTTGTGGATTTCAAGGAATGAACAACTGATATTCAATCCTTTTTCATCACATGAAACTTTAAGTTTATCTTGTAAGATATTACTGACCTCTGTCAGTTCTTAAAGTTTTGATCTTTTTATCTAATTGATTCTCAGCTATACTCATATAAGTCGTGAAACAACTCAATGCTTCTGACTTGTGAGAATTCAAATAGACATGACCATACCTAGTATAGTCATATATTAATGTGATGAAATAGTAGGCCCCATGCCTTACCCTCACATTCATTTGATCACACTCGTCAGAATGGACTAACTGCAATGGAAACTTAGCTTTAGTATCTTTACCGAATGATTTTCTAACTAGTTTTTCCTTTTAGGCAATGCTCACAGTAGGCAATTCAAACTTATTTAAATCACTTATTAAACCTTCTTTGATTAACCGACTCATTCGGTGTTATCCAATACGGTTTAATACAGCATGCCTTAATTTCACATTATTCTCATAACAATGTGAAAAATAACAAACTAGTTTTACTCAAATAGTTATGGTCCACATCCATAATAATAAAATCATTCAAGCATAAGCTTGCACTGTTATTCTCAAAATGTAAATTGAAAACAAATTTTAATAAAGAAAGAACAGAATCTATATTTTATAACAAAGGTATCTTGATCCCTTGTTACACGGTCCATTGGTTCTAAATTTATTACCCACAAAGGATGAAATTCAGAACTAGATACATAAATTTTGCTCACTCTTGAGTCAAAATAGTGTATCTTTATTGGCATAATGCAGTCCTTTTGCATTATGTCATTTCTGTAGGCAATTTAAACATTTCACTCTTGAAAAGTTTATCTCATTTTTGCCTTTGGACCTTACAAGATTCATTCCTTTTACTTTTCAGGCTCTCAAGCCTTTTCTTTACCCTATTGATGAAGCTTATTATCTTATTCTAATGAGAACTCATTCTATTAGAACATGACTTTTCCATATGACATCGACCTTAATCACTGTCAGACGGCCTCTTTTAAGCTTCAAATAACAAGTGACATCCTCAAATGTCTTTTTGCTTATTTATGTGAGTTAGTTGCATCCTCACGTGCTACCAACTCTTGGGTAAAGAATGGATAACAGTTTGGACATCAGTCACTTATGACTGAGTTCACTAAGCTCACTTTTCTTTTTCATCTCTCTTAGATGTTTTCGCATCGAATGATTAGACTTTTCTGATATGTATCAAATTTGATCTACAATGATCGAAGCTTATTCAGAGTCACATCTCTGAACTTCTCCTGCAAAATGATCCACAGATCAATTGCATTTTGATACTTGCGAAATTGCTTAGTGATGTGATGCAATATAGGCATCTTGGTCCTGCTTATGCTGGGATATACCATCATCCTCAGGTTCAGCCATAACCGAACTTGAGGATTTAAGAGCCTCTTGCTCTTCAAGCACATACTGGATCTTTGTATTCCAGATTTCATAATTATACTTGGAAGCAGCATCCATTAAAATCCTCTGATCTCAAATGGAACAATGTCGCACATATTTAAAAGAGATAAAGCAATACATGCAATTTACTATACACCAGAAATAATAACCTAATAAAGTTTTCTATTAGACTCAAATTCGAAAAGTATACTTAGAGTACCAATTACCTTCTAAGTTCTAATGTCCAACTTTATAGGTTAAGATTTCATGTATAATAAATCTGAATTATTGGATTATTAAGTTCTCAAACTTATGAGGGGATCTTTATTAAGCCTTTACTTAATAAGCATGCAATCATTTTACTCATAAAATATTGCAAGGCAATTAACAATTAAAATAAACTCATTTATTATAAAGTTAAATGCCATCATGATAAGTAAATAAACACATTTATTTAACCAAACAATCCAATAATTCCAAAATAAGACACTCATGTCAAATATTAATAGAAAACATAAATTCCATTTAACAACAACAAACGGCAACTCAAATTGACACTTATGTCAACTATTATTGAAGTCCAGATTTCATAAAATCTTTCTTGATAATGGGATTATTTCTTTGACCAATTTCATCAATTCATCAGACAACTCATATGTCCATTGATGAAGTTATGGACAATGCACGCTTGTCCATTTCTCAACACCATCACAGAATTTTAGTGTTACTTCTCAACACTTTTCTTTTGGTAACTCAAACCAAAATTTTATTTTCATACTCGGACCACCAATTCAAATGCACTCTTACATTTGTTCTCACATATGTATTTTATGATGCACTGTTGCATCAATATCATCAGCTCAAAACTTCCTTCGCATTTTCATGTTACTTATTGATTGCACCCTTGCAATTCTTAAAATAACCTATGCGTTTCATAAGGAAGTACTAGTGCCCTTATTTAACTTTTCTGTAACATATTACAGGTAAAAATTATACACTCATGTATAAATACATATGATTGAAACGCATTTCAATCAATAAATAAGGACAGCACCTCAAAAAAAATTTTCAAAATATTTTTAAAAATTTTCGAAAGCAGAATACACATTTTCTACAAATTTTTAATATTTTATTTTTGAAATTATACACATTTAAATTTCAAAAATTACAAAATATATTTTCTGGTCATTAAAAAATTTTGAAAACATGACCAAAAAATCAGAAATAATTTGAAAAATCAATTCGCAAAAATCGGAGCTGAATTGGTGGTCGGAAAACACCGCACGCGCCTACACGCGCCGACGAGGGAGAGGAAGACGCGCTCACGCGCCTTCACGCGCCACACGCGCGGCCTCCCACTGGACCAGACACGTGTCACAGCCACAGCGTGCCACGTGTCTTCATCCAGTCACGCCACGTGTCTGAAAGCTATTGGTCCAGCTGGTGCCACGTGGCGGTGTCTTATTGGTCCACGTGTCACGCATGACACGTCAGCATTGCCACGTGGCAGACCTCGGTCTGACACGTGGCGACCCCTGATTGGGCCACGTGTCATTGATGCCACGTCATCAATAACACATGGCATGACACGTGGCACCGCCTCATTGGTCCACGTGTCACTCCTTGGTTGGGCCACGTGTCAGCTATATGACACGTCATCATGACACGTGGCACGACCTCGGTCAGCCACGTGTCGTTCTCTAATTAGCCCACGTGTCCGCCCCACGTTGTGCCACGTGGCATGGCCTCTGCCATCCACGTGGCGATCGGCCATTGGGCCACGTGTCAGCAGTGACGCAACACTGCTGACACGTGGCGACGCGCGTGTGAGCCACCGCCCACGCGCACGCGCCGAACGTAGTGCGGCGCGTGTAGTCCACGCGCCGCCTTGCCGATCGATTTTCGTCCTCCGATTCCGGCCGGTGGGGGGTTTTCAGGGTCTGTGAATCCAATGGTGAGGTCAAAAATAAAAAATCCCGACTTCTAGTTAGCCGTTTTGAATATCCAAATTTATCCCCTCGGGTTTCGGTGTACACATACACGAAATCGAGCCGAAATATACACGCATATATATTTTTCACACAAAAAATTGAATTTTTGTCGTGTTCTATGCATCCCAGATCTAATAATTTTACACATAAAATTTTTAGATCTGTTTAGCCACATGCCAGGACGCAAAAACAACGGCTCTGATACCAATGAAGGATAATAATTATAACAAATATAATTAAATGCGGAGGTAACATTAAAAATGGTACCTACCTCTTGTAGCGCAGAATCTCATTGCGGAAGCGTCTACAAGGATCTCATTTGTTTTTGGTCACCGGTCTGGCTTTTACCCACTCGGGATAAGAGCAACTTGTTCACAATCTAAATGCCCTTGAAAGATAAGACAAAAAACTGTGAGTGGGAACGAGCAGTCTTGCGGCATGTACGTTTTCTCGTTACCAAATCATGAGGACCTCACCTCTATTTATAGAGGTCCTAATGGCTAGAGACCTAACTCTAGTTTAACTCAGACTCTTTCTGAGATAATATTTGGTAATTTAATTTAGATTAAATAACTCAATTTAATCTTGATAGGAACTCAATCATTTATAGAGTCATGGGCGTATCCCAACTCTATCAATTTATATTATAACATATCAATTAGGATAATCCATTTAGAAATAAATTCTATTTGGAATTCATTTTCAATCAAATAAATTCTACATTTTGAATTACAAGCTTGCAAATGGAAATTTAGAGAGGAAGAAAAAAAAAGAAAATTTCAATAATTTTAATTGCAATTAATATACAATACAAAATGTATGCCACTTACATGATAAATGGAAAATTGCCAAAAAGTTGTGTTTAGAGGGATTAAATTACAAATAATAATATTAATAAAAATATTGGAATGTAAATAAATATATAAAATTAGGTCAATTAAATAATAAATTAGATATAAAAGTTGCATTACATATAAGAATCACAAGAAAAAAAATACTTTTATTTAAAGGCAGACCCAAAAGAAAAATATTGCTAAGTGACAACTTTTGACTTTTGTGATTGTTTTTCTCCCAAAATTTTAACGCGCAGATTTTTTTTTTATTTTTATATTAATGTTATTGGTCATTAATTCCACTTTTCTAATAGAACTCTTTAATTTTATTTTTTTATTGTTTTTGTATTATTGGTCATTAATTCTACATTTATATATAGTATAGATATAGAATACTAATATAGATGGTAGAAATAGATTAATGTAATATTTTTAGTTATAAAAAAGCAATATTTTATTTAAATCTAAATGTAATTATAAAAAAATATTTACAAGTTTGTGAAGAGTAGGAACCGCATCCTGATGTGTTTGTCAAACAGATTCTCAAACATTAGAATTACTACTACCGTGGGCTCGATCAGGCTCACCCGGTCTCTATTTCGTCTTAACCCTTTCCCTGTTTCTCCTTACTTGGAAAAATACATAAAAAGATCGTTAATCACCATCCCAATTAAACACATTATTATAATAATCCAACAGTAATTATAACAATAATTCACAATAAGATGATTAACTTTTAATACAGAAGATACAAGCCTTCTCTCCTTTCTCTCTTTCATAATTTATCTCTATCCAGCCACTCCCATCCTGAATTACAATCTATTGATAATTTTTGTTGGAGCTTCAATTCCCACATCTGGAGCTGGTTTTGTGTTCGATCTTAGGGTTTTGTTGCTTCTAATTATGGCTCAAGCGCCTGGGAGAGGCAGGGTTGTCGGGGACTACCTGGTGGGTCGACAAATCGGTTCGGGTTCGTTTTCAGTGGTTTGGCACGCTAGACACCGCGTTCATGGCACCGAGGTGGCCATTAAGGAGATAGCCACGAGTCGACTCAATAAGAAGTTGCAGGATAGTCTCATGTCTGAGATCTTTATATTGAAGAGGATTAATCATCCTAATATCATTTGCTTGCACGATATTATTGAGGTTTGTTTAGTTGATCTTTTTGCTCTTTTGATTACATATTGATATGTTTGGTTGCCTAGAAAGTAGAATGAGAATGATGTTTCGCTTTTTGCTTATTGATCGGAGAACGTAAGTTTATTGATTATGGTGAGTGCTGCTGTCTCAAAGTTGGAAACTTTTCCCGTTTAAAATAGCTGGGCCTTAGCCATAGTTGCTGGCTATAGCTTCTGAAGTTGCTAAAAACCGTATTTGCTCTCTGTTTCTGAGAAAATTGTTTAATGCCAATCAGAAATCATTGCACTAGAGACTAGTTATAGCTTGGCTAGAGGTAGTTAGAAATAAACCCATGATTTAATTTCGCTTATGCTCTGTTTGATATCTGAATCATCTTTATCAAAAAAAAAAAAAAAAAAAGATATGTGAATTTTCTTTTGCTAAACATGATCCAGTAGCATGCCTGTGTTGGGACAGTTTTTACTCCTGTTAATATTCGTTCTATTTTAATGTCAATTAGGTGCCAGGGAGAATACATATTGTATTGGAGTATTGCAAAGGTGGTGATCTTTCTATGTATATTCAACGCCATGGAAGAGTCCCAGAAGCAATTGCTAAGCACTTCATGCAGCAACTAGGTAATGTCTTGGACTTTATCTGGTATACAACCCAATCTGAGAACCTTTAATTGCTAATTGAATGATCTGGGTTTCAAAATGTTTACAGCGTCTGGTCTGCAAATCCTTCGAGACAATAATCTTATACATCGGGATCTGAAGCCTCAGGTTTAGTTCATTCTTATTTGGTTATGTTCCGATTCAATTAAGGTCATAGCTGTGAATTAAATTGTCGTCAAAACAGCAACCTATGTTGCACACCAAAAGTATTTTTTTCTTTGGTTCGATGGGTCAATTATAATTTATATTAGATTTGTAATGCTGGGAATGGTAATCCCACTTATTACTTTTCTGCTAAATTATAGAGGCTAATAGCATTTTCTCACACATTGTGGGAAATAGGTTAGCGATGCTAGTGCATTTTCTTTTTGGTGTTCATTAATTTTGTCATGCAGACATGTTTTCTGCATGATGTTTTTCCACTTATGATGTGCACTTACTTTTGTAACAGAATCTCCTCCTTTCCACCAATGACAGTAGTGCAGTTCTGAAAATTGCTGATTTTGGATTTGCCAGGTAATTAATATCATAAGCTATCATTGTAATCTTTCCCCTTTAATTTCTCTTCTTTTTTCTTTAATCTTTTTATTTTGTCTGTGATAATCTTTGGAAGCAATTGGATGGGGCTTGCTTCTCTAGTGTCTAATCCGTGTCTATCTCTATGTGTTGGACACTGCTTCACACAATAAAACTGTGATCATCTCTAATTCTACAAATAAGTGTAATAAAGTAATTCTAGAATGCTAGAGTGTAGTTTCAAGCTTTTTGTACAAAACCTTAGTTCTTATTTTGAAGCATTTGGATGGGGCTTGCTTCTCTAGTTTCTAATCTGTGTCTCTTGTATCTCTTTGTGTTGGACACTGCTTCACACAATAAAACTGTGATCATCTCTAATTCTACAAATAAGTGTAATAAAGTAATTCTAGAATGCTAGAGTATAGTTGCAAGCTTTTTGTACAAAACCTTAGTTCTCGTCAATTGTTTCTATGACATTTTTTATTTTCAAAGTTCAGGTTTATTGTTCAGTTGTTGTTCTATATAAGATTCTCGATAAAAGAAATGCTGTTACTTTTTGCACCTGAGTTGGATTTTTATTTTTTATTTTTATTTTCTTTTTAAAATCTCTTAGTATTTTGAAGAAATTTTGATATTTTTTGTTCTTCATACATCTGATCTTCTGGGAAATATTTTTAGCTGCCTTTATATTTAATTTTTAAATGACATTGCAAGTTTTTTAATATCGTGATTTCTCTCTAGATCTCTGCAACCTAGAGGCCTTGCAGAAACGTTGTGCGGTTCACCTCTTTACATGGCTCCAGAGATAATGCAACTTCAGAAGTATGATGCAAAGGTGATATTCACTTTATTTTGTGAAAGTCTATTGATTCTTTCATGTAGTACTTCGCATAAACCTTGAACTGAATACGCAGGCAGATCTCTGGAGTGTTGGTGCCATTTTATTTCAGCTTGTGATGGGGAAAACCCCTTTTACTGGAAATAATCAAATACAGGTCTGATATTCTTAGTAAAGCATATGATGTTGTTTTAAGGAGTTCTTTGCACTAGAAATGCCTAAGTTCTGTGGCTCATAAAGTGACTCTCTGGCCATAGTAAAACTAATGATTCTTTTCATGCTTCCACAGTTACTCTAACCTATTAAGCTTTCTACCTTTTGTGTCTAGTTGCTCCAAAATATTGTGAAGTCAACTGAACTGCAATTTCCTTTGGATAGTAAGGATTTGAGTGCCAATTGCAGGGATTTGTGCCAGAAATTGCTGCGTCGTAATCCAGGTATTACTTGCAGGATATTTCTACTAAGAAATTTTTTCAGTGAAAAGTTGAAGAAAAAAAAAAGTGTTTCTGCTGCTCCATGTATATTGCTGTTTGTGTTTGTGTGGTCACATGCTTTATAAGAATGTGAACTGTGACTTTAAACCATGCAATTTGTGAAGTGCATGTAATTGGATGAGAACTGTTTGATGTATGTGTTTGTGTGCATGTAAATGGAAGGAGAGAATCAACCAAAGGATTTGTGAAGTTTTTGCCAAATGTCTGGTAGAATGACTAGTATTATGGTTGATGTCAGAGGTTTCAGCTTCATCTTAGGATTTTTCTGAGTCAAATTAAAGATTTAGTATATATAAAAATCGGTATTATGATTGTATTATATACACTTTATTATGTCTGAGGCCAGAGGTTTCAGCTTCATGTCAGGATGTTTTTCTGAGTCAAATTAAAGATTTAGTTTATGTAAAAATCGGTGTTATGATTGTATTTTATACACTTTATTATGTCTGAGGCCAGAGGTTTCAGCTCCATGTCAGGATATTTTTCTGAGTCAAATTAAAGATTGTTTATGTAAAAATTGTATTGAGTGTATTTTATACCCTTAATTGCCCTTAAATGGGGTTTAAAGTTGTATACTGCTTTGAATTAATAGATCAGGTTTGATATAGCTGTTCGGCACTTTATACAAACATATATTTGATTGCCTCCTCAGTATCCACTCAAATAAGAATTGGGGTATCTGTACATTTGTACCCATCTTTTCTCCCTTATATAGTTCATTGCTGGGCATGATAATGCTTAATTTTGATTGCTTGCACAGCATCTAGAATAATTTTTTCATATTACCTAGGAATGTGATGCAAAGAAGACGTCCAGCATTTACAATTTCTTATAGAGATTAGTGTGCAGGATATAGAATCGTACAACTGTGATAAATTTTTATATGTGAATGACTTTTCTTGCAAATACTTGCTTGGAATCTCAATCTTTATCTGTATTTTTTTCTTCAGTGGAGCGATTAACATTCGAGGAGTTCTTTAACGACCCATTCCTTTCCAATAGGAAAATGGAGGAACTATCAAGGTGAAGGAGATAAATTATTGGTCTTCGCACTTGAATCTTTTTTTTTTCTAGTTTTGAAAATAATATGTGGTATGCAGGAGTACAAGGTCTTCAAAATCAGTTGACAATTTCTTTCTGTCTGATAGCAATTCTGTAAGGAACACAGAGGAAATCTCTCAGGAGGATTGTCTCCCTTTCTTTCTGGATGATGATTCTAGTGGTCCGGAGGGTAGCCCTTCATTTTCTAAGAGGAGGCCCTCAACGAAGTCTACATATGGGTTTTCTCTTGATACAAGAGTTGATGGAAGGGAAGCAAAATCTAATGTTTTGAATGACGTGGATTTTACTCCAAGATATCCTAGTACTAGACAGGACTTGGAAAATACTAGTTTTAAGCCTGACAAGTATAAGGTCCCTAATGAAAACGCACATGAAGCTCCAAAGTCCATTAACCAAAGATCGATGAATGTCCGATCAAGAGGTACAAATAACTCCATCATGATCTATTCTCTACATTTGTGTATTCTGGAAATCCAGAATATATTTGACTGATGCTGTTAGTTTTTCTTATTCTTCTTTTCACGTGGGATATGCAGTTGTGGATTCACTGGAGTTGATAGATCAGGATTATGTTCTTGTTTCTGGTCCCCCTTTGGATTTGTCTTCTTCTTCAGCAAGTACCTCCAAACCAAGCCATATACCCTACAAGTCATCCAGTCCTCAAGCATCTATCAATGTAAATACTCCCCCCATGCCAATAACTAGCACTGCTAACAATAATTTAAGCCATATTCGAAACCTGGAGAGTCCTAGCTCTGCTCCTGGAACTTCTCAAGGATCTATGGATGGTGGAGATGTATTGGAGGAGCCATCAACTCATTCTGTCTTCACTAGGATCAAGTCATTGCAGCAGTGTGCATCTTCCATATCTGAATTAGTTCATGAAAAAGTAAGTCCTTATATGCCTTCTTGTCCACTAAAACGAAGATTTTGTGCTTCTTTACCAAACAGTCATCAGATGGGGTTGGCTGTGGTGTTAGAACCCTCGGTTCTGCTTCCATGGCATATGAATCAAATTATTGCAGCCAGTCTAGTCTGGTTCCATAGGCAGTTCTGCACCAGAATGGAAGTTGTTATTCTCATTAAAAAAAATCTGAAAAACATTAAACAAAAAATTGAAAGCTTAATTTAAGAGAATTTTCAAGGCTCTAAATATTTTAACAAAATTTTTTGATTATGTAGAGGCCTAATTAAAGGATTATTTTGACTATATAATGGCTTAGTTAAAAGAAATTAATGAAAATTTATTACAGGAAGTTTAATTACAGGAAATTGAAGAAAGATGATTATACATATATTTAAATTTTAAGCTAAAGATTCAAACAAATTGATTGATTGTAGGAAGACTTAATTGAAGGAAATTCAATCATTAGTGTTTTCTTTTTTTTTTTAAATAAAAAAGAAAAAACTCGTTTTAAAACTGGAGTCTGATTTGCAGCTCTGGTTCTCTTAAAGAAGGTATAGGGTTCTAACTGCGGCTTTTTACAGTACAGTTTTGACTGGTTGATCCCCATGCCAAAATAGCCTGTGTCCAGGCCTGACTGGGTAGTTCTAAAGTTTAGGGTGACCTGAGGAGTGATTGATAGATGAAAATTTTGACAGCTTCTGTTGTTCACAGAGTAGCATATGGTCTATTAAGTAAATCATGTGGTTGGCGTGATCTTATCTTAATTGTTGTCTTAAGTTATTAGGCAGATTTCCCACCATATTATATTATGAAATTATAATATGTGACGTTTAGTGGAAGAAGTAAAAAAGAAGGATAGAGGGAGACCAAAGACTATATGGAGAGAAACAATTTTCAAAAATTTACACTTGCTCAATATTGAAGAGGATATGGCTTTGGACAGGGTTAAATGGAAACAGAGAATTCATATAGCCGATCCTAGCTAGCATGGGATTAAGACTTAGTTGTTATTGCATATTATGAAATTATAAAGTTAATAATGTTTTTGATTTTTTCTTTTAATGGTTCAGTTGATGCTTCATACACTCTATCCTTTCTTTCTCCCCCTATCTTTTCTCTCTCTCTCTCTCTTTTCCTTTTTTTTGTTTTTGTGTGTGTGTGTGTGATGATCTCTACTTGTGTTTATGTTAAATGAAGCTGCAAAACTAGCCTCTATTTGTATTTGCAATTTACCATGTTCCCTTTGCTGCCACTAGTCGTACTTGTATGAGTTATGTTTTCTGTTCTCAATCAATTCGTTTTTATCATTTGTGGATTAGGTTGAGGCTGGTAAGCAACTGGAAGCATTCTCAATACAACTTGTTATTCTTGCAATTTGGAAGCAAGCACTGCATATATGCCACACTCAGGCTGCCTCAGCAATTGAAGGAAGTCCGAGCCAAGAAAGCATGAGGTTGAGATGCAACAGCAAGAAGCACGGGACACCTGACTCAGAAGATTGTACTGATGCTGTTCCAGAGGATATATCCACTCAGATTGAGAGGGAATTTTTGCAGGAAGTTGAGCATGCTGAGGAACTTGCCAAGACTGTTGAACCTGGTATGGGTGCAAATAATTTTGTTTACCTTGAGCATGTATTTTATCTCTTCTCTTTGATCATGCATGAGCATTTAAAGTATGTAAGCCGAGATGATTCCATCTCTTTCATGCCTCATTTTCTTCCTTGATTTATAAAGCTAAAAGGCTTGATGAATTAAGAAGTGCTTATTCCTTGGTTCTTGTGAGGACACTTTATAAATACTTGAGAAGCTTGTATTATTGAATCCTCCACTTGAAGCATTAATGTGTAATTGATTGTTATATAGTAGTTATTACATCTATTGTTTGTTTAAGGTTACCGATTATACGTGGTTACATAAACTGCAGAATTAGAAAATTAAGAACTGTTAGTTGTAGTGAGGGTGCCTCCAAAGGAAGATCCCCCCTGTAAAATTATTTAGAATCAGTAATATCTCCAGGATATACAGAGCTGTATCCACTTACTATGACTTCCAAGATCGTAGGGACTTGAATGTCAGGCATCCATTTGCTGATTTATTATTATTTTTAGTTGATCTCATAATTGCAATCTGTTCAGTGACACTCGATATTCTAATATTGAAATTTTTGCATTATTGTTGCAGGCAATGTTGAGATGCCTGATGCAATGGAGACAATATTTCAATCTGCCCTTTCTCTCGGAAGACATGGAGGAGTGAGTATTTCAATCATAATTTGATTGTTTGCTTTGCCATTACTTCAATTATGCATTTTAATATTCTTTTAGGAGACATTTAATGGATTATCTGGAAACTAACTAGTATGAGAATGTGGAGAAAGTGCGAAACTCTAAACTGAAATTGAGGATCGAAGTTTCCTGGTTCAGAGACATCAATGTGATAATTCAGGAATGAGGCTACATTTGAGGCAAGCTCAAGCCTGGCATGAGCTTCTGCTGTGCAGACAGTGAATTGGGAAATTTTCAGAATAAGGGAAAGAAAGTTAGATGCAGCTTTGACTTGGATCAAACGTTACATGGATAAGAGTTATTAACTTCTGATTATTGATCATTTTAAAATTCATTTGCCGCTTAGAAGGATCTTTATCCTTATGGAGTATGCTCTGCTGAAGCATCACAATGATGCTTTAGGAAACCAGACAATGATTTCATTTGTTGGATAGTTTTGGATAATTATTAGTTTTAACCGAGTATGCATTGCTTTCTGAAAGTGGTTTTATGCATGCTTTGGCAGGTTGAGGAGCTGATGGGAGAAATGGAAAGTGCATCTTTGTTATATTCAAAAGCAGTTGGATTGTTAGTCTTCCTTTTAGTGGAAGCACCATCCCTCATTCTCAACCCTCCATTTTCTCTCACAAACTCAGATCGGTATAGACTCCGAACTTACATTGACATCCTTAATAATAGGCAGGGCCATTCACGGTCTCAAAGGATGGAGCTGCTCAAATGCGAGGAACAACAGTGCCAGCCATAGGATAGCCAAGCTATTTACACCGTTCCTGGTGACTTGTTTATATCCTGGGAAATTATTTGTTTGTACAGTTATTCTTTGAGTGACCAGTATTTTCAACAGGTCAACCTCTACTTAAGGGAGGTCGTTGTAACACACTCTCATTTGTGTAATTTTTGAAATGATGAGCTGCCAACAAAGGAAAAGAGAAAAAAAAAAAGTTGGAAAAGAAAAATACTTTGGAGAATGATGCCATTGCCGTGTGCAAGCATTAGTCTCGCGTTCGTTATGTTTTCTATTGGCAGCTTGCTTCAATAGTTGTGGAAGTTGATACTGTGAAATCAGCTGGATGTGTACATAGTTCGGTGGCAATTCAAAAGTGGCAACTGTTATATTCAAACATTCTTCTACTAAAGAGGCAAATGAAATGTGAAATGTGATGTGTTTTCTGTATCATAGGCAACTTGTTTGCTATGTTTTGTGTTGAAAAAGCTTATTTAGAGAGGAAGTTCAACTACAATAATTCTACAACGAATAGGATGGGCATGGTTTGACCACGGCTCTTAATCTTGACCGACCTTATGTTGTGTGAAATAAAATTTCTCTAAGTTAGGGCTTTGGCTAGCTCAGTCTATGGGTAATCACGCGGCGGGGCGGGGCGGGGGTCGGGAGTGGCTTCCCACCTACCGCCCAGGGGCGGGGATTCCCTGTCCCTGCCCCTGCTGGGGACGCGGGGGAAAAATTCCCCGGTCCCCGCCCCAGTGGGGATTTTCGTCCCCCTCAGAGATCTCCGTTTTCGATAAAAATATTTAATTTTAATAAAAATTTTCGATCCGATAGAAATTTTTGACCCGTCAAAATATTTTACAAAATTTATCTTGCAAAATTTAATAAATGATAATTTAAAATTAAAAACATCTCATACAATTTAAATACAAATATTTATAAATATTTTATACAATTAAAATATAAATATTTATAAATATTTCATACAATTCAAATGTTACAAATATTTATATATTATTAATAAATATATAAATATTTGTAACATTTGAATTGTACGGAATGTTTGCAAATATTTATATTTTAATTGTATATATATATATATATATATTTGGGGTGGGGACTCCTTTCTCCGTCCCCGTCCCGAAAAAATTCGGCAATTTTTCGTCCCGTTCGGGTCGGGTATCCACCGAAAACGGGGAATTTCCGCCCCATGATCATTCCCAGCCCAGTCTTGCACTTTTATTTTTTAACTTTAAACGATGCTATTAGTTGTTTTTAGTAAAAGGTTTTATATACTATGGAAAATGGTGGCATTCGTAATCTGCTAGCTTACTCCGAAGTTAGGCAAGCGCTTTTGCCGAAACCCTTTATGGTGCTTTTGCTTTCCTACCTCACAATCATTGCATCATCCGCGAGAGACACTTGGACGCAGGAATTTGTTTCTCTTTTAGAAAAAAAGAAATATACAGAAGCTAAGTATGTCCAATGATTCACACTAAAAGCAACTTATTATGTCTTGATGTTATGCCTAACCTGGCATAGTAAAGAATGAATAAAGTATTTTTTGAGCAATAACAATTACCCAATGGGACTTCTATTTATTTTTTGATCGTATCGCCGTTCAGATAATTTGACACCTTGATAGATCCATTTCTATTACTAACCAACTAATGGGGATTTTTTTTTAATAATGTTTTTTTTTTAAAAAAATTATAAAAATGGTGTGTTTTAGAAATTGTTTGTAAAGATGAGATTTTTTCTGAAAATGCAACAAATCGTTGTGTCATTGAAGTCAGAGTCAACATGACTCTGACGACTCTGCCCTGTCTGAAAACGCAGCAGGAGGCTGCGTTTTCAGACCATGTGACTGGACAGTCACATGGCGCGGCAGCCTTTTGCAGGCCGGTAACATCATATTGACCGGCCCGAATTTGTGAGTGAAATTTTAGGTATATAAACCCCCTTGCATTGTCTTTTAAACTTAGTTAAAAAAATTTCAGTTGGCTTCGTTATTTTTCATCTTCTTTTAGTTCTCCACAAACTATTTTAGTGCAAAATTTTTGTGTCTTTTTGAATTTTTCATCTTCTTATTTCCTTTAGTGCTCCACAAACGATTTCACTGCAAAATTTTATTGTTTTTTTTTGAAGTTGCACATCTGTTGGTAAGTTAATATGTAATTTAGTAGTGAAATTTAATGATAGTAAAATGTATTATAATTTATTATATGAAATTTATAAATATTTAACTGTATTATGTTATAAATTGTAAGTATTTTGTGACGAATTATTTTGAAGACGGAAAAAGTAAAAGGCAAGTTATTAATTTTTATTATTATTTATTGATATATAATATTTTATAATGTTACATGTTAGAATAATACAAAATGAAAAAAATTGTTGTTAGTGTTAATTAAGATTTCATGCATTTAGTATTGATTTTGTATGTGATATTTGTTTAATTATTTATTTATTTTGGTAAGTTAATATGCAGTTTAATGGTAAAATTTAATGATAGTAAAATATATTATTATTTATTATATGAAATTTATAAATATTTAACTGTATTATGTTATAAATTGTAGGTATTTTTTAACTAATTAATTAGGAGACGGGAAAAGTAAAAGGCAAGTTATCAGTTTTATTATTATTTATCGATATACAATATTTTATAATGTTACATGTAAGAATAATACAAAATGAAAAATTTGTTGTTAGTGTTAATTAAGATTTCATGCATTTAGTATTGATTTGGTATGTGATATTTGTTTATTTATTTATTTATATACTGCTAGGTACGAATAATATCAAATAGTGTGAAAAATTATAATAATAAAATAATATTTATGAAATATATAATTAGTAAAGATTGAAAATTTAATTTTATTTACATATTTTTGTAATTGAAATATATTTGTATTATAGTCTATAATATCTAAGTATTATAAAAATATCGACATATTTTTTTATTTGTAAAATATGTATTTATTTTTGAAATAAATTAAGATTATTAAATAATATGTACTTTTATTTGTTGACGAAATATGTGTTAAATTTATTTTATATTTCTTTGTTTAATTTCTAAAATGCATGCATTTAACTTGTATTATTATATTATCCATTTTTTAGCTAATATTTGTAATTTTTTTATATCGGTGAAAAATAATTAGTGAAAAAAGAAAGTGAATATTTTATAATTAAAAAAATAAGTTTAAAAAATGGTTGTATTCGCTAAAAAAATGATTACAATTTTGTATAGAAAAAAATTTGATATATTTATTTTATTTTTATATTATATAATGAATATATTTTAATTATACGATTTTTTTATTATTCATATATATTATAATTACTATAAATTATTTTTTTTAACATGCACATGTAACATATGTTATTGTCCATGTGCACGTAGGTTATTAAGGAATGAAACATTGTAAAAGTCAAGAATTCATCAATCCGGGACCATACGTTGATGAGCTGCTTACTTTGAATGGCAAGCATCGAGCTGATGCAGTAAGGAGTGGAACTGTAAGTATACTGGCACTATATAATGAGATAATATTTAATTTTAAATAAATTTTGTTATTTTTGTTATACATAATTGTCTGATAATTTATTTATTTTCAGGTTGAACACAATGTTATGTTTGCTCGAAGAGCTAGTGTTGATAGTCATTACAGAAACATTGATAAGCGAATCATACCGTACCTGAAATTAGTAGGATTCTATGGAGTATCGCAAATCGGTGTGCTGAATGTTAATGTGGACTTAATAATTGCTCTTGTTGAGAGATGAAAACCATAGACACATACATTCCACCTTCCTGTAGGTGAGACAACAATAACATTAGAGGATATACAGATACTCACCAGGCTGCCTATAGAAGGACGTGCTGTCACTTACCAGCAGGTGCGACAGACTACCATACACAGTTCTTTGCGCGTGCTTGGATACTACATTATATTGGTGGACTACTATGTCTAGGAACAACAAATAATTACATAAATTTGATGTGGCTCCTGCTGTTGGAGGATTTAGCACAAGCTGGTGAGTATGGTTGGGGATCAGCATGCTTGGCATGACTATATAGAGAGTTGTGTCGTACGACCCGACTTAGGGCGAATGGTTTTGGTGGTTATCACCAGTTAATACAAATGTGGGCGTGGGAGAGACTTCATCAATTCCGACCGCCCTTTATCCATAATTTTGTAGTAGATCAGAGCAGACATTACGGGTATAGGTAAATTTTATTTAATATATTTCATATTTGAATATCATTAATAATATTTATTAAAACAAATGACTTGATTTATTGTTGTGTTTCAGGTGGCGTTCCCCGTTAGATTTAAGAAATAATAATAGTAAAGATGTCCAAAAATACCGTGACGATTTAGACATGCAACGTTACAATCAGATATATATTTATTTTTGTTGTAATGGTAAATTAATGTTTGTTTATATTATTAAAAATTGAATAGATAAACAAATTGGTTTTTACAACTTTTTTGTAGATGGAATGAGAGCCGTACAAGAATGTGGTGCACTTATTGCCACATTATTGTACAAGTGGACACGCGAGTTGAAGATCTGTTGTGCCACTAATATGTTTTCATATTATTGAGTGGCACCAACCCGATAGATGTCAAAGGCAATTTGCAATGGACCAACCGATTCCATACGCTTCACAAAACAATAATTCAGTACATTCTATAGATTTGAGGGGCTACATTGATCAAAATTGGGAATTGAAATTTTTAAATTTCATTTTTGAGTGGATCAATCGACATAATCGGGTAGTAACGGGTCCTATTCTCAATGCGCCATTACATCTGAGATCGCAATATATACAATGGTATATATCGCGCACAAGACGGTGGATAACCTTAGTCGGAATATCAATGGGAGCATCGATATGATTTATTATTATATATTTGTGAACAATTTTATTCATGATTTTTAAGAAATTTATTTATTTGCATGTAGGCCGACGGTGCTGAACGAATATTTCATAGTAACATTACGGAGGTATTCAATGAATGGCTTAGTATTCGTTTGATATCGGAGGTAGGGGTGTGCAGAACCGAATCGGAACCGAAAACCGAACCGAACCAAATGGATTTTGGTCTATTTGGTTTGGTTTTTTTGATTTTCGATTCTGAACTGAAATTAAAGTTCGGTTAATTCGGTTCGGTTCTTAAAATTGACAAACCGAAGGAACCGAACCGACCGAATTAAACAAAACACACCGTTTTGATATATAAATATATATATATATATATATATATATATATATATATATATATATAAAGAAAAATCTGCTCCCTTCCTTATTTCTTTCTTTCACACAAAAGGCAAAATCTCATCCCTAATTCCCAAATTCACCGTGCCCCCTCGCCACCGCCTTTAGCCGCCGGTCGCCACCGTCTTTATCCACCGCCGGTCACTAGTGCCTTTATTCCCCGCAGGTTGCCACCGAAGTAAGTGAATCAATTTTATCTTTCTCCTTGTAGACACCGGGTCCTGAGTAAGCCTAGATCGAAGTTATCCAATGATGATAATTGCCTTCACAGGCTTAAAAAGTTAAAAGTGATGGTTTTCTCGTCAAATTTGCATTTTAGAGTGAAAAATTAGAAAATAATAAAAAATATTTAAAAAATTAATTTTGAAAAATGAGGGCTTAAAATTATAGTGTTTTTAGTCAATTTAAAATTTTTAAAAAAAAAAAAGTTTTTCGGATCGCGAGTGTCGGGCGCGCGCGTCGCTGGGGCGCGCGATTTCCGCGCCTCTGCGCGCAGATTTCGCGCAGCCTCGCTGCGTGAAGCCCGTCGCTCTATAGCGACGGGCGTCCCTCATCCCCTGGCCGTCGCTATAGGGTCTGATACCCATTTTTCCGATTTTTCACCACTTTTTCCGATTTTTTCACCCAAAAATCCTTTTTTTATCCTTTTTTTTTGGGTTTTTGAGTTCAAATTAAATTCTAAAATATTTTTTTAGATAATTAATTAATAAAACTTGATTTTATCATTAAAAATAAAAGAATTTTGTGTTAAAATAGGTTTGTTTTCCTTAATTAAATTAGGGCAACCTATTTTATTTTATAAAGACTTTATGATGAAAAATCAAGCAGAGCCTCCACATTCTTTTTAGACCAAAAATTTCCAGAATTCTTTTTCTTCTATTTTCTCTTCAAAAATTTCAGATTTCTCTTTTAATTAAAAAGGTTTAATTGAAATTGAAAGATCAATTTTCAATTCTTAATTATTCCAATTAATTTCTTTGTTTTTCCTCCATAAACACAAGAAATTAATCATCACTTTGACATCAATTTCTTCTCAATCTTAAGCATACAAATCAATTCCTTTGTTTTTCTCCATAAACAAAGAGAATTAATTTTATTGCTAAATTATTCTTTCAAGCAATTTTCTGGAAAATCATCACTTTTCCTTCATCAAATCCAATACTCTGAGGGTAAATATTCTAGGCTCAATTTCAATTTCAATTCCTATTCTATTCTATTTTTATTTAATTTATTCATGTATATTTTATTGTTTTTATTGATTTATTTATTGTTTTCATCTATTAATTTGTATTGATCTTATATTTATTCCATTTAATTGTTTATATATGATTTTATTTTTGTTCATGTGAATATTGTTTTTTTAATTCCTAACATGTAAATGATTTTATTGTGATTCCTAATTATTTTTAACATGCAAATAATTAACTTAAATTAATCTTTTTGCCATGTAAATAGTTTATATTAATTATGAACACATCAATTAACCTTGTTATATATCATTATTATTTTCATCATTCTTTTGTTTACTAATTTTTTATTATTCTTTTTATCATTGTTACATGATTGATTTATTATTATTTGTTTATTTATTCATTTATTATTTTTCACTTATCATCATTATTTTCATCATGTGTATATTTTCATGTACTAATTAATTAACATGTTTTATTTTATTTTCATCACATCATTTAATTATTTATCATGTATAATGCTTGTTTCTCATTTATTTTGGTTTGTTAATATTTTGATTCAATTATCATTCTTTTCATATCATCTTATTTTATTTTGTTATTAATTATTTTTTATGTTTAATTGATTTAATTGATTCAATTACTAACATTATTTTATTTGTATTTTGTTTTTTTTTTTATGTCTAAACTCATTTTTGATTGGGCGTTTTCGCGAGCACACGGGGAGCTCCAAAAGGCTCGCTCGGAATATTTATTTTTCTTTATTTGTAATATTTTATTTATTTGGCTTTTTTCTATTTATTTTTGCCATATAATTTTCTTGTAAAATTATTTATTTAGGCCCGCTAGAAAGAAAGTCACTAAACCATTTTTATTAATTAACTTGGTATTTTTTTTCTAAATAAAAATGGGACCAATGTCTCAATTTTCTCCATCAAAAATCATCACATAAAAATTATTTCATAATAATATGCATGCGAGGACCAATGTCCTCATCATTAATGAATATATCGATTTATGCATGATCTGTATTTTATTTACAATGGGGGTTGTATTCCGCCCTTAGTTTTATTGTAATATTTTTACATGTGCTTTATTTTACTTATGCTTTTACCGCTTTTTCTTAAATGTATGTTGTGCGCTTTAATTAATTGCATTAAATGTATGTGAAATGGGATGAAATAATAAATTCAAAACTCAACTATAAACTTAACCAATGTATGAATAAATGAGAAGTCCCGAACTCACTCTGGTCTTTGGGCTCAAAGAGGCTAGAGGTCTACCCTCTAAGACACCTTTTTGTGCCACAAGACTTTAGCATTAATCCTAGGCTCCTTAGGGCGAGAGGTTTACCTTCCAAGACCCCTTTGGCTGGCCCAAAATGGATACTAAGCGCAGTCTTAGGCTCTCCGAGGCGAGAGAAACTTTCCATGAAACCTCCTTGTTGGCCAACATAGACGCACTTGCGATTTATTGCAAGCTGTCAACGGACCCATAAATGCCCCGATCGCCCTCAAGCGGGCGGTCCCATGGGCGGCCGCGGGGATCCGACGCGCGTCACACTCCTTCCCCTCTCTGTTTTCATTTTCTTTTTTCCCCTCTTTTGAAGGTCTCCTTTTTCATCCTCTTCGATCA
Source organism: Excoecaria cochinchinensis (assembly GCA_947683425.1). Taxonomy (NCBI): domain Eukaryota; kingdom Viridiplantae; phylum Streptophyta; class Magnoliopsida; order Malpighiales; family Euphorbiaceae; genus Excoecaria; species Excoecaria cochinchinensis. The sequence goes on from CANTUQ010000058.1 coordinate 10,419,931, forward strand.
TCTCTTTGGTTCTTAAGTTGATGATCTGATGTTTTTATCTAATTTATCACATCATTCACATGCTAGTTCTAGTGTTTGATCACTTTGTTTATTCTCTTATTTTATACGATCAATGTTCAACTCTCCTGGACTTACAGCCTCTTATTCTCTCTATCTCTTTAATAATTTGCTTTTGTTGAGGACTCATGGCTTCTGTTCTTGTTCAGCAACAACCCAATAGCAATAGTCAAATTGATGTAAAAAGAATGGCTGAGAACTTTGAGCCAAGCCGTGGTAGAAGAAGCAAAGAAGAGCATGTGAACAGATCTGGGAGTGATAATATGAATTTGTTATGCTTGTTGTTGCTGATTGTTAATTTTTTGATAGTTTTTTGCTTGAGTTTAAAGAACATAGAGAAGAAAGTAAAGAAATGTAATATCTGTTTTGGGTTTGGGATTTCCATTTTCTTGGGTTTGAAATTGAAGAACCGAACCGAACAGACCGAAATTAATTCGGTCTATTCGGTTTCGGTCCTAAATAGTTCAGTTTGCGGTTCGGTTCTTTTATTTTGACAAATTCGGTTTTCGGTCTATTCGATTCGGTTCAAAATTGAACCGAACCGACCATTTGCACAGCCCTAATCGGAGGGCATTTTAGGTGTTGTAGGTGCATTTGACCGAACATCCTAACCCTTATGAGACGGATCCCCATTCCCATGCACATAATTCGTCATCTCATAATAGGAGATTTTGATTACGTTGTATGCATGTATTATTTATAGAGGTCGCATTGTAGTTTAATTTTTAATTCTTTTATTGATGAAATTTCACGGTTTACCACTATTATTATTTTTTTTTAAAATAATTTGATTATAACACATTATATACTTAAATTTAATATAAATATAGTTAATAGGCATATATATTCAAAATAATTTCTCAAAGTTGCCTAATTTTTAATTATTCTTGCAAAGATTTTTTAATTAAATATATGGCCATATACGTTGTACTCTTTTTTTGTTGGATAAATTTTTTTATATAAAATATCACGACAAGCCATGCATTGTTTTATCTGAGTTATTAAACCACAATGTATATATTATTAAATATTTAATATCCAATATTTACAATGAGGAAAATTTCAACCTCTATAATATTGAGTAGAAGGTCTAGTTGCACTTGTGCATGTCTTTTTATTGTGACCTATATTTTTACACCTGCTGAAATGAGTCACGTTACCCCGTTCACGAGTATCCATCTCGTTGCGAATGCAACTTGTTCTTGATCAACCTTTCTTCCTTACCAATTCCATATTAGGTTTAATTTTTAGACCGTAATATTGTGGCCAATATGCTTTATGTGCCATTGGTTGGAATTGCCCATCATAACATTTGAGTGCTTCTGTTATGCTATAATAGTTATCTATAAATTAGAACATTTCTAGATTCCTGCTCATGTAGGCTGCGATGGCATGTGAACATGGCATTTTTGTTCCTTGGAACTTACCGTACTCACATTCGCGCTTTTCGAGACTCAATATATAGGTGTCTGGCTCAGCGTTCACCTCTGATGCTCTGTAATCTATCACATTGAACAACTTGAAATGACTATCGTAGCTAATAACAACATGTGCTCGAGCCGTGTTAGCCCGCTCTGTCATAGCTTCAATGCATTTAGGTGTGAAGAGTAATCCTTGTGCCATTTTGGTCGTATAAAAACCCCTCCTTTGCTCGTAATACTTGACCAACCTCTTAAATATATGTTCAACAATTGTAGTGATCGATATCATAGACACACCTTTAAGGGCACTATTAATACTTTCAACAATATTCGTCGTGGTGTGACCACATCTGTACCCACCATCCTCGGATAATGTCCATTTGTCTAAAGATATCCGCATCGCCCAATTGTATGAATCTTGGTCAAGATCTTTGATTTCATCCATTTTCTGCTGGAACTTACGCCTTTCAAATTGTGCGCCTACAACAATATGTTAACATTATTTAATAATAAAATATATTTGAATAAATTATTTTAGAAATTTGTTTACTTACCAGCCTTGTAGAGCAAATCTTTAATTGTTGAATTCCTATGGTGCGTGTTGTAGTTACTTACAAAATGGCACAAGCAAAACCTGTGAAAACTTAGAGATTCATTCCATCCACTCCTTTCATCCCGAAATAATGCCATTATACCAGCATGTCTATCCGATATAATCGTTATGCCGACACGTACAGTTACATATTTCCTAATCATCGATATGAACCATGTCCAACTTGATTTGTTCTCCGATTACATAACTGCGAATGCAACTGGGAACAACATATCATTACCATCGACTGAGCTGGCTATCAGAAGTGTCTGTTGGAATTTACCAGTAAAAAATGTGATATCTATCAACAGAATTGGCTTGCAGTGAGCGAACCCATCAATAGCGAGTTTAAAGCTCCAAAACACCCATTGAAACTGCTTCACATTTGGGCCTGCGGTTTCGTGTAGCAGAAACTCATAGACAGTTCCGGTATTTTATTCTTGTAAAGCAATTAAAAAACCTAGCAATCTTTCAAATGACTCAACATAATTGCCAAATATAGATTCGATAGCTTTTATTTTCCCGTACCATGCCTTACTGTACGATACATCAAACTTAAATTGCTGCTTAATAGCAGCAATAATAACATCAACAGGTAGGGTGGATTTTTTACTAACCATACCCAGTATGCAATTGTGAATAATTTTCGATCCCAATTGCTTGTGATCCATTGAAAGATTGCCACCTGGGCATGAATGTGGTCCTTGAAACCTTGTGATTATCCACAATGGACTAACTCCTTTCCTTATTACTCTTAACTTCCACCTGCACCCACCTTCAAACTGTGCGCACCTAATAACCCCGTAGTTTAGCTTCGATTCAATAACTCTGAAGTCAACATTTCTCAGGATTGAGTATTTTTCACATAAGATTTGACTTCATCCTTTCTATTAAAAACCAGGTCAGTCAATAACTCAGAGCAACCATTCCAAGTATGATACTGAACTCCTTTCGATATATCAACCTAGGATGCATTAAAGTCAATATCTGTATAGTGCTCAGATTGAAATATAAAATTAACCTGGCCTGTATCACCGCTTGGATGCACTAATGCTAATGGACTGGCGTATTGAGTATTATCAGACTCATCACCATCTCCAAATTCAGAGGTATCACTTCCTATGAAATTGTTAGCATATTCAGCCTCTATATCATCATTAGGAGATACATAATCACGACTCAGTGAAATGTCTTCGTTATCGTCCTCATCGCCCAAATTAATTGAGGGTTCATTTCCATCATCTACACCAGTGGGGTAACAAAAGGCTCCTTCATTTCCAACCATATTTGCAGTGTTGTCAGACATACGATCTCTAAGTAAATCACTATCTTATCTACATACAGACAGCCAAGGCTGACTAAGAGTAACATCTGCAATCTGGGAAATAGAATGACGTTGATTGACATCTTGCATCTGCGAAACTGAACATATGGGATATGGGAAACAGAACTTTTATGTCTGATATATGGGATATGGGAAACAGAACTTTTATGTCTGATATATGGGATATGGGAAACAGAATGTAGTTGACTATTGCCTTCAATTCCCTTACTTCGCTCTACACCAATTCCCTCAATGAAATTCCTGTCTCTTGAATGACTTCCAGATCTTATTCCAAAAAAGAATCTACTTAGAAAATTACCAACCCTTCGACTCAATGATCGCCTAGGTTGACTCGAAGAAGCAGCAGGAATCTGGCTTATTAATGTGGGTTGATAACCATGCCCTGACACGACAGATGCCTCCCTCCCAATTAAGTTAGCATCTCGTTGACTGTCGGATTGTCTTGCTTGCTTAGGACGATAATCTCTTTCTTGGATATATGATGATTGTTGTCGACTTTTCTCCATATTTTGTACACTACAAAAAAATAAGGAATTAGCGACGAAATTTTTTGTCACTAATTCCTTTGATTCCGTCGCTAATTACTTTTAGCGACAAAATGACTAACCGTCGCTAATATGTTTGTCGCAAGGAATTTAGCGACCAAAACATAAAATAGGAGCTAAAAATTGCGACGAAAAATTCCGTCACTAAATAACTCTTAATTAGTCACTGTAAATATTTAAAAAACATTAGCGACAAAAAATTCTGTCGCAAAAATTATTAAATTTTTTATTATTATTTTCAATTTAATTTTTTTTTATTATTATTAACCCCCTAAAAATTAAACATAACATTGAACAATGAAAATACATATGTATATAAATGCAAATTATTAATGAAATCATTTATTTTATGCACGTTTAATTAAAAATCACACAAAAATATTTTTATAAATAAATTGGATTTTTATATTAAAATAGGACTAATGTCCTAGTTTTTATCCAAATAAATTACCACTTTAAAATCATCACCCTTAATAAATACTCCGTTTTATGTATGATTTACATTTATTTTATATTGGGGGTTGTATTCCGCCCCTAGTTTTGTTGTAATTTATTGTATTTCTTTTTACCTTATTTTAATCTTGCTTTTTATCGCTTTTATGTATGTGATTGATCTGCGCTCTAATTAAATTGCATTAAATCGAATGAGAAATGGGATGAAATGCTAAATTCAAAACTCAATTATAAACTTAACTAAGGTATGAATAAATGGAAAGTCTCGAACTTTCTCTGGTCTTTGGACTCAACGAGACGAGAGGGTCATCTCAATGTTCTATTGGGGTGGGGCCTCCAAGACACCTCTGGCTTGCCCAAGTGCGAGGCGAGAGGGCTATCCTAATGTTCTATTAGGGTGGGACCTCCAAGACACCTCCGACTTGCCCAAAATGGACATAGCAGCGCTATCTTAGGCTCACTGAGGCTAGATGATCTTTTTCAATGTTCTATTGGGTGGCGACTCCAAGAAGCCTCCTTGTTGCCCAAAATGGACGCACTTGTAATTTCTTACAAGTTTTCATGAACCTCGTCCTTAAAGCACTAAAAGCGGGTCTTCGGGGCCTCCCGGGGTTCGTTGCGCGTCACAGTGGCGACTCCACTAGGGACATAAGAGACTTCACTTTGAAAGTACCTTGGTTAAAACATATAATTGAGTTTTAATTTCAAAATTTTATCCCTTTTCGAAATTGCATTGCATTTTATTTAAGCCTTAGAACTATGCTAGTTTGGTCCCTATTCTTACCCCGATGCGTTCCTAAAACATAACCCTATGTTCACTCAATGTAGGGAAGTGTTAAGGATAATCACTAGCCCAAACCTCGTACCATCATGGTATATTAAATGGAGACCTGATCGGTCGTTATGCTCGTGATGAGCTAGACCCATTGGCAGGGACCATGCTTGGGTAGCCCTAAAGTTTCATCACCTTTGACCAAAGCTCATATAATGGCAATAGATACTTTCCCTAGGTGAAATGTACCTTGATACCGTGCTTACTATGTGGGCCATTATATATTGAACAAAAACAACCAAATTAAATGGTCTTTTATCAAAGGCTTTCATGCCTCGATGAGCCCATCTTAATTTAGTTGAAATGTTTAAATACATAAAGGCCAAAATTCATATGTATGCGCATTAATTAAGAGATGTTATGCTTCCAGTTTTTCGTCGAGCACCATACGTGTCCATTGGGTTCCCTGTTCACCCATGGATCAAGTCCACCTAGGAAAGAGACCGCATTACCTCGTGTGTGGGAGTGATAAGGTTGGAAGGATATACTTGCTTATATGTGATTGTAAATGTTGCATAACACACGATCATGCATTGTATATGTCATTCATTCATCATTCTAACAATTTAATTTTTTCAGCCATCATAGATTCATCTAAGTGGACTAGAGGTTCCGACGGTCAGTTAGTGAGGACAAATTTGCTCTTTGAGTTGCTGAAATTAGTGTCTAATTGGGGTTTTGAGTCACTCTCAATAACCAATGAATCATTTTCTTCACAGTATACTTCAAAGTTAAAAATGGCCAACCTACCGAGAGAATCTGATGTAACCCTTACCCTAACTGCTGAGGAGTTGGATAGGAAACTAAAGAAGTTTGAAAAGAAGATTTTAGGCGTGTTTAATGAGAAAATGGCCGCTATGGTGACTGCCTTTGACATATAACTTAGAGAACATGCTATTACCCGAGTCAAACCAATCAAAGTTGGGGAGACTTTCAGGGTAGGATCACCGGCTAACCCACCTCCTCAAGCCATTCATTTCGGGGGAAAATCTCTACTCTTTTCACTATTTGAGCATGGGAGAGGTAAGAGACTCACTTCAGAGTGTGATCCAGCTGAGATACAAGTCTTAAAAAAAAAGAGTAAGGGCAGACTATGAGGCAGACTCAAATCTTTGCCTGAAGAATACATCAGAAAGATTTTCGATATGGTCGTCAGGATAAGTGGAAAAGATAGAAGATCAAAATCATTCACAGTCAGTAGGTATGTCCAATCTCTCAAATCTGGGAAGGAGAATGGGTGATCTCGAGGAAGAAATCATGAAGTCTAAGCTTGAAACCACTCAGGCGACTTTATATGTTTGTCTTCATATTTGAGCTTTTCAATAATAGTGTATGCAGTACTGATCATTTTAATTATATTAATGGTTTTTGCTTATGTTTCTCATGATTTCACTATATATGATCACAACCATTTACATTAATTCAACTAATATGACTGGACCTAATCTCAAAACTTTGGAAAACCCAAAAAAAATCTTGATAACATCTGATATATCTCCTGAAGAGAGAAAATTTCTGAGAGATATAAATAAGTAAAAAAAAAAGAAGGAAAAACCTTTGCCTTGACTTGGAATGATAAGGATATTGTTGGGACAACGCTGCCTCAATATGCCAACATAACGATGAGCGAAGTTTCAAAAGCCAATCCTCTTCCTCAACATCTAGGGGTGTATATAGTGCAGCCAAGCAAAATCAAACTCCGTTCATCCAAGGGCTACATCAGGAGTTAGAAAAATGAAACCCTAAACCTTCACAAAAAATATATACCTCATTAGAACCCAGCTCTTAGGGGTCCTTTCCTCACAACCTTTTGAGATGTTTACCCCAAAACCAATCAAGACCAACCTTTAATCATATGAGACCAACAGGGATCCTTATAACCAAGCTTAGGAGGACAACTTATTACCTTTTTTTTTTAAAAAAAAGCAAAAAAAAAAAAGGAAAAAAAGAAAAAAAAAGAAGAAAAAAAAGGAAAAAAAAACCCAAAGTCCTGTCCTACACCATAGTTTTGTCTTGAATTATTTGAGGCCAACGTACAACTCCATCCTAACCATTAAAGGTTACTTTAGAAATCGAGCCACCAAGGCCAACAAAAGGAAGATACAGACTTTCATGACCAAGATCCAAGCAAAAAAACTCACTACCTCAGTCCGTTTGTACAAGTGCCAAGAAAAAGCGTTTGGCGCTAAAAAAGAAGTATTATCAGAAGGAGCATTATCGGAAGGAGCAGTCTCCCCAGTTAATGAAGATAAAAGCAAATTCAATCTATACCAACAGACTGAAGGAGGTTCCATGGCAAAGGTTAAAAAAAAAGAGAAAAATAAATAATAAATGCCCCGCAGATCGAAAACCGAAAAAGGCGATCTTGCTAAAATTGGGTTCCTTGCCAGAAAAAAAAGCATCTTGGGAAAAATTAAGGGCTGAGAGAAAATTTTTAATCATGAAAACCCGAGAGGGCTGATTAATAACAGGAGTTTGATGCTTTCAAGATCCATCTCGAGATTAGATGAGGTTTTGTATTTTTTGAGATTAATGCCAAATAATGATCATGTGTAATGAAATCAAACTGAAACATATGCATTTATGTAGTGACATATTGATGTGATCAGAGCAGTTCATTTTGTGTGATCAAAGTCATCTACTGTCTACCCTCTGCTATTCTCACCATTCGGGTCCTTCAGCTGACTCATTTTGCTATCAACTACGAAGGCAATTCTACAGCACCATCATGCGAAGAATCAAGCTCAGACGGCCATGACATGGGCATAAGCACATACTGATTACACTAGAAAGATCTTTGGTAACAGCTTCAATCTCAAAAAAAAAAGTCATCAGAGATGAAAACCGTAATTGGTGCTTTAAGCAAAAGTTAGGCAAAAGAATATGGTGAAAACCTGGAAACAGGCAGTCTGTCCTAAAAAAAAAAGCTGCTGGATTGGGTTGGTTCCACTTCAGGCAAAAATAAGGCATACGGTTATGTGAAAATCAGAAAAGGAAGCATTTCCTGCTAAGAAAAGCTAGTGTAAAAATCCCTAAGGGACGCACTACCTTTAAAAAAATAACTACAGGTATCAGATGAGAACCTCGCAATCCCAAAGGTATGAAATTCAAAAGCAATTCCAAAGAGCATCGATCCTACAGCAAGTTGAGCCCAGCCCGGCTATCGCCTCCAAACTCACTTAGATGAATTTTTATCCGACATTTCTGCATGACACATACATTTCACGTGCATGCTCGCTATTTTTTTTGCATATTTGGTTTTCTAGTTTTGCAGTAAGAAAGATTAGATGCGGATACCGATAAAAGCCGAGTGACGACATCAGTCCAAATATCATATCAAACATCAATCCAAATAATCAACCAAAGTCCTCTCAGGCGAAAAATCAGCCAAAGGGCTCTTAGATGGCACCACTTTAAAACTCAAAAGGGTTTGCACGATGACGGCACTATCACTTCATAGAGGGTTTGCACGATCACGGCACTACTACTTCAAATCTCAGAAGGGTTTGCATGACGGCGGCACTACCATTCCACGGAAGGTTTGCACGACCACGACACTACCACTTCAGAAGGGTTTGCACGATGGGCAATACTACTCCACAAAGGGTTTGCACGATCACGACACTACTGCTTCAAATCTCAGAAGGGTTTGCATGATGGCGACACTACCATTCCACAGAAGGTTTGCATGACCACAGCACTACCACTTCAGAAGGGTTTGCACGATGACGGCACTACCACTCCATAGAGGATTTGCACAATCACGGCATTACTGCTTCAAATCTCAGAAGGGTTTGCATGATGGCGACACTACCATTCCACAGAAGGTTTGCATGACCACGATACTACCACTTCAGAAGGATTTGCATGATGACGGTACTACCACCCCACAGAGGATTTGCACAATCACGGCATTACTAATTCAAATCTCAGAAGGGTTTGCATGATGGCGGCACTACTATTCCACGGAAGGTTTGCACGACCACGGCACTACCACTTCATAAGGGTTTGCATGATGACGGCACTACCACTCCACAGAGGGTTTGCACGATCACGGTACTACTGCTTTAAATCTCAAAAGGGTTTGCATGATGGCGGTATTACTATTCCACGGAAGGTTTGCACGATTACGGCACTACCACTTCAGAAGGGTTTGCACGATGATGACACTACCACTCCACAGATGGTTTGTACGATCACGACACTACTGCTTCAATTCTTAGAAGGGTTTGCATGATGGCGATAGTACCACTCGACGAAAAGTTTGCACGACCACAGTACTATCACTTCAGAAGGGTTTGCACGATGACGGCACTACCACTCCACAGAGGGTTTACACGATCACAGCACTACTGTTTCAAATCTCAGAAGGGCTTGCATGATGGCAGCATTATCATTTTACGGAAGGTTTGCACGATCACGGTACTACCACTTCAGAAGGGCTTGCACGATGACGACACTACTACTCCACAGAGGGTTTGCACGATCACGACACTACTACTTCAAATCTCAGAAGGATTTACACGATGGCGGCACTACCATTCCACGGAAGGTTTGCACGACCAGGACACTACCACTTCAAAAGGGTTTGCACAATAACAGTACTACCACTCCACAAAGGGTTTGCACGATCACAACACTGCTTCTTCAAATCTCAGAAGGGTTTGCATGATGGCGGCACTACCATTCCACGGAAGGTTTGCATGACTACGGCACTACCACTTCAGAAGGGTTTGCACGATGACGGCACTACCACTCCACAGAGGGTTTGCACGATCACGACACTACCACTTTAAATCTTAAAAGGGTTAGCACGATGGCGGCACTACCATTCTATAGAAGGTTAGCACGACCACGACACTACCACTTTAACAAAAGATAATACGCCGATAATATGGCGACAACCACCACTACAACAGCATCACCTAGTTCGGAAAGATAGTTGACTCAGGTACGTGTCTCTTTACTTTTTTTTTTCTCTGAGTTTCAGCTCATCTAGACACTAGTGCACTAGATTTTCCAAAACTGGGGGCAACTATAGACACCGGATCCTGAGTCAGCCTAAATTAGAGTTACCCAATGATGATAAATTGCCTATTCACGGGCGAAAAAAATTAAAAGTGATGATTTTGTTGTCAAATTTGTATTTTAGAATAAAAAAATAAAAAAATATTTTAAAAATTAATTTTGAAAAATGGGGTTTAGAAATTGTAGTTTTTTTAGTTAAATTTAAAATTAAAAAAATATATATTTTCTCGAGTGTCGGCGCGGCAGCATGAAGCGCCTGCGCGCGGAGCGCCAGCGTGCGTCGCCTGCGCCGAGCGACACGCAGCGCTCATGCCCACGCTGCTCTGCGCCCAGCGTGCACGATCGACGCCCGTCGCACGCACCGATGGGCGTCAGCCGCCCCTGGTCTGCCGCAAACGTGGTTTTCCCCCATTTTTTCCATTTTTCTTGATTTTCTTTGACTTTTTCACTTTTTTTTTTCGGGATTTTTAATGGTTTTTTTCCTTTTTTGAACCTAAATTAAGGGAATTTCAATAAAAATCCTATTTTCTTCCATAATTAAGGGTTTTTTTTTTTCCATTTTTACTCATTTTAAATAGAAAATTTGGGAAAGAAAGAGGGGGGAATTCATTTTTTGCATCAAAAATCTTCATTTTTCTTTTCTTTTTCTTCTCAAAGAATTCTCTCTACACTTTTTTCATTTTTTTTCTTCTCGAAATAAAAATTCTTAAGGTTAAAAATTTAATTTTTAATCAACAATTTTTCTTGAGACAAAGAAAATCATTTTTTGTTTTTGAAATTTATTTTTTTTTAATTATCAATTATAATTTCTTGAAAGAAAAAAAATAATTCTTTGTTCTTTGGAATTAAATTTCTTTTCTTCCATTTTTTTTTACAATTTTAATCAATAAACATAGTTGAGACAAAGAAATCAATTCTTTGTTCTTGAAAAATTAATTTTTTTAAGCAATTTTCTTTTGGAATAAAATTTCAATTTTTATTATTTTTATTTTTACTTTGTGAATCAAAACAAGGAAATCAATCATCTTCTCTATTCCTTCGAATCCAAAATCTGAGGGTAAATATTCTAGGGTCGATCTCTTAATTTTATTTTCCTTTTGTTTATTTTTGTTCATATTTAATTAGTAATCATGTAGATTTTTTATATTTATTGTTTATTTATTTATTTTATGTTATTTTAGATATAGATTTGATTCTTTTTAAAATTTTTCTTTGTTATTTTTTTCTTTATTTGATTATTCATTTTCCTTTATTCATTATTATTATTATTATTATTATTATTATTATTATTATTATTATTATTATTATTATTATTATTATTATTATTATCATATTTTGTGCTTTTATTTGTGATAATTTATTAATATGTTAATACTATTTATTTTAATATGTCATTTAATTTATTTGTCATCCATAATGCATATTTTATTTATCCTAATTTATCATTTATTATTTTATGTGTTTAATTATTTTTCTTGATTTGATACTAACATTAATTTATTTTGTGTTTTTTTGTTTTAATCTTTACTTTTCCTTGTTTGATCACATTTGCAAGCGAGATCCGGAGATTTATTATTTTTATTGTTTTTAGTATTTTTTCTTTATTTGTATTTTAATTTATTTGCCGTGTAATTATTAATGAAATCATTTATTTTATGCACGTTTAATAAAAAATCACGCAAAAATATTTTTATAAATAAATTGAATTTTTCTATTAAAATGGGACCAATGTCCTAGTTTTCATCCAAATAAATTGCCACTTTAAAATTATTTTCTTTAACTATGCATGCGAGAACTAATGTCCTCACCCTTAATAAATACCCCGTTTTATGTATGATTTACATTTATTTTATATTGGGGGTTGTATTCCGCCCCTAGTTTTATTGTAATTTATTGTATTTCTTTTTACCTTATTTTAATCTTGCTTTTTATCGCTTTTATGTATATGATTGATCTGCGCTCTAATTAAATTGCATTAAATCGAATGAGAAATGGGATGAAATGATAAATTTAAAACTCAATTATAAACTTAACCAAGGTATGAATAAATGGGAAGTTTTGAACATTCTCTGGTCTTTGGGCTCAACGAGGTGAGAGAGCCATCTCAATGTTCTATTGGGGTGAGGCCTCCAAGACACCTCTGGCTTGCCCAAGTGCGAGGCGAGAGGGCCATCCTAATATTTTATTAGGGTGGGGCCTCTAAGACACCTCCGGCTTGCCCAAAATGGATATAGCAGCGTTGTCTTAGGCTCACTGAGGCTAGATGATTTTTTTCAATGTTCTATTGGGTGGCGACTCCAAGAAACCTCCTTGTTGTCCAAAATGGACGCACTTGTAATTTCTTACAAGTTTTCATGAAACTCTCTCGAAAACCCTAAAAGCGGGTCTTTGGGGCCTCTTGGGGTTCGGCGCGCGTCACAATACTATACGTGATTCTTGAAAATGAAGTTATGTAAGATATTATATTTTATATTCTATAGTTCATAGAGCTACACTTTCAATTTTAGTCTTTTAAATAAAGGCCTTTGTTGTATGGAGATAGATTATGATTCAAAGAATAATTGTTATTAACTAATCAAAAATTCAGATGCCTCATTGATTTAACAAAAGGATTATAGGTATTAATGGCATGTTAACTTATACATAAACCCATACCAATTAACTTGTACATAAATAATGCCCACAACAATACTGCTGCCTTTTTCCTGAATACGTGAAATGACTAAAAATAGTTTCCATTCATTGTTAATATATCATTATCAAAACTGGCAAATGCTAATAGCTTTAACTTAGTTGTGTTTATAGGATCTCGAGTTTGAATCCTAGTTAGCACCACTGTAACTAAAATCATTCATGGAAATGATTCAGTCACCCCTCAGACTCCTTCACAATCTAGGGAATTTCCAAATGCAAACATAAACAAGATCAGTTACCAAAAGGACAACCTAAATCTGAAGCTATCAGGGTAAACAACTGCGCTTTGTTGAAACTTTAACACTCACTAGAGAAAAAGAATTGAGAATAATAAATAAATAACACTCAAAATAATAATTACCACCTAAATTACTGTTCTAATGAACATCCTAATTCAGCAAAATGCAAAACCTTTTTGTTTCAAGATATATAAGACAATAAAAATAATTATCAATGCAACATAATCTTTTATATGCATGAGTAAATTCATGAATCAATCCAAATTATAAATTATTTTAAATACATGATGATATGTGATTAGAATATTCATGAATAATTTCACCGAACAAACTAAATTTAAAGGATCCCATCACAAACACATGTATAATCTATAACTTCAAGGAAGATATATTAGGTGTGACATATAGTCATCAGCTAGAAATTTAGCTTTTTTAGATACAGACAACATTAAGCACATATGGAAACCTAAGCCTGAACGACAAGTAGTTTGTAAAATTTTGACAACAAAAAAAAAAAGTGTGGAACTACATTATGGGAAGAACATGTCAGTGCACTTGTAGCACAATGAAAACAAAGATAACAGGAAAAATGCACATACCGTGTTAATTATGACATCAAATGAATTGTCTTCAAATGAATGTGTAGGATTCAAATTTAAGTCTTGAACAATGTACTCTGTCAAGACCTACAAAGACAATAACCCAATTGATGGATTGCATTAATAATAGAGAAATCATATATATACTTTCAGTGCAAATTAGTTGAGAAGTAATTTGACCATAGGATTGATCAAATTATCACAATCATGCTCTATAAAGGACAAGGATTTGATTATCAAAGTTATGTTGTAAGCTTTCACAAGAACAGAATAAATGATAATGAAATTATGTTAAAAGATTCCTCATCAAGAGTAAGTTAGTTGTTATTGAAAGCAGAAACTTGAAGTGTCCGCAATTTCCAATTGTGGAATATTTGATGGTCTATATATATATATATATATATATATATATATATATATATCCCTTGCAACTGTTCATACATATAATGCAAAACAATTTAAACATGCCAACAGTAAGAGCTTAATAGAACAATGAATCTGGAGACCTAAGCATAAAAACGATTAATTCTCATTTAATACTCAAAATCCTTATCTTACATAAAGCATAAATTTAAAGAAAAATGGATTTGCATGAACACATACTAATTTTTAATGTCAATTTCTTCAATCATTCCCTTCAAAACACCAATCCATCATCATTTTTGCTCTTCTATCTCCTCTTCACCATCTTTACCTTGATAAATCCAGTAAATTAACATGAATAACTCACTAAAATATACAATATTCAGAAATTAAAGCAATATTAGGTAATTATGCACTCAAAATTTCAATTAACTCAAAGAATAATTGAACTCTTAAATTTTCCCCAAATCCCAAAATCCCTAGGTGCCAATTTCTTTAATTTTTTCTTAAATTTCTATCATAATCAATCAATTAAAGGGAGATTTGGGGCTTACCTTTGGTCTAATAGGAAAAAATGGTAGCAAGGGGGCGAAAATTGGACTGGGTGCCAGGAAAGGAGGACCTACGGTGTGATACTCCTCGCGCCACGGAGAAGGACGAGGAAGAAGAAGGAAGCGCCGGAGTTGGGGCTGCTGCAGGCGGGCGATAGGGCGACGGCGGGATGATGGACGACGACAGTGAAGGGCAACGAAGACGTGATGAAGGGAGGGATGAGGAAGAGAAAAATTGAAAGCAGAAAGAAGAGAAGTGGAGGTCGATCTCCACTATAACGCACAGCCAAGGAATAATAAGGCCACCCCTAAAATGATGTAGTTTTGGGGGAAAATCCAATTTTTTTACTATTTTTAGCGACGGATAATTTATCGCTATTCCGTCGCTAAAATAATTTCCTAATATTATTTACATATTTAAAAAATTTGAAAATTTTTTAGCGATAGAGAAAGCAGTCGCTATTCAGTCGTTAATTCAAGTATGTTTAGCAACAATAAAAGTTAGTCGCTAAATCCGTCGTAAATAAATGTGCTCTAAATTTAACGACTGATCTTGCCGTCGCTATTTTAGCGACAAATTATTCCGTCGCTAATTTAGTCGCAAACAAATGCGCTATGAATTTTAGCCAAAATTTAGCGACAGTTTTATTTTTCCGTCGCTATTGCGTCGCTAAAATTGCTACAAATTGGAAAATTGGATTTTTACGAATAAATATGAAAATGGTCGCTAATTAGCGACGGAAATATGTCCGTTGCTAATTTATATTTTTTTTTGTAGTGGTAGTGCATCACCACCAAATTGAGAAAATATTTCAAAGTCTTAGTAGACTTACAGACTGCCTTGGCTTGAGTTGCCTTGTTATTTTCCACTTGCACTGCTTCATTTGTAATTTGATAATTGTTCGGATGCGTATGTAGACTAGCTCCTGCATCACCCACTGCAACTACAATGACTAATTCCACCACGTTATAATTATCATATCTCCTTAAATTATCATATATTGCATCTATGTCATCATCTTCTACTAAATCCACCGACGTCCAACATAATGATCCTCGGTTGAATATTGGTCTCTTGTATATAATCCTATAAACCACGTTGTTTTTAAGTCTTAATCTCCTTGTAATAGCATTCGGACCAAATATGTTATATTGAAAACCTGTCGCTCCATAACTAATTTCCCCTCTAGTGTGCAAATATAGTTCGGTGTATGTTGACATCTTTCAAGTACCTATCACTCAAAATAATTTTTTTCATATTTTTCTAAATCCATTTGTTCACAATTTTATGTGTAATCCATAAATAAATATTTCACTATTACATGTAATAAAACACTAATATTTTTATTACAAAATATCCTAAATTTATAAATTATTTTTACACTCTATTATCTCACATGCATAAATTATATAATATTATTACACAATATTTTTGCATAATATATTGTTTGCTAACCAACATAATATTTAGACCATTTATTATAATTATACATTTTTCCTATTTACATTATCAAAATAAGTTTAACCATTATTATTTTTAAATTTTAATATACAAATTAAAATTAATAACACAACCAAAATTAAATAATTATACTTTAAAATTTTATTTTTCATTTAAACTATAACAATAAAATAATGTATGACGATAAATAAAAATACTAAAGTTGATATAATACTTGACTTCAACAATTAGTTTCAACTCGTTCTTCTTGCTGATTTGCAAATTACGTCTGCTTCTAAATAAACATAACAAAAATAAATAATTACAGCACAAATAATAACATATATTAAATTGTAAATAATTTATTATCAAAATTGTCGATTTCAAATAATAACACTGCAAAAATAATAAAATTTATAAGGATAAAAAAAATTTTGTTGAATTTTTTTTTTCAATTTACATTATCAAAACAATTTCAACTAATATTATTTTAAAATTTAATATACAAATTAAATTTAATAACACTATCAAAAATAAATAATTATACACTCAAAAATTATTTCATTATTTCATTTTTTTTATTAAAAAAAAACAGGTTATTTAAATAACAAAATATGATACGTAAATTATACCAACAATCACTAATAACATTTATATCACACTAAAATTAATAATAAATATATTATTCATATATTATAATACTAATAAATATCTATTAATACTTATGGATGTTTATTTCAACATATATAATAATAAATAAATAAATATATTTAAATTGATAAAATACTTCATTTCAATGGCTAGTTAAATTGCATTTCCGTTAACTCGCAGATTCACAGCTAACTTCTGTTTGTAAATTAATAAATAAAACAAAATTAAATGCACATATGATATAAATGATAATTAAATACATTAAATTATAAATAAATATATATTAATTTTACCGTTTCGAAACAATATTAATGAAAAAAATATACAATTGAAATAGAGAGAAAATTTTACGATTGGAACATATTTGTCAATGAGCAAATAAAGAAATTCGGACACACACACACATATATATATATATATATATATATGAATGGCGTCTGACAACGCAGTTAAAGGCTGCGTTTTCAGGTCTGAAAATGTAACAGTACGTTGCGTTTTCAGACGCAATTCTGACGGATCTCACACCTGATAACGCAGCCACTGTTTGCGTTTTAAAAAAAAAAATTACACTTTTCCAAATGCTTTATGCATCCCATTTTTTAAAATTTTTTTAAAAAAAACATTATTAAAAAAATTTTCCCCCAACTAATGCGTTGAAACTTATAAGAAGTTGGTGATAAGTAGGGTCTCAATTTTAGAAATGGTGTGGTTTTTTGAAGAAAGAGTCATGAGTCATGAAAGACAAAGAAAAGCCCTGGTCTTCTTTTCCAGAGGTTCTTTTGAACTGTCGCAGCTTTCGTGTCTTTCTTTTATATTGACAGCTACAAAATATTATCTTTTTGTGCTAGATCATATCACTAACCTACTGAGTTCTTCTGCAACTGCCAACTATGAAAATCCAGATTTCTTCATATTCATCATATTTTCTTTTTTTTCTTCATTGTTACCTTATCTATATTCTTCTCTTCTGCAATTCCATTGACCAAAAGCTCTCTCCCAAGAGGCTTCTCTCTATCTGTAGAACATGATTCAGACATCCTAATCTCTAAAAATAAAACCCTCACCTGTGGATTCTATAGTATGGGTGAAAATGCTTACTGGTTCTCAATTTGGTTCACCAATTCTAAGGACAAG
Organism: Excoecaria cochinchinensis; assembly: GCA_947683425.1. Taxonomy (NCBI): domain Eukaryota; kingdom Viridiplantae; phylum Streptophyta; class Magnoliopsida; order Malpighiales; family Euphorbiaceae; genus Excoecaria; species Excoecaria cochinchinensis. The sequence continues at coordinate 10,437,876 of CANTUQ010000058.1, forward strand.
ACAGTTGTTTGGACGGCTAATAGAGATAGACCTGTAAACAGGCAAGGCTCAGGAATTTCTCTTCGGCGAGACGGTGCCTTTGTTTTAACTGATTTTGATGGCTCTATCGTATGGATAACAAACACAAGCACCGCTGATGTTAGCATTGCTGAGCTTTTGGATTCTGGTAACCTTGTTTTAAGGGATCCTCAGGGTAAAATTCTGTGGCAAAGCTTTGATTTTCCTACTAATACGCTTCTCCCAAACCAACTCTTTACAAAGAGCACAAGACTGACTTCTGCCTTAGGTAGAGGTAGCTTTGGTTTTGGATATTTTAGTTTATTTTTTGACAATAATAATGCTTTGACATTAATGTATGATGGGCCTCAAATTTCCAGCATTTACTGGCCAGATCCATTTCTGGGTGTGTTTGGTAGTGGCCGAACAACTTATAATAGTAGCAGAATTGCAGTGTTCGATGAAAAGGGTACATTTTTATCAAGTGATCAGTTGCAATTTAGTGCTTCTGACATAGGTTTTGGGATTAAAAGGAGACTAACAATGGATTATGATGGCAATCTGAGGCTTTATAGCCTAAATAATGAGACTGGGTTGTGGGTGACAACATGGGTAGCTATGTCTGACTTATGTAAAGTGCATGGAATTTGTGGGAGGAATGAGATTTGCACGTACACAACTGAACCCAAGTGTTCATGTCCTCCAGGCTATGAGGTCACCGAGCCGGGCGATTGGACCAAAGGCTGCAAACCCAAGTTTGATGAATCTTCTTTCCATTCCCAGCAGGTGAAGTTTGTGCAGCTCCAGCAGGTAGATTTCTATGGATTTGATCTCAATTATACTAAACCTATTCCAATGGACAGTTGCTTGAAACTCTGCTTGGATGATTTACGGTGTGTAGCATTCAGCTATAGGTTATCAGGAGAAGGAGTTTGTTACACAAAAAGTGCACTTTTCAATGGTTATAAGTCTTCAGAGTTTCCAGGCAGTATATATCTAAAACTGCCAGCAAGCCTTGGGAATTCTGAACCAGCACATCTAAATGCCACCGATCTGAAATGTGGGGCTACTCCATCTTTAATCATGGTAGGGTCGTCTTCTATGTATGATACTGGTAATAAAAGAATGAGATGGACATATCTGTATTGGTTTGCTTCTGCAATTGGTGTAATTGAAGTGTTGTTCGTAGGATCAGCTTGGTGGTTTCTTTTTGCAAGGCAAAGTGTAGCAGATCCTGTGGAAAATGGATACCAAGCATTATCAAGTCAGTTTAGGAAATTTAGTTATGCTGAGCTGAAGACGGCAACAAGGAATTTCAAAGAAGAGGTAGGAAGAGGAGCCTCTGGAGTAGTATATAAAGGGGTCTTGAGGGATGAGAGAGTAGTGGCAGTGAAGAGATTGGGAGAATCATGGCAAGGAGAAGATGTGTTTTGGGCAGAAACAAGCACAATTGGTAAAATCTATCACATGGAATTTGGTCAGATTGTGGGGTTTCTGTTCAGAGGGAAGTTACAGGCTACTAGTCTATGAATACATGCAAAACCAGTCCTTAGACAAGCACTTGTTTTTGTTGAATATTGATTCAAAAGTTTGACTTGGTCTCTGTTTTGCTGCAGATTCTTGTAGCACACTTTTCGTGTTTTTTTAGTTGAGCAGAATAATGTTTGTTAGTAGTGGCAAGATTTGCTGATTCAGTTGAGAATTTTTTGGATTTCAGTTTTTAATGTAAGCCTATTTAAAGGCCACATTTTATTCAAAATAATATAGCAGATACATTGCATTTTCTGCATTTCTTTTCTTCTATATTATTGCTCTGTTTCTCCGTAAGCTCCAACAGTTGTGGTATCAGAGCAGGTTTGAGAGAGTGAGTAGAGAGTGCAAACACGTAAGGTGAGTGAAACACCTGAGAGGAAAGCTAATGGCCAGCAACGGGGCTATGAGTAATGCACAACCACTCATTCCAATTTTCAAAGGAGAAGGCTATGAATTTTGGAGTATACGCATGAGAACTCTACTCAAATCTCAAGATCTTTGGGAGTTTGTAGAACAAGGGTATGCAGATCCTGGAGAAGATGAAAGCAAGTTGAAGGAGAATAAGAAGAAGGACTCCAAGGCGTTAGTGATCATTCAACAGGCAGTCCACGACAGTGTTTTCTCAAGGATCGCAGTGGCAACCACGTCAAAGCAAGCTTGGAGTATTTTGCAAAGAGAATTTCAAGGTGATTCAAAGGTGATCGTAGTGAGATTGCAATCTCTTCGACGTGACTTCGAAACCTTGATCATGAAGAGTGGAGAATCAATTGCTGATTTTTTGTCAAGGGCAATGGCAATAGTTAGTCAAATGAGATCGTATGGTGAGAAGATTACTGACCAGACCATTGTTAAAAAGGTACTTAGAAGCTTAACTCCTAAATTTGACCATGTAGTAGCTGCTATAGAAGAATCTAAGGATTTGTCAATTTTTTCATTTGATGAACTAATGGGGTCATTGCAAGCTCATGAGTCTAGAATCAATAGATCACTTGAAAAGAATGAGGCATTGGCATTTCAAGTGAAGGAGTCAGTCATCAAATGTGGAGAAAGTGAAACTTCAGCAAGTAGAGGCCGAGGAAGAGGAGGATTTCGAGGCCGTGGTCGTGGTCGAGGTAGAGGCAGAGGCCGATCTGATGGGCAACAAAGGTTGGCTGGTGAACAAAGTGGTCAAGGAGAGCAAAGGAACAACAGAAGTGGCATTCAATGTTACAATTGCAAGAAGTTTGGGCATGTTAAAGCAGAATGTTGGCAAAAGGAGAAACAAGTGAATTATGCTGAAGAAATTGAGGAAAGTAAGTTATTCATGGCCCATTCGGATACTAATAATTTAACAAGTTGTGTCTGGTTTATAGACAGTGGATGCTCCAACCATATGACGGGCATGAAAGAAATTTTCAGAGAGCTAGATGAGTCTCAGAAAATGAAAGTCAAACTTGGAGATGATCAAGAAATTCAAGTTGAAGGGAAAGGGACAGTAGCACTCAAATCTGGTCAAGGTAAAACAAAACTCCTACATGATGTTCAATTTGCTCCTAACTTGGCTAATAACTTGTTGAGTGTTGGGCAATTGATGTCTTGTGGATACTCAATTTTGTTTGATGATGAAGCATGTATTATTAGAGATAAGCAAACTGGCCAGATTATTGTCAATGTTCAGATGACCAAAAGCAAAATATTTCCACTTGAGATCTCTAATGTGGAAAATTATGCTTTGGCTGCTGCTGGGCAAAATGATTCCAAATTGTGGCATTTACGTTATGGGCACTTGCATTTCAAGGGGTTGAGATTGTTAGGCCAAAAAGGTATGGTTCTTGGATTGCCGAAAATTGATTCATATGATTTATGTGAGGGGTGTATATATGGAAAACAGACTAGAAAATCATTTTATGCTAAAAATGCCTGGAGAGCCTCCTCTTGTCTTGAACTAGTACATGCTGATTTAGTTGGGCCAATGCATACTGAATCATTTGGTGGGAGCCGTTATTTCTTACTTTTTACTGACGATTTTAGTCGCATGAGCTGGGTGTATTTTTTGAAGAACAAATCAGAAACGTTTGACAATTTCAGGAAGTTCAAAGCTTTGGTAGAGAAGCAAAGCGAATCTTGTATAAAAGTTCTTCGCACAGATAGAGGTGGTGAGTTTTTATCTAATGAATTCAACAGCTTTTGTCAAGAAAATGGCATTGGCAGGGAGTTGACAGCACCATATACCCCTGAGCAAAACGGAGTGGCAGAACGCAAGAACCGCACAGTTGTAGAAATGGCAAGAAGTTTGTTAAAAGGCAAGGGGCTTCCAAATCAGTATTGGGCAGAAGCAGTTGCTACTTCAGTATATTTACTGAATATGTCCCCTACAAAGGCTGTCTTGAATAGAACACCATACGAAGCTTGGAAAGGTAAAAAACCTTCGGTAAGCCACTTAAAAATATTTGGTTGTATTTCTTATGCTTTGGTAAATTCACATAATCGTCAAAAACTAGATGAAAAATCTGAAAAATGTATTTTCATTGGTTATTGTCCCGAGTCCAAAGCATATAGATTATATAACCCTCTTAGTGGCAAGGTGATTATTAGTAGAAATGTAATATTCAACGAGGATGCAAGCTGGAAATGGAATTGCAGCAGCGAGGATGAACAAATTGAAGTTCCATTTGAAGAGGAAGCAGCCCCAACACAAATTAATTCAACCTCTTCAACACCCAACAGTAGCAGCTCGACAAATTCACCAATTTCAGCCTCAACAAATTTTGATGGCAGCAGCTCTTCCTCAAATGTGTCATCAAATTCAACACTCTCAAGAAAAGTTAGATCATTGAGAGAGATATATGAAGCTGATGCATTTGCTCTATTTGCCTCAGATCCTATTACCTATGAAGATGCTGCAAAAATGGAGGTCTGGAAAAAGGCAATGGATGAAGAACTTAAGGCAATAGAAAGAAATGCAACTTGGGAATTATCAGACTTACCAAGTGGTAAAAATGTTATTGGCTTGAAATGGATATTCAAAACAAAGTTTCATGCAGATGGAAGCATTCAAAAACAAAAAGCCAGGTTGGTCGCGAGAGGATATTCACAGCAGCAAGGAATCGACTTTCAAGAGACATTTTCTCCTGTTGCTCGTTTTGAAACAGTGAGAACTGTCTTGGCAGTGGCAGCTCAATTGCAATGGATTGTTTATCAACTTGACGTGAAATCAGCTTTTTTTAATGGAGAATTGGAAGAAGATGTGTATGTCACTCAACCTGAGGGTTTTGTCATCAATGGCAAAGAAGATAAGGTGTACAAATTAAAGAAAGCACTCTATGGGCTTAAACAAGCACCACGAGCCTGGTACAACAAGCTTGATTCATATTTTTTGCAAAGTGGATTCAAAAGAAGTGAAAATGAGCCCACTCTCTACTTGAAGAAACAAGGTAATGAAGATTTTCTTGTTGCTTGCATTTATGTTGATGACATAATCTACATGGGCTCAAGTAACTCTCTTGTGGCTGAATTCAAATCCAATATGATGAAAAGATTTGAAATGTCAGATTTAGGTCAGTTGCATTATTTCCTTGGACTTGAGGTGATGCAATGTGAAGATGGTATATTTATTTCACAAAAGAAATATGCAACAGATCTTCTCAAAAGGTGCAATATGGCAAAATGTAAGATTGCAGCTACACCCATGAACGTGAATGAAAAACTGCAGCTGGAAGATGGTACAGAAAAAGCCAATGCAACCAGGTTCAGAAGTTTAGTTGGTGGCTTAATTTATTTAACTCACACTCGGCCAGATATCTCATTCGCCGTTGGTGTTGTTTCAAGGTTCATGAGTAGTCCTTCAGTGCATCATTTTGGTGCAGCAAAAAGGATTTTACGTTATATTGCTGGAACTTTTGATTATGGAATATGGTATTCACATGTCTCAAATTTCAAGTTGGTTGGTTTTACAGACAGTGATTGGGCAAGCTGTTTGGATGATAGGAGAAGCACTTCTGGATATGTTTTCAGTCTTGGTTCGGGTGCAGTATCATGGAGTTCAAAGAAACAAGCCACAACAGCATTGTCATCTTCAGAGGCAGAATATGTTTCTGCTACTTCTTCAGCCTGTCAATGCATCTGGTTAAGAAGACTTCTTGCAGACATTTGTCAAAGGCAACAAAATCCATCAGAAATTTACTGTGATAATAAAGCAGCCATTGCAATGTCAAGAAATCCAAGTCATCATGGAAGAACAAAACATATTGACATTAGAGTTCATTTTATTCGTGAGCTGATTACAAAAGGAGAAATAGTTTTGCAATTCTGCAGTACACATGAACAAGTGGCAGACATATTTACGAAGGCACTTTCAAGTCAGAAGCTTTTCTTCTTCAGATCACTACTTGGTGTATCCAACTTTGAATCAAGGGGGGCTGTTGAATATTGATTCAAAAGTTTGACTTGGTCTCTGTTTTGCTGCAGATTCTTGTAGCACACTTTTCGTGTTTTTTTAGTTAAGCAGAATAATGTTTGTTAGTAGTGGCAAGATTTGCTGATTCAGTTGAGAATTTTTTGGATTTCAGTTTTTAATGTAAGCCTATTTAAAGGCCACATTTTATTCAAAATAATATAGCAGATACATTGCATTTTCTGCATTTCTTTTCTTCTATATTATTGCTCTGTTTCTCCGTAAGCTCCAACAGTTTCCTCCAAATCCAAGCTTTCTTCCATGGAAAGAAAGGTTTCAAGTTGCCTTAGGTACAGCTAAAGGTCTAGCATATCTGCACCATGAATGTCTAGAATGGGTAATTCATTGTGACGTGAAGCCTGAAAATATACTACTAGACGCTGAATTTGAGGCAAAGATTTCAGATTTTGGACTCGCCAAGCTTTCAAAGAGAGATGGAAACAGTTCTGAAGTGTCTCAAATTCGTGGAACAAAGGGGTACATGGCTCCAGAATGGGCTCTAAATCTTCCAATCACTGCAAAAATAGATGTTTATAGTTATGGAGTGGTGTTTCTGGAGATGGTGAAAGGAACTAGGGTTTCAAATTTGAGTCGTGAAGGGCAGGAATCAGAGCTAAGTAGGTTAGTAAGAATGGTGAAGAGGAAAATGAAGTTTGAAGAAGAAACATGGATAGAAGAAATAGTGGATCAAAGGTTGGATGGAGAATTTAGCAGAAAACAGGCCATAAAATTAGTTGAAGTAGGGATATGTTGTGTAGAGGAAGACGGAAATGAAAGACCAACCATGGATTCAGCGGTTCAATCTTTATTGGAATGTCAAGATGACCCTAATTAACTAGTATGCATGCACCTGCTACACGTGGAGAATGTTTTTGATTAATTTTTAATAAATAATATTGTTAGTTTAATATATACAATCCAATTATATATATGAAACAGTAAAATAATTAAGTCCATAACAGAATTAAAATTGAAGGTCAGACCACTTAACCAAAATAAGATTCATTTTTATCAATCTAAAATATGGCTGAAAAAAACAGTACATTCAACTAAAAAAAAAAAAAAGAAAAAAAAAACAAGATACAACAATCTTTGATAAATTCAAATGTTTAGAAATGCATTATTTCAATATACATAGGGTAAATAAATATTTGTTCAATCTTTTTCGAATTGCACTTTACCAAAACTGATACAAATTATAATAGAATAATAAAATAAAATATTTTTATATTATTTAATATATAAATATTTTATTTATTGAAAAAATTGGAAGTGTCAAATTGAACGAGTTGGGTGGATTTGGATTGAGTCATAAATGGACGGTTCATAAATAGACCGATCATAAATGGACCAAAATTTTTGGCTCATAAATAGGTCAAATGCCCAAATGGATTGGGCCAACCCATATGCTTAAAAATTTGATATAATTTTGAAAATTTAGTATTTTTTCATGTGATCTCAAAACTTCTTTTTAACTGCAATAATAATAAATATTTGGTAAAAATATTACAAGAATACGCAAATAGGTCGGGTGAAAGCCTAAACGGGCGGAGATGTGCGTCAACCAATTTTTAACGAAAAATAATTCTCAATCTAATAACGGAATACTAAAATGTCATCTATAAAAAAATGTTGGCCTAAATGGGTCGGATAGTCGAAATGGACTGGATGGAGGCCTAAATGGGCCGAGATGTGGATCGACCCATTTGACTTATTTTTAATGAAAAATAATTCTGAATATAATAACAGAATACTAAAATAACTAAATAAATTTTGGCCCAAATAGATCGTGTGACCCAAATGGGCCGGCTGGAGGCCCAAACAAATCGAGATATGGGTCGACCAATTTTTAATGAAAAATAATTTTCAATATAATAATAAAATACTAAAATGATTAATACAAAAAAAATGGGCCCAAATAAGTCGGGTGGCCCAAATAGACCGGCGGAAAGCCCAAACGGGTCAAGATGTGGGTTAACCCATTTTCAACGAAAAATAATTTTCGATATAATAATGGGATACTAAAATAACTAATTTAAAAAATATTGACTCAAATAGATCGAATGACCCAAATGGATCGTACAGAGATCCAAACGGGGCCGAGATATGGGTCAACCTATTTGATCGATTTTTTAACAAAAAATAATTATCAATATAATAACGAAAAGACTACTATAAAAAATATTGGCCTAAATGGATCGTATTATGGAGTGAAAATCGTGATTTAAGTAGATGGTTGAGAAAAATAAAAAAACTTACAATGAATATGGTTAAAAAATATACTATGACTTTTAAAATTCATCTGCTTCTCCTGCTTGCAATTAATATGTCAATAATATATCAAAACATTTCAAGATATTTAAAATAATCAATTAGTTTTGAAAGTGAGCATGCTAGTTCATCAAAGGTAATAAGTCTAAGTATTTCATTGACTAAGACTAAATTATACTAATAAATAGTTAAAACAATAATCTCCATAATAACAATGTTGTTCTAAATAAAAAGGTGAAAATAATGTAATGATATAAAATCGTGCAGTCTATTAATCCACAAAAGCAAATCAATTTGTAATTAACTAGAAATTTAAACTAATGCTGATTTATTGGAGTCAATATATTAGTTATGTGCCTCCATATGCTACCTAATATTTTACAATTACATCAAAGATAGTGATAGCATAATGTCAGTAATGACTATGCTGGTGCTCCTAAATGGACCAGCACAAAACTAGCTACTCCATAGTCTTTCATCAACCATATTTCAGACCCATAATCTAGACACTTTGCCTTGCCAACCTACAATTCCCATATTTTTCATTTCAAATTGCAAGCATACAACAACTTTTACTTACTTCACTACAAAAAAAAGCGAAATTAGCGACGGCAAATTCCGTTGCTAATTTGGAGATTTTAGTCGCTAATTGCATATAGCGACGGAACGACGGAATGTCGCAAATATGGCCGTCGCAAAATTTTAGCGACTAAACCCAAAAACAGTCGCTAAATTTAGCGACAGAAAATTTTGTTGCTAAAAATAAAAAATTTCGTCGCTAAATAATCTCTAAATTAGATGACGAGTATGAAAGAAATATTAGCGACAAAAAATCCCGTCGCTATTCCGTCGCAAAAGTTATTAAATTTTTTATTGTTAATTTCAATATAATTTTGTTATTATTATTATTATTACATCAAAAATTTAATTTATATAAATAATAATTATGCAATATTATTAACAATACTATTAATTTAAAAATATAATATTATAAAAATATATTAAATTGTACAATTAAAAGCGTACAAATAGTCAGTTCGGTTCGATTTTAAACAGAACCGAATAAATCGAAAATCGAATTTATATTAAACAAAATAAAACCATTTAAAATAAATAAAAAAATAACATACATCAATTTTCATATTATGTTTCTAATAAATATTAATCAAAATTACATTGAAAATAAATATACATAAATTATATTAAATGTTGCATATGATTTCGTAACTTTATTGGTCCCAGACTGATATTGAATCTAATCTTGAATAGAGGCCTAAAATCAAAAAAATAAAAATAAAATAAGCAAAATAACAATATATGTAGATTACAAAGCAAATCCAAATGAATAAATTTCCAAGAACAAAGTTGTATTATAATAATTATGTGTTAATAGTATTTATGTATAGGGACTTCTAACATACAAAATAACCTATATTTATTCTACTTTTTCAATTCCAATAACAATTAATTAAATGCAAAATACTCTTTTCAACTTTCCTTGGTGTTCGGATTTATGGATGAAGATAAATGGGCAACATGCAACTTATTCAAAGAGCGCTACATTGTTTTTATTGTTTTTCATGTTCTTTAGAGTTTTAGCAAAATAATACTATTTTTAGTTGCCCGCATTTTACACTATCCAAATACTTTACATGTAAAGCATTTACATTGTCAGAAGTTCCAATAATTAGAACTCTTAATGCGATCGTCCATTATTACACCATTATAAGTTCCACAGACCAAGTTTTTGCAAGTCTCATAATTTTTAGAAACATATTGACGAGTTGGTATTGAGGTTTCCAAAGAAAATAAATAATTGGCACCATTCATGGAATATTACAACACTAGAGCTATGCTTAAAGCAATATCTTAATTAGAGGATGAAGAAAAATCTGACCTTGGTTTGAAACTCTGTTATTTTTTCTTTGAAAATCCAACCTTAAGCTCTAGAAATCAGTCATTAATACCAGAATTGCAAACAAATGTTCAAGACACTTACCAAGTTTCTTAAGATCAAACACAAACTGGTATTCAAGGCAACTGTGTAAACCAGTAATTATAATATAAGCGGTGGTGCCTTTTAAATGCCATATAAGTATGTAACCTTAACTTTTTCCTATTATTATCAAAACAAAAATTACAATAATCACTCGGACAATAAAACTTTAGCAAGCTAATCAAACAAGATCACCAAGTTAACCCCTAAAACCAATATTTGATTGCTGAAAAAAATACTAAACTTTTAACTCTTGAACAAAAACTGAATCGAAATTGTGAAGATATAATATACCTTGCAGAGCCAATTCCCTTGTGTCCGAGTCCACTTCCACTTCCACATATCAACTGGCTCTCAGGTGCTGCATATATACTTGCTTCAAAATCCAAATAATTACACAAAGTAAACCAGGGCCCGCCAATAGTAGAACACAGTGGAGACTAGTGAATCAATTAAGCAAATAGAGAAAACACCAATGCCCTATTAAATTCTAAAGCTTCAATATTTTTTTTTAAAAAAAATAATAGAAAAAACGTAATTGAGGGCACAATTTGTGATTATGCAGTATCAAAAAACAATAAACTAAACAGAATATCAAAAGAATCTCATTAAATTCCTTCTGCATTATATAAAATCACATGCAGAATTTTATGGAGAAAGCAACGCTGGATTCCTATATCACAATTGCAAGGAGGACAGCTGAACCAAAACATATAAAAAAACTTGAAAATTTTCTGAGAAACAACAAAGAAGGATCCCTAATTTCATAATTAATTTAACAAAACTCAGATATAATACTATTTAAACTAACAATTAATTCCTAAAAGGATGAATTTAACTTAGCCAATCTCTTATCCTAAGAAAATTAAACTTAAAATCCTAAATCCCTAATTTAGATAAATCTGCCACTCTCAAATCTCTCAAAAATTTTAGATTAAAGCTCACCTTAGATCTGTCGTTTGAAGAGAATGGGGCTGGTAGCATGACCGGTGGTCGGCGGCAGCAAGAAGACGTCGGAATGGTGCTGCAAACCCGGAGCAAAATGCAGTAAATGGAGGCTAGAAATGGGGCTGTCGTCGCGCGCAAAGAGGAAAAGAATGAGAGAAATGCCGGCAAAAGCGGCAGTGAACGGAGGGGAGGGCGAAGATTGTGGAGACGGCGAGGGGAGATAGCTGGAACGATGGCGAAGGAAGGAGAGAAGAAGATGGGGGCGGCTGGAAAAAAAGGGAGAGATCAGGGCAGAGACCACGAGAGGGAATAGAAGAAAAAGAAAAGAGAAAAAAGAAAATAAAAGGGCCAAAACGATGTAGTTTTGGGCTAGGTTAGGGCAAAATTTTTACAAATTAGCGACGACAAATTTGGTCGCTAAACCGTCGCAAACAAAGCTTTTAAAATTTGCCTCCAAATTTAGCGACCAATATTTTCGTCGCTAAATTTTTAGCGACTACTATACAGTCGCAAAATTATTGATAAATTGAATAGTTTTTTGCGACAAACAAAACCGTCGCTAATTTAGTCGGAAAAAAAGAGCGCCATTAATTGCCGCTAAAATTTAGCGACGGTTTATTTTTCCGTCGCTAAATTCAGCACCAAATTGAAAATATACATTTTAACGATGAAATCAGTAATAGTCGCTAATCCGTCGCTAATTAGCGACTAAAAATATGCCGTCGCTAATTTTAGTCGCTAATTCCGAATTTTTTTGTAGTGCTTCAGAACAATAAAAAATTTATAGACTACCCATCACAGATTTCTCTCCAAAGTAAGTTTAACAAGTGAAACTCAAATGAGATGAATTATTAACGCACAACTATTCAATACTTGCAAATTGTACATGATTCTTCTGATAACTCTATCTTTATCTCTATCAGTAGCTCCATTTTGAAAGTTCAACAATTTTTTTTCCAGTTCAAAAGAGAGTTCGCAAGCAAGTAGCAGGTAAAGTGAAATCATAAGGCATGATTCAGTAAATTTCAAGTCCACCTCAAAGTCACTAGCTAACTATACAACAGAACACACAAAAAAATAATAAAAAAAGAAGTAATAACATAGCAGTGCAGAATTATACCTTACTTTTGAAGAACAAGTGGTAGCTTGTTGGCAACGGAGGCTTGAACGGTAGTCAGCCAAGGCTGGAGGCTGGTGACGAGTGGACGGTAGGAGGGAGAGAGGCGGCAAGGGTGGGAAGGGGCAGGGAGGACTGGATGGAGAGAGAGAGGGGGAGGCAGAAATAGAAACTAATTTTGGGCAAATCCCTGATGGCCGTTGGGCATTGATGACAGACCCGAATGGGTCAAGTTTTTAGTGGGTTGATTTTGGGCGGTCCAGATGGGTAGAATTTTAGTTGCGTTGGATTTGGATCAATTTTTTCTAGGTGAATTGGACGGAATTTTTGGGTTTGGATCAAATTAATTTGACAGGCCTAGAAAAAATGAATGACATAATTTATTAACTTTAACCTTAATTCTGGTCAATAATTATCATTATTCTAGTTACGTTTGATTTCAATTGCAATTGACCCATTTTTTTAATAAATAAATGATTAATTATCTTGAATGATAACAATTAAATAATTATATACATTAAAATTCATTTGTCTAAAAATTGTAGCCTTCACATTTAATGTCGCTAATTTTTGAGAAAAAAACCGGTTCATTGAAAACCCATTCGAAATCGAATCGGTTTTTAGTTAACCGAACTAGTAATTTCGCATTAATTTTAGATTTTTCGGTTTCGATTTATGGTCTAAAAAAATCGGCATTTAGGTTAACCGACCAGTTTAACTATTATATTCTATTTTGGTTCGATTTTTTGTTTCGATTTCTTGATTTAGATACTGATTGACAGTTAGTTTATGGTTATCATTAAACATGCTAATTTCTTACAAATATCAAATCTATTTTATAATATTAGCTATTAATTTATTCGATTTGAATTTTGGCTAGTATATTATATTTGTTTTGTAGTTTTTATTTTGAATTACTTTGCATATATGAAATTGAATTGAATTATTTTTTTTATATATTCATATATTATAAATTTTAATGGTTAACCGAAAAATATTAGTTAACCAAATCGAAATCGATGTACTGATTAATCAAATTAATGTATTGGTTAATGGTTAATGATTTTGAAAAACTAATGTTAATTGACTGGTTAATTTTTTTATTAATGGACCAATTAACCGTCTATACTCATCCCTAGCTATAATACAATTTTTCTTAAAGTCCACATTTTGAATTGTTTTTCTCAATCAATTCACCTTCTTCAATTATTAATTACTAGGTCATTCTATAAAATTAATAAAATTTTATCAAATTTGCATAGATTTTTCAGTAATTAGCTAATTAAGCACTAAAAAATCATAAAAAATAATTAATTGAAATGAAAAAATTATTTTGCATTAACAATAATGATTTATCTCTTTTTATAAGATATTTTTTCTAGTGAAAACTGGATGCAAAGTCTGACATGAACAATAACTAAAAAAAGTTCATTATTATTATTTAAATTATGAACAACAACCATTTTGCAAATAAATATAAATAATAAAATACAATAAGATAATATTTAAATTTAAAATCAAAAAACAAATCAACCAAAATTGACAAAAAAATATTTTAAAAATAAACAAATATAGGAAAAAAATATATCTTATATATGTTGGTCTTGGGTGTTTAAGATTGTACATCAATATTACAATAAGGCATTCCTAATTTTTTTAATAAAATTATAATTTAGCTAATATCATTGTAATTAGAACTATCAACTTTGATCCGAATCCGTCCCAAAAAAAGTGACATGAATCCATAAAAGGCGCATGCCCTGACTCGAACCAGACTCAAAAAATTAAGGGTCAGATCCAATCCGAAATCCGAATAGGTCGATTCAAAATTTACCCAAATGGATTGGATTATAAAGCAACTCGAATGACTCAATTTTTTTAATAAATTTTATTTTTAGTTTTCAATTTTTACAATTAATTTATTTTTTTAAAAAACAATCATAGCCTGGGGGATAAGGAGATGGTTTTAATTAATTTGTTCAGAAGGGTTATTTTGATTAAGTTTGCTCTAGAAATAGTTGCAAAAAAGATTAGGCAAGTGAGTAAGAAACGTTGGTCAGCCCTGAAAGCGTGTGTTGGTCAGCCAAATAAAGCCAATAAAAGGCGTAATGTGGTCGCGAAGCTGGTGGTCCCATGAATACTCTCAGGTTCAATTTTTACTGTTGATTAATTTTAGATAAACTTAGTCGAGATAGTCATGATGAATAGATTGTCTAAAATTCTCTCTGATAGAGAACCTAGCTCTAGCGCTAGTACAAATCAGGATAATGAACATAAGTATCCTTTAGACATAAACTCTTTAGAAATCAATATTAATAAAGTAGAACAAGATTTACATAATTGGACTATGCCTAAATAGAAAATTAAAACGATATATTCAATTGGAACTTTTGAATTTATGACAGATTATTCTATAAAAACTACAGAACAAACCTTACCTATTAATCAGGAACATTCTAGTATTTATTTATTCTCAGAAGAAGCAATTAATAATCAAAAGAGAAATAAATATAGATTTTTGCATATAGGTGCAGTTGTTGCTATTAAATCACTATTCAGATTAGGATTAGATATTCCAGTTCTAATGTGCTTAAGAGATGCTAGACATTTAGACTTTTTCAATTCTTTACTAGCAATGGAAGAAACCAACCTAGCCAATAGACCAGTATATTTCAATTGTTACCTAGAATTTACTCTTAGTTTATACGATAGACATTTAAAGGACATGTTAACTTTAACAGCTAAAACAGAAAATTTAAATGTGAAAGAAGATGTTAAGACAGTTGCAGTAATTTATAGAGTATACTCCAAAGTTATGACTTCTTCAATAAGCCCTAAATCAGTCAACACTTTAAACAGGGATGAAACAATAATCTTTGAAGGTAACAGGACACACTCTAATATTCAGATACCTAGAAGGTTAAGATGGGATGAAATAACAAGATCAGCCAGATGGAACCTACAAGAAGTAAGTGAACCAAGACCATTAGATTTAAATAATCAGACTTCTACGATAATAGAACATACTGACGGATCTGTAGACATAGATTTTTCAAATGCACCTCAAATTGGCAAGCATTCAACTTATTCTAATAATAGGCCTTCTACCTCAGCAAACACTATACCAAGGACAGCTTCAACTAGAAATGTAGATATAAGAGGAAATATCCCAAGACCAATATACACAGAAGAAAACGAATCATCAGTTAGCCCAACTAGGTCTCAAATGGAAGCCTTTTCCCAATTAAATCTATAATAAGGTAATGGCATTTACAATCAACAAAGAATTCCTAAAAGCAAATTTAAAAGCAGATTATAATAATAAGAAAAGAGAATGGTATTTCAATAATTTTTCACAAAAAACAATTAGAAGAATTTAGGAGATTATGATATGAGGATATGGAAAAACAGAAAGTTAATATGCCATTATTTTTATGGTTTGAAGCATAGTTATTAAAATCGGACTGGACCGACCGGCTCAACCGCGAACCGAATGGAAAACCGGTTGGTTTGACTATATAAAACCGAATTTGAAAAAATCGGCCAGAACCGGAAAAAACCGGGTAGAACCGGAGAAAACCGGGGAAAACCAGAAAAAACCGGATTGAAATAAAAAATTATTTTTTTTTAAAACACAAATTATTCTTAAAACACCACAAAACTTAAATTATTTTTTAAAACACATTATTTATAAAAAATAATCACTCAATTCATCTCCTTCCATCTAAATAATATATTTTTTTTCTTTTTAGTTAATAGATTATTAATTGAAATAGAAATTCATAATTCTAATAAAAATGTATTGTACATAAAAAAAATTTATAAAAAATAAAAAACATATATTTTTGCTAATGACATAATCGAAATAAAAAAAAATAAAAAATAAAATTAAAAAAAAAAGAAAACCTCCAAAATTAAAAAAAATAAAACAAAATATTTTTTTAAAATACACCCTTTATAAAAAAAAAAAGTCCAATGAGAATGACAATGATAATGAGTGATGAAAATGATTTTTTTTTTTAACTATATATAATGTAAAATGAATTTATTTGAATGTTTAAAACTTATGTTTGGTGAATATTTAATATGTTTTGTAACTTATTGTTAGTATATTTGTGGCATATATTAAATGTTTTGATAGATTTTATTTTTATTTGAGTGTTTATATAGTAATATTTATAAAAATTATACTAATTAATAATATTTTAAAAAATAGAAAAAAATTCGGTTGAACCTGGTCGAACCACGAACCCCCAGCCTTGCCGGTTCTTTATCAGGTCCGATTTCAATAACATTGATTTGAAGATGAAGATTCTGAGTCAGATAAGGATTCTATAATTAAATTAGAAGAGCAATTCAGCCAGCAATCAGAAGAATCTTTAAAAAAATAAACTACATTTTCGTAAATACACCCCGCTACCTACTAGTAGACGCTATTACTCTAGGCCTACTCCACCTGGTACTTCCATAAATCTTTTAAATTTTAAATTATCAATTTTAGATATAAATTATGTGAAAATAATATTTTAACTGAGTCACATAACACATGCCAAAACTTAATAATTTCTTCTTTTTTTTTCAGCATTTCATCTTTTCAGACAAATTAAAATGACTTTATATAGTAAAAAAAAAAATTAAGCAATCAATTAAATCATGCACTACAAGAAAAAACACGTTTCCCGACGGAAATTACCGACGGAAAATGTGTAATTTCCGTCGGGAAAATAAAATGCCAACGGAAAATTTTTCGTCGGCAATAAAGGCGTAGGGAATAATTCCCGACGGAAATTTCCGTCAGGAAATTCCCGACGGAATAGAGTATTCCGTCGGGAAATAATTACCGACGGAATAGAGTATTCCGTCGGTAATTTCTCGTCGGGAATAAAGTATTCTGTCGGGAATAATTCCCGACGAAATATACTATTCTGTCGGGAATAATTCCCGACGGAATATACTATTCCGTCGGGAGTAATTCCCGACGGAATACTCTATTCCGTCGGGAAATGTCGGCAAATTTTATTCCCCCCTTAATTAACAATTATATTTTTATAATCCAAATTATAACCTGTAAAATTAATTGCAAAATAATGAGCAAATGAAAATGATATCTAAATTTTAATATACAATAATAGTCGAATTTAATAATTGTACTAGTTATAAAGTTAGTAATTATGTATTAACATAATATCCATGTCTAATACAGAATCAAAAGTAATTAAGCTGATGGCGGCGGCGGCGAAGTACGATCAGATTGCTGCGATGACACTATACCCTTCAAATTTGCCATCTCATTGCGCAACTCAGATATGAAGTCGAGAGATTGCTGCCATCGAGTCTGTGACTGTTGCAATTCAGATTTCAGCTCATTTACAGTATTCTCAAGTTCATGGACTCGCCTGAATTCAGACCGTCTATGTGATGCGACAGTACTTGAACTTGAGGAATGCGAGTGACAGGATTTGGCCAAAGAACCTAAGCCAAATATCCGTCCTCGCTGGTCTCTACCACCAGACACCTCACAATAGATTTGATTCGCATCAACATAATCAGAGTCTGTGAGCGTTGCTGAATTGCATCTTGAACTTGTTCCTGTCGTAGGACAAATGTTTTACAATAAGTAACGATTAATAATAAGTAATATTTAAAATTTGTAAAATATAGTAACTTGGACATACATGTAAAACCCTTGACCGATCATTGACGAACGTTTGACCATCATGCTTGTTGGTGTGGGTGTGTAAAAATACCTCAACATAGGTAGCCGGTCGACCCATCGATGCTCCCTGTAAACATAAAAAGAATTAAAGATGAATTATAATTTATTGACTATTCGTACAAGTTTTTACTTAAATTTCGGCAGAGTTTCCCCTATATTTGGAGCATACCTCCTGTATACATAGATAAAAAAACACTTCAAATTTCGAGACTATGCTACAATCCAACATTCAACAACAAAGTAAACTCTTCACACAAGTAACATTCCCATCCTCCTCTATGGTAATGAGATAAAATTCAGACATCCTAACCATTAATTACAGTGGTAAAAGTAATATTTTGTAAAGTTTTTACTTAAATTTCGGCAGAGTTTCCCCTATATTTGGAGCATACCTCCTGTATACATAGACAAAAAAACACTTCAAATTTCGAGACTATACTACAATCCAACATTCAACAACAAAGAAAACTCCTCACACAAGTAACATTCCCATCCTCCTCTATGGTAATGAGATAAAATTCAGACATCCTAACCATTGATTACAGTGGTAAAAGTAATATTTTATAATACTTAAAAGTCTATCTGCATGTTCCCGATGCGACATCGATCCTCCAGTATGCAAGCATGAACTGAGTCCCTCAGGTCCTCCCCGTCTGTTACTAGAATTCTGCTCTGAAATGGAAATGGCTTCAGGGATCGCCCAATACTGTCTCCAATGTGCCCATGCATCTTCAGTCATGTAGCGAGGTCGGACACCACCATTTTTCAGCAAGCTGACTAAATCTCTGTAACGTGCCCGCGCCCGACTCTCCCACACAGAAGGCATGATATCGTCAAACGCCGAGTCCCAATAACATTTTTTCTTATGAGATAGACAGAACAAAAAACAAATATTAAGCAAGTGTAAAATATAATTTGTTATGTAACAAACTTTATCATAAATGTTTTACCTTGAATTCTTCCCAATAAAAATTCTTTGTTTCCTCTGACACATTCTTCCAGACAAACCCATCGTATTCAATTCTGTTTTTGAAAGAGGTTGTCATTATGCGTGAGCACTTTCCTGAAGGATTCAATCTAAGATACAACAATGTGAATACTGTTAGTACAAGTAATAACTGTCATTGAAATCATAATGAAGTGAAATATTAATTACTTACTCCTTAGCTGTGATATTGATGTACATTCTTCCATCCTCTCCAATTGAGCCAGGCGTAGGCTTTTCCGCTTGTTCTGTTCCTGACCCCTGATGTGGCATAGATTCAGGGTGTGCCATAGGGGTGGAATCAGTGGAAGGAATGGTAGATGGTGCAACAGCTGGGATGGGCGGTGATGCGGCATCCTCAGTGCTGGCATTGGGCCCATGCGATGGGGATCCTCCATAACCAGTACTGTCATCGCCGTCATGCAACTTGAGACGCGGAGGAATCGCCGTTCTCTTCTTTCGCTTAAACATTTTGAAACTTGTCATTATAAGGAAAATGCATATTGTCAGATAATAGAAAATAATTACATTGTAATAAGCATATTAAATTAATATCCAAGTCAGTGCAATATTAATTGGTCTCACATGATAAGCAAGTAGTTAAACAAATTATTCGCTATCGTCACTAAGCTGTCCACATGTTGTCCAACAGTTGTCCACATGTTACCCACATTTCCACTCGATGTACTACAGATTGATGTTTCTCCGTGTCGTGTCCACTCAAAATAATTTTGCACGAATCCCTTTCGTAACAGGTGAAAATACACTTCATCGACTGACAGATAACTAAGATGTTGGCACTTTTTGCATGGACATCTTATTTTAGCCCCGTCCATATATGCAGGTTGAGAACTGGCATATTCAATAAACGACTGAACCCCTTCCACAAATTCAGGATTAATGTAACCATCTCTTGTTTTTCGTCTATACATCCAAGATCTATCTACGTTACTCATAATTAATTCCAATACTGTTACATGAACAAGGAGCCATCTCAAATAGAATTATAAAAATCTAATTCAAAAAAATAAAAACTTAATATATTAGACAATAATGCTAGCAACTCATAATATAACTACTTTTATATTAAATACATGATTAATTACGACAATTGCTAGTCAATTAAACAAAAGTTATACGGATTAATATGCTCAAAACAAAAAAAAAATACAAATTTATAGTAATAACCTATATTATAATAGTGATAATAATAATAATTATAGTAATAATATTTTCTTAATTTAATCCAATTAAATTGAGTTTGGTTCACATAATAAAATTAAGTATAAATCAAATTATTATTTTAATTATATTTTAGAATCCACAATTTCAAGAAAGGGAAATTATTATTATTATTATTATTATTATTTACATATCCAAACATATTTTTATGAGAATTGGTGTTTTCAAACTTTTGGCGCTACACAATTTGTCGGAATATCATATTCTAATTTTTTTATCATTTCATTCGCTAAAATATATATATATTTTCTATTTTTTCACAAAAAAAAAAATCTTTAATTATATAATGAATGGTGTACGAATGAGATAGAAATGATGAAAGTTGTGGTGTTCTAAATGCTAATCTTATTATTTTATATATAATAATACTAACAGCATTAAATTTGTCATTTTATTAATTAACCATAATCCTAATATATTAATAACGTAAAAAATGAAACATTCTGGATTATTCGATTCATGAACGAAGATAATTTCAAGGTTTCTTGATTGGTTCAAGAACCTGAAATAAATTAAAAATGTTGGTAACTAGTGGTCATTAAGTTTTTAGCTTCGATCACTACATTTCTTCCTGAAGGGACTTCAGTTCCATGTCAAAGCTATGAACTTTGTCACATTATTATATATATATATATATATATATATATATATATATATATATATATATATATATAACTATGAGCTTTGTCACATAGACAAATTGGGAGTAGTTCATAATCCAATTTGTTGGTGTTTGACTAATATCTCTAAGCTTAGGTTTATTTAGTTGAATGTGGACCCTTTACCCTAAGTATTTAATTTGATGAGAAAAGCATTAAGTTCTTTGGTTTATATATTTCAAACTCTCCAATACCCTCTGATATAGAGATTAACCTAATTTGTTAAGCTAAGCTATTATTAGCCACAATTATATAATGATGATAGATTCAATCTGAATCTTTGCTATATTTTTTTACCAAGTGTTAAATAGCCATAATCCTAATATATTAATAACACTAACAATAATCTATTTCAACAAATGTTTAACATTCTAACAACAATTAACACTAATTAATTCATTGTATTTTTTAAAAATAACATAATATTTAATTAACATAACTAATTTAAATTAATTCTAACAATAATAAACACTAATTAAAAATTAATTTTTTCTTTGAACAATAATTAATAATTCATAGTTAACATTGTCTAATTAAGTTAAATAAATTAATAATAATAATAATAATAATAATAATTAAAAAAAATAAAAAATAAAAAGGGGCAGATCGGCTTACCAGACGCCGGAGGAGAGGAGAGGAGGAGGAGGCGGAGGAGGGAGGTCGACCAGGCTGAGGAGGAGAGGAAGCCAACGCCGGAGCAGGGCGGTCGATAGCGGCGAAGAAGAGAAGGCGCACGATAGGGAGGGAAGAAGAAGGGAAGATCGGAGCGGGAAAGAAAGAGAGAAGGGAGGGAAGAGAGGAGGAGGAGAAGGAGGGGAGGGGACCGGCGAACGGAGGGGAGGGGCGGTTGTCGGCGGCGAGAAGGCAGGGGATCGGACACCGGAGGGCAGAGTGAGGGGAGAGGGAGGAGAGAGAGAGGATCGGGGGGAAGGGGTTAAATCTGATTTTAATTCAGATTTCCCGACGGAATTCACTTTCCGTCGCTAAATATAGCGACGAAAATTGCATTCCATCGGTAATTAGCGGCGGAATACTACTTCCGTCGCTAAAAATAGCGACGAAAATAGAATTCCGTCGGTAATTAGCGGCCGAATAGTAATTCCGTCTCTAAAATTATTTTATTTTTTAAATGTTATTTTTTTTCGCGACGGACTTAGATATCCGTCGCTAAATTTAGCGACGGTTTCTAACTCCGTCGCTAAACGGAAATTAATTTTTTTAAAAGCGACGGATTAATGTATCCGTCGCTAATTTCTGTCGCAATTTCTGGAGGAAATATTTGGCGCCCTTTTTGGCGACGGAATAATAATTAGCGACGGTAATAATATTCCGTCGCTATTTAGCGACGGAAATAATTTCCGTCACTAAATAGCGACAGAATTCTTATTCCGTCGCCATTTAGCGACGGTTTTTATTCCGTCGCTAATTTTCCGTCGGTAAAGAGTCATTTTCTTGTAGTGATGTAGCATGAAAATTAACCATCTCGACATTAACTAAAGCTATTTTTCTAAAAATGAAAAAAATAATAATAACTTACCTTTGATGTTGTAGATAGTAATATTATTTTAGTAATTAGATATCCTTCAAAATTATCACTACCTATAAATTAAGAATGAAAATAAGGTTAATAATAACATAAATTTTGTTTAACAAAATTAAATTATATTATGCCCATATAATATTACCTTTTCTTTAACTTTAGACAATTCTTTCAAAATAACCGGAGGAAAAATAGCTTTAAATAGGATTAGTAGCATAGAAATGGAAATAAAAAATATGGAAATGGAAAGAAAGAGAGTAATGGAAATATTGATGTAATTGAGAATGACAGAGTGAAAAATGTATAATTGAGAAAGAAAGAGTGTGTAAATTGAAAATGAAAGAATGAACTAATGAAGAGTGTGTGAATTGAAAATGAGTGAAGTGGTTATATATATATATATATATATATATACAGATCCGTTGCCTGCAGTTGCAGGTTTTACGGATTTACTGTGGTGCTATAGTACCTATAATAAAATCTGTGAGCCTGCAACATGATTTTTTTAAAAATCCCAAAACTCACAATATTTTAGGAATTTGTTAAATTAGAACGATTGAGAAATAGTAATTATGCTGCTAGTCTTGATGTAGGAACTGAAGGGTAAGGGATTAAATTTAATTTTTGTAATTTAAGGCTCCGCAAACGTTTCCTTTTTTAAACAGAAAAAAAACATGTTTGGATTTTGTAAAAGTTTCAAAAAATATTTTCTTAAACTAAAACGAAAAAAAAAAATCTACAAAAGATGGTTTTTAGAGTTCAGTTATTAATTTGCCAAAAAATCTCATATTATTATTATTATTTTTCTTAAATATTATTGTTGTTGGAGCATCGACCATTTATTCAGGCTGCCACAGCTGCCACCCATTTCAATTTCTTCAAGTCACCATCGATTAACCTACAGAAGAGAAAGAAAGGTTGGTGTGAATCTTTCTTTGTTTGTTTTTTTCTTTATTTTTTATGAGATCAGTAGTGTACAAAAACTTTCAGTATTACTTCTTTTGCTCTTTACTGGTTCCTAAGTTTTTTGTGGGTTGATTTCACCTATGCTCACTCAACTTATCACTTCTCGCGCAAAAGTAACCGACTTTTTTTTCTTACTTAAATGTCACTGAACTTTTAACATTATTGCACAAAAGTCATGTTGACCGGAATCCGGCGATGACTCTTGCCGGATTGATAAGTTCAACAAATGCTACATTTAAATTAATTTCACTCACGGTCACTAGACTTATCATTTATCTCACAAAAGTAATTAACTTTTTTTTTTCAACTTAAATGTTACTGAACTTTTAACATTTTTGCAAAAAAGTCATCAATCTGGCAAGGGTCATCGCCGGATTCCGGTCAACATGACTTTTGTGCAATAATGTTAAAAGTTCAGTGACATTTAAGTAAGAAAAAAAAAGTCGGTTACTTTTGCGCGATAAGTGATAAGTTGAGTGACCATGAGTGAAATTGACCCGTTTTTTGTGCTAATCATGCCTTTAATAGCTGGAGAAATTGAAAATGGTAGCGGAAAATTGATAATTTCCTTGCTGTTTTGAAAATTCTTTTACACTTTTGACACAAGTTATTTGGAAGATCAATTTTTTTTTTCTTATGCTTAGTAGAGAGGGGAATAATATAGCCTTTTTTGATCTTATATTGAACGAAAATCTCGGGATTTTTTTGAATTTGGAGTTAAATTCAAAATAATTTAGGGAAATGGGGCTACAGTATTTATAATTAGGAAAGTGGGGTGTCGAAAACCGGTTGGGTGTGAAGCCGGTTTCCAGGTGCCAGAATCCGGCGCGTACTTGCGCCAGTTTCTGACACCCATGTGCCAGAAACCGACTGGTTGTGAAGCCGGTTTCTGGAACTTTTGCTGAGCACTGCAATTTGCAGTGCTCAGCTTTGGTCACGTGAAGCTGCACCCCACTGCAGCTTCACGTGAACCTGCACCCCGAAATTGAACAACAATTATATTTTTTTCTTTTGTTTCCCTTCACTCTTACTACCCTCTTATTCATTTTCAATTGCCATTGTTTTTGTCATTCACTCTCATCCTACTTTGCTCTCTTTCTTTGAGATATTTCTTTCAAATATTGCTTTCGTTCAACTCTCATTTTTCAATCCATTTGTTCTTTAGTTGTTCACCTTGTTTACTTGATTCAAGGTAAGATTTTGATGGTTTTATTTTGTCTTTTTGTTTCTATATGAGGTTTATTTTGTTATTAATATGATATTAATGTTTAATTTATAGGTAGTTAAATTTTTGAAGCCCAATTACTTTCAAAATTAGAGGTAAGACTATTTAATTTTATTTTGTTATTGAATAATTTGTGTTTATTTTGACTAGTTGTAGCATATATATGTATGAATACTTGAATATGGAAAAAAAAAGCATTATTAGCAAGGAAACATGTCGTGTTGTAAAAAATGATGAATCTGTAAATATTGCATGTAGCAGATGATATGATCGGGACAAAATTTAAAAATATTTGAAAGTAAATTATATGTATAAGTTGTGGACATTTAAATTAGTTAAATAAATCTAATTTGCATGAATTGATATTAATATTCAAATTTTTTGTGCTTGGAATTGCAAGTCTGGAAATGGATCCATATCATTTAGGTGCCGAAAGAATTAACCCGGGTCCGATTAATGGAGAGTTGCTGACAATGCAAGAAAAACATCGATCTGATGCGATATGGCATAGTTCAGTAATTCTTTTATTATATATATTATGTAGATTAGTATATATTTATTTTGCAAATATATATTTTTTATTACTTATCTTTTGTAGATTATTGATGAAATTATAGTTTGTAGATTATTGATGCGATACGAAATTGTATATATTTTTTGTATATATAATTTATTATATAATTTTTTTGTAGATTAAATTTCGTAGATTATGTGTATTTTATATATATATATTTTTGTGCATGTATAAAGTTTTGATGAAATTATATATATGTATTGTTTATTTATTATATTAAATGTTTTTGTAGATTATATTTTGTAGAATATATAAATTTTGTGTATATATATATTTTTGATGAAATTATATATGTTTGTGTATATATATTTTGTATGTTTATATATTTTTCAATTATATATATTATGAAAATATTTCGTAAATTATTATTTACGTATTTTGCATATGTATATATATATATATATATAAATTTATTTTTTAACATATATATGTGTGTTGTAGATTATGGATGAAATTATGTATTTATTCACTTGTATATTTGACAAAATTATGCAAAGGTTGAAAGAGATGTGTTGAGAACTAGGAGAGGCAGTTTGGAAGGGCACTACAGACAAATCGATGATAGAATAATTCCATATATAACATCGGCAGGGTTATTAGGTATAACCTGAATTGGGGTTATAAGTGTTGACTGAAATTTAATCACATCACTCATTGAAAGATGGAGACCAGAAACACATACATTCCACCTCACGTGCGGTGAAGCAACAATAACACTTGGAGACGTGGGGATTTTAACGAGGTTACCGATTGAGGGTAGGCCGGTGACCGGAAGAACAAATAATGACTGCGAGGATGTTTGTTACAATTTGCTTGGAGTGGTTCCTTCCCCTGTGGATATGCGGGGTGGACAAATTAAAATGACTTGGTTGGATAGTGTGTTCGCTGATATTCCTGATGACGTGACACCTATAATATTGCAACAATATGCCCGTGCTTGGATATTACGATGCTTAGGTGGAATGTTATTTTCATCACAATCATCCAGCACGGTGCACCTAATGTTTCTACCGTTGTTGGAGGATTTGGATTCAGTTGGACAATATAGCTGGGGGTCAGCATGTTTAGCATGGTTGTATAGAGAACTATGTAGAGCAACACGTCCAAATACTAAGGGAGTTGCTGGATATCTACAACTCTTACAACTGTGGGCGTGGGAGAGACTACCACAGTTTAGGCCTGAACATGTGGAGGCACAACCATTAAATAGGGACTTGCCATACGGGATCAGGTAAAATATAATTTATAAAAATGTATCTGAATTAAATTGTTATGTGATATTAATTCAAACAACGCAAGCTGATATTTGAACATTTTGTTTGTGTAGGTGGAGTGTTGCATTGGACAGAAATATCATGTCCAGAAGAGACATATAGATGTATCGGGAAATATTAGATATGCAAGGAGTTGAAGAGGTAGTAAGTGAATTTAATTTAATTTAATTTATGTACATATGTTGGTAGATGAAATTATTAGTAATAATTATTGTTAATAAATAGTTAAGATAACCTGTGATAATTTGCTATGCAGTTTGAATGGGAACCGTATCATAATGTAATTCAACTGCTTCCCGATGTATGTAGGAGTGGGCAACAAAGTTGGATGGCTATTGTTCCGTTGATATGTTTCTATATCATAGAGTGGCACCATCCTGACAAGGTCATGCGTCAATTCGGTTTCGACCAGCAAATCCCATCGCCCCCACTTATACAAGATAATCTGCATACAATTGATATGTGTGGACAAACTTAGCTGAATTGGGTGATAGAGTTTGCAGCGTTTATAAATGAATGGAATAACCGGCATGGTCGTGTTGTTGGTGGCCAACTTCAAAGATGGCCATTGCATCTTCGATCTGAATACATGCAATGGTACGTGCAAAGAACTAGACGGTGGATAATCCCCATTGGTGCGAGACGAGGAGCTACTGTAAGTTTTCTTCTTTATTTTATATTACACAATTACTATATATGTATGGTACCAATTTTTGAATAATGTTGTAGAAATATATTGACAAAAAATTTACACTATGTAGGCTGATGGTCTTGAGAGAGTCTACCACGAACACCCCGGATATGTGGATAACAATAGGATATTTGAAAGAATCCTGGGTGCAGTTGGTTATGAGAATAGAGTGTCGAATGAATATCAGCGACAACCGTGTCCAGAACCTGTGACTGTTGCCCCTATGGAACAATAATTCCAAGACTTCCGTACCCGATGACATCGGACTGGAATGATTGACAGGCGAAGAAATGTTGAGCAAACTTATTATGGTCCACAGGTAACACAAATTCCACCACCCATGGCGTGGCCTTATCAGGACTCGGGAGTTGCTCATCATTTTGAAATGGGGGGCACCAATTACACACCTGGAGATACCGGTGGTCCCAGTAGCTCATACCATGGGATACCAATGTCCGTTCCGATAGAGCAAACACCGGATGCATTTACACTTCCTGCATTTAATACGCAGTCCACCCCAACGCAAGATGTGTATGGAAATGAATTCTTCTAGCAATTATTTGGAACACCAGAACAGGTAATTCCTCAACCAAGTTCCGAAGGACCTTCATTCGGTAATTTCCATAATGATATGATGGGGGGTGATATTGGACCGAGTAATGCAGAAGAGGGTGATGCACAGCAAGGGGAAGGGCAACGGCGTTATTCTGGCCGAAATAGAAGGCCGACGAGATGTGGCACAAGGTCACATTTCATTAATTAGACGTGCAAAAATGTATAATTGTTTTTGAAACATATATGTACATATATAGTTAAAGTGTTAATAATAAAATATTATACTGGTTGGAAATAATAAGAATAGATATCCTATTTTTCATTACACAGATGATGTATAAAAAAAAATTAAAAAAATGAGGTGCACATTATCAAAATAACAAATGGCTCAACCAAAATGGAATGTAAATTGTCCACACATTCATGATTTACATTCAAGTGAACACCCAGTGTTGGGTGTTCCTACTTGATTATATATATATATAAAATTCAAGTAGGAACACCCAGCGTCGGGTGTTCCTACTTGAATGTGTGTATATATATATATATAACACCCTTATCATCTTCACACGCAATTAGAAAGATAAAGGCGAAACACTTCTTATCCTTATTACAGTGAGACTATGCAATATTTTTTTTTTCAAACCAATAATTCCTTTCAATTATTTTACTTAATCAAATCTTATTATTATTCCTTAACAACTTATCATGATCAAGGGTCATAATTTATGAGGAAAAATTCAGCAGCATAACGGCTATACTACTGACAATCCCTCCTGCAATTTTAGACAAAACACAGCCCATCCTGGGCAACCATAATATATATAACAATCCCATCCGCCAGTTTATCGTAATACAATATACACATATAATTACATACTTTCATAAGTCTTGATTCTTATACAAGCCAAACCTAGCCGAACTATGTCTATTAATACAATACATATCTCACAAATATACACTGAAAGATACTTGATTATAATACATTTCTTCTGCTCCCAAAATATCAAGATAAGCTCATTCCCTGTGATTATTCCCTGTACCTGCACGCAGTCAATAAAGCTACGTGCTGAGCATTAAGAATGCTCAGTGGTAATTACCAATTCAAAACTTTCCACAATACACACATTTACACACACATGCACAACAACTCATTTTTCTTTATACTAATGATGTTACTTACCAATATATTAAATCAGTTATATCATTCCAGATTATTATTATCATTTTATTTTCAATTCACAATTAATAAACATTAAATTATTTCATCAATATATTGTCCCCAGTATTACACCGGTAGAAGTCTGCGATCCGGATAAACAGGGTGTGGATCCCGTGGTCCACAACAGTGCAGAGTGACCCCAAGGGACCACTCAACAGTATCACAAAGCAGACAGTCAATTATCAATATGGTAGTCCGTCATTGGCCTACCTAGTGGAGTCGTCATGCTCCACAACAGTACAGAATCCCTATGGCTAGCCACTATATCCTGAATTATACCCACTACCAAATATTACTAAGAGCAAAAGACTCATGCTAATATAATTATTCAGTCATTCATTTCAATTCTTCACAGAAAAAAAAATCACTTAAACATTCAGATTATTTTACATTCACTTCTTATTCAACATACTTATTAAATCAATGCCAATCTTTTTCACAGATTAACAGAATATAGCAAAATACATGTTACAATTCATTCGGTTCCATGTATTCTCAATACTGTCATTTCCAATTTAATTCATTTATCAGTTTATTTATTTCTTTTCGTCATAATTTACTTATAATTATAACTAATTAACACTAAACAGTAATTAATTTCAATGAATCCCATCTTAACCTATTCGGCTTCTTGAAAATTTTCCCTTACAAAGTTATTTGCTCCTAGTTACACGTTTTAACA